>BTHU01000002.1:38866382-39466382 GCA_036184795.1 Tokudaia tokunoshimensis
TATATTGTAGAAGAGACAGATACTTCTCCAATCATCTCTGTTTACATGTTGGTAGACATTTCTGCCTTGTAGTATAGTTTCTATACTATAATTTGTGTCTTTCTTGGGGTTTCTACGTAGATGCCCTGGTCTATTCTTAATGTAGCAAGTAACAATGAGTCCCACTGTATATATAAAGATAGCCTGTCTCCTTGAGGCTGGGTGATCCAATCAAATGAACTTCTGTGTTTACTCCAAATCAAAGCAACCACTGACTACCCCAGTGAGTCCTTGACTTTCATAACTCTTTCATATTTTAACTCCGTTCTAGTCTCATTTCTGTTACTGGGATAAATTTGGGGGTGAAAAGGCATATTTCTGCTTACCTTAATTGATGCATCACTTGCCCACTTGCTCACTTTTTTGTGCTTTTATAGGCCTCTTACTTCACTCTTACACAATCCAGGAGCCACTGCCTAGGGAATAGGGCCACCTACAGTGGTCTGAGTCTTCCCACATCAGTTAACTTGATTAAGACTGCCCCACACAGACATGCTTCTAGGCCAATCCAATGCAGACAATCCTTGATTGAAACTCTCATCCCTGGTAATTCTAGGTTGTCCAGCTGGCAGTTAAAATTAACAATCATAGATTCCTGTTTTCAAAGTTCAAGATTCCTGTTTTTAAACTCAAAGACTGACCTTGTTGAGATGCTAAACAGAAAGGCCTTACTCTAGGTCATCCCTCCCTCTGGATGGTGCCCTTCCATTCATTCCTGAACCATGAGCAACATTCTGTGAAATAAATTGCTAAGAGATGATGGGTCAGGCCTCAGAAGTCTATCACCTGAATGTACTAAAAATCACCAAAGAATAGAACAAGATCTTGTCTTAAATCTAAGAGTTCTGAATAAACATTTCCAATCCTAGACCCTTTCTGGAACTCTATTTTGAGGATAAGAAAAAAAAAAGAAGCACATCTTAAGAGAGGAATTTTCTGTCAGGATTTACTCAGATAATCAATTCTCTCGTTATGTGCTGAAGTCACACTCATTCATCCCAATCTCTGACTGCACTGTGATTATTGACATCCAGAAAGATCAATCTCTCAGGCCCTGGAAATTTTCATTGGACAAAGGAAGATTAATGTACTCTTTATATTTACAGTGACAGGAAAGACTCTGAATACATTTTAAGAAGATTTTCAGTAAGAATTGGAGATGGAATGTTTTATCTTAGGATAAAAAAGAAAAGAGCAATTAAGCCAAAATCTAGACTAATATCCAAGTATCTCTGTAAGCCAAGGCTTCTCTGGATAAGATCTCTATTAACCGGGTCATTTGGTAGAATTTTTTTCAGTTTTCTAAACTGGTTTTGAGAGGTGTCTTAAAAGCCAGCTGTAAATTGAATTCACCTCATGAAAACTTTCAGTAAATATCATCCTGGTGTGTTAAGAATCTAAAGCTGATTTTTAAAGAATATTGTGGCCTACATTGGAATGGGTTCAGTTAAAAAAATAAAGATTTTTTTTAATTTTGAGTTGTATAAAAGAAAAGCATAAATCAATCTCAATGTGCATGTGATCTACTTGATGGGATCATTTTGGAGGGAAGGAAAAGAAAACCCATTGAATACCCCCACATTCTAGCTCTCCCCTGAATATCTCAGAAGTCTTTACTTACTTGTGTGTTCTATTTGTTTTAGCTTCCTCACTTCTTGGATGTTTTAGGAAGAAATCCCCTAAATTAATTCATAACAAAGAAGCCCTTTAAAAAAAAAAAAAGAACTTCTCCCCACAGAAATTTTAGTGAAATTTTCTAGGAACATTTTCTTTTTTCTCTCTTTTCTTTAATTAGATATTTGCTTTATTTACATTTCAAATGTTAACCCCTTTCCACATTGGAACATTTTTTTTATGATTACAACTAAGCTAAACTGTTTCTGATATGAAATACAAATCCTTTTATCTTTGCCATAGCCGATTTGTGTGATATTAAGTGTTTCTACATAGACTTTGAGATGGTAGAGACTGGATTTGATACAACTGTGAGGCAAGCTCCACACTAAAAATAGAGGCCTCTTTCACTTTTAAAGATATAGAAAGGGTAATGTTTTCTGCAGATGAGTAATTAATGAGGCACCTGTTATGCCTACCTCATTAAGATTCAGCCGTCTAACTATTCTAATTCCCAGGATCTCTGAGTTGGAAAGCATTAATATAATTTGCTCTTATGGTATGATAGACTAACTATAATATATTTGCAGACCATTGGTATTAATGGACCAGAAAGAATGCTGCAAAAAGTATTTAGATAGGCTTTCCTCTGAGCTGGGAATTTCTAATACAATAGGGTTAGATCTGCTTAGGAGGTTTGGAGGTCGTCTTAGCTGCCTCCCCTTCAAGGGCAGTTTGTTCTGAGACATTATTATAAGCATAGTTCTGTTGATGACAGTGCCTGGTTGTAGCTAAATGAGTTGCTTACAGCGATGGTGCAGTCTCGGGATTTTTCAGGTCACTAGTTTGTCAAGATTTCATAACTCTTCCCTTCCGTTTGACACATATTTTTCCATTCTTTATCCTATTCTAATGAATGTTCCTACTATATAAAAAGACATTTCTTTAGCTAGACTTTGCATTTCTTAACGTTTCTTTCTGTCAAAATCAAATTCATTTAAAGGGGCTTTGTCCTTTTTTTTTGTCTTTTTCTCTTTTTTTTCTTTTTTCTTTCTTTCTTTTTTTGTTTTTCTTTTCAAGACAGGATTTCTCTGTATCGCCTCTAGCTGGCCTGGAACTCACTCTGTAGACCAGGTTGACCTCAAGCTCAGAGATCCACCTGCTTCTGCCTCTGCCTCTGCCTCTGCCTCTGCCTCTGCCCCTGCCCCTGCCCCTGCCCCTGCCCCTGCCCCTGCCCCTGCCCCTGCCCCTGCCCCTGCCCCTGCCTCTGCCTCTGGCGGGTTTAAAGGTTCAAGCCGCCACCACCACCTCCTCTATATTTCGTTTATACAGGTAAGCAGTATTCAAATACATGGTGCTGGCACTAAACAATTTTAAACACTCACTAATGTAGCTAACCTAATTTGTCAGTGTTTTCTGAATTTCTAATGGAAGTATCACCATCATTTTATAATGGTGATAATGGCACCTTTACAACTAATCCTATGGAGGTTCTCTGGTCAACTATGAGTTAATAGCCTACAAAAATAATCAAGGAATCTGATAATAGGACACAGCTCAAGTATTGGGACTGCAACAGATCTGGCTTTAAGTCCATACTTAACTAACTCTGTGAGTTGTTTAGCTCTCTGAGACATCTTCTCCACATCTATCAAGTAGGGACAATAATTATGAGCTCTTAAAATTAGAGAGGACAGTATGTCAGCATGGTCTTCAGTTCCTTTGTTTCCTAAGATCTGAGGGTGTCCCATACCTCTTGATTCCAACAAGAATTAAAAATGGACTCACTATATGTGATCAGTCTATCTTCTAAAACAGTGGCTTTCCTCCTATTTATTCTGGCAAGTTACTTCCTAGCAACAGTTGTCAGGGACAGATGGAGATGGCTCATAATATAAACCAAGAGGAAAAGCGGCTCTTCAGGCTCACCTTAAATTAGTTCATGTCCATCAACGAAGTATTGAGCAGTTGTACCATGTACAGTTCTTCAGAAAGGTATCTGTACATCCAAAAAACAGGTGAAATACAAATACCAAAGTTTCCCCTCAAAAAGAAGGAAGGCTCAGAAGAACCTAGGTCTTCTCTGACTCTTCATTATCATTGCTTTCACCGGTGCTATGTGAGATGTTTCCTGGAAAGACTCAACACAATCATATCTAGTCACCCCAGAAGAGGAACACACAAGGTTCAAAGAAATGATTCTACCCAAGTCCAGCTTTGTGGACTAGTGCGTTTTAATTAGGTCAACTTACAAAGATGGGAGTAGAGACAGTAAATTCAGCTGCTTCACTGGAAAGTTTAGCCCAACACAGGTGGAGATTCGTGGAAGCCACATCCCGAGGCTCTCTGGATAAAACACAAGCAGCTGGGCAGGTCAAAGAGTCTCCTCTGGGATCTCCAGACAGTCAGTCACCACCCTTGGAGTTGTTTGCTGCTTTTATAACCTGAGGGGTGGAATCCTTGTGAATCTTGTAAGTTTCAGCTTCCTCATACTTGTGAAGTTTGTTTAATTCCTGAATTTTATGAGCTCCTCTGAACCCTTAATTCTGGAAGAAATACTTCAAATCAGAGGAAATTACTAAACAGCAGAAGTCTTTTCTAAATCATTGGGATTATTTTTTTTCAGAGAGTACTGGAATCCTTTGCCTTTAACATTCCTGGCTTTCCTGGAGGATGGACTTGCTATCCTTATCTTTAAACCTTAGCCTTCAGGCTAAAAATTCCTTAGAAGTCTACAGAGTTGCAGAAAGCCCGCATGAAAGATTAGCCTATCCTAGATCATCATTCCTCAATTTCCACCTGTCCTAGCTTAAGCCTTTACTCTTAGGCAAAGTTTGAACAGTAGCAACAACAAGGCCTATCCTGCTGTGTACAGGCTACTGGCTTCTGACATCTACCTGCCTTCTAAAAGCTTCCTGGCCCTGACTGCTGGGCTCACCTCAGAACACCTACGTGTTAGGCTCTCACTCAAATTTCTTAATTCTGATCAATGCCTAAAGGTTCATTCTTAGTCTTACCTTAATCCAATTCACATTTCCAACCCTACTGTCATGCCAAACTCCAGAATAGACTTGTTCCCCAGAAAAACACTAGTAAGAATGTTGGCCGGGAGCTGTCTGGCTTTTTAGGATCTCTGGGGTCTTTAGACAACTAAAGAAGAACTTTCAAACACTCATCATTAACCCATCTTATTTAAAAAAAAAAAAAAAAAACTAACATGGTGGGTTAGAGGTGTTGCTTAGCAGTGCAACCCTAGTCCATCAAGGGCAAGGCCTTGAGTTTGAGCCCCAAAAGCAGAGAAATGGAAAAGCTAAATTGTATAAATTGCCCAGTCTTGGAGTCTCCCAATATCTAAAGGCCAATCATTGCTGCTCTGTTGGTGTCTCCTAACAGCTCCGTTATTATCATCTTGGAGAAGCACCAGGGTAGACAGTTCATTGTAGTATTTGGGGGAGGATGCTGTTACTTTGTGCTTTCTTGAAATCTGTGGGAGTCCTCATCAGTTTGGTCACTACTATAGTGACAGTTAAAGAGAGACAAATAACTAACGATTCTTGCAGACATTACACATGAGTAAACTGTCAAGAGCCATTTTCTTTTTTTAAGTTTTCAATCTTAAGCAAAAGTAACTGTTCAAGATTAAAGATAAAGCTCAGTGACAGAGAACTTGCCTAGCATTCGAAAGACCCTGGTATCAACTCCTAGCATTAGAAAAAAATAAATACAATTCAAAATGCCAGTTTTCTGACGTTATACTTCCCTGCCCCACCCCACCCCACCCCCAAAAGTGGGATTATTTAGAGTAGAGTGGGTGGTGTAACATACCTTTGGCCTTATCCAAATACCTGGTGGGGTTCTAAAATGCTGCAAATTGATTTATTTTGTCTTTTTTTTTTTTCCTTTTCTGGTCTATTTTCTTTTTGAACAAGGCTGGCCTTGAATGCCTTAGCTCAAGAAATTGTCCTCCTGAGTAGCTGGGCATACAGGCATCCATCATTGCAAACAGATAACATATTTGAAATAGCTTATAACAAAAACTCGTCAACATGATAGACATAAAAAATGACGAAAGCAAATGGAGAAATACTAATATGATAGCTCTGTGTTTAACATAACTTCAATGACAGAGCTGCAAAACTGGCTTTGAGTTACATGGTTCAGAAAGCATGAGAAGTTGTAAAATTCTTGTTATCAGAAGGGAGGAGGCATGCTGTAGGAGAAGCAAAGTTTTTCCTGGCACTGAAATCTGAAAGAACTTTCTGATGTGAAGCTTTCTAGAGAGGAAATGGAGTGATGTAATGGGCAGTGTCCTCAACAACATTTTAACAACAAATGCAAGAGCTGATTTCATTTTCTAATGAGGTGAGGACATTTATTATTTCGACAACTGGCAATGGAACTCCTTCTCAGAGGTAAACAACTTAGGGAAGAAGCCGAATCTCTATGGATCTATGGGGCTGTGGAGGCTTATAAAGATCAAGAGAGTGGTTTGGCTAAATAGAGAAAAACCAAAGTTTATATCCAAGGGGTATCAAGTCTTGAGTGGGTGAAAGGTAGACATGAGAGTAGAGACAACGCAGAGCTGAAGCCAGTGAGAAGGGATCCTTGGTCGCCTCTCACCAACCTTGATCTTCAGTATCGTTTAATCATGCATTGCTCTGTGCATATGAATATCAGAAGCTAAGAAGTTGGTAATAAGTTGAGATGCTAGTGGTGCAGGGGTGATCCAGCAGGAAGAACTCTGGTTCAATCCCTAGACTCTATGTGAAAATGCCCGGCATAGTGGCAAGTATTATAATCCGAGCTTTGGGGACGACAGAAACAAAGTGGATCCAAGGGCTCACTGGCTAGCCATCCCTGCCTAATTGGTTGTTCCCAGGTCATTGAGGGACCTTGTCTCAAATGAATGAATTCCTGGAGGATGATAGTTAAGGTTGTCCTTACACACACACACACACACACACACACACACACACACACAAGCATGCACACATGTACAGGATGGGGATTAACCCAATACACTAACATGTACACATATTCATTGAAAACAAGTTCAAGAGGATGACAGAACCTGAGAACCAGAGGACAACAGAGAGTCAGGAAATTGCATCCATCTTCTATAAAGAAGAACTGCGGAGCTAAAGCCCCTGCTGCTGGTTGCTGACCCGTGTGCTTTCAGTACCACAGGAACAAATGTCCACTCTGACATCCTTGTATTAAAATTGCAGAATCCTGCTATCAACAACATGAAAGACAAGATATTCATAAAAGAGGTAGCCAATTGTCACCACTATCCAGCTTCTTCTTTTGAATGATACAGACTCCGTATCACAGGCTAGGCACACTTGATCCCATCTAGCGTCAGTTTCTGACTGCTTATTGACACGACTGGTGAGATCTGAACCAAGAGGCTATGAACAGCTTCTGGACCACATTCTTATAGGAGCCTATTATCCTTTGGTTATTCTCACACTTCTGAAATCTAGGACAGAGACCAGATGGAAGTAAGCCAATGTTAGCCATGAGGCTAAAGACAACACTCCAGTGTCTGCAATGGCCCTGGCAATGACACAGAAGGACCCTGGTTTCTTAGTAAACACAGCTGCCTGTCTATAACCAATCACCTTATATCAGCCTCAACTACTTCCCAACTCTGACTTTCACTAACGGGGGGGGGGGGGGGGCGGAAGACAAATTCCCCATCATATGTAATCCATTGTTATGCAGCCAAGCCTATTCCACCTACTTAAAGTATATACCCATAGATTAGGTTGACTCTACTCTTTCAGTATAGTTTGCTGTCATTTAAATTTTAGTGCTATAAAATATTTTCCCAACTTAGCTCCGATTATGACTCATAGTTACAATGGCTGCATTACTGATTTACTCTACTTCATCGATGATCTGTTCTACTTTTGCCTTCCTGGTAACCAATAAAGCATTGTGTGTTAAATGAAATGCTGAGCAGAGTGGATAGTGTCGACCAAGACAGAGCAGAGTTCAATATGCTTCAAATACAGGTCAGAAGTTTGCTGGGTGTTCTGTTTTGTTTTTCTGACACCAGGAGCTTGCAAACATGCCAAAAACTTTGCCTTATAAATGTAAGAAAAGAAAGGGGCAATCAGATTAGTGCCAGCTCTGTTTCTTCAGGAATACCATAAGCACAGGGGAAATCGGCTGAGGCTTTTCTAAATGCTACGACACTTTCTTAATCTCTGGTGATTATAGCTATTGCTGACTTTCCTACTGTACTAATTTAGTTAGGAACTAAATTAGACTTTATAGAACATATTCCCAATCTCTGTGGTTTTACAACATGGAGGATTATTTGTATGGCATTCTAGGAGGTCCAGAGTGGGTGGTAGAAGACTGTGTGGTGACACCATTTGAGTCAACCTTCCACGTCTCCTCCTCGACATGAAGCTTTCTTCCATGTTATCACTTCTGACAAAAGATGCTAAAGGAACCAAGGGATTGTTAGCATTTTTTACCTGGGTATATCGCTGATATGATAAGAAAAGATACCTAAGCAAGGAATAGAGAGTGGAATGAATACTGTGTAGAGAGCCATCAGTGTCTAACATATATCTACTGTCGGTCAAAATTCTATTACCCTGGATGACAAACCCACAAAAGCTTCAAACTACTGAAATACAGGATCCAGGGCTTTTGATGTTTCACTTTGCTGCTTTTGTTGTTGTTTGAGGGGGTCTTATGCATTCCAGGAGTGAACTCATTACATAGCCAAGGATGACCTTGAATTTCTGATTGTCCTGCCTTCACTTTTAGGGGCTGAGATTACATGTCTCCCTTAAGTGTAGAAACCCCTGGCTAAATCACTCATTAATCTAACCCATTACTTCCTCTGGAAAGGCAAAAGTGTTCTATATTTTTTTCTCATGAAATGTAACTGTTGTAGCTATTTTCTCAGCCCCATTTCTTCCCATTATTGTGTTTTCATATTTGTTTAAGGGTTTAGGGGGTAGCTTAGTTAATAAAAAGAAAAGCTTGCTGTACAAGCATGGGGCACTGATTTCAGATCCCTAGCACCCATATAAAAGCCTGGTACAGTGAAATACAGCATGTAACCTTCATGTTGGAAGATAAATGAATCCTTGGAGCTTCCTGGCAGATCAGTCTAGCCATATTCAGAGAGTTCTGGGCTCAGAGAGACTGTCTCTTAGTGAGAGTTTCAGTTGCTGTGAAGAGACACCATGACCATGGCAACTCTTATAAAGAAAAGCATTTAGGAGCTGGCTAACCAGTTGATTTCAGTACACATACTTGTGGGGTACATTTCAGAATCAAAGCATCATGGAAAGGACCAAAGCCCCAGCTTACACTATTTTCTTACATTTCAAAAGAGAGCTGGCACCAAATATCACTCAATGTTAGGAGCTGTTTTAGAAGATGAGCCTCTAACCCGGGTTGAATCGTCCTATTTGCTTTATGAAGCAGAACTTATCACTTATGAGTTGCTCCCTGTGAGTAATGATCAAACTTCAGACTTGTGAGTAAAATAAATAATGGTTGGTGCTGTAAACCATTAATAACTGAGCTCGTTTGCATCACAGCAATAGATAGCAAAAACAATTGCTTTCAATGGAAGAAGTTAATTATGCCAATGCAATGTAAATCTGGATGAGAGTCTCACAATCAAAACTTGTAACAAGTTTTGCCTGGGAAAGTAGTTCAGCTAGTAGAGTGTTTGCCTATCATGCAAGAAGCCCTGGATTTGATAACCAGCACTTTATAAATTTCACTTGGTAGCACTGTCTGTAATTATAACACTGATAATGGGGGATAGAGGAAGTTCAAGAGTTCAAGGTCATCCTTTGCTGTATAGTGAATATGAGGCCTATCTGACTTTCCTGAGATACTGTCTAAGTAATGTAATAATTATAAACAGCACCAAGAATGTGTCATATTCCCCTATTTAATATGATGGGGACATATGATGTTCAACATATTTGAACAAAATTATACAGAGTATATTCTCCTATTAACATGTAAGAAAACTATTTCAAAAGCAAACAGCAAGCATACCAAAAAAGCAGCTATTACAATGTTAGCACCTTTCTGAGTTCTGAATACTTATGCTTACAAAATATAGAACAGAGATAAGCTTTAAAATCTGAATCAAAATATAATTAGCTCAGTTGAAAAATAAGCTATGGTTACTAAACAGTATAAATATCATAAGAATGAATTAAAGCAGGCTATGAAAGAATGGCCAGTTAGGATTATGTCTAACATACTAAAACTTAATCTCATTTTAACTTAAATAGTTTATTTTCAGTTTTAATATTTTCAAAAATTTGACGATGTTCAGAGAAAAAGGTAATTTCAAGCAGAGGTCTATGTGCTATTTAAAGGGGTAACTAAAGAAAATCGTCTGTATCCATTTCAGGGAAATTAATCACCCTCTTAGATTAAAAGGTTTTAATGTGCCTAGCAAATAAATAAAAGTTACAGTGGGTTTTCAAAGGATCCGTGGTCCAGGAGTAGCTAATTTATGTAATATTTAGACATCAAATCATTTCCTCCTCCCTGTAGAAGCAGGTGTAAGTTAATATGTAGAGGACTTTTTATAACTGAGACTCAAAATAATAATGCTTTAAACACATTCATAATGAGATCATGTGCGGTTGGCATGATGGCTCATTGCTGGGAGCTGTAGGACTCTTGCCTTGTTGCTCCTTCGTCTCTAGGTTGTCTTTGTCACTCACTGATATAATACAGCTTGTGTTACATCTACGTTCCAAGCAAAATGAAGGAAGGGGAAAGGGCCATACCTTCCCTTAAAGATATAACAGATATGCTCTACTAACTGATTGTGTACACGTTCTATTGGCCAGAACTTAGTAACTGTAAGCACACCTCACTGTTAAAAGACAAGCAAGGTGGAGCTTCATTCAGAATGACCATGTGCTCAGAAAAAAATAAAAGGCATTCTATTGCCATAGGGGAACAATGGATAGAGGGATAGTGTGCCCATCACACAGCAAACTCACTCAGAAGCAAGAATTAATCTTGTAACTAATATTTTACTTTTTATGAGATCCGTAATTTGAATGTTCCGCCTGGAGGAACACCAGACAAATGTTCTATGTAAACCTCTCCGACCACAATTTCATAAAGACTTCTGCACTATGAAAAGAGAGGGTGCGCCTTTAAGTCATCTTTATTCACCAGCCATAAAATACCTTAATAAATTAAAGAAGGCAGAAGCCATTGATTCAGACATGGCTAATAGACCATTTTATCTCTCCTAAGCAACAATTTCAAGAGTGTCCTACATGCTTGCTTTTTATACAATTTTAACTCATGCACTATCTTTCAGGAGACAATCTCAAGAAGCTTTTATAAGCATTAATTAACTAAACTTCACAACACACTTGAGAACTGTATATTAATACATCCATTTACGTGGCAGCAAGCCAGATGAACATTACAATAAAGCAATATGAGCTGTCTTGGTTTCCGCCATGTAAGGACATCAAGCAGGCAATGCTGAGGGTTCAATGGCAATTTGATAATCACTTTTATAGTTACCCCCAAGCAGTGTTACTCTGTGTCCTATATAAGCAAGCCATGTCACTGAAACAAAAGGGAAAAGCGAGGCTTTATTTTGAAATGCAACTTCAGCTTAAAAGAAACTGACACGTAACCTGTATATAAATCAAAGAATAATCATAAAATTGGAAAGATTTTTTTTCATCATGGAGATTTTAACCCTAAGCTTGCAATTTGTCTCTAGATTAAATTTGAAAAGTCAACTGTTAAATATGAGTTATTCATTTCATGCATCAGGAAGGGATAGTTGATATCTGATTTATTTGAATGAAATAATAAACTATGAATGAATATGCATTATATGTTTTCTGAACCTTAGAGATCTGTGTGGAATAAATAATAAAAATGATAGTGAAATGCATATATATTTCTGCATTTATAGTCTTTGGTATGACATTTCTTGACATTATTTAAAGTCCCAAGGTTTGTATATATATCGTGTGTTTAAAGGATTTTTTTTTTAAACATAAGAGTTATAACCATCAGCCCTTATGGAGCAGATAACCCTATTTCAGACACTATGTAAAAGTTTAAACATTGTGCTTATTTCTAGCAATCTGGTCTATGTCTAAAGACTGAAGTCTATGCCTCAGTTTGACACTTCAAGCATGATAGGAAAAGCAAATTACTTTCATAGGTATGCGCAAGTGTATATCTGGCAGTAACCACCATCAGCTGATGGAATGGAAACTTAACACACAGTCTCATCAGAAGCCTTTTACCAACCCTTCTTCTATAACCTTTCTTTAAAAAAAACCTCAAAAAATGGTAATGTCAAAGCTTCTTCAAGGGTGCTTGTTTATCAAATCACAATAACATGATAAATACTGAACATCTCTCCTAGTATATTCATCCTGACTAGGATAGTAGAACCAGGGGTCTGTGATTCCCTCTTTACTGGCTCACCCTTTCTTATTATGCATTGGCATGATCAAAATACTAGCAAGGCTTTAAAACAAGTTGCTGATCAAAGCCATCTGAAAGCTAAAAGTCTAACTACATATTATGTTGTTTGGCTGCAGTAGGGTAGTTTTCAAAAGGAAATTTTGCCTTTAATGACTTACCCTTGAAAAATCTCTGGTCATCAAAATCTAAAGACTGTGGGAAGTCTCTTTGCAAAGAAGAGAGGGAAACAGAAAAGTTAATGGTCACTGTGACCACACAGGAGATAGCTTTATCTCCTATGAATGAAACTCTTTCATTCAAGAGTTTCATCTTTGAGAGATGAAAGTCTTGTGAAGAAGAAGGACCCATATACATCATATACAAGCTTTTCTATATACATGAGACAAGTTCTTTAAATAAACTATAAACTTTTGACTACACACTTGATATGCAAAATTTAGCAAATCATTGACAGCAGATAGTATTTTGACATGTAGTAAGTATACATATGGGAAATACATAGTTCCTTATTTCAAGGAGTTCATAACCTAAAAGGTAGATAGAATGTTGTTTTTCCAAGGAAGATAAAATAAATAGATAGGGGAAACCAGAAAGCTTGTGGGCACAAGTGTAGAAAAAAATGCCTTCATGGCTTCCATGACACTAACTGTATGGTTCCAATATGCCTTCCTGAACATGAAGGGCTCAGTGCTCCAATATTGTGAGCCAAAATTATTTCCCATAATTACTTCTCTTGAGCCACAGGCAAAGCTAATACAGTAATTTACTAAGTCAAAACACCCTGCTGGAGAGATGGCTCAGCAATTAAGAGTATAAAGTCCTTCTCAGCAGAAGAAATAACTACACAATGGTTAGGAAATACTTTTAGGAGTGTTCACTATCTTTAATTTCAGAAAAATACAAAATAAAACTACTTTGAGATTTCATCTTCCCCAGTCATAAATGCTAAGATTAAGAAATTAAAAGCGATAAATGTTGGTAAGGATATGAGGTCTGGGATGCCTTTTGCACTGTTGGTGGGAGGAAAAACTGGTGCAGCCACTATGTAAATCATTGTGGCAGTTTCTCCGAAGACTAGAAATAGATCTACCGTATGACCCTGCTGTACCACTCCTGGGCATATACTCAAAGGACTATTTTGTGCTACAGAGACACATGCTCATCCATGTTCATGGCTGCTCTGTTCTCAAGAGAGAGGACATGGAGACGGCTTTGATGTCCATCAACAAGCAAATGGATAAGGAAGATGTACTACTGATGCACACGGAAATTTTATTGAGCTTTGAAAAAAAGTGAAATTATGAACTTTCTGGTCAAGGTGTAGAAAGGGAAAGCACTGTACTATGTGTGGTAACCCATAAAAGATAAAAACCATATTTTCACTCATATGTGAATTTTAGCAACAAATAGTCAGCTTTGTGCATTTAAGTTAGACTACCTATAGATCCCAGGAAACTAGAAACGGGCCATAGATGGGAAGGAGGAAGAAAAATCTTAAAGGAAGGGAGATAGTCAAGCACAGGTAATATGAAGGAGAATAATGGAGAGGGTGGTACTGATTCAGAACAGAGATGGGAGGGGTGGGGAGAGAAGGGGGCTAGGGATGCTAATGATGTTTGGAAAATCCATATAAATGACTGATAGTTTATGACGTGTGCATGTGCATGTGCGCATGCGTGCGCATGTGCGTGTGCGCGCGCGCGCGCGCGCGTGTGTGTGTGTGTGTGTGTGTGTGTGTGTGTGTGTGTGTGTGTAGAACTAAATTGGAATTATCCTGCACGTGGATGATGCTCCTCCAAGAATCCACAGGACTCCAAATAAAAATCCCAGTGCTAGATGTGGAGGCCTCCCCTCTAGCTCTCAGCTATGTCAGAGACCCCCACCCCCCGAAAATAATACAGCAGCCCCCACACTGACTAATTTTCATATTACCAGAAGGTGCTGTGTAGGCTGCTGGGAGAGCAAAATCCATAACATCCTTACCCAGCTGAAAACCCTGAGATTTTACAATAATGACAAATGCATCATATTGTACCTACCTGTGCAAGAGTGGCATGGGCATCTGAGAGTAATCAAATATTGTTTTATTGCATTTAAGACTCACTTCACAGAGAGAGTGAGATACATGGTGTTGTCAATTTGGCCAAGAACCCACAGCTAGGGAGCTCACAGGCCCCAGTGATAAACCTGCTGCCATCATTCTGCTCAATATACACAGTATTAAAGTTCTCTAAATTCTATTCTCATAGCTTAGTACAGCTCTCAGAACGTTCCAGAGAGGTTTCTTCCTGCAGTAAACTGTAGCTATCATAGAATCCCATAGCTAGTCAAGAGCATTAAAGAGTTTGTAGGGTGCTTACCTACAGAATGAAACATCCACTGACCACCACACTTTCTCTTCCACGGCCCCAGGATCTCTGTTCTCATAGCTTAGTACAGCCCTCAGAAAGAGAGTAAGAGTGAGAGGTCAGTGAGGATATGAGTGAAGCTGTCATCTGGACATGCCAGCATCACTGTGCTCATGATCTCGTAGCAGCGGTCCCTTGTTGCCTTCACAAGACCTGCACAAGATCCACAAGCCAATCACCACAGATGGATGGGCTCGCAAGCTCTCATCCCCAGCTAAGGAACTACTGAAAGCTGATGGCTTCTAGGGATGGAGACTTTTCTCCATGAGTGTGGTATCTGTTAGGTTGACCATGCTCCAGTAGATTGCCCCATACCCATTAGTATATGCTCAACACAATTAAGACTAGGAGGTTTATTGTTTTAAAAGAAGAAGACACTAAATTGATAGGAAGCAGGGGGATATGGGAGGAGGAGATGGGGGATTCTTGTGGATGAATATGATCAAAGTATGTAATATGTGTAGATGAGTTTTTCAAAAAATTTACACACACACACACTCTCAATCAAAAATGAGTCTCGTATTTGGATCAAGAGACTCTAAAGTACCAGCACAAAGAGAATGATTACTTTAGGACTTTTAATTTAGTAAACAGGTATCAAACAAATAGCACACTCAAACAAAATTTGAAAAAAAGTTCAATGTAAGAATTATATTGCTTTCCAACTGCTGTGAAATCAATTACATGTGACGTCATAGGTTCCCATCATGTACTTATTTGATTGCCATTCTGTAGCATGGACATCTGTCACGATGTCACTGGGTCCTCTGTTCAGGTTAGCCCAAGGCTGAATTCAGGTATTGACCAGAATGTTTTCATCTGGAGCACTCTGAGTTCCCTGTAATCCCTGCAAGTCTTCACTCAAGTACCCAGGAACTGGGTATAGATAAACATACAGCTTAAAATAGTTCTAACATTTAAAAGCAGGAATGTGGCCAGATAATAATGGATCTTTGTCTTTCTATCTAGAATTCCACCACCACGCAAACTCTTAATCAAATATTCAGGACAAAATAAAAAAACCATTTCAGGCTGGTCAGTGGCAACTCATTCCTTTAATCTTAGCACTCATTAGGCAGAGGCAGGGAGATCTTTGAATTTGAGGCCAGCATGGTCTACAGAGAAAGTTTCAAGACAACCAGGACCACACAGAGAATGTCTGTCTCAAGAAACAAGAGAAAACAGATAACCATTTTTTCAGATTTAAAGGGTATCAAAAATTGCACCATATGCCCTCTTTTTTAAAAAAGTAATTAATTAATAAAGCTTTAAATATCATTCCACCAAAATTAGAATGAATTAAGAAAGAAGCCTAAGGCCCTGGGAAACACATAGAAATGTCAATCGTCTCACTTCTTTGGTTAAAATTTTATTTATTTATTTTTACTTATTTATTTGCCTATTTATTTTATGTGTATGTGTGCACATATATGTGGACCACATGCATGCAGGTACCCACAAAGCCCAGAGAGGGCCATGGATTCCCCTGGAACAGAAGTTGTAGGAGGTTAAGAGCTACCTGATGTAGATGCTAGGAACCAAATCCTAGTTCTTTTCAGGACCAACAAATGTTCTTAACTGAGTCATCTCTCCAGCCCCCAACCATCCCACTTCCTACCTCCTGATTCTCACATTTCTCTCATCCCCAGACCCTGGCACAAAGGTCTCCTTATTCATCATGACCTTTCTATTCCCTACTATTCCTACATTCAGATTCTCTAGGCTGTTTCTACCATCATGGCTAAGTAAGTGGATTTCCCATGTCAACCGCCTTAGCTTTAGGGTCACTCTGAACCCACAACCAGATCCCAAAAGTTCTGCAGGTGGACCTCTATTAGAATTACTTTAGCCCAGACTTTTGAGATTCAATTCCTACCACATGACTGTGTACAATTTTAAATGAACACCCCTCTACAAGGATTAAGCTGACCTTCAACAATGGAGACCTTGCTATGTTTTAGAATTTTGAAAAAAAAATTAAGGATCCTTTCTAGTTCAGAGTTTATTTTGATGTTGTTGATTATTGTGTAGAAGGAATTACAGAATCCTAAGAGACCAAGAGGCAGATGTGAAGTCCCATCTGCCTGAACAGCTAAAGGTCATAATACTGACCAACTTAATCTCAGAGTAGCCAGAGCTCTTCTTCCCACACTTCAGCCATAGACCAGGAGAAAAATCAACAAATGCTTCCAAGGGAATCAGTATGTGAATACTGGGGAGACATCAGATGCAGCCCTTTTGCTTAAGACCATGAAATGTGTCTTCCGCAACTCTCCACATACTTCACTTTGACGAGTTAAATGGACTCATCCAGTCTCAGGTTCTCACCTCATAGGGAACTCAAAGCTTGAACTACTTTTTGCCTATCCAACAAACCATATCAAGCATTCGTGTTATCTTAACAGAGACAAATTTATCACAAGAATTCTACACACAGTGTATGCCTTTCCCTTTGTGTAATGTACACATGTGCTTTGGAAAGGAGATACCAATCTCAGTGTGACTTCCTTTAGAATAATAGACACTGTCACAGTTTGTTAATCTCATTTGTCTCCCAGGAGAAGGAGAACATTATTAATTACCCACTGTAGGTCAGGGGGTCATCAGGCTCATAAAGGCCATTTACCCAAGACTCTCTCAGGACACAAACTAGTGGGATCTGGATGGATCTATATACCCTGTATATGTTGGCTTTGTTCTCAGAACATGATCCAAAATATATGTAGGGGACACAACCCAATTTCCAGAATTGTAGGTGAATTTCAAAATTTTGTGCATGCATAGAGATGAAGGGTTTTAAGAAATCTTATGGACAATGTTATTTCTGGTTCCTTCCTAACCAAGCAAATATAGAGCTGGGTCAGCCTGTCGTTGCAGTAAGGCATATACACTGGATATACAACATGTCTAAAAGATGGAGAATCTATTTCCCCTTAACCCCACTGACAGCTCTTCTCATTTTCTTTACCTTAGCACTCTCTGATTCATAAAGTAGAAATTATAGAACACCACACAAATTAATATATCATTGGGTTATGCTGTCACACATCAAAAAAACCTAGCTAATTGTAATACAGTGTGAGATATGCTAAATTAGGAATATGAAATGCCAATAAAAAATAGACTAAGCCACCTGTCAGCCTGCCCAGGGAGAGGACCAGTCAAAGAAGCCTTCTAGTAACAGGTCTGGGTTTTGAAGGATGAGTTCGTAATGGCTGTGTGATTATAATAAGAAAAATCATTTCCTGAGATGGAAACCATCAAGACTGATGCCACTGTGGTACGGCTCGGGCAGTCTCTCTTCTTGAGGAAAAAGATCCGATGTTTCCCTTTGAAGGCTGTGCAAGGAAGGCAAGAAGCAGAAGTAGGCACAGCACTTGAGTTCAACTGTTTCTTCCCAGTTCTCACAAGGTTGATGACACTTCTGTTACCAGCCTTGAATTTAAGCATCACCCTCTCTCCGGGGAAAGGGCAGAACAAGTTGGATACATTGGCTTTCCATCATTGCAGCAAATGCCTAAGAGCGTCAACTTATGAAGAGAAAGGTTTGTTTTGGTTCATGGTTTTCGATATTTCAGTCCAAGTTCCACTGTCCTCACTGTTTAGGGATAGCACATTGCAGTGGGACCTGTGTAGCAGAGCAAATTTGCTCAGCTCACCGTGTAGTTAGGGTTTCTATTGCTGTCAAGAGAACCATGGCCATGGCAAGTCTTGTAAAGGAATACATTTAATTAGGGCCAGCTTAGAGTTCAGAGGTTTAGTCCATTGTCATGACAGGAAGCATGAAGGGCATGCAGGCAGACATGGTGATGGGGAAGGAGTTGAGAGTTCTACATCCTGGTCTGTAGGCAGCAAGGTGAGAGAATGACACTGGGATTGACTTGAGCATCTGAAACCTCAAAGCCTGCCCTCAGAGACACACTTTCTCCAACAAGGCTACACCTCCTAATGGTGTCACTCTTTATGGATCTATGGGGGCCATTTCCATTCAAGCAACCACAGCTATTAAGAGAGAAAATAAAGGTTCTTGGACACCATCATCTGCTTCAAGAGCATGCCCAGTGACCTGTATCCTCCTCTCCATCTCTGAAGGTTTCCATCACCTGCCAATAGTATTACAACAAGGGAACCAAACGTGTCTCATATGGCTTCTGTGGTGCTTAGCCAAACCATTTTCAAAAGCAACTTGCCTACTTATTCTAGAATCTGGACAGTATTTCCTGTTCATTATGTGTTGATCTGTGCATGAGAAACATCATCAGGACTTTGAAACTAGCACCTATACCTAGTGGTTCTATATTCCCACTAGAAAAATATTTCTTCTCCTCTGTCAGTCTACTCTTTCATTTCCCATTGCCCATCTCCAAAGCATCAAGAATATTTTAATGACTTGTTCTCTATGACCCTGAAAGGTCTGGAACGTTATATCATGCTATATTTATGTAAAAAAAGAAAATGATGTTTTCCCACAACTTAAGAACTTAGTGTTGAATTTCCTTTATATTTCTCAAGTAGCCTGATAATTTCTGTCATATGAACACACATTAAGATCATCATTTTGCTGGCAGTCACTGTCAGAGACTTAGGGATCTGACTTATAAACAGTTTCAAACTATAGGAGTTGTGAGTGTAAAACATGGCAGTTTATGAAGTTTTGGTTGAACCTTTAAAACTTGGAAGCAAGCCATCATGAGCGATACAGAATGCATTGAATGAGCTGGGGAAATGGCTCAGAGGATAAAGGAACATGCTGCAAAGTCCTGATGATCTGAGTTCAATCCCTGAAATTCACATGCTAGAAGGAGAGAACCAACTCTCCTCAGTCATTTTCTGACTTTCACACATGTGCAAGGGCACACACAGGCATGCATGTATCCACACAGATTCACACTAAATAAATAAATGAATACACAAGTAAGTAAGTAAGCAAATAAATAAATATATCACTATAGTAATTGAATCTTATACAATTGTGGGAAATGCATGGAGGTTTTGGACCTTACAAATGGAGGAGAAGCAAAGAAGAATCAGAAAGGATTCAGACTTCTCAGTGGTTCTTTTTTTAATTATTATTATTAATCATTCCATTCATTTACATCTCAAATGATATCCCACTTCCCGGTTACCCCCTCCACTAGCCCCAAATCCTATGATATTCCACTTCCCTGTTACCCCTCTGCCACCCCTCCCACATCCGCCCTCCCCCTCCCACATCCGCCCTCCCCCTCCCTTTTGTCTGTATGAGAGTGCTTCCCACCCAGCCACACTCTCCTGCCCCACCTCTTCAGCATCTCCCTACTCTGGGGGCATCCAACCTCCCCGGGACCAAGGGTCTTCCCTCCCGTTGCTGTTGGGCAAGGCCATCCTCTGCTACATATGTATCTTAGCCAAAGATCCCTTTAGGCACACTCCTTGGTTGGTGGTCTAGACGCTGGGAACACAGCGTGGTCATCCCAGCCTATGTTGTTCTTCCAGTGGGGTTGCAATCCCCCTCTGCTCATCCAGTCCTTCTGCCAGCTCTCACAGCAGGTTCCCTGAGCTCAGCCTGATGGTTGGCTCCAAGCATCTACCTCTCCTTTGGTCAGTTGCTGGCCGGACCTCCCTAGGAACTGCCACACTCGGTTCCTGTCTGCAAGCTCCTCTTGACCACAGAAACAGTGGTGAGTTTCGTGTCTGCAGACATGATGTATCCCCAGGTGAGGCTGTTCCCCGATTGGCCCTTCCTTCAGTCTCTGTTCCATTTTTTTTTTTTTTTTGTCCCTGTTCTTCCTTTGGACAGGAACATTTCTGGGTTTAAAAAAAAAAAACAAAACAAAACTTTGAGATGGGTGGATGGCTCCATTCCTCTACCAGGGACTGTGTCTGTCTACTGGAGGTGGTCTCCACGGGTTCTAACTCCCCCTTCTCTGCACATTACCGCTAAAGTCAATCCCATTGGGTCCTGGGAGCCTCATGTTTTCCTGGTGTCTGGGACCCTCCAGTGGCTCTCTCCAGTTCCTCATCCCTGCTGCAACCTATTTTTATTCTATTTCCTGACTGCTCTCATGTCTCCTCCAGATCAGAGAACCCGCCTTCCCTGCAGTGTGAGGGTCTCAGAGCTCTGGAAGGACTGCAGCTCATCATGTGAGTTCTTAACAAAACATCTGACCTAGCACGGTGGCACTTTGTAGGTACGCAGTTACCATGAGGGCAACGCACAGATGAACCGAAATCTGTGGACATCGTGCTATTTGTCTCTTACCACAAATAGGAGACAGGAACCTTCAGAAAACTCTCTTCCACCTCCCAGAATCGTGCATTTTCTCTTCTGATCAACTCCAATCTGGAACTACATGGAAATAGATGGCCTGACAGCCATTGGTCTGAATATAACTGAGTAGATCATAGCTGTACTGGTTGATGTAATGCTTAGATTTCCAACAATCCATTATGCCAGTTCAAGCAAGTGCTCCTCAAACTGAGAAAGTTCCAAACAAATGTGTGCCTGTATAGCACTTAAAGACAAAAATGATAAAACAATGAACATTTCACTCTCAAATTTTAAAATTATAATTGAAGCATAAAAATATTATCTACAGATAATATAGTTTATAATACAATGTTTTGCTAGGAGGAAAGGGGGCCTTTCTGCTCAGTTTCTGACATCTTTATATGGTTCTATGCATTCCACATTGTAAGTGCCTACCCAGTTTTTCCCCATTCCAGGGTCCCAGCAATTACTACCTTAGAGCAAGCTTTCATCGTTGCTCCTTTGCATTAAAAAAAAAAATCTTTGTCTCTAAGAACCTGCCTCAACCTCATCATGTTCTAAATGGTCCATTAAAATGGACTGTTCCACTGAAAGGTAGCATTCAAACACCAAACACCTCAATATCACTGGAGAACTGGTTGCTGCATCTTCTCTGTCATTCAAAATCCAAAAGTACTCAAGTCCCTTTCTTTGTTACAAAGCAGAATGGTATTTGCATATAATCTAGCTAATTTTTCTATACTTTAATTCATCTCAGGTTGCTTGTAATACCTAATATCATGTAGACGCCATGTAAATGGTTGGTACACAGACTATATAAGTGAAAAAGTAAAAGGTTGTGTGTCTACCCTATTCTTTAAGAGTTAATTTCCTATTTAAATTAAATATTAAATTTAATTTAATATTTTGCCTTACTGGCAAAATATTGCTCATTCACTATAAAAGGGACCTGAGTAGTCCTCCTTACAGTATCTTCTAGAGCACATAGCCACAAAATTCTCCTAAAAGTGAGGTGTGCTTGCCAAGTGTGTCATGTATATTGATTTACATGTCTGTCTTCATGCCAGACTGCTAGGTTCTCGATGTTAAGTACCACAACTGATTCATCTTTGTAGCCCCAGGCACTAAAAAATTTCCCTGGCAATGGACAGGGCTCAATAATCATTTGGATAAAAACCTACTTGATGTATTTCAAGATTTGATATGTTTAAATATTTTATTCCATATCTTCAGCTGCTTCAATACAAGCCATGATTCTCATAAAATACAGGATTATGTTATAAAAATTGATTGATTGGGGTTAATCTAATAAACGCAAATGAACAAACATTGAAAGTCAATATAAATCACATTATTTCGTTGATCAGATTAATATGATGATTTCTGAGTATCCATTTCTCTGGTGCTATTTAAACTTTTGGTATGTCATCAAAATATAGAACAATATGGCTCTCAAGACAGAAATGTCTGCTGCCACACCTGATGACCTGAGCTCAATGTCCAGGACACACATAGTGGATAGAAGGAGAGAACACCTGCAAGTTGTATTCTGGCCCTTACACAGACTGTTTCACACACTCACAAGTAAGTCTTTGCAGAAAGTTTTTAGACTGTGCAACAACAATAAGCTGTATTTTTCTTAACGTTAGATTGACAAACCCATTCGTTGCCAGTAGCAGCGATGAGCTGACAGTCCTTGATAACAGCTCTCGCGTGGGGAGCTCAGACCAAGCAGATGGACCCGACACTTGGGGAATGCTTTAACAAGATGTCTTTGCTAATTCAGGTTATACACTCCTTGAAAGTTCCTCCAGCATAAGTTTAAAAGTTTGCAGATGATTTTGATTAGATCTGACAGTTTTGTCTAGAGGTTAGTTTCCAACTGCCTCTTGTGTGCAGTTTGGTTGGGTTTTGCTGGAGTTTGCTGGAAAGGCCGGGATGTTTACAATAGACCAGTGAAGGAAACATACTGTGTCACTGCCAACTCTCTGCTCCTGGCCCTTGCTTGTGTACTAATTTCTTTAATTCTTCATTGGCAACCTGAGGTTAATCCAGAGGTACTGCCATTTCTCTTGTGTGCTTGAGTATATATTAGCAGTAATTATGTTTAGACTCTCAGGTTGTTAAACAAAAGGCCAACCTTTTGCCAATGTAAAAGCATTGGAAAGTCTTTTTAATACAACCGTGTTTATTATATTTCAGAACATATCAATCATGTGTATTAGTTTCAGTAATCCTATCCAAAACCCTTCAAACATTCTATCATTTTTCAATTCCATAAGACTTACATAATTCTCCTTAAACTGTTCAATTTCATAGCCATTTTTAACTTGCCTAATTTACTTCTGGACTCATCAAACATAAGCTGATTATTTAATTATTTATATTGGAAGGAGAAAGGAATTTTATCATATTTGGACTGGGCAGTAGTTAATAAGAACCACACATTGAAGCACTTTGTCATAGAAACCTACTCAATAGAATTCATAGAATTGCTTTATTTACTCCACATGAAGCAGATTCTATACAATCTTGGTTGGAACCTAGTAGGTTTAAAATCATTTTCATCAGGCTTTAAGACCATGCTTATAGCTGAAGAAACTGATCCTTGGGACTGCCCAAATACTCATTGTTAGCAATAAGATCTAGAACTACAATGATTATGCAAAGACAGGTACAGACACAATTTTTTATTTTTATTTTTCTTATTGGCTATTGTATTTGTTTACATTTCAAGTTTCAAATGTTGTCCCCCTTCCTGGTTTCCCCTCTGCAAACCATTTATCCCATCTCCCATGCTCCCTTGGTGCTCCCACACCCACACACCCACTCCTGCCTCACTGCCTTAGCATCCCCCTACACTGAGGCATCCAGCTTCCACAGGACCAAGGGCCTCCCCTCCCATTAATGCCAAAGAAGGTAATCCTCGGCTACATATGCAACTGGAGCCATGGGTCTCTCCATGTGTACTCTTTGGTCGGTGATTTAGTCCCTGGGAGCTCTTGGGGGTCTGGTGGGTCGATATTGTTCTTCCTCTGGGATTGCAATCCCCTTCAGCTCCTTCAGTCCTTGCACTAACCCTTCCTTTAGAGTCCTAATGGTTGGCTGCAAGCATCCGCATCTGTATTGGTCAGGCTCTGGCAGAGCCTCTCAGGGAACAGCCATACCAGGTTCCTGTCAGCAAGCACTTCTTGGCATCAGCGATAGTGACAGACACATTTTTTTTAAAGACTAACCATAAACAAATGCTGATTCGCAAATGTAATTGTGTGTGTGTGTGTGTGTGTGTGTGTGTGTGTGTGTGTGTGTGTACACTGTGTGTAGAGGGCAGAGCTTGATTCCAGATTTCTTCTTCAATTTTCTTTTTTTTTTTTTTTTGAGGCAGAGAATCCTATTGGATTTCAAGCTCACTCATTTAGTTGGGTTGAGTGGCCAGAAAGCCACTTACCTCTCTCCACCTTCCTAGGTAGGATTATAAGTGTATGCTGCCACCATCCAGCTTTCTATTTATGTGGTCTAGCCTCAGGTTCTCACAGTTAACACAGAAAGCACTTTACTAGCTCTCCAGCCCCCATATTTATTTTTCCTGATTTCTTTATTTCCTAAGATAGACTAAACCCTTCATAAACGTATTGCGATTTTAAAAGACCATTTCTTTCTGAGAATTCCCGCATGCAATGTATTTTAATGTCCACCCCTACTCCTCGCCTCCAACTTCTCCCAATCCCCCCACATCATATCTCAATTTAATGTTCTTTTTATCAAGTAGTGCTGCCTAGGTGTATGGGTGTAAGGCCACTGACTGGAACACTGACAACCAGGAGCTACATTCCTGAAGAAAGCTGACTCCCCATCCCCTGCACCTCACTTCAGCAGCTGTGGGCTTCCTTATTATCTTAGCCAGGAATGGGACTTCATGAATCCTCCATTATCAGTGCTGGAATGTTGTCTAGGTTGATCCTGCACAGGTCCTGTGCAAGCATCAAGTGATGTGCGAGCAACTTCAGCTACTATGAGTTCGTGAGCACAACAGCTGTGTCACGTCCAGAGTCCAGTTTTGCAGCAGTTCCCTGACTTGTAGCTCGTACGATCTTTCTGCATGGGTCTACCGTGATCCTCCTTGAGTCTTGGGTGGGGGGGATGTGAGATGTGGAATCTCTGGTTGAACACTCCTCAGGCTTTCATTCTCTCTACTTTGACCACGTGTGAGTCCGTGTTTTCACCACTGTCCACTGTAAAAAGAGAGCTCCTTTGATGGAATCTGAGCGCTTGTGCCACTCTATGGGCACAAAGAATAATTAGCATTTAGAAGGCAGTTTGATAGTGTGTCTATTTAGCAGAGTAGTAGTAGTGGTAGGTTCTCCCCTAGAGACTATGAGCTCCTAGCTGGACCTTCTTGGCCAAATTTATAGTACCAGGCACGAGGGCTATTTTAGATCAACAGATGGGAGACGTGGGCTAAATAAGAGATGACCATTCTCTAGTGCTGCTTTGGATAAAAATGAAAACAGTCTCCCTAAAAACACTTTCACCAATTTGCCACAAGGTAAAAGAAAAAAGAAAAGAAAACCGGGTGAGTATGGCTTCGAGGTGGGAGGTATTGACAGGAGAAAGGATTCTGGGAACCTCTTTCACGTCTGACATCCATCTCTGGTCTTCTAGAGGACAGACCCTCTAAAGGCTCCATTAGGATTTTCTACACTGCCACTGGTACTCCCTTTTCTCTCCCACATTCCTTGTGTTCCTGTAGTGGTTTAGTTATAGTTTGTCCCTCAGAGATCTATAAATTAGAAACACGGTCTCAGGGTGGTTATGCTGCACTATGGAACCTCTGAGGCACTGAGTTACTAGGACACTCATTCCAGAAGGAAATAATGCCGGGCGGTGGTGGCACACGCCTTTAATCCCAGCACTTGGGAGGCGGAGGCAGGAGGATTTCTGAGTTTGAGGCCAGCCTGGTCTACAAAGTGAGTTCCAGGACAGCCAGGGCTACACAGAGAAACCCTGTCTGGAAAAACCAAAAAAAAAACCGTACCCCAGAAGGAAATAATGCTGGTGTTACAGAATGATTCCATTCTCTTGAGACTGGGTTGTTATAAACCAGGCCATACCATACATTCGTTGCCCCCCTTTGCATGATGTCTGATTCCTGTGAATTTCTCTGTTGTGTTGTGATAAACAGTCTATGGGACTTTTTCAAACAGTTGAGACTACCCAGTCTTGAAGATATAGTTTCCTAAATTTTGATTAAAAAAAAAAAAGAAAGCTGCCACCTTTATAAAGTATTTATAGTAATTTACACAGCAGCAGAAAATGTACAAATACAGGCCCCAAAGGAAAATTCTGAAGTTGTTGAAGCAAAGGCATAGGAAAAAAAACATTCCTCTTCTTTTTTCACACTCAAATAGTCTCTGGCCCTGTCCTGACAGCCCAGGATCTTTGCCCCAGCCTGTGAAGTGCTTTTCAGAAGGACCACCTAGAGGAGCCAGCACCTGTGAGCCTCACTGCAGCTTCAGTCCTGTAGGATCAGGCAAGCAGAAGAGGAACGGTCTTGTCGTGAGTAGCAGCTGACTTTGTGGCCAGAGAAGAAAGGAAATTAGCAAGCAACCGTAGACTCTGCCCTCTGAGTTAAATGACTGAGTTATTCATCCTCAAAGTTTCTATTCATTATAGTGGAAAGGCACAGTTAGGAGAATAGCAGCCTCAGACCAATTGTGTAACCTTCGATAAGCGGCAGGCTCACTCTGAGGCTTGATTTCCTAAGTGTAAGACGAAGATGATGCATGGTCTGGGGTTTATCATGAGGATGTGAGAAAAAAAGTCCAAGTATGTGACAGATACGCCGAGGACTATTAAATTAAGCTCCTGCTTGAGAAAGGCAGAAACTTTAGGTTAACCTGAATAAATTAAGCCACTAACAAAGTGACAGAAGTGGATGCTCACAGCCAACCATTGGACTCAGCATAGGGTCCCCAGTGGAGGAGCTAGAGAAAGGGCCCAAGGAGCTGAAGGGGTTTGCAGCCCCATAGGAGGAACAACAATATGAGCCAACCAGTACTTCCAGAACTCCCAGGGACTAAACCACCAACCAAAGAGTACACATGGAGGGATCCATGGCTCCAGCCGCAAACATAACAGAGGATGGCCTTGTCAGACATCAGTGAAAGGAGAGGCCCTTGGACCTGTGAAGGCTCATTGCCCCAGTGTAGTGGAATGCCAGGATAGGAAAATAGGAGTGGGTGGGTTGGTGAGCAGGGGGAGGGGGGATGGGATAGGGGGATTTCAGAGGGGAAACAAGGAAAGGGGATAACATTTAAAATGTAAATAAAGAAAATAATAAAAAATTAAAAAATAATAAAATAAAAAGAAAGAAACTCTCACTCTGAATTGTTCTGCGTACAGCTCAGTCAGTCTTCTGGTTATAACCATGACACTTGCAGCTTGGAGCCCAGCAGTCCTTTTGTCCTCAGCATTGATCAGGCTTGGTCACATCCTTAGTGACTTAATAGAGAACATTTTTAGAGATGCAGACATCAGTTAATGGCAATCGAAGCCACTCCAAAGCATTGCATACTGAAAGGACCCACTTCTTACCGTCATCCACAACTGAAGGCATAACCATTTCTGCATTTATTGGGCATTGTCTTTCCTTTAAAGTGAGGTTTTCTTTTTTTTTTTAATTTCTTTTTGTTCTTTTTTTTTATTAGATATATTCAGGTTTTCTAAAACGAGCTATCTAGTGAACTAATCTCATAGGACATGGCTTCTCTGGGTTTTAAGAATACAGGAAGATCTTCTCTTTTTTCTGTTCTCTTTTCTCACACATGAATTTCAGAACTTTTACTATTCTAATATACACAATGTGTGTCCCAAAAGGTAATAGAAACCCTACACTCCCAGATTTTGTTTTCTTAGACACAGCAACAGAAGTGATAGGGCGGGGGAGGTGTGGAACCTGAGGAGAAGGAACATACAAATAGACACAAGGAGGCCAAGGGCATAGATTCCACTCCTGACACAGGAGCATGGTGTCAAGGGCCAAAATCTGCAGCCATTACAGGAGATGATTATAGGTTGCTAACAACCTGAACAGCCCATGCTTTTTCTACGATGATTTGCGTTGTAATAAAAAAAAAAAAAAAAAAGCAAACCAACAAAAACTTTCTATAAACCTATTTGTGTCTATGAACCCTGTTCATATCTTGGAGGCAACAAAACCTTGTCTTAAGGAAATTACCTCCACTCATATTTCTAATGGCGTACCATGTACCAAGAGCTTGAGATCCAAGTTTTAATATACCAAAGCTAGGTAGAAAGGATGCAATATAGTTAGAGCTAGAGAGGGCAGTTCGCATCTCCCTTGACCAAAGCTACCATTAGGCCCAACTCAAGGTTAAGACATAAATTTGTAACAGCTTCACTCTGTGTGCTATCTACAAGCACGTAGACAAGAAAACTTCCTGTTTTTTGTCCACTGATGCTTTGCCAGATGATGGGACGCATGTGTTACCACAGTTCACTAGAAAGAAGCAGAGAAAGGACTCCCTCAATTCCTACCCCTGACTACTATGCAAATTCAGCCTAGGGAGCATATCCATTCCGAGTTCTTTGAAGACTGTAGGTGACAAAGCCCTGGCTATTAGTGTCTGGTTAAACTGCTTTTCCCACACACATGAAACCTGGGAGCAAGCAGGTGTACATTAGTGTCAGCAATAACTTCTTCCATGGTGACAGAATGCCTACCCCTCCTTTAGACACCGCTCTAGGGAGCGCGAGGAAATGATGTGGCACCAGCTGAATCTTTTCCTTTAAGCAAGAAACTAAACCCCTTTCCAAAGGCACCATCAGATTTCACCTTGTGCTTCATTGCCAGCGTGACAGACTTCACGTAGCTGTAACTGGTTGCAAAGCATTCTGGGAGAATTTTTTTCCAGCCTCAGAAGGGAAGGCAGTGAAGGGAAATCTGCTTGGAAACAGGTGCTGTCTTAGCCAGCCAACAGTATTGGCCACAGTGGTTTGGCCGGTCAGGAAAATACCAGTAGAACCTCATCATCTAGTGTGTCACCCATGCCACAGACACTAAGAAAGTCAAAGGACAATTAAAGTTTGCTGCAAAGGCATGGAATCGGGGAGTCCTTCCATCTTTAGAAAGTATCTGCTTCCATCATTCTAAATATGTGAAATACTTTTTCTAATAAACCAGTCGAGGTAGTGTGTAAAGTTAAACAATGTTCTCAGTCATTCCTTTAATGATGCTATTTTTTTAGCTAGTTTTAGAAATTATTATCTTCTGGTTTATGGTTAACATATCAAAATAATAATTTTAAAGCCATTTAAAAAAATTGAACTGAAATTCATCCTTAAGTAGAAACCAGGGAAAATTCTATTCTAAAAATACTTATAATAGAATGCTTGCGTGTGTAATCCACTTTTCAGTTTGTTTGCACTGCCTTTTCTGAGACTTTATACAACTTTAATTGTTTTTGTTGTTGTTCTGTTTTTCTATTTTTAATCATAGCACTCAAACTTGGAAAACCTGTTAAGGCAACTACATGGGATGTAAAAAAAAAATCCAGTTATATTGCTATGGAAACCAGGAAATAGAAACAGCACCCTAATCATTCATTTAGACAACTATGGTGGTGTGTGTGTGTGTGTGTGTGTGTGTGTGTGTGTGTGTGTGTAAAATCCATCTATTCACCTTCTATTGTAAGATGTTATAAACTTTCAAGCTAATCAAGATGGCTTTTTAAAGGTCCAGGACCCTGTAACTAGCAACACCAGAGTTTTAGAATGAGCTCCAGCCTTCATTAATGACAAGATATTTGGAAGGACCAGTTTGAACCAAGCTTACTCAGCTGGAGGCCCTGGACATAGCGAAGACCCTTGAAGGAGATTTGAGAACTGGGTTCTAACTCTGGCTCTCTTAAAACCAGCTGTGTGACCTTCCTAGGAATTCATGGGGGCTGTTTTATTCATCTGCAAAATGATTCCGTGCAGGACTCCAAAAATGTAATAGGAACTTTCCTTTCCATCAAACTGAGGAGCGGTGAGGTAAACAGCTCTTGGGACTGAAATAGCTGTCTAGTGTCTGGTAACATACTGAGCACATAGCACAGTTGTAGGAAATGTATGAGACAGGGACCTGTTACCTTCCTAGTCTTTATTCTGTGTGTAAGAGGTACTACGTGCACCTGTATAGTGGCTGTCAGTTGACTGACTCTCAGTAACTAGCAAATACATACCTCTGTTTTCATTATCGAATCAGCTCTTATGACAATTGGAAAGAACTCGAATTCTAAAACGCAATGGATTCCTTAGATCCTTTCGCCTTATTGTAATCTCGTAGGTAAATGCAAAATTTTAGAAACAATTCTAACAAATGAGTCTTCATAAGTGAACTACTGCCTCAAACCTTTTTCAATTTTTTTTTAATATTCGAGATTTGAACTTATGTGTTGGTTTTGTTAGTTGCTATTTGTCTATGTAATTGCCTTGTGTCCATTTGTCTATTTAATTACTCTGTGTCCGGCTATGAGAAAAAGTTGAAAATTAACCGGAAGTCTCTCCTGGGTTAAACTCCTGGGGTTCTTCCAGAAATGCTAGTTATTATAGTAGAGGATAATGATTGCAAAATGAAATCATTGGGACAATCCGTCCATGCACTCCCAACATTGTCTGTGACAATGAGCACCTTGTTTTCGTGGTGCCTAGATCTCTGTCCACGCGGGTGAGTGCGGGGCCACCAACGGGAGCATGGGAGAAGCTGCAGTGCCAGGGTGCGCCTGGGGGTACGTGCGCTTTGCGCGGGTGACTTTAGAGCACCAGGAGGGGGAGACTTGGGGCCGCTGATCTCCCTCTGCTCTGGTCTCAGACTCCAGAGCTGAGGAAGGAAGAGAAAGCGCGTTGACCTAGACCGGGCGGGCGAGGGAAACTTCTCCACCTAGAAAGTTTCACCTTGTCGAGGGCGGGGGTGGGGCGGGGCTTGAGGAAGTGCGACCCCCAGGGCTAAGCGTACTGGCTGCGGGAAGGGCGGAGACGCCACCCCCCACCCCAACGCTCCCAGGGTGGTGCCAGTCCCCGTCTCGGCCCCTCGAGGGACCGCTGGGACAGACCTAGAGCGACAGGGACGAACAGACACGTGTTGGGGCGGGTGCTTGGACTCTTCGCCTCCAGCCCGGACGCGCCCGGGTTGCCCGGCTGAGTCACGGGCCGGGCAGGGCGCGTGTGGGAAGGGGCGGAGCAGTCCGAGGGCACTCGGCGGGGTTCGGCCCGGGCCGCAGGTGACCCGGACGGCCTCGCTGCCCGCAGCGTGCAAGCCCGGGTGACCCGGTGCGGAGCCAGATGCTGGGCGACCGCTGACTCTCTGGAGAAGGGCGGAGCGCGCGGGTGGTCCCCGGCTGGCTGACTTCGCCACCGCGCGCTCCGAGCACCCCAAGGTACAAACTCCAGCCGCGTCGATCCCGCACCCACCCTCTCCCAGCACCTCTGCTTTCTTTGTTCCACTAAGGGAACTAGCTACTGCTCCGGAGGACAAGACCACCGAGGTGGGTGCGAGCCCGGGGGCTTAGGAAACTGAAGGTATGGGGTCGGGGGAGGTGCAAACTAGAATTGAGCTCGTCGCTTTAGGAGGAGTGTTGTTGACGGCCACCTGTGTGACTCAGGGGCGCCGAGAGCATTGGGTGCTCCAGGGCTTCTGTAGCTCTGCAAGTTTCACCTCTGGGGTCTGACTCAGCCCTTACAAAAGGGATCGGTCACCCTGTCCAGGATGATGCAGCCGGCAAGGTTTGAGCCCAGCTATTTCCTTGTTCTCAGCCGTGTTTTATCTGCCTTGCTGGAACGCGTGCGGAGGGGGTGGGGGTTTCTTTCCCAAGGGCAGGTGTTTCTGGGATGGTCTGAATTTTTTATTCCTGGCAAACACACAGAGGGTGTGATCCATCATTTTCTATCCCACTTTATCTTTTTGCTGAGACTCAGTGGAGGTGAAATACATTATAACCAGAGGTCAGGCAGTCTGGCTAGTGGCGGTATAATTATTAAAACACCAAAGAAAGTAAAATGCAGAATTTACTCCAAACTGTGGTTTCCCATTTCCTACCTTTTATGTTTGGAAGAGCCATTTGCTAATTTGGCAGTTGGCAAGGGTTCTAGGGACTCATGCATGAATGCGTGTCCAGTGGCTTTTCCCTTATCACAGGCTTGTGTTCAAAGCAGCTCTGGGTCAGAATGAAATATTGTCAACTTTCTTAAGCAAAAAAATCAGGAGGCTCTAATTGCCAAGTTAAAAACGGTCCCTGACTATGAGGAGATTGTAAAAGCTGTAACTGGAGAGAATATAGACAGAATTTTAAGAAGACTGTTTGCATTTTGTAGCATTGGGTGGAGGTTTATTCTGTCGCTTCCAACAGCCAGCCACACACACATTGCCATGCAAATGGATTCAGAAGAACATTATTTTCCTTTACAGCTCAACTATTATAGCTGACTAATGAATTTCTTCTGCATGAAGATGATCTGAAAATGATGTACATGGTGCTTCCCTTTGCTACTGGGACATAAATTGTGCTTTTATGGGAGTAGTGTTAGTGTTGCCTAGATTATTTACAGGTATATAGCTTTCCTCTCCAGCTGGAAGCTGCCTCGGCTTTGTTCTCAAGTGTAAATTTCCACTGTGGAACAGAAATGGGTTCTGTTACACATTACAGACTTGTCATTGTCATTTCGGGTCATGATACAGTCAATGTTTATCTCATCTGAACAGATAAATAACGCACCTGAAATGTACATCTTCAGTAAGAAATTTTATGGTACCAAAAATGTGTTCCTACAAAGTACAATAGGTGCTTTAAATTTTGTGGTCAGTTTTCAAACTCAGCAGGGCCTCAGTCAATAGTTATTAACTTAGCCACATTCCGCTGTAAGCAAGATGGATTTATGGCATGTCGAGGATGATCAGGCAAGCACTGCCTTTCCCAGGGAGACTGCTTTGTTCTTGATCATTGGCAACAGGGAATTTATGCTAGGGATGCACTACGGGCTTTGAGGATCCAAGGGCAAGCTCTATCTGTCAAATTAAAAAGTACAGGCAGTTAATATGTAAGTCTAACATTTGTACAACTTTTAAGTCTACAATGAGAGGAAAATAACAGTTTTCTCAAGAAGGTAAATACCTACAGTTTATGATTTCTAAGGCCATGTAAACAGTGTCCCATGTTTGTCTTGAACTTTTTTTAAAAAATGAGGACTGCACTTAGAATTATATTTGAAAAGTCAATTTACAAAGCTGTTCGTGGAAATAAGTAGTTCAAAATAGGATGAGTCTAATTTTTCTCTTATAAGTTTATGTAATAAGGTAAAGGTTTTCTCCGATGTGGTTTTCTCAGAACAAAGAGGGACTAACTCAGAAGGGGCTAACGCTCAGTGTGGCTGCCCAAGTGACACTGGCCACTCTACTTATTGCATATTATTGAGAGTTGCATGTTATTCTGCACTGAGAAAAAGGAGCATGAAATTCTGTTCCAAGGGCTCAGTATCTGACAGGATAGTGATCTGCTGTCATACTCATGGTCACACACGACTAATCACACATCCAGACCCCCTCTCTGTACCCCTCTGCTCCTCATCTCTGTAACTCCCATGTAACTGTATGCAAGTGTGTACCTGCGCCTGTGAAGGCTACAAGAGAGCATTAGATCCCCCAGAACTGGAGGTAAGTAGTTGAGTGAGCTCCCATGTGGGGGCCGTGAACCAAGCTTACTCCTCTGTTAGAGCAATCACTGCTCTTAGAGGCTGAGCCATTTCACTAGTCTCCCTATACCCTGTGGCCTGTTGTGTTTATGCCTGGAGCACCTAAAGTCCTTATCATTGTCTCTTAGCAACAAACTGAATGCAGAAACCCAAGTGCGAGGGAAGTAGTTTCCTTTCCCTGACCTGTATATGTTGTAACTCTTGTCAGATACTGAGCCCTCAGGACATAGTTTCATGATCCTTTTCTCAGTGCAAAAGAACATGCAACTCTCAAGAGTGTGCAATAGGTACAGAGGCCAATGTCAGTTTGGAACCATTTTGACTATGAGTTCTTAACACATACTGATTCATGACTAAACTCACATTTTTTTTTCCTCACCAGAAATAGTAAAGAAATTTGACTGTGAGCATTAGCTGTACTGGTTCTAGGCGAGCATCTGAAACTGGGGAAGGGAAATGAAGCGTATTTGCTCTTGAAATGTTTATAGTCTGATTGGGTAGACAGATGTTACATATATAAAATAGAGCTAGAATCCATAATTATTAGGAAGCATAAAGACCTTAACATAGCTAAGCCTGCTTCTGCCTCTTTAATTCTTTATACCCTCCAAGCCGAGCTGGACTCATCTTAAGGTCTTCACAGTTCCACATCATAGACTAGGGAGCCTCAGTCAGTACTCTTTGGCCCATTCCCTGCCATCAGCAGAGGCTGAGAGCCCCTGGCAACATGCATGTGCACACACACACACACAAACACACACACCCTCCTCCTTTCCCCCTCTGTCCCTTTCTCCTTCCCTCTCTCTCCATCTTCTCCTCCTCTCAGTTTTCTTTTACTTTTTCTCTTTATAGAAAGGCTTTTTTTAAAAAAAACAAAAGCCCCACGATTTATGCATATGTGTGGGGTCTTCCGCCCCATTATCAGATTAAGAGCTGTGAGTGACTTTGTAATCTGCCCTCCCATCAGAAAGCCCATTCTCAGATATTTCTTCAGCTGCGTTAAATTGTTTAAGGTTTATATTCCCCTTGGGTTTTGTTTTAATGAAAACATCCAGTAAAATCCGACTACTTTGCTTTTCAAGGGACGAAATGAAGAGAGTGTTTTTATAAGCTATAAAACATAATTGAGAGGAAAAAAAAATCACACGTGTGGCGTTTGTACCAGGAGGTGTGAGTACTGTAAAATGAAGAACGATCAACTTTTGGAATTCACAGACCCAGGCATGTGTACTTCTTTCTGTGGTTGTGTGCAAGTGTGTTTATACAGATTACTCTCCATTTTAATTTGCCTCAAAATACGGAGCTACAGGGCCATATAGCAATTCTGTAAAGACCTATGGGCCAGATAAATTATATCATGAGGGTGAAAACCTGACTGTACTTCTGAGACAGCAAGGCAAAGAAGTTGTGAGATGTGGTCTGGGAACCACACGTGCTATGGAAGCTAAGGTCTTATTCTCTGAAGAATGTGATTGGGGATTTAGGATGCTTCGTTGAACATTTACTAGGCATAGTACTAGTGTGTGATGTGCTCTAGAGAATAAAGTCCTCAGGAACTGGAACCTCACAATACCCTGTTCAGTTAAGAGAGACAAACAAGAAATTCATAAGTAAAACACATTTTGTATGTTAGTGCTGAAGGAGAATGGGACTGTCTGAGATAAGGATGGGTGTCACACAGATGGGAGTAGTGAGAAAAGAAAAGGAAAGAAAAAAGAAAGAAAAGGAGAAAAGAAAAAGGAGATCTAGTAGTGAGATGAGGAAAGAGCCTCAATCAGGGATGACCTGAGCCTGAAACATAAGGAGACAGTGTATGAACACCCTGAGTCTCCCCAACAGTGCCCTTGCGTTCTTGTGTTCTTCAGGAGGTGTGCACTGCACAGCTATCCACAGAGCCTCTCCTTTAGGGGATGTTCTTTAAAAAAAATGTCTCTGTGGGTAGCTTCAGTCTCAGAGATGAAGGTGCAAAGGTAGACTAGGTAGACCAGACCTTTGTTTATGGAACGTAGAAAACGATTCATGATATTTCTCTCCGTTCATCAGGTCCAACATCAGAAATATTGGTTCATTCATTTAAGAAGTTACTTTCTTACTTTCTGCCCTGAGCCTGGCCCAATGAAATCTGTGGACAGTAATACCATTATAGTCATTGCTGGTCTTTTCCAGGGTGACAAGTGGGTGCCAGCAAATAAGGCAGTTACTGACGGTGTTCCTGTGTGCGGTGCTCTCCCATCTCCTGTTATTTTCCCTTTGGTGTGACAACACTGGCCTGGATTCCCCTCCTTCCTTCCGTCTCTCTGTTTTGCCTGTGTCCTGTATGAACATTTGCAAACAGAATGAATGAGACCATCCATTTTTCTTAGGTACTGATTAAAGTTCCACCCAAGAGGAGACAGTCGCCACTTGGCATCCATCACTGGAGGTGTCACATGACATCTCTGTGTGTCATGAACCAACACGTATTTCTTCTCTTCTGAGTTTTCAAGAGAAGCCACACAGCTCCCAATTTTAAACTGTTGACTTGGTAGCTTTAAAGCACTATATGCCCAAGAGGGATAGAGATTCTGCAGACTAGATTTGGTCCCATGAGGCCTTGGTTGTGCCCTCCCCTATGGTGTGACTCCTTCAGGTACTGTCCAATTGAGCAGCAGACACAGCCAGAGAGACTTAGCATATTTTCTAAACAAAGTTCTTAGTTTTTTCAAGACTTCTCAAAAAAAAAAAATAATAATCCCTCGGTGGGAAATTAAGTCAAAAAAGAAAAGGATATTTTTAGTCATCACTTATTAGCATATAGGTCTCTAAACTGATCAGTCCACTTGCTTTGCATCAGGCTACGGGCATGTCTAAGCAACAGGATAATCTCATTATTTTGTTCTTATGCCGAGACCCTTGTTTTCTGAAATCTGAATCCATCATAACTCTGTATGTGAACTTCATTTCATTTCCAAGTTTTCTCCTTCAGAATATACTCTCCTCTTGGAATATTGGCTCTTTATTTTGGATCAGACTGAACTCCCCCGCCCCCTTTTTGCTTCCCCTTCTATTGAAACTCAAAACGTGCGTCGCCTTGCTGGCTTTGAGGGCTCTTTCAAAGCAGGCAGTGTTGCAATCTATTTTTCCAGAGGAATAAAGGTTATGTATCACAGGTTATGTACGAACCTGTTTGGCTTAGTCCGACAAACTAGGTAAAGTGCACGACTAGAAGGCCATTGTTTATGAAAGGGAGATTATGCGTTCTATGTCTTCCTACTATTTTAAATACAAACATAATAATACTCCATAAAGCAGTGCACATGTTAAGATCACAGCCCTTTTCCTGTTTTGAAATGATTCTGTGTTGCCTGCTAGTAGGAAATCTGAGATAGCGCCTAGGATCCCAGGTCGAGTTTTGAAGTTGTATGTTATAACAGCATGGCCTGGGAATCCAAAAATGACTCCAACTGCTGACCTTTGACATAAGGTAGTCACCCCAACTCTGAGAGAGAGGTGGAGTAAATCCATGTAGCAGAATTAGGGGGCCTGGGTCACCCCCTCGGAGGCCTGCTCATGTGGGAAAGGAAAGCCCCGCCAAGTTCTGGATCTCTAAGACAACTCAAACTGACTTTAAAAAATAAGTTTTGGCTTAGCTTGAGACCAGAGCATTTTTGCTCTTTGAGTTTTAAACCTAGGGGTCTTTTAAGGGAAATTTAATCCATGTGTTTTTGATTCTCTAAACCTTAAACCATTACCCATAAACTGGATGTCCCTCCGACCTCTTTGATGTCTCTAAAATCTTTGAAACCATGGAACTACCCCCTGTTTTTCCAGAAAAAAAAATATGAAGTTGCTTTTTGCTATGGGTCAGTAAATGGCATCTTTTAAAAATCTGGGATAGTTGTAAAGTATCAACACAACTTTCTGAATGGGTACTAACAGGATGTGAAAACTGTAGTGCCTTAGAGGCCTGCTCCGATGCTAATCAGTTGACGTCCTTACCAATGCCAAGGAAATATTTTTGATACACCTTGTCCTTCTTACACATGTATCCCAGATAATCATCTGTTTTTTTTTTTCTTTTGCCCCTTAGTAAGCACATAGTAAACAAACACTTAGTTGAGTGTTAAGTAAATGACTTTTCGTGCAACCGAGAGCCTTTTGCCTAATGCCAATCTTTGTATTCAATATCAATATCCATCTGTCATGTCTTAGAACAAGATCTATTCTGAGTGGGTTGACCTGTTTCGGCAAATTTCAAGAATAAGCCATCTAACTAAATATATGACATTTATTGAAATTCATTTTGTACCGTGAAGCAACTGCCTTGCAAAACGTGCTGAAAATAGGAAGGAATTTCTAGGCTAATTTGATTAAATATTCTGTTGTTACCATATGCTTTCTGAAAATTGATTTTCCCCTCTCTTACTATTCCGGTCGTCCTTCCTCCCACCTAGACATGCTTACTGATTGAAAGCTATGCACAGAAAAGGAAAGGTATATGGTGCATAAGAAGAGCAGCTAGTTGAAACAGGCTTAGAAAACATATACTATAGTTATAAATTACTGTCATGTACAAGGGGGAGAAGGTTGCTCAGTGATAATGGTACTATTGGGTTTTGTTCCAAACAACATGGATGACACATCCTTGAACTGCATTGTCTGGAGAAAAACACCTTCTTGCTGTAGCTGGATTTCCTGTTTGTGTGTGATTTCTGGTAACTCTATTTCCCATATGAACTCAACACAAGCGTGTAGCTTTAAATACAGTTGAAATGCACTTGGATAAAATGCATGGCTGCTTTGGAAAGACAGGGGAGGTACAGGACTTGAAAGGGCCATGAGATCTGTTTTGATGCCAGACTTTGGTTTCTAATTGCCCATTATATATTATCCTCAGAAATCCTTCCTCATCCAGAGTGTGCAACATGTGAGGTAGCAAAATTTGGTCATTCCTTATATTTTTGTGAGGATGGGAGAGAAGGGGGAATTATGTTATTACAATTGTAGATTTTTTTTAGTTGAGTCTGGAGGTTTACTGCATCCATACATCATCAGTAAAACTTGTTTTGACATTTAGATAACTATATAGGAGTAACTTATTTATATAAGTCTGATTTTGTTCTTGCGCTTGGCTAGATCACTAATAACAATGATGTGATTTTTTTACACAAATGTAAATATGTGTTGCAAATATTTTAAAACTCCAATTAAAAGGCCTTATGCCTTGATAAATGAAGAAATGTTTCTTATATTTTTTCAGACACTATCTATATAAAATTGTTCAGTTTAAGACATTTGGTGCAATGACTTTTATGCCACAGATACAGAAAATCAGTGATACCTGGAGTTTGTGTTGGGTATTGAATCACTGAGATAGCAGAGGGAAATGATAGGAAAACACTTGAAGGGTCAAGGTGCAATGTATGTCAGAGTGTCCCATGAGGGGCCAGGCTGCCTGCCTGCCTTCCTTCCTTCCTAACTTCTTTTATTCCTTCCTTCCTTTCTTTCCTTTTAACAGGTAGTTTTGTTCTTGATAACTTTAATATTTTTTAATTATGTTCACCCCAAATTCTTCCCCTTAACTCCTTTCAGATCCACATCCACCTCCCTGCACCCTACTTCATGTCCTTAAAAAAAAAAATCTAATAACCCATCAATTCTGATTTGTAGTGTCATCCTATTAAGAGCCTTACTCTTAAAGAAAGCAGATTATTTCTCTCCAATCTCTGGGAGAGGTTGGAGCCTCTGGGGCTCCCCAACCTCTGATTCTTATCCTCCCCAGGCATTTCTACCTGCCTCTTCTACTATGGTCCCTGAGCCTTAGGGTCAGGGTGTGATATAGATGTCACGTTTGTGGCTGCGTACTCCACAGGCACTTTGGATGGTTTTGTTATGTTATTAACTACTGTCCACCACTTGAGGAAACTTCTCTGATGAGGTCAGAGAGCTGAACATAAATAGAGAGATGCAAATTTAGAGAGTAATTTGATACTATGACCATTGATAGGGGTCATTTCACCATTTGAGCCTTCATAGGGTGAAGGCTCCCAACTATGAGCTCTCAGTCAGATTTGCAGTTAACAGGCATGTGTATCCTCCTTAAATGAAATCAGAACACAGTTGTTTACCGGTACTATTTGTTGCACAAATGGGTCTATATTGCCAGTTCCTGCTGTAGCTCACAGGGCTCACAGATGGGGAATGACGATGACTTTTTCTCCCCCTGCCAAGAGTAAAGCCAATAATCTAAGTGATTTCAGGGGCTTTGGGATATCTCTCACCAACAACTCAAGAGGAGGTATCTCACACCTGCCACTGGGTTTCGTATTTGCTAACCTTTGTCTTCTGGGGTGAGCACTGTCCCATGAGCACTGTCCCATGTGTAGTGTAGATCCACCTAAACCCTGCAGTGTGAATACATATAGGTATGTATGAAACTTACAAAATAGATTTCTACATTGCTTTCTCAAACAACCTCATTATTGATTGTCCCACCCCAACTCCCACCTCTGCGCTACCCTCCCATCCCTCTTTCCATTTAAACCTCCTTCCCATCATCCTACCTTCTCCCATTTTATATCATCTGTGTTCTTAATAGAACTTCTTCCTTGGGATGATGGTAAAGATGATGAACACTTATCAAAATATTTCTTAGTTGCTTGTATATCCTCTTCTGAAAACTTTGTAAGAATCCATAACCCACTTTTTAATTGTTACCTTCTTTTTAATGGGAAAGAAACAGATCAAAGTGCGAAATCAGCAATGAAATCTCTCTCTCTCTCTCTCTCTCTCTCTCTCTCTCTCTCTCTCTCTCTCACACACACACACACACACACACACACACACACACACATCAGGTTATGGGTAGAGTATAAGCTTTGGTCTCAATGTAAGGTCTCCTTTTATATATGGAGAGTAACAGATGCAATTGGTCTCTACGTCACTCGTCATTATGTCCTCAAGTATGTCTCAGGGAGTGAAGAGGTCTTTTCAACTTGCTCTGCCTGCCCTGCCCTCCTGTTGCCCCCTCCCCTCCCATCGTTAAAGTCTCCTTGGCCATTTTTCATTCAGTCCTCATGCAACCAGGTGCTGCCTCAAAAAAGAAAGCACAGAAGCAAGGCGCACTGATAGGATCTTGAAGCCACAGTTGCCCAAGTAGTCACTCTGACTTGTCTTATCTTTTAAGTAAGAGTTCTTGAAAAATACACGCCTAACCTGTTTTCTCTGCTTTCCTTGTTCCTATTCATTCCCTAGCTCATTTCATTCAAGTGGTCTCCTCCGAATGGCAAAGAAAATCTCCTCGTTGCCAAAGCTAATGAGCATTTGTTTTATTCCTACTTTCTTCCGTGTGGCATCACTACAGTCCATGATGTGTCTGATTTCTTCCCTCCCTCTCAAAAGTTCTGCCTTAGCCTTGAAAAATCATCCACACTGGGCCTCTGTGTGTCCAAGTTTCCTCAGTTTATGACTTTTCTTTATACCTTTGGAATAAAGGCAGTGCTAGTCCTTATCTGAAAGGGGTGAGATCAGAAATGTTCTCTCAGATTCTAGAATATCTGTGTAGACTCTACTAGCTGAGTGTCCCAAGTGAATATCTGAAATACAAAAGCTGCTCCAAAGTTCAAAACCTCTCAAGTGTGCAGGTACTCCGAGGATAGCAGACTTTAGAGCAGTTTGCATTCTTGATTTTTAGGTCATGGATATTTAGCCTGCATAGAGTTTAAAGGCCCTGCTCTCCTAAGGTGATGACTTTTTGTTCAACTATAGAAACAAAATAATTTGATTTTCTGTTTAGAAAAAAAAATGTTTCTTGCACATTGTGGCACAGATTCTCAAGACCCGAGGGGAGAGATAAAAGCAGCTAGGACACTGGAGCAATCCAAGTAAGAAATGGCACTGTCCTGAGCAGCAAGACAGGCATGGCTGCAATACTCACATACGGGAGTCCAGTATGATGACTTAGGGACCTGGGAGAGGAGAGACGCTGATCTGTGACACAGACTGAAGAGCAGGTGTTATGGTGTTATGGGCTGAGAACAGGTGACATGAGGCTCTCCAGCTGCTCTCTCGGCTTGACTTACTCATCCTGTTTTTCCAGCCTGTTAGCTTTGTTGGCTCCAGCCTTTAGTTCTCTATATCTTATCTATGTTCTGTTCCTTTTAGATTGCACTCTTGATTTGTTGCTGTAAGAAAATGCAGAACAGCCAGCAACTTAACGGAGAACGGGGACTGTTTGGGTCGGGGCGGGGGGGGGGGGTTAGTGGGTTACAGCAATATGACCCATCATGGCAGGCAAAGCATGGTGGCAGAATATGAGGCTGATGTTCAAGAAGCAGAAAGCAATGGATGCTAATGCTCAACTTGCTTTCTCCCATTTCCCTTTCTATTTTATCTATCCCACACTTTGGCCAGGTCATTCCTTCCCTGATTTACCTTTCTGGAAATGCACAAACATAAGCGGAAGTGTATCTCCTAAGTGCTTCCAAACCCAATCAAGTTGACCCTGGAGATTAACCATCATGGTGTTCTCACCCAACCCCCCCCTTTACACCTCATCTACATAATGACAGCTTCTTAAGTCTTTAGCCTAGACTTTAATCCTTCATTCTAAAACTCTCATATCCCACCACGTGCCCAACAACTCTTAGTCACTTAGTACTTCAGCTGTGCACACAACATAACCACACTGGTTTCTCCACATCCCTATCAAACTTCTGCTCTTCTTGAATTCCTCTGGTTTTCCTAACCCGTTCTCTCAGTAATTGGGAAAACCAATCTCTTTATTATAAAATCTATAATCCTTTTTTTACATACCTGATATTTTAATTCCATTCTCTCAGTCTTCAAAATATTACCACAATTCAGTCCCTTCAGCTAGATGGAAACATATTATTTCTGTCACTGCTGAACTGCATAAGCCGTCTACCACTGGCTTCATTGCCTCACCCTTAAGCCATGCAATCCCCTGCTACCAGCAGTCCTCTCTCACACACTCAAAGGGATTCCATCCAAATATAAGCACCACCTCAATCTGTACCTTGTATCGGTCGCTCATTTCATTGCAACAAAAGCCAGACTCTCATAGTGGCCTGCGAGGACTCTACCATTCTGATTCTTTGTCTTTCTAGACATCATCTTTTGGATGCCAAAGCCTAGGGGAAAACTCACCAAATATGTCTCTTGTTCATTCCTCTTACCTCTGCTCAGAAATCCCTTTTTACCTGTCATTTCACTGAGTTCTCCCTTCCTCTACCTTTTCTGCAAAAGTCACAGATTTCCAAAGCCACAGAGTTCTCCCTGTACCCTTCCTCAAGACAGTCCAGATATCCAGACTATCAACGTCTATTATACTTTATCTACATCCAGCATGCTTGTGTGTATTGTTACCTGAATGCCCCTGCTAGGAAGTGCTTTCCGCAAGTACTGGATTGTTTGTCTGTTTACTGATGTATGCCAAATACATAGTAGGGCCTAAATGAACATGTACTGAATTCAATCTGAGAAGATGTTAGACAGGCAAAACCAGTGCTGGGGTGATGAATTTTTATACCATCTGCTGATAAAGGTAAGAAGATCGATACTAATCTAGGGCGTCCCCACTTTATTCTCCTTGATTCTTAGTTATCCTTGTGCCTAGATGGTTGCATGACCTCTGCACTGTCTCCCAGCCTTTGGCTCCTTATCACATCAATCTCACCATATGGTCACTAAAATGGGATATATGTACTAGTTGCCATATCCATTGACTCCCACCTACAGACAGAAGGCAGAGCAGACCGCAGGAGAGGCTTTCTGTGAATGTAAATGCTATATGGCAGTTTCAACCATGCCACCCCTCTCACACAGCTGATCTACTACTGCATTCAGGAAAGTCCTATACCTTGTCCTCACTGCACAAAGTGTCTGTGCCCTTAGCTGTTCCGAGCATGTCATTTACTTTCAAGACCCAGCTTAAGCCATCGCCATTTTGAACCACCTTTAGCTTTTCTTTTTTTTTTTTTTAATTTAATTTTATTTTATTTTTTTAATTTACATTCCAAATCACTTCCCCTTTCCCGTTTCCTCCCTCCCCGAAAGTCCCATAAGCCCCCTTCCCTCCCTCTTTTCTCCGTTCAACGCCCTCTCATTACTCTGTCCTGGCGTTCCCCTACATCCAGTCTTTCCAGGACCAGGGGTCTCTCCTTCCATCTTTTTAGAAATCTATTGATATGCTGATTGTGTCTAGGGTATTCTGAGATTCTGGGTCAATATCCCCTTATCAGTGACTTCATACCATGTGTGATCTTTTGTGATTGGGTTACCTCACTAAGGATGATATTTTCAAGTTCTGACCATTTGCCTAGGAATTTCGTGAATTCATTGTTTTTAATTGCAGAGTAGTATTCCATTGTGTAAATATACCACATCTTCTGAATCCATTCCTCCGTTGAGGGACATCTGGGTTCTTTCCAGCTTCTGGCTATTATAAATAAGGCTGCTATGAATATAGTGGAGCATGTGTCCTTATTGCATGCAGGTAAAGTCTCTGGGTATATGCCCAGGAGTGGTATAGCCGGATCCTCCGGAAGTGTCATGCCCAGTTTTCTGAGGAGCCGCCAGACTGCTTTCCAGAGTGGTTGTACCAGCCTGCAATTCCACCAGCAGTGGAGGAGTGTTCCTCTTTCTCCACATCCTCGCCAACAACTGCTGTCTCCTGTGTTTTTGATCTTAGCCATCCTGACTGGTGTGAGATGGAATCTCAGGGTTGTTTTGATTTGCATTTCCCTAATGACTAAGGATGATGAACATCTCTTTAGGTGCTTCTCAGCCATTAGATATTCTTCAGGTGAGAACTCTTTGTGGAGCTCTGTACCCCATTTTTTAATAGGGTTACTCTTCTCCGTGTGTTCCTCTCCTCCTATGACAACAGTGCTAGGGGAGAGATGGGGGATGGGACTCCCAGTCATTTTGACAGTGACTCTATCCATTTAAAAAGACCATTCCCTCTTCTTGTTCGTCCTTTCTTTACCTCAAACACAGATCTTACACACAGTAGCATGATTGCATAAACACACACACACACACACACACACACACACACACACACACACACTCACCCCTGAGTTGTTTTCTCTTCAATTGATCAGTTATATAAATGCAATGCTGAACACAGTTGTTTTGAAGTTGTCCTAACCTTTAGATTTATTGATTTTTTTCAAGCAACCAGGGTGTTTACTGAATGTTAGAAATGGGATTCCATATTTAGTTCTCTATCCTGTCCTGCTTTCTTACAGACTAGCTTGCTTGCCATTCTCTGCTCATTTAAAGGTATTTATTTTTTTATTTTGTAGATGATGTGCTTAGTTCTTTATTTTATGATGATGTATTGATCTCAGCATGTGTGTAAGCTTTCGATTTTTTTCTTTTTTGTTCCAACATAATTGCATTATTTTCACTCATGAAAATCCTCAACCTGTAGACAAATACAGCCAAGTTTGGTAATTCCATTCATTCACACTAGTCTCACAATTTCTATGATGCTTAGAAAAGAAACCATTGTGTACTTCAGCTTCAAAGCCTAGACCGAATTCATTCAGTTTCGGAGTCTGCTTGCTGATGTTAACTTCCCAGGGAACATTCTCAGATGTGAGCAAAACAGAGTTCAGAAGTGAACAGAGTATTAGTCAGAAAAACCCACCTGATACAACCCTTCGTGTCTCCACCCTTCCCTCATTCCTTACTTGCATGGTTTCTCTTTCTCTATGACAGAGCCACCATGACAAAACTGGGTCTACTCACTGTCTGTTTCCCTGTGCAGCTGTTTAACTTTTTGCCTTCTGAAAACCCAGAGGAAATGGATCAGCCAATAGTGTTGCATGGCGATAATCCTAGCACTAGGAAGCAAAGACAAAAAGGACAGTTTGAGACCAGCCTGAACAACAATCACTCAAAAGATAATGAAGGGAGGAAGGGAGGGAGGGAAGGAGGGAGGAAGAAGGAAGGAAAGAGATGCATTAATCCACCAGAGCACAGATCCCCCCCATTTGGAACTAGAACATGCCTTGTGCCAAGGACATTTTCCACTCCCTACCCCCACAGAGAGGAGGGAATGTCTGATTCACTAGTGAGCGATGTATCAGCATCGTCTGTATGTGTCTTCCTTTCAGTCCACATTCTGACTGCCTAGACAGGTTCATCCTTTCCAAACTCTCATGTGAATGTAGCAGGAAAGGGTTGCTAGGTTTGATTTATTTTAACTCACATATACAAAAGATGTGATCAGTGGATTTATTTTATCCACTGTTCTGGGTTTAGTTGAGCAAAATCTGGTAGGGCATCTACGCGATCTGAATTATAAATTTCCATTCATCTATTAGACTGAAAGGGGGAAAAAAAACCTGCTTTTGGTTTCAAGCCGTTTAGCATGTTCTTAACAATGGGGAATTTCAACCTTCACATTTCCAAGGATAATGAAATGTTCTTGTATGAGCTACCATTTATTAATGGGGTAGATGCCTGTCCGTCAATCGGGACTCTGACAATTCAATGAATGTTCTGAATGGTATTTTTCTTTACAACATGCACAATAGTAAAACAAATGTCCATTTATTCTTTTTTTCCCAGAAGTTGCATGTTGTCAGCCATTCTTGTAAGAACAAAGATGTTTGCTAACAGATTATGAATTTATGAGACAAAATCTCGAGGATAGAATGGTATTCTATTTTTTTTAATCTTTACTCTTGCCATATCAGGCTTGGACAATGATCTTAATCATATATTGAAAGTAGAAAATGAACAATTGGCTTTTTTTCTTAGGCTAAAACTCTGTTATTTTCAACTTCTAAAATGTTGATCAGGAGAAGGGCTGAGATAATTGCATAAATATCAGAAAAAAAAACACTAGCTGTCTTTAGTGAAACATTTGTATAATATCCCAGAAGGGGTGGCTCTAAACCCCTTCATTATATGGGGCTCTAGTTCCATTCACTATAACACTTGTATATTATTCTAGTGCCAAGTTTAACTTGATTACTTCTATAGCCATTTATATCTGAATCTTTAAGAAATATACAGACCTTTTTATGAAATTTCATGTAATGTACAAGTTGCTATATTCATTACAACTCTTCTCTTTAAAAGAAAGTTTATGCCCTTTGATGGTTGCACCTTCATATGATATTTTAAATCAATTCATGAGTTCAATTACCTTACTGACCATATTTAAAACTACATGTTTTGAATATATAACAGGAGCGAAAACAAAGTAAAAACAGGAAATTATGCAGAATTTGCAAATATGTACGTGTTAGGAAAGCAAACTCTTAAAAACCATGGAGTCAGGGCTGACCTGGACCACAGAGAATGTTTGAAGACAACACAGACAATACAGCAAGCCTGTCTGGAAACAGATAAAGAGCTGGGGCTGGAGCTATATCGTAGAACACTTGCCTCACATATACAAGGCATTTGGTTCAAATTCTGGGATTAATTAATTAACTGATTAATTAATTAATTAATAAGGGAAGAAAGCAGGCAAACAGAAGACAGAAAATTGTTTTAGTCCTAAGATAAATAGAACCTGCCCAAGTCTTTTTGTTCCAAGTTATGTTGGTTGCAAAAGCTGGTCCCTCCTTTATTTTGCTCTACATATTTACCACTAGGATTGTGATCTAAATACATCCATGGCAAAAACACAGGAGACAGCAGTTGTTGGCGAGGATGTGGAGAAAGAGGAACACTCCTCCACTGCTGGTGGAATTGCAAGCTGGTACAACCACTCTGGAAAGCAGTCTGGCGGTTCCTCAGAAAACTGGGCATGACACTCCCGGAGGATCCGGCTATACCACTCCTGAGCATATACCCAGAGGCTTTACCTGCATGCAATAAGGACACATGCTCCACTATGTTCATAGCAGCCTTATTTATAATAGCCAGAAGCTGGAAAGAACCCAGATGTCCCTCAACGGAGGAATGGATTCAGAAGATGTGGTATATCTACACAATGGAATACTACTCTGCAATTAAAAACAATGAATTCACGAAATTCCTAGGCAAATGGTCAGATCTTGAAAATATCATCCTTAGTGAGGTAACCCAATCACAAAAGAACACACATGGTATGCAGTCACTGATAAGGGGATATTGACCCAGAATCTCGGAATACCCTAGACACAATCCGCATATCAATAGATTTCTAAGAAGATGGAAGGAGAGACCCCTGGTCCTGGAAAGACTGGATGTAGGGGAACGCCAGGACAGAGTAACGAGAGGGGGTTGAATGGAGAAAAGAGGGAGGGAAGGGGGCTTATGGGACTTTCGGGGAGGGAGGAAACGGGAAAGGGGAAATGATTTGGAATGTAAATTTAAAAAAAATACATCCATGGGACATATTTACACTAAAAAAGAATCCAATATTTGAGATTCAAATGTAACTGGGTCTCCTACCTCTTTACTTCCTAAATCTCTGTGGGGATATGGGCTTACTCTTTACACTAATGGTTCCTGATTGGCTCTTACTGTAGCCTCTGTCTTGGAAGAACTTTAAGGACTTCAAGAACTTGAAACTGAGTTAGAGGAAAACCACAAGATAGCCGGGGTTGGGGAAATAACAAATAGTCTATTTAACTTGTAGAGAGAAGGAAGGAATGGAACCCTGGGCAGGTATTCAGAGTGGTCTCTCCCAGAGCACTGGCCAACTTCCTCATTTCTACTGAGAGCTGGCAGAGGCAGCTGAGGTGCAACTCGGGATAATAAGCAGAGGCTTTGCGTTTACTAGGTGTCAGCGTGTGCTGCAGACATGAATGCCAGTGTAGCCCGTGATTTATTTAAGACCCTCATAGCCAATCCACAAGGTGAGAACAAAAGAAAACCTCAGGCAAGGCTATATGAAGAAGCAAAGCACATCCATAGCCATCTAGCACCTAAGCTCCTCCCACTCACTGTCCCCTCCACACCCTACCTCTTTTCCAGAATGTTCTGTGCCACATCAGAGTGTCATAAAGGTACTTTGGGACAAACTAATCTTTAAATATTTAAAATGAGACTGTCATGTGGGAATTCTGGATTATTTATCTGCCTATGACCATACAAAAGAGGAGTTGGAGGGGCTGTAAAATGTAGATTTCTTCTCTGCCTTTAACCCAGCATTGGAAATCACTGTTGTGAGAATATCTTGGGCTTGGGATGTGGGTCTCTGGTAGATCAATTGCTTAGTATGCTTAAGGCCTTGGATCAATCTCTATGAGAGAAGGGAAGGAGGAGAAATGGAAAAAGTAAAAGAAAGGGAGAGAGGACAAGCAAATGTTACGCAGGGAGTAATCCCAAGCCTGAGATACCCTCATGATAGTGATTTCCAGTGATGGTTAACGGGACAAAGGAAGCTTCCAGATTTTCCATGTCATTCCACCACTCTTCGGTATGACCATACTTAAAGAGTTAAACAGCACTGGATTTTGATAAGGCTATTGTCTTTATTATTATATACACTGTGGTTAATCTAGAGGCATAAGGGGAAATCCAGAAAAAAAGTTGTAACAAAATGTTTTCTCAATAGTTCTGTGGCTTCCTTCACATTTCGGTTTAGTCTACAGACTTAAAGTATGGAGTTTATCCTGCTGTCTTCAAATCAGCAGAACTTCTCAGTATCCGGACAACTGAGTATCATGTAATGGATGCTTACAAATATCTGTTCAGTATTGTGTAATACTATGTACTGTGCCTGATTACAAAGCCAGTATTTGAAATATCATTAGAAATTTCTTTCTTTTATTCCCCCTCTTTTTTATTTATTAATCATTTTATTTGTTTACATTTCAAATGTTATCCCCCTTCGCAGTCTTCCCTCCATGAACCACATACCCCTCCCCTTTGCCTCTAAGAGGGTGCTCCCCCACCCATCCATCTGCTCCAGCCTCACCCTCTAACATCCCCCTTTGCTGGGGATCAAGCCTCCACAGGACCAAGCACCTCCCCTTCCAGTGATGCCAGATAAAGCCATCCTCTGCTACATATGCAGCTGGAGCCATGGGTCCCTCCATGTGTACTCTTTGGTTGGTGGTTTAGTCCCTGGGAGCTCTGAGGGGTCTGGTTAATTGATATTGTTCTTCCTGTGTGGTTGTGATCCCCTTCAGCTCCTTCAGTCCTTCCCCTAACTCTTCCATTGGGGCTCCTGGGCTCAGTCCAGTGGTTAGCTGTATCTGCATCTGTCTTAGTCAGGTGCTAGCAGAGCTTCTCAGAGAACAGCCATACCAGGCTCCTGTTTGCAAGTACATCTTGAAATCAGCAATAGTGTTGGGGTCTGGTGTCTGTGGATGGAATCGATAACATGTGGTGAGGCAGTCTCTGGATGGCCTTTTCTTCAGCCTCTGCTCCAATTTTGTCCCTGGATTTCCTTTAGATAGGGACAATTCAGGGTTAAAATTTTTAGATGGGTGGGTGGCCCAATCCCTCCACTGGGGGCCAAGTCTGTCTTCTGGAGGTGGTTTCTACAGGTTCTATCTCTCTGATGTTGGGTATTTCAGATAATATCATCCCCATTGAGTCTTAGGAGCCTCTCAAATCTCTGGCATCTGGAACTTTCCAGTGGCTCCCCACATTCCCCACCCCAGTGATACTTATTTCTATTCATTAGAATTGTGTTGCTATAACTTTATTATTATGATCCTTTGTTTTCTTGTCTGGTGGAGTTGACACATGCATAGTAACTACAGAAGTTGGAAGTCAACCTTGGAATTGGCCCTGATCATTTATCTTCTTTGAGATAGGGTCTCTTTTTGTTTATCACTGTGTATGCCCGGCTAACTGGACACCCACTTTGGAATATTCTCGTGTCTCCACTTCCTATTTTGCAGCAGGGCCTCTGGTAATTACAGACATGCATGTTACCTCGCCACTTTATATGAGTTCTAGGAATCCCCTAAGGTCCTCACACATGCATGGCAAGCCCTTTGACTCCTGAGCCATCTCCGTCCTTATAATCCTACTTTTAAAGCTAATGGAAAGAATATCAACTTATAGAGGGCTATGATTATTCCTGAGGATGTCATTCTTGCAAGCCCTGTTAGATGGAGCGGTGATTATTTTTATGGTTTAACTTCCTCAGTATGGCATCCCAGCCATTTTCCAGAATAACAAATTCTCTTTATATAATTAAACATACTGAGATCTTTTATAGTTTTATATGTCAGGCCATTATTTGGATACATTATTTTCATCTTGAGCTCATGCTACATATTCTACTTCAGAAATACATGATAGGAAAAAAATAAAAGTGTACCTCCTTAGCAATCTGAGCTGATGAACAATGTTTCCAGGATGCCAAGAGAGATATCTATAATTGTTCAAAAACACAGAGAAATCATTTTCTCCCATTTATTTGACTATTTTACATAGTCCTGAGCCATACTACCCTGAATTTGCCTGATCTTTTCTAAGAATTTCATGTAAAGTTGCTTTTATGAATTTGACCTTGTGTATAAGTCTATAGGTATTTTTTTTACTGGATATTGTTTGCTTGTGATTTGCGAGGAATAAAGGGATTGTTATGAAACTGCTGACCAAAAAGGAAGAATGAAAGAAACAATTTTACTGGCCCCTGTAAGCTTAAACCATGGTGGAATTCAGATAGCCAACTGTTGGTGAGACCTTCCATCATCTCTCCATGTTTAAGTCCTTCTGCCTTCACCATCAGCCTCACACTCAGACTGGTTCTCCCCACACAGTAGCAAAGATGGTCCTCAGAGACTCCAAGGTGGTATCATCTGTATGTTTGGAATCTCTGAACATGAGTGATTCTCTGCCAGCATCCATATGGTTGTCCTTGCTTTGGTCATATGTTCACCCCGACTGAGCACTGGCTCAGAAGACTAGAGCTCACTGAAAAGCCAGTCTGGTGAGTATCCTCTCCCTGCAGCGAGAAGAGAGCATCATGATTGATAGGCCATCTCGGTAGATGGGGTAGTGAGGGTTTTCAAAAGAGCCTCCAGAGGAAGAGACAATAGGAGCCGAGCAGATATAAATAAGTGTTCTCTTAAGTGCTATGCCTTCTGAATACAACCTTTTCCCTAGCATTGCAATTAAGCATAGTTCAAACAAGCATCGTGTATTTTTAAAAATTTAGAAGTACTGAGGGAACCTTGATTCTATGTGTGCCTAACATTTCGTTCTCTTTGAACACACATGTCATCTGAAAAGAATCAGAATAATGCTTGCCTTGTGACTATAATTAGGAAAAATTATATAACAGGATATTTTGTAAACTAGAAGGTGCTTTCAACAGAATAATGTATTATGTGACTTCTGGGAAAAATCAGTCCCTAAAGCAATGTTAATTGTGTCAAAGTTTATTAAGTTTTCACTCCTTTCAAAAAACTGTCCCATTACACCTGCTGAAAATTTCCCTGAAAAATCAGTCCTTAAACACAACACTTGCTTTTGGTGATGATGGATTTGTTGTCAGGTACAGATGCCGCTCAATGCAAAACCTAGAGGATCCTCCATACTGCTAGATTTTGGAGGAACGCTGTGACCAAATCAAGCTATTTCACTAAGAAAACTAGAAACGGATAGGTAGTAGAGACGAGTTGAATGGTGGGTCAGAAGGTTGGGCTGAGCCCAAATTCATAGTTAACAGGCAGTCTTTCATGAATACCACAAACTTAATGGCCAAGATGTCACAGAGGTGCTCATTCCTGTGAAATGTTTGTTCAGTGAGCATATTCTTGCTACCAACTGCAGAAAAATAAGGAAATGTTTTATAGGTGATTTGGTTTCATCTGCTATGTGCACATTTCAAGGGAATAAATTAGTCAGTCTGTTTGAATCATCTTTGTATGTTTTATTTAGTCAAAAAATCAGTTAAGTGGCTAGCACTTAATTCAAAAAGAGAAAAAAAGGAAGAGAAGTGAGAAAGACATTCTGTGTTGAAGTCTGATTCAGACACATCTCAGGGTTCAATGGATCAAGGCAGAAATATATGGAAGTGAGAATATTTCTGAAGTCACCACCATTATAAACATTAAAATTTCTGGTGTAGCCCGGTTTGGCATAGAGAGCTAGGGGAGAAAGTTGGAGTCCTAAGGTAAACAAAATTCTCATATATTCAGGTTGGTGGCATTGGAGTGACAGGTAACTGTAGAAAAACAGTCCCAGAGTTCAGAATTGTTACAGTTGGAACATACTTTGGAGTTGATTGGCTCATTTCAGGAATGCCAGTAAATATTTCATAACCATCCCCGGGTGGGAGGACAAAGCTCTAATGTGCAATATTTGCCAATTCCTATGAAATAACACTCCCATCATGCTGACTTTTGGTTGTCAAGATAAGGTTGCTGAAATATAAGTTGGAAAGAAAGTCACAAAATAGGTGTAACTAAGTCAGTACCAGGGGACTTCAGCATGCAACTGGTTCAAAACTCACTCTACAAACTGGAAAGTTGCTGAAGTCCAAGAAGTTAGGTGACTTGCTTTGGGTCACACAACTTAGTTCTATTGCCACCACTAAAGCTAGGTTCCGCTACTAGAGATTATGAATGCATTATGAGAAAAGCACTCTAACTGATTGCTAAGTCCACTTAACTCTATAGCCTGGCTTCATTTCCCTTCTTTGAACGTCTCACCTTGAGTTTAAACTACTGTGTGATTATCTCTCTTTCCCACCACTCTGTGTTCTCACTGACAATTGGAAAGTAATTTAATAACCTTCGACTCTTCAGTCCTCTTCTTGGTATCTGAAACATCATGGGTACCCATCCATGCTTTCTGAGTCTATGAACAAATGGTAATGGTCGAGAGCACTCATTGACGTGCTAACATGTACTCATCGAAGAATTCAAAGAGGCTGCACATGGCACTCCACTCTCACCAACACACACCTCTGTAAACAGGGACGAGCCTTAATTAAGTGGAATGGACCAGAAAATGGTACGCATTAAGTGATTAAAGGCATTCTTTTTCCTGGCTCGCTTACTGTTAATTTGTCATCCCCTCCAATAAGATAGCAAAATATTCATACATTTGCTGAATTCCAGTTTGTTAAGCATTAGCACAGTGAGTGACGTATGTAGAAACCTTAGAACATGGTCTTTATTTTAAAAACATAGCTAACTCCTCAGATTGTAAAAACAAAAATAGAGATAATTTTAAAGTATCTTACAGAAGAGAAAACCTGACAGCCATGCACTTTCAATACTGCAATTACTGACTCAACTTGGTTGCAAATGAGTTACAAGATGGTTTGGCCTTCCCTTAGGAAATCAGCATTCATTTATTCCCTTCAACTTTTTTGGAGAAAATATAGAAATAATGTTCTCATTCTTGGAAGATATACTGACATGTGTCATGTCAATAAAAAAACAATTTTTCATAAAATGTAGTCTGGACTGATAACAACAATTTGTCTCCTATCCCTATTGTTTTATTCTTTCTTGTTTCCCTCACCAGCACCAAAAAAATATTCTAGTATATTTCAGAACAATGAGAAATACACATCAAAATAGCAAGTTCAATTCCAGTCGCGATATATACTCTAAAACGGTCATGTATCTTCAAAGAATTCTCTCCTTTTTATACTTAAAAACAGTCACATGAGACTATTGAACTGTGGGCACAGAGCTAGACAGGGAAGGGCTGGGATTAGAGCTCTGATGGAGAAACTTCTGCTCCAGCTGTGATCTCTCTCAGTGTTAATGAAGCATCTGGGTGTTGGCAACTGTCTGTTAGGCATGGAATTGAGTCTTGGTTCATACTGGGTGACTTCTGTCAAGCATGCTCACTCAGAAGAGGATGCTAATCATACTTCCTTCTTCACAGGATGTTTGTGGAGAGAAATCTGATGGATTAGCAGAACGCCTGGCATGTGGTAAGGATGTGCACATTTTTGTTGTTTTTATTATTATATGGCTTATACCTCTTCCAGTAATTTAGCTTATTGAAGCTTTCCTTTGCTCTCTTGTATAACTGGTTTTCTAGCTTCGTTACACATCCCCTCAAAGCCTGTATCATCAGTCAGATACCTCCACATAGACCCCAAAGGCCACTGTGTCCTCAACTGTCTATGCTAAGTTCCTTCTTTTTCATGCATTTGAAACGGTAGCCACAGCATGTCGATTGCATCTTACCTTAAAGGTAAGACATCTTAGTTTGATGTTGTTCTTTTAAAATTCGTTCTAATCCCAGTTTGCATGCTCTGATTTGGTTATTTCTGAACCTCTTCCTCCAGATGAAATCCCTAGTCCCTCCTATATGTCTATTACTTGAAATACATGTTCATGTACTCTTGATTTACTTATAGAACACGGAGTTACTACATTCTGAATCCTCACTGCTCCTGTAATGTCGTGGGACCTCTCCTCTCTGACTCTACATGGACTTCTATATGAACCCTGTGACCTCCTTTATGTTCCTGGAATCTTGGAAATACTTGTTTGGAATATTGTGCCATCAGCTTTATCTCTCACTTGTGCCTGTCACCCCACTTCTCAGACTCTAGTAATTGCCACCATCCTACCCATGCCACGTTCTCCTCTGGTTCTCTGCTCTGCACAAAACCACTGTGTCTGTGAACACATCTCATTCACTGTTCTTCTTAAGGAAGGAGTTCTAACCTCATTTACAATCTGGTTTTCTCCCAACTCACACAGCTGTTAACTCGTTTCCTCTACCAATGGACTATGAGCTCTCCAGGGCAGAGCACACTGTGTTTTTGTTGGCACCGAAGCAGTGTTAGTAAAAGAAGGGAAAGTCTTGCAAATAAGCGTATATCTTGCCTACAATTTAACAATGAAACCCAAACAACTGCTGTTGCCTTCTGCTTGTCTTCCTTGAGTGAACATTCTACTTCCTCAAAACACACATCCCCTTGCACCTTAGCAGTCTTTTGAAAGGTACTGTTAAGTTTATTGAAACCACTCTTTGAAGGTCAACAAATAGTTCTTTCCTGTATGAACTAGCTGCCTCTTGAGACCCTCAGCTGGCTTCTATAACAAACAATGCTGACTCTTGATGTCTCAATGACCTGAGCCTTCTTGATTCTTCCTTTGGTTCTTCTAATGTAGGTATTCACCCAGACCCAAATCATTGGCCATCTCCTTTTTCATCGCGTCTCACCATGACAAGCATACCTACCTAGGTTTTAGTTCACTTTTTTGTAGTTTATTTCTATCTTGGAAGTACCAAGTACACTGTCTTGAGTTTGCATCCCTTCCTGATTCCACTTGCTACTACTGTATCACTGAAAGCAGATGTGTCTCACCTGGACCAGTCACATCTCTCATCCGTAATGGCAGCTTTCCTCAGAAGCCTTTCATTATTCACCTCGGTTCTTTGGCATAGATGATCCATCTGCTCAGAAAATTCATTCCCCATGTATTCCAAGCACCTGGTTCCTGATAAATAATGTGAACCCTCCTAATCATTCCTATGGTAGACCTTTACTTGGTTCCCATTACATAATTAAACTCATGCTTAAAATTTGTATCTTTTAGCTACCTTCCTATTGCTGCCTGCCATGCTGTTGTAACTCAGTCTACTTCTGCCCAGATGACTCCGGATCATCCTTACCTTCCTTTTATTCTATCTAACCAGGTGTTAAATGCTACATACTGAACTACGCCTCGCTGTCTCTTTCTGTTCTTAGGAGCACTGTATTGCTTCTGGCCTCCTTTTACTTCACTCCAAGCCATTATACTTGCTGCTCAACCGTTTCTTTAAAGCTCCCAATTTTTAGAAATGCAAGAGAACCAAAGTCAGAAAGTATGGACTAAGGTTCTTGGTTTTGACCCTACTGTTTATCTTTTATTTACACAGAGATTCGGTATATATTATTTTAGTGTCAAGCTGTGTTCCAGGCTTCTCTGTACTCAATTATTGGAATACAGTAATGAGTCAGACAGATATTGTCCTCCCTCTTCTGGACCTCACAACATGATGAATATGCGCCTGTTTCTCGTATCATAATCCCATACAGGGACCATCTCTCCCTCTCCTGATGCTTGTAGTTTGGGGTTTGTCTTAATGCTGGGTAGTATAGTCAGTCTATGTGTGTTACATAGTAGCCATTTTTTAGGTTCACTGAAAGGAACCATGTGTCATTTTCCATTTTCCATAGTGTGAGCACAGAGTTATGCACATACTATTTGCTTGGTGACTTTGGTGTGGTTTCATAGATCCCAGGTTCACAGTCTTTGCCATCACTGTAATGCCAAGTGTGCTTTAAAGCATTATTCAGCTTGTTAGGCAATTAGCTTTAATTGTAAAGCCTCTCTTTTGCAAAACAATACCCAACCCCTGCCCATAACTATTATCAATAGAATTCACATGTTTTTTAACCTGTGCCCCTTATATTTTTAAAAATGGAAGAACAAACCAGTTATGGTTCTTGGGAGAAAAACTGGTCCCAATGGCATACCGTGGAATACCGAAATAATGTTCCTGTTACTAAAGAGCTTTTTGACTTGATAATGAACAATATGTTGTTTTTTCCTGGGAAATAGTTCTAAAACTTCAGTTCCGAAGATTAAATTTTACTTTTATGCATTTCAGCCTGCTGTTTGTTTTGAAGTCCTGGTGATCTTGCCTTAAGTATTTCTCTGTCTGAAACAATAGGTTAACTATAGCCAAATTATTACCATACCTTTTCCCTGCACACACACACACACACACACACAGACACACACACACACACAGACACACACACACACACACACACATACACACACACCCTATAAACAGCATGTGATCACTTGCTTCTAGGATTTATGATTGTTTTCTTCCAAAAGGAAGCTAAATTTAGCCTAGTAATTCTACATGCTCCCAAGGAAACAATGCCTGCTGTGATTTCTAGAATAAATGAATCTGAGCTACAATTCCCTTACTTGAGTAACCAAGAAAGTTTAAATATCAACCTAGTCATTAGCCACAGATATGAAACCACATTAAGCAACCAGCAAGGGCTTAAGACAGAATGTGCTATGTTTCTTATTGAGCTGCCGAATGCCTCTCAGTTGCTGCATGGCCTCAACACAGAACATTGTTTGCACCACATAATGGTCCTTGAAAATTACTCGTTCATGCCTTGACTTCTAAAATTAAACTATGTGGAGTCATGTCCAGCCTTACAATGCATCTTTATGTGAAGCTAGATAGCAGTTTTTCTTTTCATTCCATGTTTAAAAAAAATTCTATGTAATTCTTTCATTCTATGTAAAAAATACTATTTCTGATAGTGAAGCTGGAGTCATGGTTCTTTCTCTTTGTTTCTAATGACAACTAAAAGGCTCTTGCCTGGATGTGTCTTGGCAGATCAACTCCTCACAATGAAGGCTCCCACCGTGCTGGCACCTGGCGTTCTGGTGCTGCTGTTGACCTTGGTGCAGAGGAGCCACGGGGAGTGCAAGGAGGCCCTCGTGAAGTCTGAGATGAACGTGAACATGAAGTATCAGCTTCCCAACTTCACCGCAGAAACCCCCATCCAGAATGTTGTCCTGCATGGGCATCATATTTATCTCGGAGCCACAAACTACATTTATGTTCTAAATGACAAAGACCTTCAGAAGGTATCTGAGTTCAAGACCGGCCCCGTGTTGGAACGCCCAGATTGTTTGCCTTGTCAGGACTGCAGCAGCAAAGTCAATTCATCAGGGGGTGTTTGGAAAGACAACATCAATGTGGCTCTGCTTGTTGACACTTACTATGACGATCAACTCATTAGCTGTGGCAGCGTCCGCAGAGGGACCTGCCAGCGGCATGTCCTTCCTCCTGACAATTCTTCTGACATACAGTCCGAGGTTCACTGCATGTTCTCCCCACTCGTGGATGAAGAGTCAGGCCAGTGTCCTGACTGTGTAGTAAGTGCCCTGGGAGCCAAAGTCCTCTTGTCTGAAAAGGACCGGTTCATCAATTTCTTTGTGGGAAATACGATAAATTCTTCCTACCCTCCTGATTATCCGTTGCATTCAATATCAGTGAGACGGCTGAAGGAAACCCAAGATGGTTTTAAGTTTTTGACAGACCAGTCCTATATTGATGTCTTACCGGAATTCCGAGATTCTTACCCCATAAAGTACATACATGCCTTCGAAAGCAACCATTTTATTTACTTTCTGACGGTCCAAAAGGAAACCCTAGATGCTCAGACTTTTCATACAAGAATAATCAGGTTCTGTTCTGTAGACTCTGGGTTGCACTCCTACATGGAAATGCCTCTGGAATGCATCCTGACAGAAAAAAGAAGAAAGAGGTCCACAAGCGAAGAAGTGTTTAATATCCTCCAAGCTGCATATGTCAGTAAACCCGGGGCCAATCTTGCTAAGCAGATAGGAGCCAGCCCATCTGATGACATTCTCTATGGGGTATTTGCACAAAGCAAGCCAGATTCTGCTGAACCCATGAATCGATCAGCAGTCTGTGCATTCCCCATCAAATATGTCAATGACTTCTTCAACAAGATTGTCAACAAAAACAATGTGAGATGTCTCCAGCATTTTTATGGGCCCAACCATGAGCACTGTTTCAATAGGGTAAGTCGTATAGGTTTCTCACTTAAAAGTAGGTATGAAGCAGAATAAATGTCTGTCTTTTAAAAAAAAATACAGAAGCTATTCTGTGGTTGATATTTGTAAATATTCAAAATATTTCCAAATTCTTTGTAAGAAAATTAAGAAATTGATCTTGATTAATGATTAAAACAGTATCTTATGAAATTAATGTGGGGCTGAGGAGGTAGCTCAGTCAGCAAAATGTTTATCGTGTAAGCATGGGGGGGAGGGTTGAGTTGTATTACCAGAAATGATGTGAAAAAAAACAGGTGTGGCGGTCAGTGCTTGTAATCCCAGCACTAATATGAGAAATGTCTTGGGCTCACTGGTCAGTCAACTGAGCCTAATTGGCACTCTCCAGGCCAATGAGAAAGACCTTGTCTCAAATGAATAAATAAAAAGAAACAGGACCCTAGGGGGTGGTAACCAAGTCTCACTTCTGGCCTCCATGTGCCCACACACCAAAAAGTAAACCCAGGTACACACACACACACACACACACACACACACACACACACACACACGAGAGAGAGAGAGAGAGAGAGAGACAGAGAGAGAGACAGAGACAGACAGACAGACAGACAGACAGACAGACAGACAGACAGGTAAATAAAACTAAAAGAAGAATTATTTTAAGGCTTAGATTTGGATTCCTGCCCAACACATTTTGTTTCAGATTGATGACCATTAAAAATGGTATTTTCATGGGAAAGCACAGGAAAATTAGTGGTGGTTTTATTTAAATAAAGTAGAATTTGCTATCTATAAGTATAGAATTATTTTTCTGCTAGCCCTTTGATCACTTTGTGACAGAGAAAGAGTATCAACTAGGGGGTCCATTTTGGTCTTGGAAGTTTTGTTGAGCCTAGATTTATTTACACACACAGCATGGCTGTGCCTCCTAACACAGGGACCCTCAGGGACCATAAATGAACCAATAGTGTCACTCTGAGTCCTATCTGAACACATTTGGGCTTTGGAAATAGGTGTCTTGCCCAAGTGGTTTTCAGTCTAAGAAACAAAGGTTGTAAGTGCAGCCAGGAAGGGCAGTCTGTATGTACCTGATAAGAGAACATATGTAATTCCGCTGAGAGGGACTCGGGGCACATGAATTCAGGAACAGGTGCCAGCTTTCGATGAGCCTGGGCTACTTTCTTAGATAGAAAATTATTTCTCTATTTTATTGAGCTCAGGAAATACAATCTTTGGTGTAACATAGGCAAAGCTTCCCTCCTTTCCCCTCCAAAGTCTAATAGTGCATATAACACGGACATGCCAGTCCCAACTAAGACTTACTGCCCACTCGCATGTTTAATGTACATTCTAAACTCTGTAAGGAATTCTTCATCAGGCTGATCTTTTTCAATAGAAAATATTTCAAAAGAATGGAAGAACACTGAAGGCCTTTCAGAGACGTGGCATTCAGAAATGCATGTGCTATACTCATAGCATCTTGAATAAAAACACTTTGCCCGCAGACAGTAAGCTAGTTGAGCAACACAAGTTTAAAGAGCCTATTAGGAGTTCCCCAGGGTTTCCAGGGCGTATGCCCTTGATGCTTGGATTTTGTACTGCTAAACGTTAAGACAAGCCCTGATTTTGCAGGGGTGTACTGGTATCTTATCTCACTGTTTTATTTTGTATATTTCTACCTCCCACTTGCAAGCATCCTTACTCATTTTAGAAATTCTCAAAACCTTCTGAACTTTATCTTACTGGCTTTGCCATTTTGTAGTGTTCCAGGGGGAACAAAGAGGCAAGATTATCCAATAAAATGCAGGCCAGTTTTATCACGAAGGAAAAATGCCCCAAATGCCACACCTGAAACCATTATCACTCCCATCTCAAATAATTCTTGTGGGAAACAAGATGTAACTTGCCAACAGTCTTCGTGCAAGGGAAGCCAAGTTTCGTGCTGGCCAAATTCCATAAAAGAAATACCTATAAACCTCCTCTTCTTATATGCCTGTTTGCCTTCTCCATTTACTAATAGCTGAAATTCTGCTGAAACTGAGACTACACACATTTCTTTTCACACACCTGGCCCACTGAAAGAGTTCCACTAAGCAGCATATAGTACTAGCTTTGTCCTAAATAGCAGCAAGTCCAAAATCATTTAGAGGATTGAGCCAGTTAGGAATAAGATGATCATCTAAGCAATAAGATGACTCCAGTTTTTCTTGACCGATTAACTTGACCAGATATCAGGTGATCTAATAATATCTAAGAATATAGTCTTTATTTTTAACGTGAAGTTTCATGACTAGAAACTCATTAGCTATTAATACCTCTAATATATGTATGAACAGACTTGAGTGTCCTTTGGTGGTACCTTTCTACTTAGGTACCTGCCCAGTCCTCAATATATGTGAGAAGATCCATCAGAGGGACTCTTTGTCCTTCTGTCTCCTTGCCAAACAGAAAATGTATTTCTGCTGCAGGATCAAACACAAGAATGCCAGGAAAGACCATCTATTCAGGGATCCAGCAGATGTTTCAGGCACAACTTACTTATTGATGGTCAAGTTATGTTGCTTTCTCTCCCCTCACATTTCATGAATGTATCTAGCCACAGTAATTATGGGCATCTTCTCAGATCTGCAACAGGAAAGACCCCTTTGAGTCATCTGATAATTCTGAGAGCGCATTATTTTTTTACCCAGGTCTTAATTGTGCTTAAAAGCTTGTCTCTATGTATAATGTAGAGGTAGAGAGCTTATCCCAAGCCACAGGTGTGCATCCATGGAATACCAGTGCTGTTGGTCATAATAGACCTTCTGTAAGAATGCGGTCTTGATTTTCACAATGCACACATTCTTTTCTGTTGAGTTTGAATGTAACTCTTAAAGGGCTTATTTACAGTGGTATCTAATTTTGAATTCTATCCATTTGCATATCCACAATAATTTAATATTCATTTTAAATATATTTCCTGACCTTTCTTTTTAACCTATTCTCAGGTGAACCTTTATAAGCATCTTAAGTTATTATCAATTCATGTTGTTCTAGGCTAGTGCATATCCCATTAGGAACATATTAATATGCAAAATAAAATCATTGAGAAAATGCCCCTCTAATATGGAAACTTGGTAGTAGCTCAATTTTAGAGGGGAAAAAAAATCCCTCTTCCTTCTATCTGAAGATAAACATGATTATAAAAATCATTTATTTACTTCGAAGTTCTAGAATCTCCACCAATCATACATAAGAAATTTGTTAATTTGAAAGTTCAGAAAAATAAGTTTAAGACCACATTGAGATGATTTCTGCAAATTCAAATCAATGTTCTTTTAAATTAATTATTTTGCGTATTTACATCCCAAATGTTCCCCCCTCTTGGTCCCACCCTCCCAGAGTTCTTCACCCCATCCCTCCTCCCTTTCACCTCTGGGAGGGTGCTCTACTCTCCCCCTCCCAACTTCTTGAATAGGAGAATTTTTTTAAATCTCACAATCAGCAGCAATCTTACTCTGTGAGTACACTATGTATTTTATTTGGAGACGTGAAGTACTACATTCTTGAAATGATTTTTTTTTGTGGATGTTGGGATAGGGAAGGTTTTTTTATGTAAAGTACTGGTAATTCATTGCACTGTTTTCCATAGAGTACCATTACCAAAGTTTTGCTCTATTATATAAACATCTAAAAAAGTAAGCGTGCAGTAAATATTTCCCCAATATTTTGCTCTTCTTTTTTGTTTGTTTGTTTAGCTGTTTTCATACATACAGTATATTTTGATCATATTATTTCCCATCGCCCAACTCCTCCCAACCTCCCTACCCACCCAACTGTGTGTTCTCTGCCCCCACCTCTCTCTTCCTCAAGAAAAAAGAAAAGTAAAGAAAGGAAAACAGTAAGGCAAAACATATCAGTACCGAGGAAATAAAAACACACCAAAAGGCATAGAGTCTGTTTGGTGCTGGCCAGCTTTGTCTGGGCAGGAGGGCCTGTCCTGGAGTGTGGCTGATAGACTCGGTGACATCTTGGTGATCTTAATGAAGATCAGTGGATCAACTGAGGGGCACTAATGGCATTCGGTATCAGACACTCCTGGCTGAAAGGCCTGGCTTGCAGCACAGTTGTTGTATGACTTCTGACTGCTGCTTAACTTCTTGCAGTTCCGGTTTCATCTGCAGTGACATGCAGGTAAGGGCACCTAGTTCACCGACTTGCACCTGGCGCAATAAGGTGACTATACAGCGTGCTCCTTGGAAATCAGTAGAGTCTAATGAGAGGAGCATGAAGCCCAAGATCCAGGGTCAGTCCTGCACCCCACTGAGTTCTACCTGGTGACCTTGAGAACATTATTTACATTCTCCAGGCAGTCTGGTCTCATGCTGAAGCTATCATGTGGACAAGAACAACAGTCCTGGCTCCGTCTTAAGCTCAGATTAAATAACAGCTATTGCTATGAGGAATGCTTGTCTAAAAAGAGGTGAACTCAAAAGGCCTGTTTGTTTCTTTAAAAATTGCATAGTGTGGTTCTACTCCTCATGGGAATCTTTCACTTCCCTGTCTATATTATGAGTACCCAAACTCAATCTAGACTTAATCAGTTCATGTCCAAGTTTGCTGACACTGGGTGGGACAACAACTGAATCAAATTGTGTTATGCTCAAGACAGAAGTCGGCTTCGTTCTCTGACTTAAAATTTAAACTAGCCGTGGCAAAGCAAGATATCCTGCTTCTGTACTTAAAGGGAAACTTTGCGTTAAGAATTACACAATACAGCGCCAGAAAAAGTCAACCTCCTAGGTTGTTTTTATTGAGCTTCCTTGTTTCTCAAATACCACTTGTACTCCAATTCAAAGAGTAGCCAACTGCTTCCCAAAATAAAGGAAACTAAAGGTAGTAATTTTCCATCTCCCCATCCTGGAGTGCCAAAGTTAAAGGGTCACCACTCAAAGCGGCCACAGGGAGAAAGGAAAGCAATTAGAACAATTTTCAATAAGAACAGAAATCAAAACAAGATGCGAACAAGGAATATCAGGCATAGGACCGAGAAACAATCCTTTGGTGATGTTTCTTATCACTACCATAAAGATGATGGATGGATAAAATTGAGTTACATTTAAGTTGTAACGAAAGAAAATAATTACAGTGTTCCATCAGGAAACCACAAGGTCCATTATTGATTTGTCCTCCTCAGGGCATGTCTTGTAATATTTAATAAAATAAACAGAGATTTATAACTCTCTATAGCCTGTGTATCCATAATCTCCCACACTATTCAAACCGTGTACGTGGAGTCAGCTTTAGAAATAACATCCATGTCATTTGATTGGTCTGGCACGGCTTATTTAGACTACAGTGCTCTCAAGGGAACGCATTTTGTATTAGGAGTGATAAATGTAAAGTCAGATTATAAAGTTGTTTCTACTTCCTGTGTTCAGGAATGAGGAACCATTATATATATGTATACTGTTACTGGGGAGTCTTTATTCTTGATATTAGACAGTTCTCCAAACTTAAACATTAAACATCTTGGCTGTACAGCAAATGTAATTGCTACCATAACAAAATTTTGTAAGACAGAAAATCCTTGACGTACAAGAATTGGATATACTTAATGTTTTTAAAAATCTAAGTCAAACTCTATTTTCTCTTGCCTCCTTTCCATAGCCATTGGCTCTATTCTCTCCCAGACTCAGCACATTGCCGCCTCCTGTCTTGTTAGAACTCTCCCTGCATACAAAATGGTATAGCACATTTTTTTTTATTTAAGAGAAACTAACAATCTATTTCTTTCCAGAATTTTAAAACACCCTCTGAGTTCATTGGCAACACCCTGGGCAGAGGGTGTTTTTAAAAGGTAACAAATGAGCAGCTAGTGCCTTTTGGTTTTTCCCCATCTTCCTACTAGCCTCCCTCCGCCCCCCGCCCCGCCAATCATCACTTGTCTGTTCCGGACCCCTTCTCCAGAAAAGATTCCCCAGCTTGATGCTTTCATCAACCAGAAGCAAAAGGATAAAGTTAAAGCTGAAACTCAGGCCAAACATAAGGCAGCCTTTACCTGGTATGGCACCAACTCAGGATGTGAGTAATAGTATCTCCCACGTGGGGGGTAGTTGAGGTTACCCATGCCCCTTGTGTTTGAAGACTGTTTCCTGTTCTCTCTGTCTTCTAAAGGAGGGCATGACTGTGTTAAGTTGCTGATCCCTAGATGGTGATTCATTTGGGGAGATTGCTATGTCAGACAGTAAGTCCATAGGAAAAGAAATCAATCTTAAAGTTGACTTTTGAAGAAGGCAAAATTCTGAAGCCAAGGCACCAAGTTGTGGAGTTTTCATTCCCACGATCCACAGTTGGAGATTACTGAAAGCATGCAGAACCCCACATGTTGATAAGGATAATAATCTACTACAGCAATAACAGATTTTTTTTAAACTTGCTCTAACATCTCCAATCTTGGGTGCCGCACTCCTCCTCCAGACTTCTGTCTTATCAGTCAGTGCCCATTCCTCCATTTCTCAAACAAGCAAAGCAAGGAATTTAGAGAAGACTCGGGAATTTTTTGCTATTGTTTATTCTTGGTTTGGCACAAATATTAATACAGTGCATTTAAAATGAGCAAGCACCCAGGTACTGCTATAAAGTCCAAGCACTCAGGTACTGCTATAAAGTCACACCTCCAGCACCCATGGAGGGCTGTATAGATAGTATCAGGGAAATCAAACCAAAGGCTTGTCTACTCTTGAAGTCAATACAACTCCCTTAACTTTTTTTTTTTTTAAATCATGGATGTAGTAAGTGATTCGGTCCTGGATTCGGTCCAGTCTGCTAATTATATATTTTTCAAACTCATCTGTTCCAGAAGAGTTCATTTGCATGTGAATCACTGGCTAAGCAATATTGACTTCTAATTCTAAAAGCTAGGCTCTACCTTAGGGAAGCAATTTGTGGAAGCTAGGCTAATGTCAGAACCGATGGACTGTGTGTACATAGACACTTCAGGAAGATTTTCCAGTCTTTCAGAAGGAAAGGGAAAGGGAAATGTCTAGTGCATGCTAACATAGAATAAAAGTGTGTTTTAACCATCCTCCATGTTCATATATGGCTACAGATGGTTTGTAAATGACATTATTCCAAAACAAAAAGATGCATCGTTAATTCCAACTAATGTCTGACTTCCCTTATCTTATTTGGGTATATTGTCAAAGTGATCATCCATCAGAGAACATTAAATGGCTGATGACACTTCAGATTAGGCTCTAGGTAAAAGGGGTGAGTTAAGGTCACTTTGAGTTTGGAAGGCACTCTTTTGTGGAGATGACATTATGAAAATCCAGTTTCTTGTGTTGTCATCACAGAATACATAGATGGTTCATGGTGGCCTGGAATGTAGGTCTGCATGCCAGGAACGTGTAAATTTGAATGCTGAATTTCCTATCGAGAGTTTACATTGAAAATATCTGTTTATCACTTAGCATCTTTCAAGCAGCTTACCAACACTAAACGTGAAGAGCCACTCAGGATTTGGGGACAAAGCAGGATTGAACTGGCTCACCAGCTCTGAGTGAATCAATAGTGCTTAGAGCTAATGCACTAAACAGGTTACAAGCACTAATGCAATGGCAGTCAATAGCAAAAGTGAATGCCTCTAAAAATCACCTTGACAATGAAATGTGCAATATTTTCCATTTATTTTCAGCAAATTACGTTGCGGGTTTATTCTTGCATCTTATTAGCTTAAGTGTGAGTGCCGGAAGCCTAACTGTTTTATTTAGGACACAAAACGAACAGATCCCCGGAAATGCCATTTTCAGCAAGAATCCGAGGAAAGGATTTATTATGCAACCAGGATTCTACAGGAAGCCCAGTAGTGGCTTCCTAAATGCTAATTCTACTAGTAGGACAGTGGTGAGCTAACTATATGTGACACTTTTCTTCATGTGGCAGTGGATGAGTGGAGATGGCAGTAAATGGCCAAGTCACTCCAGTAGACAAGATGTCCTGATAATTCATGGAATATGGTGTGACCTGTGAATACAAATGAAGGCAGTATCTAAATTTTATGATTTGATCTTAAAAGACTACTCTGGAGTGATAAAGTTAACTAATACATAGAGCTTAAAACAGTACAAAAATGTATTCTATCTCCAGTATAATTAGTTTGGGGCAAACATATGCCAAGTATCTAATACCCTAACAATCACAACCTATCTCATGGCCCTTTGTTTTAAGCTGCTGTATTTCACTTTAACTTTTTTAAATGAGTTGGAGCCATTAAAGCACATTATTTTCTACTTAACAAAAAATATCAGAACTCCCTTTTGGGAGTTTACCTTTTTAAAATATATTCTGTTATGCAAAATTGTTGGTATGTTTTAATAGAGCTTGGTGTGAGATAGGTAATGTGTGTGTGGATAGAGCTACAGACCTCATTTCAGCTAGACTCATTCACTGTTTCATAGCCTAGCACACCGTCAGCTTCTTTGGAAGTAAATTGGGTTTCTGCTGGGCTGGATTATTTCTTCCTTGGCTCCCTGCCTCTCTTTGTGTCAACACTCAGTATTTTCGAAGACTTTTTTTTTTATTTCTGCACATGAAAAGGGTTCTCCCATTACTCATGAGTCCTGTGACAAAGAATCATGCAACTCAGAGAACACACAAATAAGTCCTTTTGAAGCCTTCAGCATTATGAACATCAATAGAATTTAAGGCAATGTGATGCTGAGGTGGCCCAAGTCACATTGTCCTTCTGTATCTGCAGAGTGTATCTACCCTTCACAATTACATCCCTTTTTACTGTGTTTCCTGCTCATGAGGATCATGTGGCTGAGAGACCAAGTGGGAGCCAAGTGCTCCCAGGACTCACACACATCTCATGAGCACCTCCTGAATGCCCAAGTGCGCACCCTCCAACCAGGGCCATCTTTGCTTTACCAACCCTTTCATCTCTGGTGCCCTGGCACTAAGCTTTTATCTCTCCTGTTAATCATCTTCATCTGCTTATATGTTTAATCACACAGATATCTAAGTGAGGGAAGGTCTCAGAAGGGAGGCGTTTGGCATGCTTTGCTACCTAGCATCTCCATTGTAGATCACAGACAATATGTAGTTTCAATTTGTTCTTAGAGGGCTCTAAAACAATCTATGCCTTTGAACAGGAAAGAAAGAGTATACAAATCACAGACATATACAGTCTCGGTAAAGTTCATGCAAGTATTTTTATGAATAAATTGTAAGCAGTGTTTTCATCATCTGCATAAGCCTCGAAGATTTGAAGTGCGGTTGTAAAAATAGTCTGCAGTAGCCAAAGAAAAACTCACCTTCTTCTGTGTTTGTCTGTTCATTGTTGTTTGACCAACAAAGAAGTGGTGTTTGCCAAGGGAATAGGAGGTATTTAATCTTCAGAGCTTGTTCCTGTGCCTACAAGTCAGGGAGGTCATTGGCTGCCCCTTCCTGCAGCCTGTAATTACAGACAGAGGACTATTTTCCAGTAAAGTGACCAACTCTTGAATGTAATGAGACTGTTTATAAGAGCAAGTGGATGTAAGAAATATATACAATTTTGGAAAAGACAATAGGAAAGTGAAACTATTGTCTTCATATTTTCAATAATATGAGATAGTCTGCATCTCTAGAAATGCCCTAAAGTGTAATAATAAAGGTGAACCTAAGGTCACATTAAGTAGCCCCAGTACATAACATCTTGAATTATCATGGGAAGTGTACAATAGGATAGAATATGTCTGATAATCTATTAAGTTAGAAACTAATTTGTGGCTCCACCATCATAGTAAACAAGGAGCAATAACTATATTAGTAAGAATGATTTAGAAATATTTCTACTTTGGAAAAGAGCAGTTACATTGGGTTAGCTGGAGACACTGAGGGCAAAATAGCACTATTTCTTGCTATCAGAATTTTTTAAGAATAATTATTATAAAAGCAGTGACTCCAGGTAGAGTTGGGTATGTATCATACATCTTCACTTCCACTACTGTCCCGGTGCTAGAACTATACATAGGGGTTTGAAAACCACACTATGTAAGTAGTAGGTGAACCTTGTGACCTATGTTGCAAAGTCAAGAGTTCTAAGTTGTTGACATGTACAAAGAGAACTTAAACACATGCCAGCCTTAAAGGTGGTATCACATTGTGGTAAATTGTGAAAATTTTTCCACTTACTAAAAAGAAAGTTTCCTTTTGAAAATTGAAACAAAACAAAAGTAAACCTTCACATTTTCCTAGGATCTAGGTTAGAGAAGGTGCCGGTCACTGATGCCATTGTGACCCTAGTGAAAAGACAGCAGTCTTACTGAGTTTATCTCAGCTCAAGAAGAGAAGAGTTGTCAACCACTTGAAATGTGGTCACCTGCATTTTCTTAAGTAAAATACTGCTTTTGTATGAAAACTTTCCCTGCACTGTGGTCTGTGGAGACAGTTAGAACTCCCAGAACCTTATTTAATGCTCTATGTGTTAGAGGTTCAAGAAATAGTTAAGACAGTCGAATTTTCCATTTTGTCTGTAACATATAATAAATATCTGTCCGGGTGAATGGATGGATAATTACTTCAATAATGAAGATAGTATAGCTTCATTTTACCTTTCTTGCCTTAGCACAGCTTTTATTTTCTACTCCGAGCTACAGGCAAATCACAAAATAAATTGCACTATTATTTGCTTAAGGCTCTGTTTCCTTCGAACCTTATTCCTGTCTGTCAACCTCACCCCAGTTCCCCAGTAGCTCAGGAAAACCTCCACTGGGATTAAGTAATCATTTACACAACCTCTCTCACTCATTAACCCATGTTGACATTCTCCTTCTCTAGTCCAGCCTCACTTAAGGATTCTTTAAACGCCTTATCCAGCAGTTGGTGTGGGTGCAAACAACGCCTATTTAATCAAGAAATTTAATATTTCCAAGGAATCATTTGGCCTGCCTCAGCCTTCTTCATGACCCGAATCACCTTCTATTTCATTTTCAAAATAAATTCTGGGTTCTTTCCTAGTAAACGTGTAGTTTTAAAATCCTTCATTTCTTTCTACGTATTCATAGAACAGAAATAGAAAATATTATTGCTTCTAAAAAAAAATCTTTTAGTGTGCTAAAAATGATGCCAGTAAGAGAAAATTAGACTATCCTGGATCTGTCCTCATCTCCACCCAATCTGTTTGTCTCCTGAGTACCGACGATGTGGTAATCTTGCTTGAAAGCAGCATGTTTTTATGGTTGTGAGCCTAGCCTTTAACAGCTGAGCCATCTCTCCAGCCCAGCATGTTTTTAATAGCTACAACTTTCGAAATAATCTGGAGGTTCCCCCAATTGCTTCACAGCACAATCCATGCTCATTTTATGATATTCAAGGAGTGTCTTACTTGGGACCTGGTTTCCTTCACGTGGATTAGAATGCCAGTCAAGAACTAACTCTTGGCAGAGGGTTGACACCCCTGACTTGCACGGCTGACCACTTCAGTGTCCCACCATGTCTAGGCCATGTTACCACTGATACAAGTTTTGCCATTGATTAAAACTAGGGAGGAACTTGCACATATGGCCCTGTGTACTGGTACACAGCAACTCAGGTGTGTCTTTGGGCTCTGCCCTAAACCTGGGCTATCACTGCTGTAGCAGATAGTGTCTGTGAGCCTCCCTCACAGCCCAGCCTTCTAATGCCTGTCCCCATGGTCAGCCTCTGATTTCCTTCAATACTCATTTTGTCAAACTCACATTTCTTCTCTATTCTTTTTTTAATTCTCACCTCAGATATTATCTTTCCTAGAAGACAATCTCTAGATTCCCTCCCATTCCCTCTCCCCATTATAGTCTAAATTTGTTTCCCGTTTCCACCACATCTCGTACCACATGCAGAATAGTATATTTTCCATTCAACATTGTTGTTCTCTTGATATAGGCTGTGGATTCTAGCTCTATATACCTGGTATGTAAGACAATAGCTTGAACAAAATGCATACAATCAAACAAGTGATTGTAATGCAGGTCCATGTTTCAAGAAGGCGATTAAAATACTTATTAGTAAAAATAACATTTTCCCCAAACTATCTTTCATTCTTCCCTCTCAGATCTCTAATAACTAATGTGCAGAGTAGCGGAGTTTCAATATTTAAATTAACACAGGAGAAACTAAAAAGTTATATTTCTTCTAGCCTATGCTCCCTCCCTAAATGCACATATGCACCCCCACAGAGTTTAGAAAAAATGATAAACCAAAGAGAGAGAAATGTGAAAGGAGATGAAGATGAAGGTGAGGAAGATGGACAGGACAGAAATTATAGAACTTGGTTGTGACCCGAAGTTGGGAAAGGAGAAGTCAAGCCATTAAGAATATGTAGAGGGAGGACAGCTCTGCTCCTTTAGGCCTTCTGGAACATTCCCAGAACTGAATGATACTGTCAGGGTGAGGAATTTTGGAGACCATCTAGTGGGTAAGGCTCAAGTTACACTGTCACTGTGAGTGATAGTCACAGTAGGAAACTCTCTTTACATTTGCCCTGGAAACCCCACAGGTTTTCACCTCTAGAAACCAATCATGGTTTCATGTTTAAAATGATGCATGGATTTAACAGAAAGAAGAACGAGTGTATCAGTGCCACCCTTATGGACACAGAGCTCCTCTTACTCGGCATTACTTTATAGGCATGAAGGGCATGCTAGGCAGGGAAGCTCTGTCCTGAACTGGATAGGCCCAATTGAAAAGAGAGAAATGGGTTGGTGCTCAAGACACTTTGCCCACTTAGAAAGCTTCTGATAAGTAGTTCATGTCTGAAACCGAATAAGAAAACAGGAAATGAGTCTCACTCTATAATGCTAAGATAGAAAAGAGGGATAAGAGCTAATGACTATTGGCTCCATGACTAGAATATAGTCATGGGTTTCAGGAACATACTAGGGCATGACCAAACACTTCCATTTCATCCATCTTTCGCCTCTTCTGGCCTTCTGCTAAGACATTTATTAGTTGCTCTGTAGTAATAGGGAGCCTCCTGAGCCTACGAAGAAGCTGTGGCTTTTACTGTATTCGGGAAAAATGACTTCCTTTTGAATGGTTAATGTTGGGGGCATTGGTTTTGTGCCTTCTGGCTTTCTAATACTTTTATGAAATAAATGCACTGCAATTTGGTTTCTATTAACTAGATAGAGAAAGAGAGAAAACCTCCTCATAGCATCAAAACCTGCCATACCTGGAACAATTTGATGAATCACTGTCACTCCTCGCTGAGACAGGAGCTCAGTATGAAGGCTGCTAACCAAAACCACATGGGCTCAGCCTGTTTTATATCTGATTCACCTTAGGAAATGACAAAGATGCGAAAGTCTTAACATTTCCAATCCCAAATCCCATATCATTGTAGAATTTTGAGTGTTCTAACCCCAAGAGTGAACATATATTTATGTATGAATGCAAGCATTTTTACACATATGTATAGAAAGCCATACCCATACATAAAATACATTCTGTTCCAAGAATGTTTCCTCCTGCAGTCCATCTTCTGCCAAGACCTGGCTCTGCATCCATCTCCGCTGCAAGGTTCTGCAGCTGTTGAAGGCCACACTGTTCTCATCCCTCTCTAGTCTGATAGCACGTGCTGCTGGTGCGGGGCTTTAGTTACCTATCTGCTGAGCCCTTCATTTTTGTTTTTGTTTTTTAAGTTATTTATTTTTTTAATTTATTTACATTGTAAGTGTTAACTCCTTACCCCGGTTTCCCCCCTTCCCAGAAACTCCCTACCCCATTCCCCCTCTTCCTGCTTCTAGGAGGGTATTCCTCCACCCACCCACTCACTCCTGCCTCCCTGCCCTCGATTAATCAGTTATGTGTTTTTATGTGTTGGTCTCTGGTTTCCCTATGTGCATAGTGCCTTCAGAAGATGGGCTGAAAAACAATGTTGGCACACATGTCAAGTTAAGAGTGCTTTTACATTTTTAAAGATATATATATGTGTGTATATATATATATACATATATATATCAAAATATGTCACATGGATCCTATGATCTTCAATGTCTAATATATTTTATTTAATGTATTTATATTTAATATATAATATAATTATACTTAATGTAATGTTTTAATTCTTTAAAAACTTCATAAACACATGCAGTGGATCCTATCCTACTCAAACTCTACCCCTACCCTCTAGGTCCCCCTCCCCCTTCCAGCTTCATGTCCTTTTTGTATAACCCACTCAGTCCATTTGATGCTGCTTTATATGCACATGAGTGTGGGTCATCCATGAGGACATGAGCACAATCTCCTTTCTAGTCTATCTTCGAAATAAAAGGATACCACTAATGGTGGAGCTTTGTGAGTTCCATCCCTCTCCATGCTGGAATTTGAAACTGGTCTTGAACAGGTATCTGCAATAAAAGTGCAATACTTTTTTAATAAAATAATGGAAAATATGACCAGGGGGTGTAGCTTGGTAGAACACGTGATTAGCATTTATGGACCTTTAGTTTCAATATTCCACAGTGGAGATGGCTGGGGGTAGGGTGACAGGAAGGATGAAATGATTTATAGAAGTCCTATACTGAAGGAGAGAAAACTCTTCTCTCCCAAATTGTGAGGGAAAATGGTGGGTTTGAGTCAGACCTATTCAAATGCAGCCTGCAGGCAGATGTGGAGATGTACTTGCCCTGAGGAGTACAAGCCAAATGGCTGTGTAAAGTTAGGTCATCAGCAGAAGGCAAGTGAGAGTCTAACTGCCACATTGTCCCCAGGTGACTCACCAGTGCTGAGCCAGCAGCAAGCCAACCAGAGGCCTGTTTGTGCTGCCTTGGTGGCTGGCCGGGCTGAAAGCATGTGGTTTTGCCAGTTTGCCTTTAACTCTGTACCCAGCTTTGCTCTTCTGCTAGACCTGCCTCTCCACTGATAGACTAGGCAGGCGTCCCGGAGTCATGACCCCAGGGCAGGTGAAGACACAGCGTAGAATTTCTTCATCTAGGGAAGTCAATGGATGCAGAAATAGTGAGGGAGCGTCTTCCTTTCATGCTGTACCCTGAGAATATCAAACTTGAGTTCTCTTCCTAGCACAGGACAAGGTCCAGACAACACCAGCTTTTGACATTAAAGACTAGTCTGCTCTGCCCAAGAACTGATTCTTCTGCACCATACAGAAAGCCCTATCTTTGGTGTTGATCTCTGAGAAGTTCTAGTGACTGGGGAGTTAAACCCTGGGACGGTAACGGCTCAGGATCAATGGGGTAATGGGCAATGAACCAGGTTATCCCGAAGGGGAGAAGCAAACATGGAGTGGCATAAACTTCCTCTGTAAGAAGCATAACCAGATGTTGAAGTCCAGAGTCCTGTACCCCGGCATTCACAAGTTTCACTGCACCCCTGCAGGAATGGCATTTAGGAAAGAAAACCTAACACAGTTGAGTGTTTAGCCAACTGGCTAAAAGAGTCTAAGAGAAGGAACTTTCCATTTTGAAAGTTGAGTCTTCCACAAAGCCATTACTATACCTTCTGCAAAATATGACTTTGAATAAGGTTTTTATTAAAAACCTTACGTTAATTTTCCATGGTCAAGAACGTAAGAACTGGTATGAGTAAGCTAGAATGGTTTAACAAAACTACATTTTAAAAAGTTATTACATGACTGATTTAAACTAGCTATAGATGAGCTAAATCTGTCCTATAGATCAATTTAAAAAAATCGCTATTTCAAATATATCACATCCTTAATTACACTGAATTAAATGTAATTGCATACTGGCTTCATACATCACAGTGTTAATTGAGGGAAACATTTTGAGTCAAGCCTATTGAGGTTTCTAGCACTTCGATTTTGTTTTTATTAAAAGAAACAAAATATATATCTGAGTCATGTTTAAAAAAACTAACAGACAAGTATGATAAAAATGATTTTTTAAAAACCCTCACATACATAAATACAATACACTGAATTAATTATGGTATTACTTCAAAGTGTATAGTGTAGTTATCTCTAGGATGAGATATAAGGAAGAGCTCAGGGAAAGGAGTTTGCAACACTTTTAAGGTGTATGCATGTGCATGGTACACAATCCATTGAGTACATATGTTGAGGACAGGGACATCCTTACGGGACTTAGTGAGTCTAACTGAAAGTTAGCTCTATTTGCATGTTGCTTTGCAATGTGGAGAGCTTGGCTCCTTATTAAAATCCTATTGCTAAGGCTCAGATAGCATGCAGCTCAGTAGGCCACCCTGCAGCAGTCTCTGGGTTGCCCAACATTCTCAGCAGGGAGAAAGATAAGGAGAGTCCCCTCTCCCGCAGTGAATGTTGGGACATTACTTCTTCCCAGAAGCCTGTGTTCTTTCTGCTCCCCCTGCCGTGTTCTCTGCTTTGGGAAAAGACAAAAGAAGAAGCCGATATGGATACGTGCATTATGAAACTAGAATGTCCTTGTTTGTTTCTTAGCTCTAAATTGCACAATCTTTCAAGATCAAGGAGCCCTGTAGATCCTGTCCCAGCCTTGTGCGATGTCTCCACATAGGAATTTTACTGGGCAGAGATAAAGACATAAATCCTTGAAAAGATGAGATTTAGACACCAATTTCCCAAAGGAAGGGTCTTGAAGCTCATAATATACATATTCCATCCATGCTGATGCCGATTTATTTTTAACTTTTGCATCTGGGACAACAGGTGAATAGGGGCAGAGGCCCTTCTTGCGACACTCTTTTTCCACTGAAGAAAAAGTCTGCGAGCTGCAGTAGATTTGCAGGCAGTCTTAAGAAACGTCCAGAGAAACCTCACCTGCTCTGCTCTTCACCCCACTCAGCGAGATAGACCTTAAAGCAATCTGGTTACAAGAAAGGCCTTATCTCTGGTGGCTTTGCAGATACACAAATCTTACAGCAATGGTTATCACCCTCTGACATCTCTTAGGCATGATGGAGGGAAGTTGGAACAAAAAAATATTGAGGAAGTTCCTATGTCTTGATGACAGAGGCAGACAATAGTTTATGATCCAGGATGGCTCCACACCTTACACATTATATTTGCATTCCAGGAAGTCCATTGAGAAATTCTGTGCCCTAGGTCAAGTTTGAGGTTTTAAAGATCCCAGATCTAGAAGGAGCAATGTGTAGGATCTAGTAAGGGAGGGAACCTGACCCTGATGGAGCATTTCAGATGGCTTAAAATTCGAAATTGTTCATTGTTTCTTTAAGTGGCTTCCCTTGGCTCTAGCTTCTACAAAATGAATCAGCAATCACCAGTCGAAACTCAATTATCAATTAATCGATCTCTATTGTCTAGCTGGTACATCCCAGTTAACTGCTACTCCTCAGAATAATCTATAGTTCTTTAGTGAAGAAAGGCTTCTAATTAAATAGTGAGCTAGTGCTTATTGTACATCAAAATAAGTGTCCAGAACCGAAACATTTTCTTAATTATAAGATACAATAGATTTAGTCTCTCCTAAGACTCTCTCAGTATGCTAATTGATTGCCAATTAAAATGAAGAGATCGCCAGTGCACAAAACTAGAATATTTTAGGTGGCTTTTAATCACAGAGGCAAAATATATAAGGACTTCACAATTCCACATAATGGATGGTCAGCCTTAAGGAAGGAAGTCACTACTGAGTAATACACCTGAATTTTTGTTATTCTAAACAGTAAGAGGGCAGGTGATATGGGTACGGAACACACGCATAAGTACCACAAAAGATTAAGTTTCTGACTTCTGTAATAGATGATAGTAACGAAGAATTTCTAACATCTCAATCATTTTCCCAGACTAGTAGCTATATATAAAGAAATCCTGACAAGCAGTGGTGGGACACACCTTTAATCCCTGAATTCATGAGACAGAGGCAGGTAGATCTGTGATTTCAAGGCCAGCCTGGTCTACAGAATGAAGTCCAGGCCAGCCAGGGATACAGGGAGGAACCCTGTCTTGAAAAACAAAAACGTCAAACAAACGAAGTGTCCAACACTAAACCTTCATTTCTTCTAAGTTGGGCTTCATTTTCCTTAGTATATCACCCCCACCCCCTTCAGCTGGCCCAGATTTACCGACTCCCAGCTGTCATCAGGAACTCAGAGGAGCCAGCCATTCTTTGTTCCTCGTGAACTCCTCACTGCCCTATTCCTGAAAATGGTAGTTTCCAAACTACCAGTTCACAACTCCATACTCATGCCACTTCCGCCTGACTTATCCAGTCATTCTGTTGTCATTTGCTAACTCTCTGTGTGGCATGGTGTTCAGCCTGCCACTGGGAGTAGAGCTTGGAAAGAGCAACTACAGTTGACTGGAGTCCGACATTATGTATACAATGGAATGTTGAGTAGCAGCAGAAATGGCTACTGCTATACTTGATGAGTGAGCAAAAGCTATCATGAGCATCTATGATAGGAGCATTGGACCTAGATATGAGCATTAGAGTAAGTCTCGTGGGAGACTGGTGCTAAATTCACGAATAAAGGATATTTAGGAGCTAACTAGGTGAGTGGAGGTGGAGGGCAGACCCTGGAAGAGCAAAACTTTTGTCAGACTCGTTAATGGGAAGATGCCTGCAACCCTCGGACAGCTGAAAGCAGGCCTGAACACTGAGACACAGCGAACACAGAACCAGAAGGTGGGCAGAAGCCACATAATATGAAACCTAGTAGGCCATGTTAAAAAGGTTTATCCTCAGAGCAGAAGGATGAATTACATCATCTAAATAGAAAGGAAGACGTGTTGGATCATATAAAAAGTAAAGACCTACTGCAATATGAACAGTAATCTGATAGTGGTGCTGGTTGGGAAGCTATTGCCATAGCACAGCAGAAGGGTGGATGGCTAGGACAAGTATCAGAGTGATGAAGACAGAAAGACCAGGGATAGACCTGGGAAGTAGTCTGTTGACAAAAACAGCCCAAACTAGAGGCACGTGGGAGCCGGAAAACCTGAAGTGAGGAAATGCCTCTCTCAGGATGGCCTATCGGCAGTTCTGTGTGGCGTTGTCTTGATGGTTGATTGAAATGGAAAGGCCCAGCCCAGTGTGGGTAGTAGTGTCATCCCTGTGTCCCTAGTCCTGGGAGGAACAAGCAAGATAGCTGGAGGCAAGCCAGCTTTCCGCCAAGACTCCTGTCTCCGCTTGAGTTCCTGCCCTGACTTCTGCCGATGATAGCCTGTGATTTGGATTTGTACCAAACAAGCCTGTCCTCCCCTAGTCACCTTTGCTCAGGGATGGAAAGTAACTAGGACCGTTAGAAAATGAAACTGATGGAGCTTCAAGGAAGATTACATGGGAGGGATGAAGGGGAAGGGAACCTTGAAGACTCTTAGGTGTCTGGCTCGTACATCTGGAGGGATGGAAGAGTCATTCTGGGAAGTGTATATTATCATAAGGTCAGGAAGGGGCTAAAGGGCCAGGCTAAGCCTGAGGTCTCTCAGATGTGGATGGAGATCACATGTAGTCAATAAAATAGATATCACGGGAGAAACGTGTTGCTGGGGAAAGTATGAGGAGTGTGTATGGTCCAGGCATGTGTGGTCCAGAGGTGACCGTAGAAGCCTTGGGAAATCTGATGTGGATACTCAGGCAAGACTAGTCCTGCCCAGGAAGCACAGATGCTTAGGTCTGAGAAGTAAGAGAAACTCCAGGGACTGGATCACTATATAGAGGGAGGGAGCCTCCGCGCTTAGTTGCCATTTCCCTGCGTTGTGGAACAGTATCTTTTTTTTTCATCCTTCCACTTAAATTTGAACATTACCAGATTGGTGCTTGTCTTTCAAGAAGCTGCTTACTGAGATATTTGATGTGCACTTTAAAAAAAAAAATTCTTTCTCCCTATGATGACAATCTAAAGTGAAGTTCCGTATGCTGGTTCCGCTGCCAGAGATTCATATGAACTAGTTGACTTAATCTTTGCAACAATTCTGTCTTGTGGGGATTTTTTTTTCTGTAGAAATCTCTGTTTTACAGATGGAGAGAATAAAATGCAGATCGCCTCAATTTCTGAACACAGACAGATTATAGGAATTGTACAAAATGCAGGCTCACTCAGGACCAAGACTTGATGAAGGCTGTTGGTACATACTCAGTTACCTCTCTGTGAATTCTCTATAAAACTACTTCCCTCTATTTCTTTGCCCCCCAAAACAGGCACATATGCCTGGATTTTAAGATATATCATAGTATGACTTTTAACATCATCATCACCACCACCACCATCACCATCATCATCATCATACCTGAACTTCATTTCATAGAACTTGCTCCTAAGGAACTATACACTAAGGTCAAGAAATGAGACATTTAAAGTTTTGTTTTTCTTTCAACGGCATCCGGGTTCCGTCTTCATGAGTGTACATTTGAACCACAGTGTAACATTGAGATAATAAGCTCTGCCATTTTTGAGAGTCTGTCCACACAACCGTGCCTGGTAAAACCAGAGCCCCTTCCGTCACTACAGACTTTCATGTGCAGTTAGGACTGTGCTCAGTTAGGGTTGTTTGTTCGTGCCACTATCCTCAATATCCTGAGCAAATTCTTCAATGGCACACAGCAAAGTTTCCTACCAGCTTGCTTGCCTCCAGTCTCTAACTTCGTGGCCATGTTTTACTCCAGACCCTGCTGAGAAATTCATCTGGCTGTGAAGTGCGCAGCGACGAGTATCGGACGGAGTTCACCACGGCTTTGCAGCGTGTCGACTTATTCATGGGCCGGCTCAACCAAGTGCTCCTGACATCCATCTCCACCTTCATCAGAGGTGACCTCACCATTGCTAATCTAGGGACGTCAGAAGGTCGCTTCATGCAGGTAAGAGCATTCTAAGGATAGCCGGCTTTGTATATTTACTGCTGAATGATATTTTCGAACAGGCTTTATAGTGCAAATGACAGTCGAAACTAGAGACAAAAACCGAAAGGGTAGCAACAAGGCATGGCCTACTTTTTATAAAGTGGGTAACTTGTTTTTTGTAAAGTTTTTGAACCTTTCAACCCGAATGTGGCTGCTTTAATCTTCTTGTCTGGAATCGGTTTTGGTTTTTTTTTTTTTCTCCATTCATAACTTTTATCACATGATTGGAAAGTAAAAAAAAAAAAAAAGAAACAATTAAGCACTTCCAGGCAATGTTTTCCTGTTTCATGGGGAAAATGTGCATCAAAGGAGAGCTATTGTGTGGCCCACGTGTGTCCATGAGAAGAGACATTCACATCATTCACATCCCTGAGAGACACTGTCAGGAATCAGAAAGGGATGCTATCAAAATCCCACTGTACCTCGGGCTTGACTCCTTCTGCAAAGTAGTGAAGTCTCACAAAGAAGTTCAGATACTTAATTTTCCTTAAAGCAGGATCCATTAAGAAATGCTTCTAATGGCTAGTGACAGTATTTCCATACAATAAAAGTTCACATTTCAGACTTGATGGAATTAGCGTTTCCCAGCTACAAGGATCATGGATAGCACTTTGCAGAAATTAACAACCCCCTCATGTTGGATATATTTTATTGCTTTAATAGTTATTGGTGCTTTTCACCGTTAGTTCGTGAGTAAATTCTCAATTAATGTGAAGGAGAGGTGACATCTGTGGAACTTCTATGAATATTAGGAATTTCTTATTTAGGGAAAAATGTTGACTTCATTGTCTAATATAGTTATTAATTGTATGATGTAGTTAACATCCTGATTGGATAATGGCATCTAGTAAGCCAATTGAGGGTGATGAGATTTTCCCCTAATTTATCCATCCCATCCCTACATATTGTTTCTATATTATTTTACAAAGCTAAGTTCTAAAAAGTCTCATCATCTTTAGAATAATCCAGATGTTGGTCATTATCATAATTTAAGCTACAATTTGTAGTTCTCTAATGCATGTTGGCATGGTGGGACCTCTGTCCAGAGTCGTGAAGCATGCCACTCAGCCTCCTATCTCTAAAATGTTAGCAAAGATCCCATGACATGAATGTCCCCACACTATCTCCCCAACTTCTTCACCCTCGCTACTGGCCACTCCTCTTTGCCCCCTCTCCCAGTCTAGTGTGCTGTCTACCTGCCTTGCCAGTCTTGGTCATTTAAATCTATTCTTACCTGTGAAGGTGGGACACATATTCCTTCCACATACATGTAAGCTTTACCATTGCAATATGGCTGTTACCTGTTATCTTTGAAATGGAATCCCATTGCTTGTGCATGTATGCATTCTTCAGTTACACTGATCATTGCTATGAAAGTCCAAAAAGTCTGAAGGAGAAGGGGCCATCTGGTAAACTACTTACTGGCACATGCCAATGGCCTGCTTCCCTCATCTTTATTTGTGTTTTTCTGTTTTCTAAGTTCCCCATTATCACACTAATCCAGGTCTACACTAACACAATTTAACAATCAGTTAAAATTTGAGAGGTTTTTTTTATTTTTGAGATTATAATATAATTACATTTCTCCCTTCCTTTTCCCCTTCCAACTCCTCCCATATAGTTCTCCCCATGTTCCTTCAAATAAAATGGCCTCTTTTTTTCACTGTTAGTGCATGCATATATGTAAATGTATATATACATATATAGATATAACCTGTTTCATTCATAGAGCAGTATTTTCTTGAACATGAAAAGGGTCATAGTTTATTTCTACATGTTGAAGTGATAATAAAATCCCATTTTTAAGTAAGTTCCTTTAATAAAAGTTCATACCATCCAAGGGATAGATTATGTGTCTATGACCATATTCTCCTTCTCAACTAAAATTCTATAGCTGAAAATTCTATAAACTTGTATATAAAATTCTATAAACTTGTATCTTAATATGCTTGGGGGGGGGAACTATCTTCTTCCATTAATGGTCCAAACAGTGAAAACGAGAACTTATTTCATAACCAGCACTGGCATCACTGCCTGATAGTTTTGCTATCCAGGTCATCTTAATGTCATCAAGCTTATATTAAGATTCTAATGATTAAAAAAAAACAAAACAAAACTGGGCAAATGAGTGAAACAAAGGAAACTCAGAACCTGCTTTTGGGGAAATAAAATTTTGATAGAGGAGATTAAAATGTTTTCCTGGCAGCACAGGTGCCTACTGATAAAAGGCTACTGGGACCAGAAAAGACTTAACGTCTGTGATAGTTTCATTCCATCAAGTTTTATATGAATAAATCTAAAGCATTTGACCAGCAACAGAATCAGGAGGCCAGCCACACTGAGATCCAGTTTGTTTACATCAAACACAGTGGAGGGAGGAGGGTAAAGTGTGTAGAGAAGACAGGAGACCTTTAGCTGCCTTTGCCAGAGTGACATACCACCAGGTTCTGTCAGTTTTCTGAGCGGACTAAAACTCTGAATCTGTACCCAGGCTAAGTTTCTACAACTCCCGTGTTAGTAAGTACTATGGCGTTTCTGTTACAAAATAGAATCAACATATTTTTTCCCTCCCAAGGCAGCTGCTACACATGAGAAACACAGAGAAATGATTTTACTTCCTTCCTACCCTCAAGCCTAATGGCAAAGTTGCTTAGCAGATTTTTTTTTTTTAACCCAAGAGTTTGCAGCTGTTTCTGCCCTTCCTATTGTGCTGGAGTTTGGCTTAGGCTGGGAACACTAGCTACAGCCCCAGCTGTTGGGTGCAAAGTGAATCAGGTATTTCACAGTGGTTATTTGATTAGAAAGAATTATATTGTTTAGCTAACAATAGTCTGTACATGGCAGAGAAGACATTTTGGACATGTTGCTAACTTTTAAACAAGTGTATAAAGTATCTCATGCAGGTGCCCCTAAGTCTAAATATACTGATGTGCACAAATATCTGAGTCTAGATCCATGGAAATATAGCAGTAAGAATTCAAAAACGGTTTGGGTTTGTACGATTACTCTCTCGGGATGCTTTGAAGTAGATCATGAAGCAGTATTTGAGATAGCAGAAGTAAACAGAGAGAGGAGTATGTGTCCTTACAGGGAAACCTAGCCCAGTGAGCAGGGCCATGTGGGAGAACGTGGATTCTCATGAAGATCACAGGACTAATCACAGGGATTGCCAACGTCTCCCCTTCTGAGCTCCTCATCTAATCTACATCTAAACAATGCTTGCTTGATTTTTTTTTTCTTACAGCACTTGTATAAGGCCTTTAATCTCTAAATGCAAAGCATTGCTATTAAAATATTTGTGCATGACTGTCAGGCTGGGCAGAGTCAGTGGATCAGGGATGGGGGAAGGGACCAGAGGCCTTTCCAAGGCCTGCTTCAAACTCAACTCACAGACATTTACTGGGGACAAATCATATGCCTGTTTACAGTGTCCACTCCCTGGGCACAATCACAGCTACCATTAAGTTCTTTGGTACCACTCTGGTCTTTCTGCATCATCCCAACCCCTTTCCTATTCTGTTACCTTCATTGATGTTAAAGCTCACTATTTGCCCTTCTGGTCTTATCTGGACTAGTTGAGTCTAGCAAGAAACTAAAGAGGAAAGATGTCACTTGGTCATGATTATTCTTTATGGCCATCACTTAAAGAATCATGATGGTAAGGTGAGAGTGCGCACTCCCTTTCTGTAAGCCCAGTTCATTTCCTCACCTCCTACCATCCGATTGCCTGGGGCTTCTAGACCCTCATCTGATGTGCCATATCAGCGTCTTCCATCGGAGGGCGATGATGTGCATCATGTCATTGATGAATTACTATTATTGTCTAATATGTAGACACATACATATTAGTCCAGAAAGGAAGCATTAGCTAGAGATGCATCTGAATGAAGATTAAACTCAAACATTGTTTCTCTTTAGGGATTGTTAATTGACTCATCTCTTATAAAATATTCAGACAAGAGGCATCATTAAAAAATGTCATTTAAAATGAAATATACAACACTGACCTAGATATAGGCCTACCTAATGAACTTTAGTGCTAGTCTGTTTCTTTTGAAGAAAACATGTTCATTGAGCTCAGAAGCTTCTTTGTGCTAAACAAGAACTTATTGTATATAAGAATCCGAAGGTCATGCCCATAGCTAAAATTTAAGCTGAGTTCTTAAAATTAATGTATACATGCTCTTGAAAACATATATTTTGTTCACTATCAAATTGCAGAAATTTAAAGCATCATAAATATTTGAAACCCTGGGAAGATGTGGAACTTTTGTTTGTTTTGGTTATAGACAACAAAGAGAAAGTAAAATTTATTTCAATGGATGCTTTGTAGAAAATAAAAAAAACCAAAAAACAGAGAGACACGTAAAATAGGAAACATATATAGCTTTCATTTATGCACCTTTATTAATTTTAAATATCAGTAGTAGATAACTCTGTATAGACGAATTGTCCTATAGACAATGTGTTTTACTTCAAATTTGGAAGTTGCATTAGTTATTTATCTCATCACTGTAACAAAATGCTGACAGAACCAACTTAAGGGAGGAAGGATTGATTTGGCCTTGAGAATGCAGTCCATTACTGCAGTGAATAAGGGGTGTGATCAGCAGTGACCACAGTCTGTGGCAGAGGCCGATTCAAACATCTGGGGAGATGAGGGAGCAGAGACAGACAGAAAGCAAGGTCCGGATAGAAACCTCAAGGCCCCCTCTCCAGCAGCCGACTTCCTTCAGCCTGACTCCACTTCCCAAAAGTCCTTCAATCTCTCACAACAATGCCACCAGCTGAGGACTAGATGTTCAAACATGAGCCTGTGGGAAACATTTTCACACCCAAACTATGACAAATGTATTGGTTCTTCCCATTTTTATTTTATAATATCATTAGCTTATTGAGGTTTTAGATGTTTGAATTTCTTTTTGACTCTTCAAATAATTGAAACACAGACACGAAGATTTGCTATTTTAAAAAATTGATTTTTTATTTATTTTATATGTGAGTACACTGTAGCTGTCTTCAGACACACCAGGAGAGGACATCGGATCCCATTACAGATGGTTGGGGAATTGAACTCAGGGCCTCTGGAAGAACAGTCAGTGCTCTTAACCACTGAGCCATCTTCCCAGCCCCTGGACTTGCTTTTCGAATATGCCTGCTTGGTATAGAAGCACTCATGACCATCTAGCAAAAATAACTAAGCAAAGTACGGAGGAAAGCTCCCCAGCCCTGGCTTTTTAGTGAATTTCATAGCTTTCTTCTGCAACACAGAGGGCTGTATCCTTCTTCTCCTGTTCTATTTACCTAACTAACGTTTGTATTTGGTGTATCGCCTCCCATCTCTTTGAATTCTGAGCTTCCAATGCTAATCAGCAACTTCTACTATTATTTTTTTTTCTATTTCATTAAACTAGTTTTCTTGCTTGAAGCAGCTGCTCTTCATGTGGCTTCTTTCAAGTTATCATCATTTTGTAGATGCTAAGAAATCTCAGTCTGGCTAGAAGCATAAGGTCTCAGAGTCATCCCTTAAAAATACACATTAAACTCAAAGGTACATTCTAAAACATTTAAAATACTCAGGCCTTCATCAAGGCATAAGTGGGCTTCACATTTAAATCTGCAAATATATTAAAACAATAGACATGACTTGGAGACCTACTGTGGACCAGAGTCTGATCTATACTGGAGCTACAGGAAAGCAGATTAAACTCTAGATCTATAGCACTATATCTAGGTATAACTTGGTCTGTCTATCAATAATGTCACCTTTACTCATATTTTTCTTCTTGAGTCTCAAATTCCAATAATTTGACTCATTCATGGATAATTGGCTTTTCTTTACGCCTTAACAAGAGTCCTGGGCTTCTTAATATTTAAAATAAATCAATATCATAGATGGTGTCAAAACTCAAGAGGAGTTTTGATTACTTTTAAACAGGACTGTAGATTTTCAATTCTTACTCAAGGAAAATTCACTTTCTTCTTCCAACAGTTTCATACAGGCCTCTCTACCTCCGAGAGATCTGCCACACAGATAACTCATCTCTCACTCTGTTTCTCCAGTGAGAGTTTACCCTGCCAGCTACCAGCTTCTCTAGGACACTGTACACTAGAGGCCCACTCTGACTCTGAGGAAACATTCTTCCAAGCCTTGACTATGGGTGCCAAGCAGGGATGGCCAAGCAAGGGTCTCCAATGAATCTCTTGAAGTAGACTTTCCTCTTACAACAAAGTAAAACAAACAAAAACAAAACAAAACACTTGGTAAGAAATACAAACCCAAACCACAGAAAAGTATTACTTCACACCTACTAAAATGTCCATAATAAAGAAATGGAAACTAGGACCAGGCATTGTGACACTCACCTTTCCTCTCATCACTCCAGCATTTTAGAGGCAGAGACAGACAGATCTCTGTGAGTTCGAGACCAGCCTGACCTAGTGAGTTCCAGGACAGCCAGAGATATGTAGAGAGACCATGTCAAGAAATGGGAGTGTAGAATAGTACAAACTCCAGGAATAACTTAGCAACACCTTAAAAAATGTAAAGATAAGGGTACCATAAGGTTTTGAAAAGAAAAAAGCCTTGTCCTAGATGCAACACACAGAAAAAATGAAAGTATATGATCACACAGATAGTTTTCCATCAATATCCACAGTAGCATTATTCAGAGTCAAAACGTAGAAGCAACCAAACTATTCCCCAAGTGATGTATATGTACATAGAGTGTGGTTTGTATATACAGCACAATATTGCTTGGCAATAAAAAGTAGCGGGGATGAATCTTAAAAACATATACTAAGTAGAAAATGTCATACACAAAATTTCAGACAGTGTTCAATTCCATTTATATACAATGTCCAGAATAGGAAAATAAGAGATAGAAAGTAGATTAGTACTTGTCAGAGGCTTGAGAGATTGGGCAATAATTGTTAAGGGATGTTGGTGGGTGTGTTTCGTTTTGTTTTGTTTTGAGTGACTAAAAGTATTTCAAAGTTGACTGTAGTAATGATTGCACAAATCCACATATACTCTAAAAGCTAGGTCTCTTAAGACAGGCTAGAAGCTGTGGGAATGGCAGGAACAGCAGTGGATTCTCACTGAGGAAACAGAGTGGGAAATGAAGCAAACTCCCCAGACTTCTGTGTGCCAAGTCACATGAGGAGGGTGTGGGACAGAAGAGGTAGAGTGGCCATGTGGTCTTATCAGAGCAGCATGGGTGACAGTGGGTTCTCTGAAGGCTACTGGGAAGCCCCTGGAAGTCAACTGACCATCAGGGTTGCTGTAGATTAAGGACATTTCCTACTCGAGTGAGCACTGAAATTCCTATTTGGCCCTACAAATATCACCATCAATCCCACTCCTACCCCTCCTTTTTCTCCTCTTCCTCCTCCCCTCCCTCCTCCTCCCCCTCCTCCCCCTTCTCCTCCTCATCCCCTTTATGCATGAAACTATTGAATTGTCTTAAAAAGGGAGACAGAAGCATTTGAAGGAATAGGTATCTACCTAGATTATTTTTTTTTTGTTAAAATTACCTTCATCTGTTTTTAAACCAAATTAACTTGTAAGACTGTCTAGTTGAAAATAAGACCTATATATGGTAGGGAATTTGGTCTTTATGAATCATAATAAATCACAGAAAAAGTATTTTCTTCACATTTACAAGTTTTCTGTGTGAGACCACACTGTTTTATTTTTCTGTTCATTTATTGTTTTACTCCATCTTTTCTCAGATACCTCCTCCTCTGCCTCCCCTCCCTCCTCCTCCCCTCCTCTCCCCACCCCCCAAACAGTGCATTAGGCCTATATTTTCAGGATCATTAAAGAAAAAGGGTTTGTGACCTAAATACTAAGGATTAGTCATGGACACAGTAGAAATTCAAAAGATAATTGCCAGTCTTCTATTTCATACTAATTGTTCTCAGATTGCCAAGTGATTTATCATAAGAATTAAACTTACATGCCAAATTCTGTTCTGTCCCTAGAAATATCTCTCCATGACAACAAAAAGCAACTCCTAATTCTTGTAAGCATTGCTTCAGGAGTATTTTGAGGATTTTAGTGGTTACTCAATTATTTAGGATTCTGGCAATGAGAGAAAGGGAGGAATTAATGATAGAAAAAGTATTCTTGGCATTTCCTTACAGTGGATGCTCCTGCAGAGAAAAGGCTAATGATCAGCTGAAAGGGTATTTGCATCTGTGATAAGCTCATCACTGCAGAGGCAAAGATTCACCCCCTCTTCCCCTGGTCTTCCTTCCTTCTCCTGCTGTCTATCCACTTTCCACAGCAGACAACACCCATTATAGTCCCTCTGCTAGCTGGGTGCATACACTTTCATGTGGGCCATCAGTACTCATTTAAACAGAGAGGCCATCACCTTAGGCACACTTAACTCCTGCAGTCAAGGTTACTGAAACAAGGAGTCACTGGCAAGGAAATGCATTGTGAAAGTTGTTCTAGCTTCAACCCCCCCAGTGCTCTTTGGGACTTCTGACTTGAAGCTTTCTGTTGGTACTCATTCCCTCACTCCGGGGCTCCAAGAGCCAAGCAGCTGGGTATTTAAGAAGGAATCAAATGCTCAGATTTGGGTATTAGATAAAGTCGCTGGGAAACCTGACTCTTCCACTCTCCAGCTCAATTCTCCCTTGTATTTTTATTGAGAGCAAAAGCGGTATCTATCTTCCAGAATAACCGTGATCTCTTCTTGAAGCACTGAGCATAGTGTCTGACTCGGCTGCCTATGATGAAAGTGTCATGTGTATGATGTCTCCACCTGAAAAATCATGAGGAGGCAAATAGATCAATCCACGCAAGCCCAGGGATGCAAAGAGCTTCTTTTTATAAACAAAGGGAAAGGTTAATCATTCCTGGGAACCACATATAATCAGATATGCAACAAAGTCAGAGATAACAGTCTAGTAATTAAGAGGGATTGCTTATTATAGATTCGAGAAATTCTAAACCAAGCAAGAAGGTTATATATAGAATTGCCATAAGGCTCAGCAACCAGTCCTGATATATCACGCTACAGCAGTTGAAGGAAAAGGAAACACAGCCTTTCAAAGGGTTCTGGGAGACGATCATTGTCACGTAGTAGGTCTGAGGAGACTAGAAGAAACCAGAAAGACAGGTGCAGCATGCAGATATGCTAGAGTTGATCCATAATCATCAAAGAGGGGAAAGTCACAGAAAACTGAGTATTAAGACAAGCCGATGTATCTTAGTTTGGGTTTTGTTACTGCAATGAAACACTATGACCAAAAAGCAAGCAGGGGAGGAGAGGATTTATTTGGCTTTTACACTTCCATATCACTGTTCATCATCTAAGGAAGTCAGGACAGAAGCTCAAATAGGGCAGGAACCTGGAGGCATTAACTGATGGAGGAATGCTGCTTACTGACTTGCTTCCCATGGCTTGCTCAGCCTGCGTTCTTATAGGATCCCAGGAGTGGTACCACCCACCGTGGGCATGGCCCTGTCCCTCAATAACTAATTAAAAAAGTGTCTTACAACCAGATTTTATGGAAGCATTTTCTCAATTAAGTTTCTCTCCTTTCAGATAACTCTAGCTTGTGTTGTCAAGTTGACCCTTATAAGACAAGCCAGCACTCTGATGTTTGACTTGGTTTTGACTTGTGCATGGGAAAGGGTTTTGTTTGTTTGTTTGTTTTTTGGTTTTCTATATTTCTATTTTCTTTTTTGTGAGATTATTTATTTATTTATTTATTTTTGACTTTGTAAATTATAACTAATGTGTTTTTAATATTTTCTTTTTTTTATTTTCTAAGCTTTTTATTTACATTCCAAATGATTTCCCCTTTCCCGTTTCCTCCCTCCCCGAAAGTCCCATAAGCCCCCTTCCCTCCCTCTGTTCCCCATTCAATCTGCTCTCGCTTCTCTGTCCTGGCGTTCCCCTACATCCAGTCTTTCCTGGACCTGGGGTCTCTCCTTCCATCTTCTTGGAAATCTATTGATATGCGAATTGTGTCTAGGGTATTCTGAGATTCTGGGTTAATATCCCCTTAACAGTGACTGCATACCATGTGTGTTCTTTTGTGATTGGGTTACCTCACTAAGGATGATATTTTCAAGTTCTGACCATTTGCCTAGGAATTTCGTGAGTTCATTGTTTTTAATTGCAGAGTAGTATTCCATTGTGTAAATATACCACATCTTCTGAATCCATTCCTCTGTTGAGGGACATCTGGGTTCTTTCCAGCTTCTGGCTATTATAAATAAGGCTGCTATGAACATAGTGGAGCATGTGTCCTTATTGCATGCAGGGGAAGCCTCTGGGTATAAGCCCAGGAGTGGTATAGTAGGATCCTCTGGGAGTGTCATGCCCAGTTTTCTGAGGAACTGCCAGACTGCTTTCCAGAGTGGTTGCACCAGCTTGCAATCCCACCAGCAGTGGAGGAGTGTTCCTCTTTCTCCACATTCTCGCCAACAACTGCTGTCTCCTGTATTTTTGATCTTAGCCATTCTGACTGGTGTGAGATAGAATCTCAGGGTTGTTTTGATTTACATTTCCCTAATGGCTAAGGATGTTGAACATCTCTTTAGGTGCTTCTCAGCCATTAGATATTCTTCAGGTGAGAACTCTTTGTTTAGCTCTGTACCCCATTTTTTAATAGGGTTACTTGGCTCTCTGGAGTCTAACTTCTTGAGTTCTTTGTATATATTGTATATATTTTACAAACCCTTTGTATATATTGGATATTAGCCCTCTGTCGGATGTAGGGTTGGTAAAGATCATTTCCCAGTTTGTTGGTTGCCGCATTGTCCTTCAAAGTGAAATCATGGGTTGGAGAACTACAGAGAATGGGAGGAGCTAAGTACCCAAAGAGGTTTAAGATTGCAAAGTGAATAGCTGAAATCCAGGTGATGTGCTATAGAGGTTTGGGATCTTCAACATCTGATTGGTGAGCCTATGACTCGGAAGGAGGTAGGGGTCTGGAAATTAAACTCTTCTTCATTTTGCCCACAAAGGTCACTATTGGGCCTTAAATATAAGAAATCACAGTAATTTCCATCCTGACCACATGACCCTTGAACCATTATTTAACTTATGTGTAAATATAACCACCCCAATTAATGGAGGTGTTTTGAAAGTGTTGACTGTTTGGAGTAGAACCCAACTGTCATGATATTAAATTTTTATGGCTCAATGTGCTCTGGGTTAGTTTTTTCTATTAACAGTTCATCTCATGAGAACAAATTAAGCGCTTGGGAATCTTCCTAAATTGTTTCAGGCTACTTGACTTCTTTATTGTGTTGAAGAAGAAAGAAAAATGACTATTTCCCCCAGAATATGTTTATTTTGTGTGTGTTTGAGTCCAGAGCACTGAATCGCTACTTTAATCTCCACTTCTGTTATGTGAATGAGAAAACTATGGCTGAGGGAGTGACTTGGTTTTGTTCCTTTGGGGGTTTTTTTGTTTGTTTGTTTGTTTGTTTGTATTCTGATTTCATGGAGTCCATCATTGTCCTGGGATCTCACATAACAAACCAGTGCACTTTGAAATTGCAACTTATAAAAGTTTCTTGGAGGTGTCAGGCAGTTTCACAGAAGATCTGAAGCCCAGTGCTGAATCAACCTCTTACTCTACACTCTCTGTGTGCAAACTGATGACCTGCTTAAGAGACCCAATTTGTTCAGACAAATTGGCTTCAAGGCAGGAGACGGAAAGATGTTGTGTTAGTTTCTAACAGGGTGCAGTGTGGGTCTTTAGTTGGAACAGGAATGAACTCTTCCTGTGTTTAAAGTAAGTCTGTTGCAATGAGGGTGGTTTCTTTCATTGCTCAGGTGGTGCTCTCTCGAACAGCACACTTCACCCCTCATGTGAACTTCCTTCTGAATTCCCATCCTGTATCTCCAGAAGTTATTGTTGAGCATCAGTCAAATCAAGATGGCTATACCTTGGTTGTCACAGGAAAGAAGGTAAGGCCTGCTTCCATGGGAATTTCCATAGATGAGGTTCTTCTTGGATGGATAATGTGTGGTGTTGTCTCTGAGACTCAGATTCATACCTCTTCCATTTAGTTCTTTCTAGAGTCTTCCAGAGAGCTTCTGAAGTAGTTATCTACTCGTCAAAGAGTATTAGGCCTGAGGAGGTCTTCTTTAGAATGTGTGTTTCTCCTCAGTCCTGTTTTCTCAGTGAAACAAACAGACAGACAGACAAACAAGGAGGATGGGAATTACAGTCCTAACAGCAGAACAGGCAGAAGATAAGTCCTAGAGACACACACTGTAATGTGTCCCTTTCCTCTAAGAGAGAGAGGAACATTTTGATACCAGAATGCCATGTAACCTTTCACAGAACTTTCCAGGGTCTCAAGTGTTTCCCCTACAGCTTAAATTCGTTTCTCTTGTTATTTTAGTATCATCTCAGACAGAGTCGTATGTCTCTACTTTGCAGAACTTATGACATTATAGGACAGGGATTCTGGTTCAGGACAATAACGTTGATGTTTCCTTAAGGGTGAGGTGGGGAGGGGAGTTACTTAATTAGTTCTGGTGATGCTGTCCAAGATTTCCTGGAGCTAAAAGCCCCGTCTCAGTCTTCCAAGCAGCAGGCATCTCAGGTGCACACTCTACCCTCCAAACTGTGTAACTGTTTGATCATGTGTGTGACAACGGTAAAAGGAGGAGTTTGACATTTTAAAGATCACTTAAAGCCATTGTTATGGAATTTTTCACATAGATGCCATCTCAATTAGATGCCGTCAAGTGATATTTATATGGGACTTTTACATGTTCAATTTTTACAAACCCTTTTAGGAGCCCTTTCTGTCCCTCTTCTTTACAGATCACCAAGATTCCATTGAATGGCCTGGGCTGTGGACATTTCCAGTCCTGCAGTCAGTGTCTCTCTGCCCCTTACTTTATACAGTGTGGCTGGTGCCACAATCAATGTGTGCATTCCAATGAATGCTCCAGCGGTACATGGACTCAAGAGATCTGTCTGCCAACAGTTTATAAGGTAGGAACATCTTCCAGCTATTATGTATATGTTTTCAGTCAAAATCCCCCTTTCTGTCTTAGCTTTGCCTTTAAGATAGCATTGGGACACCCTCTCATTCTGCATCTGAAGTGCTTGCTTCATGCACCCTAGGTCCTCTCTAGCAGGCTTGTTCTCCCTTAGGACCATGTGTGTAACACAGTGAGGTCAGATCTGTGGCCTCTGGAATCACCCACACTCATTCCTCATTGCCTATTCTAGGCCAGGTGCCCCAACTGAAGCTTACAACTCCACAGAGGTAAGTGTCAGGTTCATGGCATACATGGAGCCCCTAAGTTGAACCATGTGGACTGATGAGCCTCAAACATAGAGGTTAGTTCCAAGGTTCACCTGTGGGGGCCTCTAAATCTTTTCTCAATGTCCTTAATCACGAAATAATGACATAGAGAATAGCTATACTGGCATCTACACTTCTATAAGCCATATCACATGGCTTTAGTCACTCTGAAAATACTTATTGGTCATATGGCTAGACATATAGTTCAAAAAGAGACCAGTGTGGCCTGCTGTTGAAGAACCTAACTCCTGGCAGAGGTGGGATCCTTGACAATGCAGCCATACTCAAAGTGTTGTTTTATTTCTATAAGGTTTGATTTGACACTAGAAAATCTGAGGTCGTTTATTTTTAAAATGTCTTGGCCCCTGTATATTTTGCTTGAAAAAGATTTCCCAAGTGAGGACCTGGTATTAACTTTTCGGTCTACGTGTAGAATAGTTGCACTTTCGTAAACAGTACCTGTGAAAGATTCAAGTTAAAGGCTGGGTCACCTGGTTCACTCCAAGTAAACAAAGAAGCAGCGTGGAAACCAGACTGGAGTGCATGGCTGCTTCCATTTAGTTACGGTTTCGAGGATGATTTGCAGTGGGTAACTGGGCTTTCAGTAAAACCATTTTCTGCTAGGTGTGACATAATTATCAAGCCTTGGCTTGGTCAGCCGGAGAATGAACTGAAAAGAGTAGGAAGCAGCTCTGGGTTGGTAGCGTGTTGTTCAGTCTTCTTTTAAAACTCGAGTGCAACTGAATACTTTACTAAACAAAAAGCCCTGACAATTTCAGAGGCCAGAAGCTTATACTCTTTACTGACTCTGATACCTATACTGTGTGTCTGTGTGTGTGTGTGTGTGTGTGTCTGTGTGTGTGTGTGTCTGTGTGTGTGTGTGTGTGTGTGTGTCTGGGTGTGTCTGTGGGTGGGGTGTCTGGGTGTCTGGGTGTGTCTGGGTGTTAGTGTGTGTCTGTGTATGCACAGGCCAATTAAATCACAGCAGTTTCTTTTCAAAACTATCCACATTACTGTTTAAGAAAGCAGGCTGAGAAGCCGACCATAAGAAGCACTTCATCTTGACTCTTGTGCCTCCCTTTATTAATCATCAAAGTCTTGTTGAAATAGCTGACAACAGAGCAAATAGCTTAGAGTTTTCCAGAACAATAGTTTCTCATACAAGTCTTCCTCTTCCTTCTTTCCAAAGTCCAGCCATCTGCAGTTGGTGACTTTAAAAGGTTTTGGTGTATCATGCACACGTCGATGAGCCGTAGGTTTTATGGCAGAAGGAAAGTAGCAATAGTGCAGCTGAGTCCATAAACCCACACACCCACCCCCTCTGTCCATAGCTGTTAGGAAGATTTCATGCCATACTAGACCGTGACATTGGGCATTCTTACTGGGAAAAAAAAAAAGATAAATTTTCCCCCTTTCTTTTTCCGCCTTTAACTCTACATGCACAAATCCAGCCAATGTATAGAATTTCATTTTCTGATACATACACCTTAACCTGCTTCTTGAGGTACATGCTATTCAGTAACTGAGATTCATTGCAGTTTCAGATATGAATGATTTCAGGATTTTAAACCCACTGCATTGTTTCAGATGTGTCCTCTGACCTCAAATTTCAAGAGCAATGAGGAATGTTTAGAAAAGGAGGGGTATTTTCACAGTATAGTCTGAATGTATCAGAGTGGGATAATCTTCATACATTATAGGACCGAAGACAGTCTCAGAGACACAATAGAACTGTATCATTGATCAGAATCCCAGATAAGGAGCAACAGCAGACCAGGCAGGACATTGCCATCAGCATATTTGTGACTTTATTTTTCCTGCTAAATCAGAAAGTAGCTTCAGTGGTAAATGCAGTATTCAATGTTTTTTAAAATGCTTTCTCATATTTTATTTTAATGGGGTGCACTAACATAATCCTAACATCTTGATGGAATGAGCCCGGCAGTAATGTGATCTTTCTCCTGTGAAAGGATAGGAACTACTTTGTGGTGGTATCTCCCCAGCCAGACAGGTGGGAGACCCGGCTTCTGTGGCTCGGTGCAGGACACTCATTTCCTGCCTGGAGAGTTACTCTGCACTTCAGGATAACTCCGAGTTTGCCAGCCCATTGTTGGGGCTATACAAGGGTGTGTGGTCTAGGACAGCTTCCTTCCTTTTCCCCTGGAAGAGGGACAGTTCCTTCATAAGCTACTGGGATAGCATTCAGCTCAGAGAATGCTAAACAGAGCCAACCTTTCTAACTCAGGGTGGGAGGCAGGAGTTAGTGCAGGTTTTATAGCCACTTGTCGCAGTGGTCGCTTGTCACCAGTAGTCACAGCTACTAGACAATGCTGTCTTTCTCGGTGATTGCCAAGTCTCTTTGCCATTTCCTTGGAAGCGATGATGATGTGTGCTGAGTGACAGGCTTCAGTTTTGACACGGAACAGGGGAAGAGGTGGAGGCAGAAAGATCTGGCCCACATTGGCCTGGGCGGTAGTTTTGGAAGGGGGAAACCTCCTTTCAGTGAGCAGCAGCTGGGTGTGAGCCTTGGCCTGAAGAGTCCTGGGGGTTATTCCTTCTTCTCTTCTGTTGGATCGGCCAATATCATAATAAACAGATTTCCCCCCTAGCAGGTCACATTTGGCTAGACATAGATGAGGTGAGTTTTCACGAAAGGCACAACTCTGTAATAGATTTTTCTGGGTAAAAAGGAGATTATAAAAGCATTAAGCTGAGACTTTAGAGGGGTTTGGCGACAAGGGTGAGTTACGACATTGGTTTGTAATTATTTGCTTAAGAAGGATGGGAATATTTGCAAGTTTGAGTTCTCCTGAAAGTTCTTCTTAACTGTAAGAGTGGCGCAGGCCAGGCTTTTTAGTAAATGCCTCGGCTGGTTCTGAGCCGCCCTGATCTTCACACTTCTTTTTCCCACCATTGTACTTTACAGTACAATTTACAATATGTCCCCCCAAAAGAGCATTTCCTTTCTCGATTGTCACACGGCTCCCCGGGAGAAGCTTATTTTTAACTTGGAAATGTGTTCTGCCTAAATAATTTTAGCCTAGGAATGGTCATCATAAATGCCTCCTGTAACAGTATGTGGTGGCTGCCACCTTCTTAGAGTAACTCCAGGGGTCACTTTTAACACACTGAAAATTGGCCTATTATTCACTGAGGAAAAACATCTTCAAAATGAGATAAAATAGTGTTAATAAGTAGAATTAGAAAATCTACTACAATGTTGATTTTAGGATCTCTCAGTTTAGATTTTTGCTAGTAGAAATAGAGTGTTGTTTGTATTAAATGTTAGATAATTTCATGTAGGTCCTGGATCAAAGTTTTACCATATTTAAAAAGCAACTAAAATTCTTATTAAGAAATACAAATTGATAGACATTAATTACTTTGTTCGGAGACTTGGAGAGCCCCTGAGTTTAGCTCCCAGTACCCACGTTACAGCTGTAATGTCAGGATCACGGGAGGAAATGACCTCTTCTGGCTTCCATAGCCAGTCTGTTCACATGCACAAACCCACACACAGAAACACAAGCATGAAAAATGTTCAAAATAAAAATAAATATTAAAAAGTAGTACATGGGAGGGAAGGGGGCTTATGGGACTTTCGGGGAGGGAGGAAACGGGAAAGGGGAAATGATTTGGAATGTAAATTAAAAAAAATAAAATAAAATAAATAAAAAAAAGTAGTACATAATTTGCTTGGTCTCCACAATATGAAAGATGATCACACTCTGCTGGATTTACCGTTGTAGGTGTTCCCCACGAGTGCACCCCTTGAAGGAGGAACAGTGCTGACCATATGTGGCTGGGACTTTGGATTCAAGAAGAATAATAAATTTGATTTGAGGAAAACCAAAGTTCTGCTTGGCAATGAGAGCTGTACCTTGACCTTAAGCGAGAGCACGACAAACACGTAAGGAGCATGGTGACTTTTCTGTGCTGGCCTCAGAAGATAGGCTGCGTTCTTTAATTAGGTTTTCTAAAAAGAAAAAAAAAATTGTTTAACATGATCATCCAGGAATTCACAAGGGTCTTGACCTGCCGTGGCATTCAAAGACATATTCGGTTTTCTTCTTGTAATCTCATTTTATTAACAGACTAGGAGAAAGACAAAGGTGACATACATGGCTTAGAACAACTCAGCATCCGCGAGTTGATTTTAGAGTTGTTCACTTGATTTATTCTTTATGCAAAGTTGGAGTTTAGTATTTGCATTTATTACTGTGGTTTAGAATGCTTGGTGAGTATCTGTGGGTGCAGTTGCACGTGTAGCATTGTGTGTGGAAGTCAGAAGACAACTTCGGGAATTCGGTTACCTCCTACCAATGTAGGTGCCTGGGCTCAAACTCAGACCATTAAGCTTGTGTGGTTACTGCTCTTCCATCCTGCTAGGCCAACATCTAGGAGTTTCACTAAAGAAAACTCTGCAGAAATTGCCTGTGCAATTTGAAAGAATGGCCCTTCCTCTTCAGACTTCAAACATTGCCCCCAAAGGCCTCTCATGAGCATCAATAAACAGCTGGGTGAACAGTGGTGAAGCCATCAATCCAATCAAACAGTTTTAAGACTCTTTTTAGATGAACTTGTATTCAGGTCATACTCATTGGTACTCTGCCATCTGGGCATCCCCCAAATCTTAGGAGGTATCAGTTCCATTCTTGCCTAACTTTAAGAGAGCTGGGGTACGGCCTACCTGAGTTAAGGCAGAGATCAGAGCCGCTGCTCTCTAATCAAGACCTTATTCTCCTGTATTCTACATACCCCTTCTAAAATCCCTAAATGCCACAGTAACAAGGTAACCCAGGGATTACTTGTTATAGTGAGGTAGCAACAGCCAAAGTTTTAGCAGTTGAATCATTATGGTTGAATCTGTTCTATAAAGTAAAGATATCTAATATATATTTCATTCCATGGTCATCATAAAAGACCTAATATAATAACCAAAACGAATTAATATCAAGCTTATTAGGCCAAAGACAAAAGCAAGTTCACTTTAGAAACATCCCTTGTTCTTCAAAACTCTTAATTATTACAATGTGAATTAAGATCTATAAAGAAAAAAGACCATTAACTTTTTTTAGAAGTAACTTAGTAAAGACAAATTTTATTTAAACGTTGTATATATATATATATGGCACCGCTGGTAGCTAAGGAGATGCCTCGGTTGCTAATGAGCTTGTCAATCAAGTATAAGGACCAAAGTTCAATACCCTGCACCCAAATACAAGGTTGAGTGTGGTGATGCTCACTGGTAATCCAGCACTGGGGATGTAGAAGCAGGAAGACTCCTGGTGCTTTCTGGCCAGTCAGTCTAGCCTAATCAGGGATCTCCAGGTCCCAGAGAGAAAGCTCATCTCAAAACCAGGTAGACAGCCCCTGAGAAATAACACCCATGGTTAGCTTCTGGTGTCCAGCCCCCAACATGACACAGCAATAATAATTCTATGGAAAAACTGTCACAGTTGCATTATTCTTTAAGTAGTTTAAATAAATTTGTGACAAATACAGTCATAGAAAAATAGTTGTTGGCATGAACTGGGGGAGAGAGCTGGCTCATTTATAGCACATTGCCTCATAGGCTGCTGACAGTGCAGCCATTATGTTACATGTGCCAAACAACCAAGCACCTAACTTGACAGGTTAGGTTATCATATACTTCTTAGCTGGTGAGTCTGCATTGGTGACATGAAGTTTCCTACAGTGGTCAATATAAAGTTTGCCATAACCATTCAAAAAATAGAATTACGTGATTGTTCAGCCTTAACGCTTCCATGAAACTGAGCTTGCTGTTTGCAGTCATGAGCTCACAATCTGGGGTTAATGTCCCATCACAACGAGCAGCCAAACCAGAAAATCAGAAAATGCATGTGGATTTGAAACATATTAAGCTCTGCTCTTTTTTTTTTCCAGGTTGAAATGCACAGTTGGTCCCGCGATGAGTGAGCACTTCAATGTGTCTGTAATTATCTCAAACAGTCGAGAGACAACACAATACAGTGCATTTTCCTATGTAGTAAGTTCAAGCAGTGCTTTTGTTCGTGACCTAGGATATTGGGTTTTTATTTCATCTGCTTAAAGGATGGAACTAACCAGTCCCTCTTTGGTTTTGCTGCCCGTTCAGGATCCTGTAATAACAAGTATTTCTCCAAGGTACGGTCCTCAAGCTGGAGGTACCTTACTCACTTTAACTGGAAAATACCTCAACAGTGGCAATTCTAGACACATTTCAATTGGAGGGAAAACATGTACTTTAAAAAGGTATTGTAAATATTTTATTGCATTAATACTTGTACCTAATACGCCAAGTCAAGTTCTTTTGCATTTGCGCAAAATAATAAAGATGTTTTTATATGATTCTTTCCCGCTGATGATTCTCTCCTTCCAAAATCCTTCTGCATCCTTTTGCCGTTTTTTCTATCCTTCCCTTTTTATTGATTAATCCCCATTCTGCACTTTGTCTTGCTATCCGCTCCTTTATTGTGGTGAGTCTTATCTGCGCTATACAGTGGACTTACAGCTCTGGTCATCGGCAGTACATCAAAATAAGCATTTCTATCAAGATCCCAAGATAAAAAAGATATGTGGAGGGACAAAATGGGTGATGTTAGATCTGAAAGGTGGTTATGTTTCTCCTTCCTTAGAATTGAGGGAGCTAACTTTATTCAAGTACCAAATGTACTTTGAAGCTTGCTTAAATCGCCAAATGTTTTGAAGTCACGGATGGCCTTTCAACAAGGCTAAGTGTGGGATCTAGTTGGATGTAAACAAGCTACACTGGGAAGAGCTTTTCTCCTAGGCTCTTCCTCAGGAAATTCCACCGAGTTATATTTTTCAATTTACAGATTTAATTTTGGAGTGTGTATATCACTAATAACTAATGCCTGCTCTGTATTCTTTTCTGTCCTTTCTTTCTGGTCCTTTGCTTGTTTGCTTGTTATTCAGTGTATCAGATAGTATTCTTGAATGCTACACCCCAGCCCAATCTATCTCTGCTGAGTTCCCCGTGAAATTGAAAATTGACTTGGCTAACCGAGTGGTGAACGGCTTCAGTTACCAGGAAGACCCCATTGTCTATGAGATCCACCCGACCAAATCCTTTATTAGGTAAGTAAAAGCTTCTGATACGTAGAAGAAAAGCAAGAACAGAAGGATGACTTGACTGAGGAACACCCAAGGGGCATCACATTTTTATCCCTCATTTTTAAACACCACTGTGTTTCTTTTGAAGGTGCCTTTCCAATTCAGACGGAAATTGCATGTAGGTCCTGGGGACAGTCTGACTTTATTGATGGTACTTCCTGCCAAGGACAGTTCTTCCTATTATTCATTTCCTGTTATTCTTTCAACACTTAGAGAAAAACAGTTCAACCTGGTGCCATAGTATATATGCACCTATGTCATATGTAGTATGTTTGCATCTGTTTCAGTTCTCTGCTGAGCTGCAGGTCACAGCAGCAGAATTACCTTTTCCCTCTCCTCTCGTTGTGTTTTGGGATCCCTTGACACATACATAAATTCTTCCCTGCACCAGACTCTGTTTTAGTCGGCATCTTGTCGAACTCAACTGAGCCTCTCCCGTTGCCTCTTGCTCCATCAGTCCACCGACAATAGTCATGGATGTTTTTCTTTGTACTCTTCAGAAAGAAAAAAAATTTCTTTTCCACGTTTAGTTGGTAAAAAAAAATTCAGCCATTTCTACAGCTAATGAAATATAATTTTCTTTAAATAGTCTCAAATTTCCAAAGGAGACTTACCCCTGAACTCCCATTCAAACCCAGCGAGTCTTCTAACATTATAAGAGTATAATAAGTATAAGACTGAGTGTGTGACTGAGCCTCTACACAGTTGGTGGAAAACCTCTGAATATTGGTTTTCTATTTCATTTTTACCAGTGGTGGAAGCACAATAACGGGTATTGGAAAGAACCTGAATTCGGTTAGCATCCCAAAGCTGGTAATAAATGTCCATGAAGTGGGCGTGAACTACACAGTGGTAAGTCCTAGCGTGGCCATTCTGCCCAGAACTGTGCCTGTGCCAGGCTTTCAGTGCACAGGGACATTTTGGCTTTGTCTAGTAACCTGCAGCAGAGGTGAAAATGGTACCCTTATTCAGCTGTAGAATCTTGGGCTGACATCATAAGCATGCATACATACACACACACACATGTTTATACTCCAGTGAAGCGGTTTTCAGACTTGTTGGTATACATACAAACTTGTCACAAGCCAAGGGTCATCTGGGAAGAGGAATCACAACTGAGAAAGTGTCTCCATCAGACTAGTCTGCAGGCAAGTCTCTGGGGGGTATTTTTTTATTATTGGTGTTGGGAGGACCAGTCCACTATGAGTGATACCCTCCCTAGGTCTTGGGAGAGATAGAGAAGATAGTTTAACAGGAGCCTGGAGAATAAGCCAGGACGCAGAATTCCTCCATGGTCTTTCCTGCTTCCATATTCCCTCCTTGAGTTTCTGTCCTGAGCTGGAGTGGGATTTGAGGGTTGTGAGATGAAATAAACCCTCTCCTCCCAAGTTGATTTTGTCATAGCAGTGCAAACCTTATTAGCATAGCTCGAGATAAGTTTCTCAAGTGGATGAAATATGATAGGCATTTTTATGAATGAAATGTATAAATACTATGTTTTAATCATAATTACATATTTTTCTTTTTTAAAAACATATTCTACATAATGCCAATAAGCCCGATAGGTCTATATTATACATACAAAAACATTATATGTACAGATATTATAGATAGATATATTTCTTATAACACATGTATAATTAAAGATGATTTTGACTAATGAAGTTAGGAAATTTTAAACTATTACACACTCCTTGATTAAAATAATAATATTACAAAACACAGCACCCACCCGACTCCCTAGGCTATGGATCTAAAACCTCTTCCTTGCATTTTCTTACCTCGATCCTTGTTTGTTTATTAGCATACAGGGGATGCTATTAAAGTACTATTATCAAGTATGTCAACAGTATTTTTCATTTCTCTACTTTTCTTTTATTTGCAAGCTCAACTATAATTTAACCTTAACAGTGATGGATCCATCTGTTGCTGTAACAATTTTACATGAGGCCTAGCATGCGAGTCTATAATAACAGCATCTGGAAGTTGGAGACAGGAGGATCAGTACTCTAGGGTTGGCCTCCGCTGTATAGCAAGTTCCAGACCAGACTGGGGCTAAATAGAGCATTATAAAAACAAAACGAAACAAACACCAATAATCTAAGTCTAAAACTCAGAAAGTTGTGTGCTTTGTTGCAGTGTTTTTCTGCTGTGAAATGCCACACATCAGTTAGACACATGCACTCAACTTAGAGTTAAAGCTCTAAGTGCGCTCTCTCTCTCTCTCTCTCTCTCTCTCTCTCTCTCTCTCTCTCTCTCTCTCTCTCTCTCACACACACACACACACACACACACACAGTCTCGATTGGGCAAGTAGTAGATTGAATTATAGCACTTTCTTTGAAATTCCTCCATCCAATATTTCTTAAGGACTAAAGCCACTCTGGTCCTTAATTACAGAAAGCAATCTGGGACTAAAAATGTCAAGTCAAATCACCAAACACTAAGGTCATCTCAAATGAGATTCCTCTTGACCCTCTCAGTCACCCACATTGCATCACCTCTAACAAGTGTTATTAGATTCTTATCATATTTCCGAGAGATGATGCTCCAGGGAGTCACAGCATGAAGTTAAGGACCTTGAAGCCAATCCCCATGCATGGCCACAAACAAAGTTAGAATACCACTGCTATTAATTTAGGAGACATCACTTCTCCACAACCAAGATACGATTTTACTTTAACCAAATAAAAATAACAGTAACCCTCTTTGGTGTTGGCATGTGACTTTTTAAAGTTGAGTCTAGGAAATGATTTGTTTACTGAAAACCAAGCCTCCATTATTAAAAGAATGGCTGAGCTTGCTTTCATCTCCTTTACCCAAAGATGACATATTAAATGCTTGCTTGAAACCTTCAGTGTCGGATATAAGAGAGGCTCAAGTGTGGTAGATTTTTTAAAAATCCTAATGGTCTATACATCTGGAAATACAAACTCCTCTTGTTTGAGTTAAAAATGCAGCATACTATAACTCACACATTAATACTGGACCGAGGTGAGAAATTTAAGGGATATTCTGCTTTTTACTTTTTCATTATTCCTTAATTTACTGTCATTTCTAAATTCTTCCCCATTCCCTGTGGCTTATAGAGTTTAAAGTTGACCAAGATAAACTGAACACATTTATTATTTAACAAATAAAAATTCATGGTCAGGTCTGATGTAGATATATATCCAGCCGCAATAATTTTTTAATTCCAATAAACTCAGTGCATTAAAATATAGAAATAATTAATTTAACAAAATGTAGATTAATGTGCTGTGCCCCAGATTATTTTGTGGATCCTAGGTTCTTATTATTATACAGAGGATTATTATTGTAGCAGTGAAATCTTTCATTTCCGTTTTACAAGATCATAGGAATAAATAGCTCTCAGGGCTATGACATTTTATTTGATATAAAACTAAATATTGCAATATATTTTATCCATGTACTATCTCGGTTTTATCTGGTTCCAACATACATTTTTAAATACAGACTGTTTTAACATTATTAAGAAGAAAATACCACACAGTAAATGCTGTGCTTTTTATGTATATCCTGAGGCCTTTTACTATTGTGAGCATAAGTAATTGTTTTATCTCCAACTATACTTGTCAAAGAAAAGGAAATCTAAGGGATGTTGTTGCCTGTTTGTCTTTTCCTTGGGGGAGAAACACAGCCCTTTGACTTTAAATATACCACTTTGTGTGACTGGGTTTAGTCAAGTACAATCAAGAGGAAACTGCATTTTCCAAAATTCCATAAATCAGAATTTCAAAGAGGAAGATTTGAAATGAGAGATGAAAGGATATAAAATAATAACAGCAGAGCCTTTGTAGCATGGACAGCGTTATTTAGAGACACCACAGAGCCAAACAGAAGCAAGGCCCAGCCGTGATGATAGTGATCATCGATGTTTAATGCCTTGGTAACACCCTACTCCATCTGTCAGATATGTGACCAGACCGAATGAAGTATGTTTTCCAAGTTCAATGTTTTTATCTAAAAATGGAGCCAGGAAGGTGGATCACTGAGTTAGAGGCCACTCTGGTCGACAGAGTGAGTTCCAGGACAGCAAGGGCTATACAAAGAAACCCTCCCTCCCCACTCCCACCTAAAAAAAAATGGACAACATGACACCTTCCTGTAGGAATATAGGGACCATTAGACGAGACTGACTTTGTATTTTAGAACAAACTCTTACCAGTAAACACACTAATAGAGTGCATGGTCATTGTCAGCTGTGGTGCTTTGCATGATATAAAAATGTATCATGAAACATCCCACACCGAGAACACTACTTAAATCTTATTTACTAAGTGAGGAAACTGACTTTCTGAGTGATGCCTTTACCTCGGTTCTTAAACCTTAAAAGTGGGATCTGAATCAAAGGTTTCTAAGTTCTCAATGTCCAACCCCTGTTGGCCCATAGCTGCTTTACAAAATGAAGAGGTTCCACCAGGAAAGCGCCTTGTTGATCTAAGGAAAGTTACAGGATGAAGGGAAGAGCCAGCTGCCACTACACCACCGTAGCTTATCCGCAGCACGTGAAGCTCAGTTATTTGGAAACTTTTATCTCCATTGTGTTTCCCCAAAAAATGCGTTCTTCAATGTCAGGAAGTCAAATGCAGAACATGTTTGACAACTGATGTGTTTTGAGTTGATTCTGAAGTTATGAAATCGCTAAGTCATATAGATGCTGTCCGTGTCCTGCTGACGGTGGGAACTCTGTCTTCTGCAGGCGTGTCAGCATCGCTCAAATTCAGAGATCATCTGCTGCACCACTCCTTCTCTGCAACAGCTGGACCTGCAACTCCCCCTGAAGACCAAAGCCTTCTTCCTGCTAGACGGGATCCTTTCCAAACACTTTGATCTCACTTATGTACATAATCCTGTGTTTAAGCCTTTTGAAAAGCCAGTAATGATCTCAATAGGCAATGAAAATGTAGTGGAAATTAAGGTAAGAGTTGCTTAAAATATTCTCTTAAATGAACTTGGACTCCACTGTTGGCTTTGCAGCCATGTGAATAGAGTCATTGTATGTGCTCAGTGTATCTCATTCTACATCAGCAATTACCAAAGCTCTGAAAACAAATCTTTTTGGCAGAAGACTAAAAGATAAGCGTAGTTATCCACTGCTTTTTAATGAAGCATTTAAGACCCCTTCCCTGGGTGTATATTAAAAAGTAACAAATGCTGAACATAAATCTATCAAACAGGCTCCCACTGATGCTGTCAGATAATGTGATGGCATACATTCCCTCGTGGGATTCACCTTGGGAGACAAACAGTAAGGGCCTCGACAATAAATGCATCAGTTGCAGTTTTTTGTTTCCTTGTAGTATGTGAAGTTTTATACCTGCGTGTAGCCAGTCTTGGGGGAGGGGCAGGCATGCCATGGCAAATATTTGGAGACCGGAGGTCAACTTTTCAGAGTTGGTTTTTCTTCTTGTACCTTGTTTCTCTCTCTCTCTCTCTCTCTCTCTCTCTCTCCCTCTCCTCCCTCTCCCTTATCTTATCAATTGATCGATCAAAAGGCAGATAGATATTCTTTGAGAATTTCATAGACACATGGTGTACTTTGTCCATAGTCTCTCCCCGTGCTTCCCTGTAACTCTTCCCATATACTTGGCCACCCACTTCTCAACTTCATGTCCTCTTTAAAAAAAAAAATGTAGTAACCTACCAAATCCAATTTGCATCTCCCTTATTACCTTCATAGACCTGGGTCATCCATTGGAATGCACTTGTAGTTGACTTACCAGAGACCACACTCTTTAAAAAACCAAAAGTCAGCTGTCTTTAAAATTTCCATACATGGCAATGACTCCTTCGCTGGGGTGGGAGCTCAGGTACAGGTTCCGTGCAGACAGCCACGTGTTCCTAAATGAAGAGTTCAGACATGGACTGTTTGCAGTGAAGGCGTGGCTTTGCACTGCTCATCCCCACCCTTCTTCCCTGAGGCCTGGAGAGGAAAGGGTGATATGGCCTGACTTAGCATTCTACTAACACTGATCTCCTGCACTTTGACCAGGTTTGGGTTTCTGTATTAACCACCATGCAATACACAAAGTCCCCTAAGAAAGTCTGAAGGCTACACTAATCTTCAAGCATAGCAATAGGAATTTAGAGGACGGTTTGATTTTATGTCTATTTAGCAAAATAATAGTAGTGGGTTTGCCGCCATAGAAACTGTCAGTCCCTGACCATGGGTTTCTTGACCACATTTCACAGCAAGGCAGACTCTTATTGTTTCTGCCACTCCAGGCTAGATGGTCCCTAAGTTTCTAAGCAGTTCTCTTAGCTCTGCCTCCCTGTCAAGGGCGTACTGGGATTATAGACACAAGGCACAGCAATCAGCTTTTTACATGGTCTTTGGGTGTTCAATTCATCTTATATCCACTGGGCCATTTCATAGGTGTGGTTAAATCTAAGCTGATTTATAAATGGATCTGGATTACCGCCACCTTGGGACTACATTAGTTTCTAAAACCTACTAAATACATAGTAAAGGATCACCTTCCTGCTGCAGATAAAGATCACTAAAACCCAGGCAGAAACAGGAAGGACTTGGATCAGCTATTATTTCAGTCAGTTTTACTTCAGATAATAAGAAAGGTAGCAAAATGGTCAAGATTTGAACTTTCCATACTCCACTCAAATAGCAAAATATTCATCTCTCACAATCTGTTGTTTGAGACAGAAAGAATGTTTTCTCCTGAAAGAACGTCTGAATGCATATATGAGCACACACAAGTGGTAGAGTAGCCCCTGCTCAGGTGTGATGTGGGTCACATGGGTAATCTCCGTCCCACTGGGACACAGCCACTGAAATAGTTCTACTTTTTCAGATTTTTTTTTATCTCCGAACGAACCCGTGCACGCAACCACTCACTCTCACACAATCGCTACCCTCGCCGTTGCATTTTGTACAATAATTAAGTAAACCCAGCATGAAATTAAATGGAAGCCTGTTCCACTGAGCAGCGTGTTTGCCACACCAAAGTTCTCTCGTCTGCTTCTTTAATTAGTTTTAGAAAAAGAGAAAGGGTTTTTTATCACTTCTCTCCCTTTTCCCCCCAATAAAACTAATCTAGTGTGACCTTTTGCTTTCAACAATAACGGTTTGCTGTTTGAAAGATTCCATTTGGTTTTTCTTGATGAAAACAAAGGTTTGTGTGCAAATAGTTTTATGCTACCCCAAAACACTATTTTCCTGTCCCTGTATGTATGATGGACAGATTAAAGATAAGTGGTTCTTTATGTACCCTTTCAAACCTGGTATTTGATGGAAAAGAAACTCCTCTCTGTAAATTAAGCAGCCATTATTCAATGTCCTACAAAGTAGTTGGACCAAGAAAAACATGACTTGACATCATCCCAAGTCTGTTAATGGTATTTCCAACACGGCCCAAGTTCCCTAGAGATGGGCACAAAGCAGCCCCCTTTCTCCACGATATAAAGTTCACTCATTCTCTCTAACAATCTGTAGCACTTGTGTGTCACAAAGCTGTGCTCCAGCAGGGACAGGACTATTTAGGGTAATTGTTTTAAAGTCCTGATTTACTCCTTTCTCATGCACCATTTTCTTTAAGTCTAGAAGGAAACATAAGTGGAATGTATGATCTTATTTCCTGATCCTTTATCATTTTCTAAAATCCATCACTTTGAACCCTGTGCCTTTCTTGGACACCCAGTAGTGTGTTTTTATGAAAAGAAATGTCTCATACTTATTCCACTGCCATTGAAACATGAGTATTTGCCTTCCGTTAATGAAAGTGCTATGGGACTAGAGTGTGGCTTGGTTGTCGACCTCTCATCTAACATGCTAAAGACCCCAGAGCTAACCAATAATACTACAAAAACTATTAAGGAAAAAACAAGTGGGAGCTGGAAAGGTGGGTCAGTGGTTAAGACTCTTGCAGAAAAGCTAAGATAGGGATTGATTCCCAGCACCCATGCCAAACCTTACAATCATCTGTACCTTCAAGTCCAAAGGAACCCACTGCCTCTTGTGGATTCTGCTTGTGCACCAAGAAACACGCATGTGCACATAACAAAGAAGAGGAGGAGGAAGGAGCCAGAGGGGGAATAGGAGGAGACTGATAGGGACCATAATGCCTGCTTTTAACCCCGTTATGGGTAGCTAGGGTAGGAAGATAAGGGGTTCTAGGTCAGCATGGGCTATATAGTGAGACAATGTCAGAAAGCAAAGGAAGCATTATCTATGGAAGAAATTACACTATGAAATTTGTTGTTTACAGCCAGGAGGAGTTCACATTTCTCAACCAGATGTACCTGTAAGAATCCCTGATTTAGGGGCTGGAGAGATGGCTCAGTAGTTAAGAGCACTGACTGCCCTTCCAGAGATCCTGAGTTCAATTTCCAGCAACCACATGGAGGCTCACAACCATCTGTAATGGGATCTGATGCCCTCTTCTGGTGTGTCTGAAAACAGCAACAATGTACTCATACAAAACAAATAATTTTTTTAAAAAAATCATCCCTGATTTAAAGAGAATCATGATAATTTTCAGCCCCAGTTATGGATGGGATCTACCTCAGCAACTAGTTGGCCTGATGACTATGCAAAGGAACCAAACACAATAGAACCAAATTTTGGTCATTTAATGATAGGTCAGGAATCCTATAGACGTTAGAGGTAGTTCAAGTCCACCAAGAGTTCTTGTGAAAGGTGTTGTACAGTAAGCTTCTCTTTGGGAGTATGCAGTGGAGTTCCCATGAAGAATAGCACGCATGTTTATGAGGCATTTTACAGTTACAGATTGGTTTTGGTTTCTGTTATTATTTAAATCTTATGTAGACCTTTGAGGTCAGGGAGTCATTAGGTATTGTTACCTATTAACAAGTAATTAAACAAGTTAGAACAATTAAATTAATTGTCTTGGGGTCCTCTGGAGAGCAACCATCAGTACTAAGACTTACATGCAACTTTCCTGAGTCCAAATTCCGTGAAGTTCACTAAATTACAGTATTTCTAATTATTCAGCTTCATTTAATGAATATGAAAATACTTTATAGAGGAGAAACTTTTTATTATGTGACATAGGTTGTGCACATTTATTTAAGTGCAATAGCTCTAAACGTTTTTTAAGTTTTATTTTATTCTAAGTGTGTGTGTGTGTGTGTGTGTGTGTGTGTGTGTGTGTGTGTGTGCTCACGCACAAGCCTGCATAGGTATGTACAGGTGTAAGTATGGGTACCTGTGGAGTCCAAAAGAGAGTGAATCCCCTGGAGCTAGAACTATAGGCCATGCTGTAAGGCACTTGGATGATGAGAACTGAACTCAGGTTCTCTGGAAGGGTAGTAAATGGTCTTAACTGCTGAACCATCTCTCTAGACCCACTCTAATCATTCTTCAAACATCTGAAATTCGATGAGAGAGTCTTTGTTTCCCTCTAGTTGTCACTCATTGGGTGAGAAGTAGATTTTGCATCAGACAGAATTTGCTAAGATTTGTGACTGAGTTCTTCCTTGAAGCTTAGTCCTCCTCCTGTAAATCAGCAATTGCAAAATACCAGGAGTCTTTACAGGAGAAAACGAGATCATTGTCATTCCAAGTTGCTCTTTGCGTCTAAAGAAGTGAAGCTCTCTCTCTCTTGCTTATGACATTTTATTTAGAATCCCGTATATTGTCACTTCAATGCCTACAGAACTGAGCTGACCTTGTAAATGTATTCTTCTACTTAATAAACAGTTGATAATCAATAATGGAAGCTTTGAAATCATTTCCAAGGCTCAATAAAGCTACATTTACTTTGAATACAAAACTTTGACTGCATCCAGTTTTGTTCGTCCTGCTTTGGTACCAGTTCCTCTTAGAGCTAGGGCTTCTGGGATTGCTCTTGCCTATCTAGGCCTTTCTATCTGACTTCAGCTTTTAAAGGCATTTCATCTTCAGTGCTGTTGATAACATATATTCTATTAGTCAGTGCTTATCATGTGTTCCTTGATGGTTATGAATCAAAAAGAGTTCAGTCTTTTAGTTCTTTATTCTTCTGATTCTCCAAGGAGATCATAAGACTGAACACAGGAGTCCTGGAGAAGGACATGCATTACTGTCCCTTCTTCCCCCACCCTCAGCTATTACCTCAGCACTCGGGGCACATGTTAGGGCTTCTCTCATAAATCAAGCCCTCTGGTTCTTTAATCTCTTTCCTCCGTCATTCGCTAAATTCCTTCCAATATGTGAGTAAGGGCCTGCGCCCCTTCTAGACCTAACCAACAAGTTGTCATCTCAAGCCCCAAAGTGACCCGTGAGATTTATGTGCTTCTCTGTTGAATTACCCTGTGTGGCTGACCTAGATCAATGGCCTGCTCCTACTGCCTCTGGAAGTACAGTAAGGACAGGGTTTGTCTGTGTTCATTTCTTCAATAGTCTTAGAGTATAAAGATGTGCCTTCTTTCAGATATTCCTATTTCTAGAATGCTGTCAGACCTACCCATCTTGAAATTCATGAGGCACTGCATGAAAAGCAGTTTATGGACACATTCAAGAGCTTGTAAGACAAAGTTGCAGGGCTGTGTTATTTTAGGTTCTGTTCCTTCTCAATAAGGAAAATAGTAATAGGTTTTGATAGCTCTCTCCTCCAGGTAACAGCCTGTTTAATAAATGACTAATCATTAAGTCTTGGTGTAAAAAAAAAAGGTATTCATGTTTTGCACTTCTTTCCCAAGACTAACGATTGCTTTCTTGAACAAAATGTTGATGTTTTTAACATTTAACAGTCCTGATGTTAATTCAAGTTAACTATGCCAAGTTGGGTAATGTTTAATAATCCTCAAGAAACTACATAATTATTGAAAATAATGCAATTGGGCTCTCCAAACCTAATGGAGGTCATACGGCATCTTCTGGGAATGTCACCAAAATAAATTTGTTTATGTACGTTGTCCAGCTAAGCAAGAAGAAGAAAAAGAAATTGCTGGGCTCAAACAGCTAAAGGAATGTATTGAGGAGGCAGTTCCTCGGATCTCTGGAGATGAGACCTTGGCTTTGGTATTTTCCAAAGTGTTCAGTGTGATTCTAAAAGTGAATCGTTGCAAAAGGCAGTGTTAAGCAGTTCAGCAGGCTTAACTGCTAAACTCAAAGGTGTTTTCCTTTTGTCAAACGTCCATACTCTGTGTGAAGACAATAATAAGATGATTATGCATGTCAGTTTTCAAAATAAGGACACAAACAATATTCCCTTTCCTTTTCTCTAAAATTGAACCTGATGGAAGATCTCCTCTTACCATTCCTGCCTAGATAGTGTCCTGAAATGCTCATATTCCCTTTCAGCCAGCTGAGCACCATAAAAAATCAGATTTCTTGGAAAACATCATCTGCATTTGTTGTATTCTTGGCCTCCTTCTAGAATTGCCAGCGCTCCTACTGACCTGTGAAGTGTTAATGTCCTTTCATTTCTGTTTTCTTTTTTCCTTCCAGGGAAACGATATTGACCCTGAAGCAGTTAAAGGCGAAGTGTTAAAAGTTGGAAATAAGAGCTGTGAGAGTCTCCACTGGCATTCTGAAGCCGTGCTATGTACCGTCCCCAGTGACCTGCTGAAACTGAACAGCGAGCTAAATATAGAGGTGGGGTTCCCGCAAGCCTCTCATGATGTAAATAAGGATGCCGTTGTAATTATGTCACCGGGAGGCTTAAAATAAATCATTAAAGCTCATCTGTATGTTGGCTCTAGCTCATCAGCTCAGCCTCAGTTCCTAGCTGTGATTTGAGAAATGTCGAAGTTTTTAATCACACCGCCTCTTTCCCCTGGGTCAAAAGTGGAATTTTCAGACATCGTTTTACCAGCACCACATGCCACACTCTTGCCAAAACATGCTGCCATTCTCAGAAGGAACAGAACACTTGCAAGAGTGTCCCTTCTCCCACTTTTTACCAGGCTAAGAGGCCTTCCCACTTCAGTGGTCACAATGCATAGAACTCTCTAAATAAAAGGAGACATATCCACTTGGCAGAGTGAAGCGCAAACCTAATTGTTGTATGTTACCTTCTTTCCTGTCCATAACTAAATCAGATAACACAGAACAAGAATGTTCCTTTATTATTTTTAATAGTTTATTTTTGATATAGCTCACAAACCATACAATTCACCACTGGGCTTGCAACGTTTATGTAAATTTCTCTAACTCGGGGTAACACACATATATCATAAAATTTGCTTTTTTAATGATATTGAATGTACAATTCAGGAGCATGACTTACATTCATAATGTGTGTATCAATCACTGCTCAGTAACTCAAAAACCTTCCCAAGCAGATGCTGTGTAACCAACTAAGCAATAATTCCCCACCCTCCTATCCAGCAGCCCCTGGAATCTCTAATCTACTTCCTTTCTCTATGAATTTGCTGACCTGGTATTTCATCTAAGTCAAATCATACAATATTTGTCTTTTGGCATCCTGCTCATTTGACTTGGCAAGTATTTTTGTGGTTCATTCTAGTTTGTGGCTGAATTATATCTTAGTTCACACATACCATATATTGCTTACCCAAGAAACAGTAGCTTTGAAGGATTCCTGAAATCTGGAAACGTTAAGAAATGGAAATATATAAAATATACAAAAGAACTACAAAATCTGAGACTGAATGTAGAGACTTCAGAATGAGCATCAATTCTAAAAATCACAGAGCACTGGAGCTGGGAGAAACCACAAGATTTCTTCTATGTATCAAAATGGAAATAAAGGGACTATGAGACTTTATTACCCTATAATAATATGGTCTCCCCTCTTATGAGAAATCTTTTCTGCTATGCATTCCACTCTCTCAGATGGGACATAAGTTTTATTTATTCATAATTCTATGGTATCATAATATTTTATCTATCCATTTTCCTTCATGTATACTTTAGTTCTTCAAGATCAAAAAAAAATTTTATTTATGTAAATCATGCTTTAGGTAATCAATATCTCCTAATTATCTGAACACTGATGTATAATTGAGAAAATTCTCACTTACTCTGAAGACTGAAATGCACCTTCTAGAATAGTGGCCACCGTGTGTTAATTGGGGCTCAGAGACACTTGGTCCCACATAGATAGTATATTTTATATCAATCTTGGCCAAAATCTGACTTTCCTTCTTATATATTTCCAGTGGAAGCAAGCAGTCTCTTCAACTGTCCTTGGAAAAGTGATCGTTCAACCGGATCAGAATTTTGCAGGATTGATCATTGGTGCTGTCTCAATATCAGTAGTAGTTTTGTTATTATCCGGGCTCTTCCTGTGGCTGAGAAAGAGGAAGCATAAAGGTGCATATTTTGTTTATTGTCTAAGAAGCTACCATAGTGATATAGCAATTACATTCAGCACTGTCATAGAGATATATGGTTTGTCTAATAAGCATTCATAAAAGGCTGTGAGTTCTGGGCACTGGGTCAAAGTCTCCTGGGACCTGTGACAGCAAAGTCTTTAACAAGCTCTCTCTTTCTCTCTGTTTTAAGATCTGGGCAGTGAATTAGTTCGCTATGACGCAAGAGTACACACTCCTCATTTGGATAGGCTTGTAAGTGCCCGAAGTGTAAGTCCAACTACAGAGATGGTTTCAAATGAGTCTGTAGACTACAGAGCTACTTTTCCAGAAGGTATAATTCAGTTTACTATCCTGAGAAATATCTATACATAGACCTCTGTGAGCTGTGGCATTGTTCTTGCTTTTTGTTTTTTGTCCTGATATTTTTATACAAGTAGAAAAAAAGTGTTGACCTCTGCCAAACAAATATTTAGCTTGGTGCAGAATTGCATGACCTTCACTTTAAAAATCAAACTCATGCAGGTATCATATTGGAATTTTCGCATCAGCAAGCTCTCTGCTCACATACAGAAAGGTTCACTTTAGAATTATTTGAGCGAGGTAACTTATCTCAGCCATGCTAAGACACTGAGAAGCTCTCCTTAACCCTTCATCTAGACTCTAGCTATAAAATATTTTTATTTAAATGTAATTTTAAAATGCTACCTTGGGGGGGGAACTTTTGAATTATGCCATTAGTAACCTTTTAGAACATTCTCAATGAGCATATCTTTTACCTACCATCATCTATGACTTGAATATATTTTGAGACGTATCCAAAGAAAACCTCCAGTTGTGCTGTTCATCAACATCATCTGCTTTGCAAAAACACCAGGCCGACAAACGGTCAGGTTGGCCAGGGCATTTCACATTGTTTTATTTAAACAAGTCTCGCACAAAGCAAAATGTCTGTATTGTACCAGGGCCATTATCTTTAGAAGTTACAGGACATGAGTCAAGTGCAAGCACTTCCCCGTTGAAATATCTACTATTGGATAAATAAAGTGAGTCACAGACAGTGTGGATACGGAGACGTTAGACGCTGCTCATCCAAGCCAGTACAGCAATCAGTGAGACCCTAAGCATCCCACCTCCGCCAGTGCTTGTTGCCTTCCTGAGACTTAGGTTAGTTCTCCAGAGATTATCAAATGTCCCACGTGACTCCATTCACTGTTAGAAAGGAACCCAATCCTTTAAGATTGTGGACAAGTCAATCTCAGTGCATGCTTTTAAACTTGAGATATAAGTAGTAGTTTACAACTACATTTAATAGCTCTAACCTGGAATTATTGGGGTTTACAACGACCTGCTTTTTACAAAGCTTTCCTGAGCATGGGAGATGATTGTCTAGACAACGCTTACAGCCCAAGAAAGGGAACCTGAGTTTGTATCACCAGAACGTACATAAAAATCACATGTCCTCGGCATGGAGGGCACATAACCTCAGAGTCTGTTGGCCGAGCAGTCCCAGATTCAGTTAGAGAAATAAAGCGGAGAGTGATTGAGGACGACGCCAAGCATTGACCTCTGGCACAAGCACAATATAAACACAAGCACACACACCATAAGGCTTTCTTGATCTTTAAAGTAAGTGTGTGTGTGTGTGTGTGTGTGTGAGAGAGAGAGAGAGAGAGAGAGAGAGAGAGAGAGAGAGAGAGAGAGAGAGAGGGAGGAAAGGTGGGTTAGGTAAGTGGTCCCCAATGGCAACAAAAGATAATATTGTTTGCTTGCAATCAAACAAGAAACTCAGTACTTAAGAAAGCTGATGATGTCATGACTATTTCTAACTCCACTCAAGCATGTTTAGGATTTTCCACAGTAGTTCTTTTGGTTAATAATACTTACTCAGCCAGACAATAAATCTCAAAAATACCTCCAGAAAAGTTTTTGGAAGGGCCTTTATAGTCATAATAATCAGTAGCTTAAAACAAACAAATGCAACCTCCCAGAAAGACTCTAGAACTTTGAAGAGATCCTCACAGATGGTGGGTGGGTAAAGGGAAAAAAAGGAAGACTTGTGCTCTGGCTGCCCCTTTAATAGCAAGGAGTCAAATGAGGGTTTTCTAACATTGTTCCCTCACCCTTGCTTTCCTTTGCACCTGGAGTTCAGAGATGTAGAGTCTCAGGGGCTGAAGAAAAACTTTTGTAAGATACAAAACAACGGTCTCCTGAAGGAAATTCCTCCTGAGCCTCCAATACACAAAGAAGCATCATCCAGATGTAATTCTGCTGAAATGTCATAGAGAATTCTGGGTCCCAATAGAAAAAAAACTATTCTCACCAGCAATAAAAAAAAAAGAGTTCTGCAGTTGCTATTGGTTAGGTTTGGGATGTGCACACTCTCGTTGTTCTCTTTGGATGGCCTTCCTTTGCCCATCTTACTTTGCCTGCCTGCGAGGAGCAGGTGGAAAGCAAGCCAGGGAGAAACTTGTTTTCCTAGGCATGATGAAACATGTTAGGCAAGTGAGGAATATAAACATTAAGAAGTCCTCATGCCACACACACACACACACACACACACACACACACGCATGCACACACACTGCCAACTTCAAAAAGTTCAGAAAGTTGAAAGAACTGTGATGTGTGTGTGAGAGAGAGAGAGAGAGAGAGAGAGAGAGAGAGCACATGTGGGTGTGTGTCTGTGTGTGCATGTCCTTATACCTACATGTAGTGTAGCTCACAGAGTAAGATGTCAGTAGCCGTGGCTATCACTCTTGGCCTTGTTACCCCTGACAGGCTCTGTCCCTGAGCCTGATGCTTACCTTTTTTTGCTAGGCTTGCTAGAAGCTCTTGGGATCCAGCTGTCTTGGTTCCACAATGCTTTTTTTGGTTTTCTTGTTTGTATGGGAACTGGGGGTTTGAACTCGAGTCCTCATGCTTGTAAAGCAAGTGCTGTCACCCACTGAGCCATCTCCTCGGCCCTTAAGAACTATGATACTTTGATGTATCAGGCTTAGAAGTTTTATATTTTTGATTTTGAATTTCAGATTCTGTAATCAGGGATGAATGGTCAACCAGTAAAGTCCATGCCAGTTTTTCAAACTCTGAGACAATTCAAAATCTGAACAATCTCTGGTCCCAAGTATTTTTGAAAGGGATATTCAACTTGTATTGATTGTATGTATTTTTCTATACATATTTCCTTGTCCAGGACTTTCCACAATACTAATCATTTCCATTAATAAGTTGTCATCTCAAAAGGCATCTTTTTATGTATATTTTTTTTTTAATGTCTGAACTGAATATTTGCAGGACTGGGCAACTGTTTAACCACTTTCACTGCTTCTGAGCCTCTGATTCTTTTCCTTTTTAGTAATAATGCTTTCGTTAATCTTTGGGAATTTTCATACAATGCATCTTGATCATTTTCACCCTTACTCTTCCCACCGACTCCCTGTCCTCCTCACCCATCTCATGTCCTCTTTTGTCTTTTTAATAACTTATCTAGATCAATATGTGCTTCCCACATATTCCTGGGTGTGGGGCCATATACTAGAACATGGTCCTCACTCGGGTCCTCACACTTAAGGAAAATTAACCCTTTCCCCTAGAAGCCATCACCTGTCCGTACTGCTTCTGATTCTTAGAGGAAGAATATGTCTTAAAATTGACTTCAGGCATTGCTTTTTGTTATTAATAAAAAGAACTAAATATCCAAGGAAACCAATAAGACAAACAAGAGTTCATTGTTAACTCTGCTCACTTAAAAAAATTTTTTTCTAAGCACTTTATAAAATGTTTCTCTGTCCAAACATCTTTGTGTGTGTGCCTTTTCCTGATTCACTACCATCTTTCTCTAACCATTCCTTTGCAAAGGGTGTTCCCAGCCTCACTGAATGCAGTAACTAGCATTTCGTTAGTGTTAAAATCCACTATTAATCCCTTTGCCACCCCTGAGGCACACCCCAGTGAGTGAGGTTTCATGGCTGTATCTATTTGTTTTATCTTGCAGACCAGTTTCCCAACTCCTCTCAGAATGGAGCATGCAGACAAGTGCAATATCCTCTGACAGATCTGTCCCCAATCCTGACGAGTGGAGACTCTGATATATCCAGTCCATTACTACAAAATACTGTTCACATTGACCTCAGCGCTCTAAATCCAGAGCTGGTCCAAGCAGTTCAGCATGTAGTGATTGGACCCAGTAGCCTGATTGTGCATTTCAATGAAGTCATAGGAAGAGGTAAGTGTTTCCACTCAGTTCACTGTTAAGTACAGTTTTCCAGTAAGCCTTTTATCTCCTGTTTTGCAGATTAGGAACTTAGACAATGCTGAGGGCTCCTGACAGAGCCTGATAATGAGGTGTTTGACTTCTGTCCTGCAGAAATACAGATGTGAAAAAGCATATCCACAGAGACTGCCCTGTGCGTGGAAGCCTTTGGATACTATCCCCAACATAGGAAAGAAGGCCCCATTTCTCCCTCATATTTCTCACAGTGACTAAAGTTTCTTGGGAAAAAAAAATCATGCCAATTTTTTTACTCCTTTATCTCTTCAATCTTTCTTTATCCTGAAAGCAGTAACAAGGTCTAGTATATAGCTACTTGTACACTGCTGGACAGCATCAGGATACAGGAAATTTATAGCCCTCTCCTAATCTAAGGCAGCATATATCATCTCCACAATGCACTCCAATTTCTTCACACAAAGAATGACTATTTGCAATAAGCTAGCCAGAGCATCGATAACTTCAAACATTAACACTATTGGAGGAAATATTTGTCAGGAAGAGAAACCAACCAGAAGCCATGAGATAAAGCCAACTGTAAAATCCTTTTTAACTTAGTACTGAATGGCTTCTGGTTACTCTTATTTTAAATGCTCTGTAGAGGCTGCATAGGCATCTGCCAGGATGATGCAGGAGAAACTGAAGGGGTGGCAGTGTGTGAGCACCGGTCCTTCTGAGCGTCCAGAGCTGAGCTTGTAAGTTGTTTCTTCCTGAAAAGTGGCCTCTGTGCACAAGTGTATAATTGGGTTATATTACCTGCCTGTGAATCCAGTAAGTGTGCCAGGTTTGGAGTGTATGGCCTCACTGATTATGTTCTCACTGTTGTGTTTTGTAAAACAGCAGTGTAATGCATCGGAAGGGAACATCTCAGTGGGCCTGTGACTAGGCGTCCCTACTGAACAATCATGTCAAGTGACAGGCCTAGTATTAGCAGAAGTGGTTTTTAATATTGGGTGAAGGCCTGCCAGGAACAGGTGGAGACAGAGAAAGAGAGAATGAAAGAGAGAGAATAGAGATGAAGAGAGAGAGCGCTGGGGTGTGGGGTGTAAGCATTCCTCTTATATACCAGCCTTGCACCTGGCCACAGGTTATAATGTAAGCTGTTGCTCGGTCTCTGTTCCTACGTTATGGGAGGAGTCTAGTAGAATTGTCTGTAAGCCAATACTCACTCTACATGCTGTAAAATCAGGACATTTTTCATCATGAAAGGGGTTAACATGGTGATTATTTCTCCCAAGTCCCAGTCATTAAGAAGCTATAATATACATACATATATAAACTACTGTTTGTTTATATGTTTCCCCCCACCGGAAATTGTGAGCACTCATGAGCATGGGTTTTATTGTGTTCATCTTTGTGTCACAGAGGGTAGCCCCATACCTCATATAGTAAGCACTCAGGACTCCATGCTGGACTCCATGAATTAATTGAATGACTTGCACAGCTATCAGACATTTGGCACCTCTGGGAAAAATTACTGCCACTGTTGAAAGGCTGCCATTGGGGAAATGAGTGGGTAAAGTCAGAGGGAAATGCATGAAGTGAGTCACAGTGAATCTGCTTCATTTGGGCAACTGTCTTTTGATTCTTGCCAGCGTGGCTTACATATTAACTAGTGACTAACAGGGGAAATCCTTACTCTATAATACATTATTTATAATCAGTTACTAGATTATAGAGGGCTTATTTTATACTTACTCAAGTGGATAAAATTATTTACATGTTTTCTTTAATATTATTTTATTCTTAAAAATAATCAATCTCTTTCATGCAGAAGCTATTATTGTGTCCAGTGATACCCCAATGACTTTATGTTTTAGTATATTAATCTTTAAAAGAAGCCATAGTACCTACAATTTTCACCATATATTAAATAATCACATTGCTTATAGCATGGAGAGAAATGTATTGTATCTATATTTATATCTAACACTTCTACCATACAGAGTGGTATTGTTAATCAAAGTGTCTTAAGCAATGTACTTTTTTGTCTTACAGGAAAAAAAAGGCTTAATAAATGATTATTGCATAAAGACAGTATAACTCTAGCAAATTCTCTTTTTCAATAGGGCATTTTGGCTGTGTCTATCATGGAACTTTGTTGGACAACGATGGAAAGAAAATTCACTGCGCTGTGAAATCCTTGAATAGTAAGTTGCATTTACTAGTGAAGGATACATTTGTGGTTTGCAAATAATGAAGTGTTGATTTGCACTTTCCCTTGTGGAAAAAGTCATCTGCTACTGAAATTGTGGAATTAATCCCGAAAATGTGTTTACTCTAAACAGTTATTGAGATAGTCCCTGTGAAATTACCCCATGGAGAACTACTAAGTAAGGCAGTAGGAGCGGTCAGTCTCTTAGATGAACTGAGTGCCATTTAGCCATGTTTGATGTATAATATTTGTTTTGCAAATGACATTTATGGAAACTATTAGAAGCACTGGCACATACCATAGTAATGACTCATTTTGCCCAGAGACACTACTATAATTATTTTTTAACCAGTGCTTCCATTTTAGAAAAATAGATTAATAACTGAAATAATATGAGCAGGAGAGAAATGCACTGGCAGAGAGCTGACAAATCATTAAGTATGGTAACCTTCACCTATCCACGTTTAGGGAATGAGGTGTTCCACAGAAATAAATTTCCTAAGGAGACGCAACGTGTCCCTTTTAATGCAATATTTCTTAAAACTTCAGCTGTTACATAGAAAACTCTTCAGATCAAGCTCGCAGTCTCTTTAGAGACCAAGGTATGCTTATTAACATAAACTTAGTCTTTACTGATGCAGAGGCATAATTATGGACAAAATTGTTCATGCCAGTGTACTCTACACGTAAGGGGTCCTCGGATCCACCTTTGTCAGAGCTCACATATTTGCTTTCTTACTTTCTAATTTTATACTTTCAAATTTGAAGCCACCTGGGAAAATGTTATCTAACTATATTATAGATTTGTATTAGAATTAATAAGATTTAAAAGTATAAATGGTAGGTTTCCCTCCAAGGCACTCTGATACCAGAACTACTTCAACTCTTTTAAACATCATTCTAATCTCCATGATGAGAATCGTTCTATACGGTTAATTTTGTTGGATACCTGACTACAAAATAATTAAAGGGACAGTCTACATGAAGTCCAGTAGCAAACTATGGGAGATTAAGTATACCGATCAATAAATTGGCCTCAGAGGAAAGCAGTGTTGCCATTTTTACTCAGAACAGTCCTAACCCAAGATAGTTTTCTGTCCTTGTCATGTGGTTACTATTGTCAGACCACGTTGACCTCCATCATCATCTCAGGAACACCAAAGAGATACTCAGGAAATTTATGTTAATGCTGTTAACTCTTCATTGGTGTGCTATCATGCCTTTGGTATGTCTTTCTAGAAGTAATTAGGATGTACCACACTAACCACTAGCTATTCTGGGGCTGGGGAGATGCTGGAGTAACAACAATAGGCATACAAACTACTGCTCAGATCCCCCACACTCACAAAAAAAAAAGCCCAGCATGTCCACAAGTGTTTGTAGCCCCAGAACTGTGAGGATTGGAAAAAGGATTGCTGTGGCTTGCTGGCCAGCAGTCTTGATCCAAATTCAATGAGAGACCCTGTCTCAAAGGAATGGTGCAAAAAGACAATGGATGCCACACACACACACACACACACACACACACGTAACCCACACGAATACACTGCATGCACACAAACACACGTAACCCACTTAGTTTCGGAGGATGTAGCTCAGTGGTGGAACATTTCCATATATAGGGCTCAGTCCAATCCTCAGTACAGAAAAGGAGTTGGGGAGCTACTTACATATGCCACATGGTGACTTGTCCTCAAATTCTCCTAGATCAGTAATCATTGAACTGTTTTCATGGGTAAAGACCCAGGCATTTACTGTCTACACTTTCATGGTTCACCAGTAGAGTTAAGTATCTGCAGCAGATACCACATGGCCCATGAAGCTGAACACTATCTAGCCAACTACAACAGCACTTGACAGCCTAGGCCCTGGATTCTGCCCAGATGGAGCAGTGTGCTTCTTTGGTTTGTAACTGTATAAGATAATCTATGCTTCTGCATGAGACCAGTTGTTTCCTGAACTCTGTTTTACAAATGATGTTGTCAGTGATGACTTGATGGCACTCTACAGGTTGACACCATCAAGGGGCAGGAAACAATATCCTACATTGCATGGGATTGGTTTGCTGAGTTCTTTGAACTAAAAGGCCTCTGACAGACCTCTTCTGACTATCTCCTGCCTCTCTGATCTCAGGTCTCCTTTATTCCTGAAAGTAGAAATAGGCCTTAAAAATTAGAACTTCTCCCCACCAAGGCAGATCATAAAAACTAGAACCCCTCTTCCCAAAAGCCAGACATAATCCCTTGAAACATTTATTCTGAGCATCCTCTTCCTTCCTGTTTTTGAGTTGCATGGCCACAAAAATTTCCCTGACTCTCATATTGTCTGATGGCCACTCATTCTAGAAGGGATCCTACTTACACCCAGGAAGAAAGGACACTGTCCCAGAGAGAGGGACAATGGCCAAACAGATGAGCTTTGCTGGGTTCCCCTTCAGTGGTTTCCATTCATTAGGTCACAGGCTTTTTGATCTAGTCATGTGTTTCACAACTGTCCATTTTTTTCATCAAATCCAAGCATGAAAGGAATAATTCCCCTGGATACTTAGATCTCCATTTCTGAAGGCCCCCATCTCTTATATCATTTTAAAAAGATGTTATGCAGGGCTAAAGAGATGGCTCAGAAGTTAAGAGAACATCCTACTCTTCCAGAAGACTCGGGCTTTGTTCCCAGCAGCAGCCATGGGTGGCTCACAATCATCTGCTTCCCCAACTCCCACATACGCATACACTACTAGTAATAATAAATAAAACAAAATGTTTTTTAAAAGACCTCATACTTTTCTGTTGTAAATCAGTTCTTAGTTGTGATTCTCAGATGTGACCCTCATGATAGGTAAGGAAAGTGAGAAGAAAAAAAAAAAAAAAAAACTTTCTGCCTCAGACACCATTCACTCAGGCATGTTATAGAAATAACACCCTGAGGTTGAAGCATCTGGACAAGGTGTCACCTGCTGGTTTGGGGACATTTTTTTTTTGCTCTTGCTATCTAAATTTGAAAAAGTATTCATTGCCCTGCAATGAGGCTAAAGTCTCAACACTGAACTTTTCAGGAATCACAGATATAGAAGAAGTCTCCCAGTTTCTGACTGAGGGAATCATCATGAAAGACTTCAGCCATCCCAATGTCCTCTCACTCTTGGGAATCTGCCTGCGAAGTGAAGGGTCCCCTCTGGTGGTTCTACCCTATATGAAGCATGGAGATCTTCGAAATTTCATTCGAAATGAGACTCATGTAAGTACTTTACTAAACTCATTGAACTTCAAATTAGCAGCAAGCTAGACAGTTATGAGCTATCATGTATGTGCAGAGAAACAAATCCAGGTCCTCTGCAAGAGCAGTAAATGCCCTTAACAAGGGCGCCATCTTTCCAGCCATTGGTTTCCTCACCCTCTTGCTTCTTTGCTCAGTGTATTGGGATGTCTGCACACGCACCTATCAGAGTACATGTTCAAGCCAAAGGCTGACATTGGGTGTCTTCCTCAATTCTTTCTCTACCTTAGGTTTTTGAGACAAGGTGTCTCACCGAAACTGGAGTTCAACATTTCGCCTAAATTAGCTAGCCAGTGAGGCCCTAAAATCTGCCTGTCTCTGCCCCTGCTCCGGAGTTAGAGGTGTGCAGCACCACCTGACTTTTACATGGGTACTAGGTATCAGAATCCAGGTTCTCATGCTTACAAGGCAAGCAGTTACTCACTGAACCATCTTTCCAGCTCCAACACAAGCATTTGGGTCTTATAATAAAAAGCTACTTGCCAGTCCTGCCTACTGCCCAGTCAGCTGAGATGTGATACCTTCTCTGTAAGGTCCATAGCCAGATGGTGTCTTAGAAGAAGAGGATTAGATCTTTAATAATTCCTTATGTTGCTCATCTGTTGAAATACTATTTTAGAAAATTTGGGTTAAAATATGTGATATGTTTCATCTATCTTCACTTTAAAGTATATGTATATCTTACTTTATATGATACCAAATAGTATTGTGCTAGGCAATAAACAAACAGATATCATGTCTTAGTTAGGGTTTTGCTGCTGTGAACAGACACATGACCAAGATAACTCTTATAAGGACAACATTTAATTGGGGCTGACTTACAGATTGAGTTTCAGCCCATTATCATCAAGGTGGGAGCATGGCAGTATCCAGACAGGCATGGTGCAGGAGGAGCTGAGAGTTCTACATCTTCATCTGAAGGCTGCTAGTGGAATACTCACTTCCAGGCAGCTAGGATGAGGGTCTTAAAGCCCACACCCACAGTGACACACCTACTCTAACAGAGTCACACCTTCTAATAGTGTCACTCTCTGTGCTGAGCATATATAAACTACCAAATACCATATATATGCATGCTCATATACTCACTAGCTTACAGGGTAGGAACTTTGCATATCTTGTTTACCCCATGGTCCAGTGCTTAGCACATAGGCTCTTAATAAATGTTAGTCCAATAGATGAGCTCACAGTTACAGAAGAGAGCCACACCTCTTGTGGGTGTGAGGTTTTTATGACACTTATACCAGGACATAACAGTTGAGTGAACTTTGACCAGGTCAGGACTGAGGAGAATGGAATGAGGAGCTCCCAGAACTAAACTGATTGGATAGCCTCAGCCTTGACTACTGCTGCCCAGGTCCCTGTGGGAGTCAACCAAGTACCTTTGCTCTTCATCAAAAATGACTGTATAAACAAGACACTGAGTAAGCCCTAGGACATTAAGGAAATAGTTTCTGTTCAGCCAAAAGAATAAAACACCCTCAGAGTGTAAAAGTGCTTGCAGATAATTCGAATTGATATTGCAAAGGCGTCGCTTTAACTCTTGCCTACTCTCTGATGAGTCAGTCAGCTTAGATGTGACACCTTCTCTTTAGCACTGTTTTCCTAGGATTAAAGCATGGGAGTGATGTCCTACTATCTGTTACAGAATAGAAGCTGGCCTCTTAAAACCTAGAGAGTAGAGGTTAGACTGGTGCCTAACACTTATGTCCTAAGGGGATATCTAAGCTACAAGATATGGCCTGTTCACAGGCTATGTGTACAAGCAGGGACTGCAGCACTTCTGTCTGTGTTCTCAGAAGAAGCTCAGAAGCTCCATGGTAGCTGCTGAAGGAGAGACAACCCATTGTGGATAATAAGACCCTTCTCAGGGCTGTCAGCCAGCGTGAGATGTGTAACTTCAGATTCCAGACTTACAGTCACTAAAGCCTGTCCTCTGCTTGTGCAGTTTTGGGGGTGGCACTTGTAGAGAACAGTAGACGCTGTTCTCTGCATTGGTCCAGGACTGCTGGATGATGAGTGAGCTGGTACATTAGTTCCAGTGAGTTTCCAGCAGACCTCCTGACGTACCACTTGTCCTCAGGAGTGGTTCCACTTGTTTCTCTGACCCTCCTACATTTACCAAGTTCCTGATGCTTTGACATCTAGATCCTTGCTGGTTTGGATAGGATTGCTCCTTTCAGAGTTAATTCTTAAAGTAGTCTACACCGTGCCTTTAGAGTGTGCCCTTCATGTGCAAACCAACCTGTGCCTCAGCTACCTCATCAGGCTCTGAGACTGAGCTACTATCTACCTATCCTAATCATCCTAGGACCAGGCATGAGACCCCCTTATAGCCAAGGCTGGTTTTGTCCTGCACCCTCATAAGGAAACTACAATAACGTATCTTGCCCATGTTTTCCCCTCCTGCTTCCTGACTATCTCTGATGCTTTTTGACACATGTGTGGTGTGTCATATAGGGTTATTTTTTTTTTTTTGGACACTGTAAGAAGCAAACTGTCTTTTCAACAGGAACTATCTCCTGATCAACTCTGCCTCATCATGCACTAAATTATAAAACCTGCATTTCAAAACACTCTTGTTTCCCTAATCTGGAAAACAGAGCCTTGTAACACTTCCCAAGCAGAAGTGTGTACAAAATAACTAAAATTTATAGAAAATGTCTAGCCCGGTACTTTGTATACAGTACTACTTAACAAATAGATGTGGTTATCCACGGGGCATGAGTTATTATTTGAGACAAGATAAGTCATATAAACACTGCAGTATTCTGAGCTCACTGTTAGAACATTGAGTGCTTAGTTTATGCTTTTCGGACTCTCTTTGATTGCAGAACCCAACTGTGAAAGATCTTATAGGATTCGGTCTTCAAGTAGCCAAAGGCATGAAATATCTTGCCAGCAAAAAGTTTGTCCACAGAGACTTAGCTGCAAGAAACTGCATGTAAGTATTAAAACATCTCTATTTGCAAAGTACAAATGAAGTGTTTTCTTACTACTATGCCAATAAGGATGTTTTCTCTCTTCTCTTCGAAGCAAAAAAAAAAAAAGAAAGAAAAATGTATTTCCTTATTTCCTTGACTATTTTGAGTGAATCTGTAAGCCCCTAGGGTGTAGGTGGGGCTTTTAGTTTTATCAAACAAAGCATTTAAAAGGTTGCTCCACAGGGGACCTCAAACAGCTGCTCTGTACCCCAGCTTTCTTAGGTCCTTCCCACCAGCAGTCTCCAGTGTTGTGGTTTCACACTGTATTAGGGACTGGGAGAGAGAATTTGATCTCCAGCATTTGACAGTGAAAAGGGAAAGCTGGTCACAGGAATACCCGTGCTGTGTTACTCCCAACAGCAGCCCTGAAGCCAGCCTGCAGAAGCGCTACCAAAAATGGTCTTTGGGAATGAATATACAAAGAACTTTTATTTGTGTCTGGCTGCCCTGCTGTGTATCAACAACAGTCAACAGTTTATAATCGAACCCTGGCTTTCCCTTGCAGAGTACTGATCCATGGCTCCTGGTATGTGTGAATGAAAGAGCCGTGCTATCAATGCTCTACCTAGGTTTTGCTCAGGGTAATATCATAAAAGTACGTTAAACATACGCAGTCTTAGTTAGCAGAAAGTGTTTGTCTCATTGATGTCGTGTTGGGTTGGGTTGGTTTTTTTTTTTAACCCGACGGTTTTCTCGAATGCTTCGATTTCTGTCTTACTACCTCGCTGATGGCACATATGAGATTTATGTGCTGGCTGGCCTATTTTAGAGCAAAAAACTGGTGAAATAGCACCCATAGCCTCTTCATCCCATGAAACATACTGTAAGTAAGATAACAAGCAAAGACTCCCGATGTAGGTGATACAGTGCATAGGCCTGATACCCTATTTATTTTCCCACCAAGGAAAGCTAAGTAAAATCCAGCTTCACCTTTTCTGCAAACCTACACCATAGCAAATGCCATGTCAGTCATAATGTCTCTGTTCAGCCAGTGGAATTTGTAATGTAAATGTCAGACATTTTTATTCAGGAATTCCGCTGTAATTTAGCATTAGTCAATAGGCCAGAGGAAATTATGGATCACCAATACTGAAGCCACTTTTGAAAATCTATAGATGTTCAGCAATGTTGTAAATTATTCTACTCCAGTCAGTAATAATTTTTCTCCTGTAGGTTGGATGAAAAATTCACTGTCAAAGTTGCTGATTTTGGTCTTGCTAGAGACATGTACGATAAAGAATACTATAGTGTTCACAACAAAACGGGTGCAAAACTACCAGTGAAGTGGATGGCTTTAGAGAGTCTGCAAACGCAGAAGTTCACCACCAAGTCAGATGTGGTAATGTACCCATCCTTCCTAAATTTCTCTTTCTGTACTTTCTCTCCTGTAGTCATATAGTAACATTTTTTACAATAATTGCAGGCTATCTTCAACTGGAGGTGTAAAACTGGAGTTAGGTCCAGTAGGTACCAAACTATATTCAGAAATTCTCTTGTTTATTCAAAAATATTTGTAGACCGAAGCACCACACTGAGTTATATCCCCAGGTCCCGGTAATCTCTTAGAGATCCCATCTCCCAACACCAGCACACACACACAGAAATGTAGAGTGGTGGTATTTTTATGAGAGTTCAAAAGAAATCATTTGAAAGAATCTACGAAGTAAGGAGAGGAGGGAGTCAGAGAGACTGAAGATCCAGGAGAGACTACCATGGAAACCAGCGGAAGAAAAACATGTAACAAGCCATGTGGTGGAGGGAAGAGCAAGTCCACTGGTCCTCACTGGTCCAAAGGCCTTGGCCTCTTAGGACTTACAGAGCATGCTAGAGTGTGAGTGCTGTGTGAAACCCTCGTGGGCTGTTTTACTCACATGCCAAGTCAGGATGAGTGTGATCTTTAGGTAGAAAAACATTTGATGCTTTACCCTTAAGGATACAACCACAAATCTGTGCTGTCAGTACACAAGTCATCCTGGAAGTGTTCCTGGAGGATCCAAAGGGAAGGTCAGCAGCAGAGAGATGACAGGGGATAGGGACTGCAGGTGGTGGAAAGAAGTCATCTCACCCCCTTGTTAGAGAGGGGTGGACTCGATGGATAAGCCAGAGAAGGAGTGTTCATCCAGTTTCTGATCCTGTGAGGAGGAGGAAGAAGAGGTACTGACATTTATTCGAGGTGACTAACCATTTGTTTTCAAAAAGTACATCACAAGCCATGGCAGTGTAAAGAGATTTCTGGGGCCATGAGATCCATTATAGGAAGGAGGGAGGGAGGGAGGGAGAGGGAGAGGGAGAGGGAGAGGGAGAGGGAGAGAGAGAGAGAGAGAGAGAGAGAGAGAGAGAGAGAGAGAGAGAGAGAGAGAGAGAGAGAAGATAGCACAAAGTAGCACCTAATGCCTGAGATTTTGACAGTGAAAGTTTGTATAGGTGAACAAGTATAAGAAAATGAGTGTTGGAGAAGGAGACTGTAACCAAGGTGACAGGCAGGTCAATGCTTAAAAGGAGAGTTTACTTATCCTCACACTCAGACTTGACCTGTGTTCTTACAGGAGGGGGGGGGGATTAACAACTCAACAGCAAAAATAGACAAAAGATCTGAATGGGCATTACACCAAACACATGTGTGCAACTCATTAGCTAATAATGAAGAAAAAAACATGCCCACACAAAGATTTACATGTAAACAATTGCCCCAAATCAGGAACAGTCCTAATATTCATCAACTTGAGAATGGATAAGTGAAATATGATGCACCTAGAGCTGTAGAGATGCCTCAGTCAGAAAATACTTGCTATGCAGGCATTAGAACCTGAGTGTGTTCCTAGCACCCTTGTAAAAGCTGAACCAGGCATCCGTCGTTCCAGCCCTGGGGCGGCCGACACAGGGAACAGACCTGGGGCTTGATGTCCATCTCATCTACTCAAATTGGTCCAGTGAAAATCCCTATCTCCAAAAAATAAAGGTGATGGGGCTTAGAGAGATGGCTCAGCCAAGTAAGTGCATTTATTGCATTTTGTAGCGCTACCTACCTTCTATGAGTTCAGTTCCAGGGGGATCTAACACGTTCTTCTGGCGTCTGTGGACTCCAAGCACATGATACACATATGTGCAGGCAGAATACTCATACATACAAAATAAAAATAAGGTGGATAGATACCCAAAGTAGACCTTGATTCCTGCCCTTCACACACACACACACACACACACACACACACACACAGAGAGAGAGAGAGAGAGAGAGAGAGAGAGAGAGAGAGGCCTATGATGCAAAACCATTTGGCAGTATACAAGAATGACTGACATATGCTGCAGTGTGGTTAAAACTCCCAAAATTATGTCAAGTGAAAGAGAGCAGGCCCAAGACATGAGATGTTTAATGATTCCATGTGTGAGAAATTTCTAGAAAGCATTAGGACTATAACCAGAACAGAGCAGTGGTTGCCTATCGCTAAGAATAGAAATGGGGACTGATTACAAATAGACCTGAGGGAACTTCCTGGGGTGTTGCAAGTGAGCTGAGACAGGAATGCAATAATATCTGTAACCTAGTTGAATTTTTCAGCATCATTGATTATATAGTGATATGCAGGTAATTCTATAACCTGTAAAGTGGACATCAGCAAGAAAAAGCCTATCCCTAGAGCCACAAAAACTAAAACAAACGCTTAAAGGAACTTGCTGATGTCCATACAGTTCCTCTCTCCCTCTCACTGAAAGACACTAGACTGAAGGGTAAGCCACACACAATGCTGCATTGACCAACAGTCGCCGATTGCAGGGAATAATTTGTATAAAGTTTTATTTCAAAGGCAGCATGGTCTTTTTGAATGTTGATGTGGACCATTTCCAAAAACATGTAGTAAATTGAAAGTATCTCAAATCTTATGAGCAAAGACTTGCCCGGGTTTGTATAGGCTCTCTTTTTAGCCAATGCCCAGGTGCAATTTGGCCACACCAAATACTCTTAGGTGTATTCTTAGGTGAGATAGGAATCACTTCCCACGAAGTTACTCATGTCCAGACAGCCCCGTTCAACAGCTTTCACTTAGTACAAGCTCTTCATTAAAGTTAGTGTTCTTGCTTGTTCAATCAGCTGGTTTTTCTCTGTCCCCGTTCTGCCTCATTTCGCAGGATCATGCACCCTCCACAGGCACCCAGCCCTTCCTGAAATACCCCTTTCTTTTGGTGTCTAGACACTGGGCCATGTGGTTTCCTTCCTACTTCTTAACCAAGAAGTTTTCTTTATTCTTCACAGCCTATCTTCCTTCTGTCTCTTCCTTTTACCAGCTGAAGGATTCTATTGGTAGGCAGTTACCTACGCATAATTATAATTGCCAGGATACTTGCTTAATAAAAGTGTTTGTGTGAATATGTTTTTGTTTCATTTTAGAATGTTAGGAGTAATACTCCTACATATTCGAATGTCTGCGAACGTGCCAAATGTTTTACAGAATAGCTATATCGTTTTCTCTCCCCAAGGGCAATCCCTGTGAGTTCCAGCCATTCTGCATCCTCGCCCACAGTTGGCATTGTCCGATTTGGGGAGTTTAAGCCAATCTGATAAAGCCATGTTTCCTTTTTAATCTATATTTCTCTCATGACTACTAATGTTGAGCATATCATGTGTTCTGTGTCATCCTTGTATCTTTTTTGACGTCTAGTCAGATCTTACCCCCATTTTGGTTTGAGTTGTTTGAGTCATTTGTGTATTCTGGATACAGCTGTGCCGTCGGACAAGTGTTTTTGTTATAGCCTACCTAGTACAATGCTCTCTGGAAGCTGCGTCCACCTAACTTTTGTCCCAGGCATCCTGCAACTCCCTCCTGATGTTGTTGCCTAAGCTGTACGGCATTCGAGAGTCTTTTTTTCTCTATTCTGCTCCCTCTCCATTACAGACCCTGGATCTGCTCAGCTTCTTACAACTCTGACTTCCTTGTCCCTACAACGTCTATGAAGTTATTTACACTTCAAGGCTACGATTGTTGTTAAGCCATTCTAAGGATTAAATAAATAATTTGGGTAGGAAGTGATGCCTATACGTGCTGCACTGTATGGCAGACACTCTTCTGGCATTGGACCTGGAGAAAAGATCCACACGCTGGCATGTTTCTTATATGGAAGCTCCCTTCCCTGTTCTTACTCAGAATCCTCCATCTGAGAATCTGTGAACCAACTTCTCCATTCTTTTTTTTTTTTTTTTTTTTTTTTTTTGGACAGAGTCGTATTCATGTAGCCCAGGCTGGTCCCAAACTTACAATGTAGCTGAGGAAGTATTTGAACTTCTGATGCTCTTGCTTCTACCTCCTGGGTACTAGAATGACAGACACGTTCTACCATTCCTGATAACTGTTTTGTTATAACCATATCTCCCCATCACCTACTCCACGGGTAAGACGTGTGACTTCTCCAGTACAGAAAATTCAACAAGAAGTATCTGTCCTTTTTGGAGGGAGATAAGGGTTTGAGACTGGGTCTCTAACACTTCATTCTGGCCTCAAACTCATTATTCTTCTACCTCAGCTTCCTGAGTCTAGGATTAGAGATGCGTGCCACCATACCTGACTTCATGCGCATGCGCTGGCCGCTGCATGGCTCCACCCAGAAGTCTGATGCTGGGAACTCTTGCGTCAGTTTTTGACTTTTCGTCCAGATTCATTTTCCTCTCTGTCCCCCCATAATCTCTCTGGGTGCCCTCTGATTTTTCACAGCAGCTGAACCGCTTCTCTATCATCAATCTCTATCTCAGTTGTGTTCTTATTGCACAACACTGTTACCCTGGGATCTCTCTAGTAACTTGAACAGTAACCAACTTGTATAGGCTCAAAGGTCAATCGACACTTGTTCAGTGGACATAAATTTTAACTCAGATTCTAGAGCATAAGCGTCTACCCCGTGAGTTTCCAGAATTAGAGTTACATGCATGAAAACTCTGATGAGAGGCTGAGTTGAGAGTGAAATTACCTAGCTCACTCCTGGGAGAGGATTTGTGTTCCCTACTTTGATCAAAGTATTTGATGATCTTAACGGCTCACGAATCAGACAGGGTGGCTCGTATTTATAACACAGTTCTCAGGAGGCAGAGGCTGGAAGGTTGCTGCCAACTCAAAGCCAAAGTAGACTACAGGGTGAGACAGTACCCCCAATACTAAGAAAAAGGGCAGGCAGGAGAGCTCTTGAGGGCTGGCACAGTGATTTGGTGGGTAGAAGTGCTTGTACACAGACCTGATGACCTGGTAGGAGAGAACTGAATCCTGAGAGTTGTTCTCTGACCTCCACATACTCGCCGTGACATGTGTGCACACGCACACACAAATAAAGAAGTCATTTGAAAACGGGAGGGGTGGCTCTTATATTTGGGCAAAGGAAAGAGCCATTAGTGCGAATGCTTTGGCAACTCTAACAACTAGAGAGCTGACCCTGAAAAACCGTAGTGTCCTTCTGTCTCTGGATTCAAAGACATGTATTGCTAAATATTCTGAGCTATATTTGGTTCTAGCTTCCTTTTTGGTATAGATTCTCTATCTTACACACACACACACACACACACACACACGCGCGCGCGCACACACACCCGCCTCATGTCCTTCCTATAGGCTCTTTTCTATGAAAATGACCTGGAAATGTTGCCTAGCAAAAACTATTGTTCTGCGTCCTCGCACAGGGTGACTTGCATATGCTGACTTACCTCCTTGTCAAGGTTGTCACATGTCCGGTGGCAGTGGGGTGGGAGGGATGATATGCATGACCTGTGCTATTTTGAGTAGGGAGCTTTAAATCAAGAAAATGCATATCTGTGAAGTTCAATAGGCACAGCCAGACCTGAGGGTCAGGAACTCTTTAAATGTTTATGCCAGTGTGAATTCAGATACATTAGGGGATTTTAGCAACTCTGTCAGCCCCTCCATGTCTCTCTGGTCTCCCAGTAAAATACTGATACAGCTGTTTCCCATTAATCTGGCACTTTAGCATTTTCAGATTTATTGAAATTAGTTTTCAATAGAAAACTGTTGCCTAGCAATTGGATTAGTTATGCACTTAATACAGATTTTTTTTTACTTACACTGATTTAGAGCTTCCCTTTAACATTAACATTTAGATATATTTACATTTCCCCCTTTTTTGCATGTTCATATTTGTTTGATGTGTGTGCCTCTCTGTACATGGATTCCTGAGTATGTGTGTGTGTGTGTGTGTGTGTGTGTGTGTGTGTGTGTGTAAACTCATGTGCACCTGAGAATGCTTATGGAGGTCAGAGGTTGATATTTGGTGTTTTACTCAATCTCTCTCCACTGTATTTACTGAAGCAAGGTCTCTTGAGCCTGGAGCTCTCTGTTTAGCTAGTCTAACTAGCTAGTATGCCCTAGTGATCACCTGTGTCCACCTCTCAAAGTCTGGGATTACAAACAGATTGCTGTGCCTGACCCTCTTTTTGTGGGGCTAGTAATAAGAACTCTAGTCCTTGCCGTTTCATAGCAAGTACTTTGTCATCAGATAAGCTTCCAGTTCCTTTCTCTTTAAATGTATGTATTTTGATGTTTTGCATGTATACCTGGTGCCTACAGAGGCCAGAAGAGGACTTTGATCCATAAAACTGGAGATGGCTCAGCAGTTAAGAGCGCTGACTGCTCTTGCAGAGACCCTATGTTCTGTTCCTAATACCCATGTCTGGCAGCTCACAATGACCTATATCATTCCAAGGGATCTAATGTCCTCCGGCCTCCATGGGCATCTTTATCCACATGATGTAAATATACTCACACCGACCCACAAACATATATAAGCAGAATTTTTAATCCATTTTTTTAAATTCTGAGAAGTCACTTTTATCAATAAAAGTCTAAAGTTGTGGCAAAACTATTGAAGGGGAAGATAGGAACATGTTGGTACTTTGGCCCTACAAGAAAGAACTCAGAAAATCTACTCCACTAACCACCGACTAACTCTTAAACCTCCTGTAGACTTCACATATTCTTTTTGAAAACTAAAATTCTTGCAATCTAAACCTTATCTCATTCTAGTTTGAACAGGCCATGAAATGTATAGCTTAGCTAGTTCTCTTTAGAGAAAATTTCCCCCTAAATGGAAATGGTGTTAAGTATGTCAAGCGAGGATTAACTAGGGAGAACTATTAATTTTCCCTTCATAGTAGTGTGGTTAACACTTTGCTCACCTGACTTCTCTGTCTTGTTCTATTAGTGGTCCTTTGGTGTGCTTCTCTGGGAGCTCATGACGAGAGGAGCCCCTCCTTATCCTGATGTGAACACATTTGATATCACTATCTACCTGTTGCAAGGCCGAAGACTCTTGCAACCAGAGTACTGTCCCGACGCCTTGTAAGTAAGACTCTGGTGGGATCTTCTGTATGTCTGAAGTTCATGACTTGTGCAGAAGTACTTGCCATTGTGCCTCTCACAGCATTTTCTTTCCAAAACAGGTACGAAGTGATGCTAAAATGCTGGCACCCCAAAGCAGAAATGCGCCCATCCTTCTCTGAACTGGTCTCCAGGATATCCTCAATCTTCTCCACGTTCATTGGGGAGCACTACGTCCATGTGAATGCTACTTATGTGAATGTAAAATGTGTCGCTCCATATCCTTCTCTGTTGCCATCCCAAGACAACATTGATGGCGAGGCAAACACATGATGGATAAGAAACTCACCAGCCCCCTTCCAAGAAACAGTACTGGCCCAAACCAGTCTATACCTTCTCCAACAGTTCTCACTGCCTGGCCTTTGGAAGGTCACCCAACTTTTTTGTTGTTGTTTTGGTTTTTTTGTTTCTGTTTTGCTTTTGCCTTTGCCGTAACCGCGCCACTGCGAGACATTGACTTGCTATTTCAAATTCCTGGATTCTAAGGAATTTCTCATCTGACAATGCATCAGAAACAGAAGCATGGTCCCCACAGGCTGGGAACCAGTGGTGTCCTGAAGATATGACAACACTCCTATCTCAGCGGAGTTCTGAATCTCAGTTCTGGCTTGAAGGTTTTAAAAATCAGGTTTTTACATATATATATGGAACCAATGCAATGAAGGTTGAAGATTTCTCATAGAAAACTCAGAAGAGATGGCCACATTCAGGATAAATGTGGTGGACCTAAGCAGGCTGCTTGTTGGAATTCCAGTGTTTTAAAAATATTTTTGTTGTGTTGTGGTCGTGAACATTTTCCATTTCTGATGTTGTCTACCCATCAGGCAAACATTCCCTTTTAAACGTTTATATACACATTCCTTAGGTTGGAGGAATATCCACAGACAATGCACTTATTTTTAAAATAGCATGACATGAGGTGTGTTTATAAATTATCAGGGATTTTGTGTATTGTACATAGATGACAATAGGAAGATTGTTTTTCAAGAAATAACTTTGTTACAGTAAAATATTTGTCATTTAACACCCAGCTGTTTAGCAAGGAGTGTTGGCTCACACCTATAATTCCAGTATTTGGGAAGCTGAGGCAGGCAGACTACCACAAGTTTGAAAACAACTTTGGCTACATACATAATGATTTATAGGCCAGCGTGGGTTACAGTGTCTGTCTTAGTGAACAAAAATTCAACTGTTTGAGAACGATTTTGTTCTGATCTAATGAATGTTGACATTTAAAATTTTTATCTGTTTTTTAATAGCAATTTTGAAAATAAGTAACTTGTGGTGATAAATCTTTTTAAAGGCAACTCAGTATGTTTTTAAAGGACAAAAAAAACTGACTGAAGGGTTCACTATTTCCAGTCACAGCTTGTGTGTAGAACAAAGAAAGGGTCAATGAACAAGAAATATATAATCTTTTTCAGGAGGAGGCTTCTCACCTAAAACAATTGGATCCAACACTTTTGAGGAAGTCTCATTTTTGCATTAGGACATTTTTTAGGTTAAACAAAAGCATATTTTAGAAACAGACAGAAAGCCAATTGAAAATCTTGGATGAATAGTTACTCTGGACAGGACTCTTGACAGGTCTTGCTCTGTGGAATTTTGTGCTTACTACTGTATAGTGCATGTGACTTAGGTTACCCTAGCTGGTTTTGTCTGTGTAAACATTGAAAGTATTATATTTTTATAGAAATGTTTATTTTTAATGATGTAAGAAAATTTTTTGTTAGACTGCAGAAATACTGCACTGTGAACGTTTTAGAAGAGGTATGTGAGAGCCAGTTCAGCAGCTGCACGAATTTTTAAATGGCTGTAAGTTATGATAAGGAAGTGTACTGATTGCCGTACACTCCACCCTCATTACGTCACCAGGACTTGAAGCCAAGGGTTAATAGAGCAAGCTATGACATGGGTGTGCTCTGCTGAAACCCAATAGTTGAACTTGGCTGTTGTTACAGGAAAATGATGGAATCAACAGGTCTTTGATGGTGGTGGAACATATCAGTACACATAAGGAATGTAGCCCAGATTTATTTCAATTCAAATATCACTGCTTCATAATTATGAAGAGTAGTGCCAATTCACAGAGCACTGTCAAAGACTGACAGCAAAAAAAAAAAAAAAAAGTTATCTGCTCTGTAGAAAGAATTGAATATTGGGCCGAGAAAAATGAATGGTGCCAAGAACAGAAAGAGCCGTGGAAGACACCCATACCTATATATACATGCTCGAGAAAGCTGCAATGTGAAAATCATGTTTTCTATTTATGAACCTTCCTAGGGCAATGTGTATGGACAAATTGTGAGAGTAAGTCATTCTCCTAAAGAATTAGACACTTGTCACTGCCTATACCTGCAGTTGAGCTGAATGGTACTCCGTGTGTTAATAATTGTTCTGATGAATCATACAGTTAAAATAAAGTGACGTAACATCTTGTATACTGTAAGTTGGCTATAGCTAGTCATGTTTGATTACCTGCCTCGTTTACATAATGACAGAGGAAGCCTAAGATTGATCTCACCTGGCTCCATGGCCCAGACACTGATTCCTTAATGTATGAGCAGTAGCTATAGAGATTTGCATGCCTGACTCTATGGAAGTCTCTGTGTTGTTAAGGGTGATTTGTCCTGGGTTTTTAATTCCCTGCATTTTTCTGACAACCTTTCCCTTTCTCGAGTCTTTGGTTCTGTTTTAACTTGGATCTCTTCTCTAGCAAGAGAATATCCATGGGCCAGAAGCTGAGACAAAGAAGCTTCAATGCACAGTTGACAGAAAGCTGGATCTGCAAGTGGCAGTAGAAAATAGATGTCTTTTTGCCCCCTCAAAATTCTCCTTTTGATATACACATGTACCCACCCTTTGGGGCCGTTAGCTATCAGAGAACCTCAGTCATCTTATCTCTATATTCTCAAAATGGAAAAGGAACTCAAAGAAGAAAAGTCAACCATCTAAGAATTGTCTAGCACTTTGGGGATATCTGATTATTTAAAAATCCAAGTTTATACTGATGTTTATAAAATACAGTGGGGGCTAATTCTTTATTTCCTGTACACAGTCAGGCTTCCAGTCAGGCAATGCTGTCTTACACCGAGTTCACTCTTCTGTCTTTTGAAGAGAGAATGCTGTCATGTTTATATCCCTAGTATTTGGACCCTTACAATTACTGGACTGAACTAGCAGTTTCATTTCCTGTCAGCCACTTAAAACCAGCAGAAAAAGTTCTTAGCTATGTATCTCCTGTGACATTTGGTGGACACCAACACAGGACATGTGCATAGGAACCTTCTAAGGAAAGAGATTGTCTTAGTTAGGTCTTCTATTGCTATGATAAAACATCATGACCTAAAACAACTGGTGAAGGAAAGAGTTGATTTTAGCTTATTGTTGCACATTACTCTCCATCATCGAAGGAAGTAGGGGCAGGAACTGAAACAGGACAGAAACCTAAAGGCAGGAACAGAAGCAGAGGCCATGAGAAGAGCTGCTTACTGGCCCATTCTACATGGCTTACTGAACTTGCTTTCATATAGCCCCCAGACCACCAATGCTGAGGTAGCACTGCCCACAATGAACTGGGTTCTCTCTCCTCAATCACCAATTTAAAAAATGCACCTCAGCCTCAGGCTTGCCCACATGCAAGTATGGTGGGGACATTTTCTCAACTGAGGTTCCTCCTTCCAAATAGACTGTAGCTTGTGTCAGGTTGACATAAAACTAGCAAGCATAGGATAAAAAATATGGACTAGAAGGTGGCTTAGTGTTTGAAAGGCTTGTCGCACAAGCATGAAGACTGGAGTTCAGATCCTGAGAACCCACAGAAATGTCAGGTAGTCATGGCAACCAGCCTCTAATTCCAGCTCCTGAAGACAGAGATAAGGGATCTCCAGAATACACCTTTTGAGCAGGGTCTGAATAATGGAAATCGGAAGTATGCTGGCTAGTTTTATGTGACTTAAGATAAGCTAGATTCATCTGGGAAAAGGGAATGTCAACTGAGAAGATGCCCCTATCAGAATGGCCTGTGGACAAGCCTGTGGTATGTTTTCCTAATTAGTGACTTATGTGGGTGGTCCAAAACTACCGGGAATAGCGCCTCCTTGGCCCCGTGTGGTATAAGAAAACAAACCGACAGAGGGCCAGCCAGAGGCACAGCATAGCGCTGGTGGAGGAGCCACTACAGTGAGCAAGAATGTCATGGAAAGAAGGAAGCAGAGCGGTCTGTGCACTTTGCAGAGAGACAGAACTGGGAACTGGAGATGAACTGGTGAGAAACAGCCTGATGTGAGAAGCCTGCACCGCCACCTGAGGCCGTGGTGATGTCTGGACCCGTGCAGTTGCCAAGGGCCATGTCTGTATTTGTGGCCCGACTATAACAGGGATCTGTGCTCATGACCCTGACCCATGTGACTACCAAAGACCCTGTGGACATCTATAGTCTGGGCTCCCACATGGGGCCATGTTGATGTCGGAGGGCTGCTCTGAGCTGCCCCTGCCCCTCATCAGCTGTGGCACTTGGGTGAGCTGTCCCAGTCCTGCACTTAGGCCCTGAGAGAAAGTTGGTCCTAGTAGTTTGAGCACAGGAGAACGGGGAAGCTGACCATCTTAGCTGTCACCCAAACCCACATCCAGGGCTGTATGTAAGTTGTCTCATTCCAACATCTACCCCATCTATGAGCTTCTGGAGCACATAAAGAGGCAGATCACACAGAACCAAAGCTTCAGGGTCTCCACAACACACGACAACAACAGGATATCCAAGAAGAGTCCTGGTGAGGATTCAGTATTGACAGAGTAGCAGAAGCCAGAGGCCTCAAACCAGACCAGTGACTCACTGCAATGAACATTTTTGCAAGTAAAGCTGTTTGGGAAAAAGGATTTACTGTGTGACACATCATGAAATACTGCAGCTTCCACAGTGAAATCTTTTACTTTTGGGGAGAAGGTTGCAAGGGTGGAGGGTGAATATTCGAGAACTAGGAGGTGAGTGTGATTGGGGTGTATAATGTGAATTCACAAAGAATAAACAGTTGACGAAGATAAAGAATAACAAGAAAACGAGGAGGAAAAGAAGGAGAAGGAGAGGAAAAAGGAGGAAGAGGAAGGAGGAGGATGAGAAGAGGAGGAGGGGGAAGAAGAAGAAGAAGAAGAAGAAGAAGAAGAAGAAGAAGAAGAAGAAGAAGAAGAAGAAGAAGAAGAAGAAGAAGAAGAACCCAAACTGATTAAGCCATGACCAAGTCAGTCAGCAACACTCCATGACTTCTGCTTCTTCTGCCTCCAGGTTCCTACCCTGCTTGAGATCCTGCCCTAATCCTTTGATGATGAACTGTAACTTGGAACTGTAAGGTCCTCTCCAAGCTACCTTTGGAAATGATGTTTTATCACAGGAATAGAAAACCTAAACTAAGATGGTGATTAAAGGATGATGCCCAACATCAACCACATACCTCCACATGTACACGTGTCATACCAAAGTATGTACACGTGCAAATCATGCACAGACATACGAGAGAGAGGGGGGAGAGAGGGAGAGGGGGAGGGAGGGAGAGGGGGATGGAGGGACGGAGAAGGGGAGGGAGAGAGAGGGAGAGGGGGAGGGATGGAGGGAGAGGGGGATGGAGGGAGGGAGAGGGGGATGGAGGGACGGAGAAGGGGAGGGGGAGAGAGGGGGAAGAGGGGGGAGAGGGAGGGAGGGAGAGGGGGAGGGAGAGAGAGGAAAATAAGACATGTTGCATAGCTTTGTTTGATGTCCTGAATCGTGGGAATGTATTTTCATCACATGATCCAATCAATCATATTTTTACTCTTTGACCTTTAGGAAAGACTCTCTTCTTGGGAAAAAATAGAAGAGAAATATAACCTTTAAAAAAATACCAAATGTTCAAATGATGACAACTTCCCAATTTATTTCAAAAACTAAGAGTAGTATGATAACAAAGAAATTGGCAGTCACTTAGGTCGACAAATAGTTGTCAGGAAGCTTCTGTGTCAGGTCCTATTAGGTAATGGGGTTGTAACACCATCCTTCTTACTCCAAAGAACTCAATGGATAAGACAGACAGCAAGTACTTAATTGGGGAATATTACACCTTGGCTTTTCATAGATCTATAAAATGTCTTCAAGAAGCATCACAGTTACAACAAAATAGCAGACTCTTGGACCATACGACCAAGTTAGCCATATACTAAACTTCTGCCCTAAACCCAATTCCTTAGCTGTCAAATATACTGGTCCTTCTTAACTCACAAGATTGTTGCAGAACTCAAAATGAATGTACAAAATAGCTGATTTTCACTGCTGCAGGGTAACTGGAATATTATTATGATCTTTAGTCTTGGACAATAAAAGCCCACATAAGGCATAAGGGTAGCCAGTGGTTGATCTGAAAGGACCTTACAGATGCTTATTGCAAACCTTCATCTCACACTGTAATTTTACCTAATCCATGAGCACAGAGATAAGAAAGTGAGTGTGCAAACGGGAAGCATGACAAAATAGTGTCCAGGCGGTGGCACTTCTGTCCCAGTGGAGGACCCTGAAGGACATCAGCACACCATGTTTCTCTGAAGCTCCCACTACTCTCTGTCACTCTCTCTGACAGTGAATGGTTTCCTTTTTCTCTTGTTTGATCTTCAGACCTGGAATTTACAAAAGACATGGGAAATAACAATTCATATAAAATTTTAGGAATGTTGCTTGAGGTGCAATGATAGAGTCACAGCCCCCACAGCCTAAAGATTGCTAATATTTTTATTTGGCTCAAGTGGGTTTTTACTGACTATTCAGGTTCAGGCAAAGTAGATTGTGTCTGGGGTTGTTTTAGTGCATATCATGTGTTGAGAAGCTAAGGAATACTTCATGGATATTCTTCACCCAGAGGACTACACATGGGGAGCTACACAGACACGACTCAGTCTGGCACTTTAGATAATGCTGTGACTGACACAGAAAGGCATGAGGACATTGTGCCTCAGAGGAAATGACACCTACTGCTGGTTTCCCTCATCAAACCTGACCTTCTTATTCAGGACTATCTTAATTCCCTATCTATCACAAAAATGGAAAAAAACCTTCAGTCATAGCCAGTGAAATATTTCAGTTGGTGAATTGAAGGTAGTAAAACAGAGACTGCCCAAACTGTCCTTTGTTGTAAATCAGAGCAAAGGTCTAGATTACATCAGCCAAAGGGTATTGATCACAAGGCTGAGAGGTTTATAACTACTATTGACTAACCATGTGACCCTGGAGCAGAAATCTAGGAAAATTGCAAAAGCATACCTATGGTAATGAAAAGTCCATCATTAACAGGGCTTACTGTCCTGTCATCCAGCTAGAACTATGTTGGCTTCCAGGCAAATACTGAACAAATACTTGAAATGGAAGGAATTTCTGCCCTCTCTCTTTCCTTCACTGGATGCTTTTAAAATTATTCTGATGCATGTGTTTTTCTTATTATTAAAAAATGTGGATTCAAAAGTCTCATATGAATTGCCTTTTTCATTTTACTTATTTATAATAACATATTTTACTTTTTGATTACTGTACAAAGTGACAGGTTTCCTTATAACATTTTCCTACATAGCTTGGGTTGAATTCTCCCCTGCTCCTTCTCCTTTCCCCCTTTTCCCTGTCCCACTCCTCACCGTACCCTGAACCCACCCCAGCATTCCCCTTTCCACTTCCTCATATGATTTACTTATTAGTACATATAATTAATATCTAAATAACCCTAAATCCTGTATTATTGCTGTGGTTTTTAAAAAAGGAATTGGGGGTCCAAAGAGAGAATGGATAAAGTGCTAAGTGCATAAGCCTTAGAACCTGAGTTCAAATCTCTATCACCCATGTTTTTAAAAGAAGCTTTGGCTTCCATGAGAGTTTATCTAATTCCAAATGGCCAGTCCTAAACACTTGTTCATTGCAGCAACAGTAAATGGACTTGGTAGTTTGTGTGTGTTTGTATGTATGTGTAGGACAATAGTTATAGAAGAGTTTATAAATTTAAAAGGGAGTGGTATAATTATGTAAATACAATATTCATGTATGAAATTCTCAAAAATGGCTAGGCTTAACAATGCACATTTGTAATCCCAACTTTGGGAGGTGGAGACAGGAGGATTCTAGGGTTTTATGATTAAACAGTCTAGTCGATAGGTGAGCTCTGGGGGCTCAGTAATAGACCATCTCAAATAAAACAAGGCAGAGATGGGCAAAGAAAGAGACCTGATGCTAACCTCTGGCCTCCAACTATCACATATGGGTGTTCACAGAGGCATGCATCAATGTGTGTGTGTGTGTGTGTGTGTGTGTATGTGAGAGAGAGAGAGAGAGAGAGAGAGAGAGAGAGAGAGAATATCACTGAAAGGACCAGCTTAGAATAAGTTTCAAATGCTATTCAGATGGCATTGAAGAAGCAAAGCTGAGAAGAAAATGGCTATGCTCATGAATAAACAGAAATTTCAATTTTAAATAAATAATAATCCCACATTATTTTGGAGCACTGGCCGGAGACCGCGATGACAGTTAATTTCCATCCCTTTTGTGGTGAGAAGTCCTTTGTCTTTATGCACTCACTTTTTCACTGTGATACAAGAACATTCTTCATACTACACAGAGTTCCAGGCTGGCAGAAATATCCAGTAATCCTGAGACCACTTGGCTGGAACTACAAAAATGCATAAAATCTTACCAGGCCAAAAGAGATCAACTCTAAAAATTTTTGGCATCCAAATATGTCAGAACTGTTTTTATCCCCAAACCATTTGTGTTCCTCGGTTCTGATGCATGGAGCCACAATATCAGTTCCTATTTTTATTGGGTAGACTGGAATTCTTGAGTACCAGATTTCATCTACCTTTTTGTGGTTTCTCTTCATTTTCCTCAGTGGTTTTATGCCTGTCTGCTGTCTGTCTCTTATCTTAATTTATTTTAGTTTTTGTTTTGCTTACTCTATTCTCCTTCCTTATTTTTCCAGTGTTCAGAATTAAATCTGAGGTGTGGCTCAGGGTAGCTCCGAGTCCCACCATGGCGCTGTATCTGTCTGATGCTGAGTTCTGTCTGATGCTGAGTGTCAGGAAGTAGCTATGTGCCCTCTGCCAGCCCAAGTCCTTACCTTGACATCTGCTTCTTCCATTACAGTCAAGCCTTTCCTTCCTCATGACCGTGACTAAACAGCCACCATATTCCTCAGTGGTAAAGAAGAAATGCCCAACACAGCGGGGGTCTTTGTGAAGCCCGCCCCCCAAGAAACCCAACTTCAGTCACATGATCCTCAGAGATAATTTCAGAAGTCCCAATAAAGAAAAACTATCCAGATATCATAGTGCCAGCCTTCTGCAGAGCTGTTTCTAATTTGTTATGCTGTAAGAATGAGATCGGCTGTGGTAGCCACCGGGCAGGAAGGGAGTGAGGGGTTGGGGGGGAACCCTCTGGGAACACCTGGGTGAAGAAGCATCAAATCACTGCCCCAGATGGTTCAGAAAGAAAATATCCACCGTTAAAACTAGCTACACAGATATTTTCCATAAGATGAACTTAATATATAAATGAAACAAAAATAACAAAATAAATAGTAATAGCAGGAATGATCTCATCCCAGGAAGTGTCATGGGATTGATGACTCTCTGGAAGCTAATGGGCTAAGGTAAAGCTCTCAGGGATTAGTCTCACTTAATGAAATGCTGTTAGTTTAGTAAATGAATGCTTAAAATGATGGAGAGTAAAAACACCAGAGCTTGTTGATTCACTGAGGGGGGGGGGGAGACAAGTCAAAGCAGCAATGTGTCACACACTGTGTGTACTGTGGGTTTTTTAATTATTATTATTATTAATAATCTGCAATTCAGAAGATACATGTGCTTTACAAGTTGCTGTCTTTCATATATCTGTCCCATACTTTTACTCTGGGGATATGTTTATTTATGGGATATTTAAATTAAACTGTTAATAAAAAAAATAACTCCCTCTAGTGAATGTAGAATTCATACTGAATTTCTACAGTTGGATGGTTTTTGTCCTAAATACTTTGACCTGAAGACAATGTGGATGCTCTATATGAACTTTACAATGTTGTCTCCTAGTTGTACTTGGCTCACGAGTCCAAGATTATTCCAACATTTGACCTCCCAATTCTGCACAGTGCGTATTGCCTTCTCCTTTTAACTAAAAAAAATATGGCTGTCAAAAGCATACATGTGATTATATCACCTGCCTGCTTCCAAACCTAATCCTAAATTTTCTGCCTCAGTCCTTTGTGCTGTTTGTATTTGCTTAGTTTTATTATAAAATAGGTCCTCATGGTAAAAAAAAATAATAACTGGTCCAAATGCTATAAAGTGGACAGAAAATATCCTCTGACCACCGTCTCCCTTCTTCCAACCCAGCTCTGCAGGGTGACTCCTGATGAAACTCTTTGTACAGTAGTCCAGAAATGTTCCATGCTGGGAAGGGGTCCAAACGAAGCACGATGTGTTGGCCCATCTTTCAGTACCTTCCACCATTTTTACTTAACTGTTTATGATTCAACAGGATCTCAACACCACAGAGGTTTCCTTAGACCTTGGTGACTTTGAACTCCGACCAAAAGTACCCTCTCAGGATACAAACCGTATACACAGAGTTAGGATAGAAGTAACTGTCCCTTCTCTCTAAAGCAGGGATTCTCAACCTTCCCAATGCTGCCACCCTTTAATACGGTTCCTCATGTTGTGGTGACCCCAACCATAAAATTATTTCATTGCTATGTAACTGTAATTTTGCTGCTGTTGTGATTTGTAGTGTAAATATCTGATACACAATACAGATCTGATACAGATATCTGATATGTGAGCTTCGTGAAGGGGTCGTGACCCACAGTTTGAGAACAACTGTCTAGGGACTTGACAGTTAAGCGCTGCTGAAGTCCAGCACTCTTTATATTACTTACTTAAGTATTTAAACACCTAAATACTTCACATCCTCATAAAACAGACTTGCTTATTTCTATTTGCCAAAACAGAACAGGCTCTCTTCTGAAAGTTTACTTCTTGAAGTTACGCTTTCCTAAAATTCTTGTTCTCTTCTGCCGTGGAAGTTTCAAACTGCTTAAAAGTTTCAAAAGATTTTTTAAACTGAGGTAGTAAGTATTAATTCGCTGCCGCCTTACAAACAGCATCCTGTGAGGGATTGTTACAGAGGTGTGTCTCACAGATGACGTCACTGACTGGAACTGGACTAAGCGTGTACAGGCAACACTAGAGGGATGGGTTGTTGGTTCTAGCAGTCACTTTCCTTGACCCCAGCTGTCCCTGTGGTACAACCTAATTTTGTCTGTTACATAAGAAGCCACACATAGAAACTTGAAACTTCTACCATCATATTGCTGGCTTAATCCTGTCATAAGTCAGAGCCCGGCAACCTCTGAGGGAGCACCCCTCACTCTCTTTCTAACGGAACAACTGGAACATGTGTTTGCCTGGGCACATTTTGGAATCATACATACTTGCTTTGAACTGATCCCCAATAAGGAGTACAGTGACTTTCCCGAACAATCACTGCATCTTTCTACACCTTAACCTCCACACTGAAGACCTTCATTTTCAATTATTTTGTTTTTTTGTTTTTTTTGTTTGTTTGTTTGTTTGTTTTTTGTTACATTTAATCTGCTCCGTAGTTAGGAGGATTCAAGAGGATTCAAGACAGAAGACTGGAGCATAAAATTACCTGCAAATAAAGGGGACAAGAGAGGGTGACAGAAGGTGAATACAATCTAAATATATTATGCTCATGTATTAAAGTGTCACAATAAAATGTGTATGATTCATTTATGCCAATAAAACCTTTTTTTTCAAGTTAAGAGTTTTGGGCGGGCGGTGGTGGTGCACGCCTTTAATCCCAGCACTTGGGAGGCAGAGGCAGGAGGATTTCTGAGTTCGAGGCCAGCCTGGTCTACAAAGTGAGTTCCAGGACAGCCAAGGCTACACAGAGAAACCCTGTCTCGAAAAACCAAAAAAAAAAAAAGAGTTTTGGGGCTGGAGTGATGGTTCAGTGGTTAAAAGCACTGACTGTTCTTCCAAAGGTCCTGAGTTCAAATCCTGGCAACCACATGGTGGCTCACAACCATCTGTAATGAGATTCTGGAGTGTCTGAAGACAGCCACAGTGTACTTACATATAATAAATAAATTAATTAAAAAAAGAGTGTATTCTTGCCTTCGGGTAAAGATAAAAATCTTGAAAACAGACACTGGTTTTCTTCATCATTTTAGAAAAATCAAACAAATGTAAGGAAGGGGTCCTAGGCCTAATTTCTCATACCTGTGTGGCTTTCTATGTCATGTGATCATTTTAAGTTGTATTTTCCTTGTCCTTAATTACAGCTCACAGATTTGATTGTAAATATTAAATATCCAATAAGATTATTATTACTTGCTGATTGCTTTGGTCTCTGTCTGATGCTCAGGTCAGCTTTAAAGTCCTAGGCTCAAGGATCAGCCTGCCTCAGATAATCCTTCTGTGGATGGGACTATAGGTGGACTTCACTGTTCCCCTGTGTTGTGATTACTATACTTGTTTCAATAATGCCTTTTCTTCAAAAGTCTCCTTACTACACATCTAATTCATAAAATCCCTTCTAATGAACCCCAAGATTTCACTAGCTTCCATGTGGCTTCTAGGCTCATATCTGCAAGACTCTGCACTCGGAATCAAAGCTCTAAGAGCTGGGGGTGATACACAATCAGGGGGAGCTAAGGCCTGTAGGTGGTACAGAATCCCAAACAGGCCTCATAGGACAGTTTTGGTCCTTTTCAGCATCCAAAGTTGGGGCTCAAATAATCGTCCTTTCTCAAAGATAAGCATTTATCTGAAGGTGGTTTTGGGGCTCATGAAAGGCACACTGAACTTCAATTGGAGTCGTGTTTTTCTAGCATAAAACATGGCTCTTTGTTTAAATCAAAACTTGATTTTATTTCCAAAAGCAGCCCTGCCAGGTTTCCTTGATTTAATTGTATCTTTTTTGTCTGATGACAATGGAGAACAGAAGAAAATATTCTTGCTGAGGAAATGAAATAGTACCAAAAACAACAAGCATTCTCACACTATAGGAGGTGATTTTATAAGTTACAAAAAAAAAGTCTTTATCCTTTGGATGAAAAGTGTTATTGCTGTCACCGTTAGGGTCAAATTCATATGGCCCAAAGAAAACGTTGGAAAGAAAATTAACTAGTTCATAAGGGTACAGATAACACTATTTTTAAAAGGAAATGGTTCTTCCCACATAGAAACAATACAAAGTGATAGGAAAACAAAGTGATAATTTGGACAATCATTTAAAAAAGTCAAGTAAAATATGTGAAGTCCAGGTAAATATTGTTTACAGGGAACACAAGTGAAATTATTTCTGATTTGTTTTTTAACTCTGCCTAGCTTAAATTGTTCTCATTCTCACACCAGAGAACTCTGGGGACTGGCTGGTCAGGAACGGCTAACGACAAAAGCAGAGGGTTCAGAACAGTATGGGCCCAGGGTCCCAGCCCCCGCTCTGCCGTCCACTTACCATTAGCCTATGGACGAATTTGGTTTTTCACTTATTCTATTTAAAAATATTGACGAGGGCATCCCACATAATAAGCCTTGTTCTACAGAAGAGAGGTTCAGCAAAATGAACTTGCTGGGTCTGTGGTCCCCAGGAAACACGAGTCCCATAGCGCTTATACCAATCTGCCAATAGGCAGATATCAGCATTTGTTAATCCAAAACAGAGAACTGAGGGACAGACCTTCAAGACAGCCAAGGGCACAGCTCTTTGGCACTGTTCAGAGCTTACAGGACTGAGACTGAGAAAGTTACCTACTTCAGCCAAAAATGCAAGGCTATTATCTGAAAAGACGAAATAAAACTATGTGTGCTTAAATTAATTAAATTAATGAGTTAAATTAGTGTTATCCGTACCCTTATGAACTAGTTAATTTTCTTTTCCTGTTTTAAACCTCTTGACTCTCCCTGTGTTCATTCTAAAAGAATGAACTACTCACTCTAAAGAAGTTACAAAAATAGAAATAAAAGCACACTTTTCCCAGTTCAATCTATCTACCCCAATTGAGTGCAATGGGTAAGCAAAGACCATCCACTACCAAAGTCACAATGCATCACAACAGTAACCCCAAATGATGGGACTCTTCAGTTCCTCTCACATATTTTATTTCATTCAAATTATTCTAAAGTTTGCACCGACAATCTGATGCAAATTATGTCTGAGGCAGTCATCTATTCTACAAAAGAAAATTATTCCTCCTGTATTTACCTCTTCCCACTAACTGTCTGCACCCCTGCCTGTGCTCAGACGATAAGCTTATGTAATCGTTATTATAAATCGAGAAAAGCTCCTAAAAAAAAGAGCAACAGGAACTGTTCCAAACGCACACCAGGAAAACCCAAAACAACACGATTCCACAAGATCAGAGGGTGTAAATGAAGCAGGCCGTGATACTTGAGTCGGTGACACAGACTCCCATCTTTCTGCCTTACTATCCCCATGTGTGGTATCTTCATCCATTCCACAGAATAGAAAAGACTGGGTGATTTATAACGAACAAAAAAATTTATTAGTTAATGGTTCTGGAGAAGTCTGAGATAAGAGGACTAGAATCTGGCAAGGTCCCGCTTGATGCACCATCCAATGGTGGGAGGGTAAAGAAAGGGCACGAAAGAGAAAGGGGGCCAAACATGTTCATCTATAATGAACTCGCTCCCTCTATAATGCATTACAATCCATTTGTGAGGGCATAGCCCTCCTTGCCCCATCATCTTTCATTAAGCTCCACTTGCCAACCCTGCTGCATTGGGGGTTTTATTTCCATCACAGGCAAACCCCCACATGTGTTTTCTATCCTCAAGGTCATCTCATAGTCCAGATGGCTTCCTGAGCTGCTGGAACAAAGAGGAAGGAATGGGTCAGCATGTTTTAAGAACCTCCCTAAAGAGCCTTAAAACTCCCCCACTAACATATTCGACCAGAATTCAGTCATGGGTCTATATCTAGATAATAGGGATATGCCAGAAGTGTAGTCCTTTCTTCCTGGCCCAAACCTGTGTGGATAGAAACCAGGGTTGTGTTGAGGAAGGGAAGAAAATTGATTTGCAATTGATGTCTTTCACATTTGTGAGCCAGACTTCATATCAACAATGTTCTTCCTGTGATACGCCATCAAAATATCTTCCTGCTTTAAGGATGGTGATTGTTCCAGAAGAAAAAGTTACTGATCGCTGACACAACCATCCATCCTGGACCCTTGATAAAGTTGTACTCTCTACAAAGTTGGTACATTTAACATTTGCAAACATATTTGTGTGACTCCAGGCTTTTGGTCACACAGTGCAGGGAATACGAAGACGTCAGGTCCTCGTTTTACTTACACATTCCTAAAAATAGAAAAACAAGGACTAGAGGATAAGATAGGTGGCAGATGCTTGCCCGGCACGCATGAGGCCCCAGGTTTGATCTTCTATATCACAAAAAACGGGATGTGGTGTTACACACACGGATTCCTAAGACTTGGGAAGTAGAAGCAGGGAGAACCAGAGTTCAAAGTCATCCTTGACTACTTAGCTAGCTAGAGGACAACCCGGGCTACATCAGACTTTGCCCTTTCCCCTCCCCCCGAAAAGGAGAAAGAGAAATGGAGAGAAGAGAGGAGAGGAGGAGAATAATAAAGACAGAAATCTTGATTGCAGTAAATTATTGCAATCGGCGTGTATGTTGAGAAATTTAAGAGTTGTGTACGTAAGGGGCATCCTTATCATATGAAGCAATTTAAGGAAAGCTTTGCAGAAGAAAACATCTTTGTTAAGCCTAGTTGGACAGTCAGGAAAAAAAGACATTCCCCACGAAGGAAACCGTGCAGTCAATGAAGCATGACAATGCTTACAAGACAAGATTAATTTGAGTATGAGAATACCTTGGCAATAAATAGAAATTTGATTTTATAATGTGCCTGTGTAAGCCTTCTCTGCCTACAGCATAGCCTCACCATTCGTATTTTCTCACGGTGTGGGGAAGTGGGTTTAGAAAGTCAAGGACAGAGCTGGGTGGTGGGGGGATATAATCAGAAAATAAAGTCAGTCCTATGCAGTCTTTGGTCTCATCCTTCCAACTCTGCCCATGTCAGCCATCCTCACCATGGTAGTGAGTCCGTCCATACAGAATCCTCTGTGCCACAGCTGTGGTGCTCTGAGTTAACTTTATTGAAGGAACAGGACACTGCCAACAGGAGATCCCACGAAGTGTTGCAGGTGGAGAATCACATGGCATCCCTGAGTAAGGGCGCCAGGACTGGACAGTTGCTCCAGGAGTATAGAAAAGACCCAAACCTTAGAGGACTTTGATATCACCCTGTGGTGCTAGAAAATGGTCATAATCAAAGGCTTTCATGCAGAAGGGCGATGAAACCAGAACTCTTGTGTGAAATAATAAATGGCATTGAAAGGAAGCGGACTATTGGTGAAAGGTCGGGTAGAAGGCTGTTTCATAAGGTCGGGTTGACTTTAGCAGAAATCACATCTTGCACCAAAGGAGACAAGGGGTCAGCGCCCCTGCTCCTGTTACGCCATTGCTTTATGATTGTGCTTGATGACACAATTGTTTACAACCCTTGACTTTCTCCCCTGCCTCATCATTAGTGTTACTTTAGAATAATGAAGCCTGCTCCATCCATTAACTCCACTAACATTTGCTCTCCCCGTGGATGGAGGTTAAAAATTAATTACTCTTCCAACATATTGATTACACGACTATAAATATAAAAACAGCAACTACAGGGACCCTTTGTTTAAACAGCTTGTTTGCTCTTTTTAAAGGGGAGAATTAGCATAGAAGGAACTTGGACACACAGGAGATACCGAAAAGGCAGCCCTAGAGTGCCACCTAGTGTTCATGCCTTGCCAACACACAGAGTCTCACGCTGTTTTTATTGCCTGCTGTCCAAACACAAATGTGGATTTTAGGCAAACAAAATATTTATTTTGAAACTGTAGCAAAAATGATAGTCCCATTCAGTTTCTAGGTGGTGGTGAGTGGACAGAATGGGAGGATATTACTTGCAGCTTTGACTCGTCCCTCATCCAACATCCTTTTATCATGATAGAAAAAGAAAAATGGTCCTAGTGTAGAACTAGCTATACTTTAACTCTTTTCATCTCTTTAACCAGATATTTTCTGATAAATTCTCCGATTAAAATTGGTTTATTTTCTCCCTCTCCCTCTCCCCCTCCCTGCCTCCCCCTCCCTTCTCTTCTCTTCTCCTCTCCTCTCCCCTCTCCCTCTCCCTTCCTCCCCCTCCCTTCTCTCTCGCTCGCTCTCTCTCTCTCTCTCTCTCTCTCTCTCTCTCTCTCTCTCTCTCTCTCTCTCCCCCTCCCTAGTGTGGATGTGGACTCAGCTAGGCTCTGACATTGAACTCTCCTGCCATGGAAATGTAACCTTACTAGGGTAGCTCATTTATCAGAGCTCTTCCTTCTACAGACAATAAAATTCACTTTGTTTCACATCCTTAATACAGCCCAGCCCTTAGGAAGCACGGTTCTATCCTTATATTAGGCAATTCACATTGACCTTGTAACTGCGGGCACTCATGCCGGTAACTTAAAGAGACTCCAGGAGAAATGCAGTCGAAGGTCACAGTTGTAAATCTTAGACCGGAAGGCCAAAGATTATCACCTTGATACCAAGTGCAGAGGGTTCCTTTCTACTTCGGAGTGTGTTGTATTTCAAAGTGTGTACTTTCCCAAAACCTACAGGTGAACCTACATTGACTGTTGCAGGTCTGCCTCAAATGACAACAAAAAACATTTTAACAAACACTACATAACTGGTGGAGAAAGCAATTACATATATTATTCCTGAAATTCGTTGAGAATTTTCGTTTCACATTCTGATAGAGCCCAATTATAATAATTTTTGTTAATTAAAAGGCTACGTGAGCCTGTGGATTTTTAAAGAGTTTGCAGGTGGGACCTGAGCAATCTGTTTGTAAACAGGGACTGTTTATAGCAGCAGAAAGTTGAGCTCTGTTGAGATCAGGAACAAATGTTTGACTCATAACCCCGGACAAAAAAATAACCCTGTTGGGTACCTCAAAAGCATCTGAGTAATGTGTGTCCGAGAGGTCAAGGGGCTTTAAGAGAGGAAGCATGCAAGCTGATGACTGCAAAGTAAAAATATTATCGTCAGGCTCCAGCTGTGGCTTCAACATAGGGTTTTATATAAGAAAAAAAACCAAAGTAAATTAATCCTGTCTGCAAAAGAGAAAGGAAGAGAGAGAGAGAAACATTTTTAAAGTATTTCTTACTTAGCTTTATATGCATACAGAACTTACGGGTACATTAAATGTAGAATAACGTTAAGCTGTCATTTCCTTGAAAGCTAGCATCATGGCAGACTCCATCTGCCCCACTCAGTCCTGGGAAGTTCCACCTCTCCTCTACCATGGCCTCTCAGTTTCACTCCTGCATACCTCACATAGAAAAGCATACATGTATGTTGGTCTTAGAGTTTTAAAATAAAAGTGGTATGGTTCTCCATATACAACCAGAAGCCGTTTGTTTTCACAAGCATTCTTTCAGTTGATAATTGGTCTTGTTTCACTACACTTATCATCTGTAAAACTGATATTTTAAAATTATTTAATCGGGGCTGGAGAGTTGGCTCCGTGGTTAAGAGCACTTGCTCCTCTCTCGCAGAGGACTCCCCCATTTCAACTCCTACAACCCACATGGTGGCTCACAATCATCTGTAAGTCCAGTCCTGGGGGATACAACATCCTCTCTGGCCTCTATAGAGGCTGTGCACATATAGTACACTGTAGCCATCCAGCAGCCACAGGCGAACTGGGTTTACCTGAAAGGGAGGCTGGAAATAATGGGGGGGGGGGGGGAGGAGAGAAGAATGAAGCCAAGACAAAAGTTCTGATCAAGGCTCAAAGTTCAATTTTCAGTTCTGCGTTTATATAGGTAAAGACCTATCCTTAGTTTCAGTTGAGTTCTTGTTTCAAAACAAGCACAGCAGGCAGTCTTGTTTCTGAGGAATACTGTGGATGTGGTAAACAGGAGACTTCCACCTGGTCAGAAGACTCCACCCCAGGTAGGCTAGGCAACTGTGGCAAACAGGTCTGATTAGCCCGCTCAAGGCTGGGGGAAGGGTACAGTATACAAACATGTAAGCAGGTACAATACCCATACACGTAAGATAATTAAATAAGTAAATCTGAAAATTTGTGTGATGTGTTTAATCAGTTCCCTCTTTCGAGGCATTGGAGTTGCTGCCGCTGTATTCTTGCTGTTGCTACCTTCGCTCTATGGTGTTTGCCATTACAATGTTGCAAAGAAGGTAACTTTTACAGATCATCTAATACCCTGCCTGCTTATTCTTCTACAGTACAGTTCCAAAGTAGGATTGACAACTAAAATACAGTGGATAGTTCCTAGACATAGAACATTCTTTCCCTGAATACACTTTTTCACTTTCCCAACAGTCTCATATATACCTGGGATGCTATTGCTCCTTTTAATCATTCCAATTTAGTAAGTAAAAAAAAAAAACTCACTGTTGTAGTAATATTGTAGTAATTTGATTTTTCCGTGATTAGTAGAGAAATGAATTTCGAGGATTTATTATGGTTTCTTCTTTAAAAATCACCTTTTCATTTGGTCCCTAACACCTCCAAAAACTAACAATGCTGTTTCCTACCCTTGAACTATCATGTCTGTACACAATTTTTTCTTTTGTTCTTTGTATTTTTTCTCGCACTTGGAAAATACTCTCACATATTAGCAATACTAACTCTTAATTTTCAGTATAAATTATTTTCCTAGCCAGTTTTTGTCTTTTGACTATGAATCTTCTGTTTTTCTTTTACAATATAAAATTCCTTAAGTGGGCCAATAAATCTAATGTTAGTTTATTGCCTCACATACATTTATACAGGATTAAAGAGGTCTTAGAGAGTTCCCATCCTAATATTACATATGAATTTCAGGAACATGCCCTAGTGATGGAAAGATCTTAACTCCAAGGATCCATAAAATTAGTCTCTAAGCAATCTCTCCCATTTTATTGGGAGGCAATAAAATATAGTAGTACCGAGCAATAACCAAAGCAGGGTATCCTCCAAAAGGTTGGGGTACTACTCAGTACTGATCAAAACTGGCTTTTTTGTAATGTAGGTCTTGCATTATCATATCACCTTCATTTTACATTCAAAGAAAAGCCAGCAAACTGAACATTTGTATAAAGTCTCCAAATACATATATCTTAATCTGTTAGTCAAGATAGACCAGGTAAATCTGTGGGCTTCTGATGCCAAGCTTGGTTCTTTCATTGTACATTGGTTATGAAGAATTCAGAAGTACAAGCATTTATGGAGTCTTCACTGGGCAATGAGTACTGAACCGTTTCATTTAATCCTGTATAAATGTCAGCATGCCCATTTTGCAGGTGAGAAAACCAAAACTGAGGATGCATTGAAGATTCTCTAGTATTAACCAGTAAATGAGTCAAGAACTGAACCCAGTTTTTCTGCCTCCAAAGGCTAGTCCTTTCTACCTCACCATGTTACAACCCTTCTCAAATCCCAGTGGAATGTTTCCGTATTTTGGGGAAATTGGTCATAAAAACTCTTAAGGAACATTTCCAGAACTGTGTGAAATATGGAGGAGATGGTTGACAACTAGATCAGATTTTCTTGAATGCTAGATGCACACAAGCCCTCAGAGCCAACCTCAGCATTGCAGCACATCTGGGAAGATGTTCTCAATGTAGACAAATACAAGAAATACATGGCTTTGCCGATACTGCCTCTCATTTCTTGAAGTGTGTGCTGTCCGACAGAGAGGTAGCAGTGACCAAAACATCAAAATTAACTGATGTTAATTTCCTTCCCTTGGAACTGAGACTCCGTCCTACCTGTGGAATACCTTGGTGGGCCATTAGAAGACTGTGTGTCCAGATAAGCTGTAGAGATCAGAAACAAGCAAGCCTCATGACAGTTACCTTAGATGGTCTTTTGAGAAGAATGCCAATTTTTTTTTTTTTTAGCAAGGAACTGAAAAATTGTGGCAATTTTGTCAAACATAGGAGTTTGAAGGATGAGGTATCTATTGACCAGGGCCTTTTATTTCAGTGAAATAACTGTAAAAGTAACTTTTATTTGCCTAATGTAATTGTTGTCCCTTACTGTACTGCTGAATAAACTCACCCTTTCTGGTTCTTTGTAAATTCTGGATGTCTGGTTCAACTCAGCTGTTCCGATATAAACACCTCTACAAGCTGACTGATTCAATCTGGCTTCTCTATGCTTTCAACTGAATTGCTTTTCTGGGCTTCAGACTAACTCTGGAAATTTGTTCTAATCTTTTGGCTCCTTCTCATTCTCTGGCTTCAACTGCCTCTGATCTGCACTGAACTGCATGAACTCATGAATGAATGAATGAATGAATGAACTCAACTCCACTACACTGCTCTCACTGTACTGACTCCCAACTGACTCACTCTTCCTGTGCTGCTCTTAAGTAGCTCCTGTTTCCTGCCTATTCTTGTGAAAGCTGTGTGTAATCTATATCTGACTCATTCAGTCAAATCTATCTCTGATTCATCACTTTTCCTGCCCTCCATTAGACTTCACTTTCAAACATGGCTCCTTCTTTCTACAAACTAATTTTACCTTAAAGGTATGTACTAATGGGGTGTTTGTATTTCAGCCTGAGGGATTAAAGGTGTGTGGCATGTCTGCATTACAGCTGGATCATACAGACCAAGGTCTTTGGATGTGATCCCTTGCCAGAGCAGCCATATTGCTAGATTAAAATTCCTCTACAAGTAATCCACCAATAAGGATTGTGCATGCCTGTAACAAAAGCCATAGCAACTTAGAAGTTCCCTGGCTTTAAGTAGTGATTTCTGTCTTCTTGTTATTCCCAATGTTTTATTTTTAATATATATTGATTAAATTATTTTAGGTCTGGAATAATAAAGTCAATGCAGAAGTTAAAAGAGTATTTTTTTTCTTTATTAAGCAACAATAGTAAATGTAGACTCTGCTGCCAGAGAAATTTTAAAAGTCAGGAGGAAAGCTCCTCCTTTGATAAACAGTAAGTCTGAGTATGGGTCACAATGAAAAGCACGTATGTGCTCAGGTCTGAGACTCTAGACCTGAAAACTGCAGCATAGACAATCTGGAATGTCCAACACTTCATGCTGATGCTATGCTCTTCATTGCACTCTCCCAAAACCACCTTGGATTTCAAATGTGACAACATCAAATTCTTATCTTCACTCTGAAATATGTAAAATGCAAGCCATTTTTAGCCTCAGGCACTCCTAAAAAGAGCATTTTACACAAAAATCAGTCTAGCTTCTTTCCTAAGTGTACAACAAACCTTAATGATAAAACAGCTTCTGTAGTTGGACCCAACAAGAAGGTCCAAGGCCTAGCTCAGTCATGTTTTGGCAGCGAGTCTTGAGCTCTTACCATGTATCCAACATTATACAGGATAATTTATATGGATCGATAGTGAGAAACCAGACAATGATCTTTAGTATGTACTACCAATATTACTTCCAATTTGCAGATGAAGTAACTGAGGACCAGAGAACCAAGGAACTCACCCAAGATTGTGTACTCTAATAAACACATGAACTAGGACTCTAACAGAAGTACTTCACCAAGAAACCAGGCTTTCAATGTACAAGTGGGAAACACTTTCCTTCTTAGTCAAGAAACTTATCCCAAAAATAAAACATATGTCACCCATTTCCCTATTTTGAGTGATGAGTGAAGTGTTAAATGTTACAGCATTACTCTACTATATTCTTTGACAAATCATAAGTACAGTGGGAAAGGAGGATCTAGACACAGGGATGAGCATCCAGCGTGGGATTCAGTCACTTATGCTTTGAACTTGCCATCAGCAAAACTCAAACCCCATTCCCTCAGGTTGTCAAAAGAAAAGAGTGGTATATATTGTGTAATCTACCAAAAAAGTTGTCATGTGTATTATTGTGAAGACATAGAAGACTAATGTGCAACCTAAGTGGAGAGGAGGAAGGAAAACATTCCTGGCAGGGAGCCAAGGCCAGGATGTGTTGCCTCAAGGACTTTGGAAGACTGACCAAGTTGATCCTGAGTCTATTGCAGCATAAGTTAGGCGTGCCCGGCATCTAGTGTTTTGATAGGTATTTTTCCCACAGTTGACTGCAACTATTTGTTTTATTTCTATTCCTACCTTCCACCTAGAAATTATTTGTCAGTCTTTTCTTCGGTTATCAAAACAGTTGTTGGGCACTTACTATACGCTTGGGACTAGATTGACCATGTTAAACAATGGAGATAGGATAGCAGTTAAAACAGAATTCCTGCCCTTATGGAACCGCGCATTCGAAAGGGGGAGGCATGTACCAAAGAAGTGATGATAATTGCTTCGAGGTAAAGCTAGAAGGAGCTTAGCCACGATAGGTGAGATGGTGGAGCAGCACAGGCCCATTTGGGGCGGGGTAGTTAAGAGTGGGATGCTGAAGATAAAGAAAGACAGAGTTAGGGTCTCTCTTAAAGGAAGAATTGGCAATGACTTCTTTATAGATCCAATCAGCAGAATAGGAAAGAGGATTTGGAGATGACTACTAGCCTTCTGCAACAAACAACAAAAAAGACTGTGCTCACCATTCACTCATATATGGAAAATGGAAAGAGATGGTTGGGGAGTCAAGAGGAGCATTTAAGCTGTGTTAATTTTATAATGTCTGCAAGAGTTCAAAAGTCAGATTAAGGGAACAATCTCAGAATCCAAAAGAAAGTTGTGTATACATTGCCTTGAGAGTTGTCAGGAGAATTTGTCATTATCTGGAAAAATTCTTAGCACAAGACAGTGTTCAGTAAGTGGTAGCAACATTAAATTTCCCTTCTTCCATACATGTTAAAACTTGAAAGTTATTAAGTTATATCTTAAAAGTTAAACTTCTATTTCTACATATCATTTTCTCCTCAATTCCTTCAATGACATTACCCATCACTCCACTCAACAGAATCTGCTCTTGTCAAAGTCATCCGTGGGGGTTGGAGAGATGGTTTAGTTAGTAAAGCATTTACCTTGCAAGCATGAAGAAATGCTTGAACCTTGGAATCCATAGTAAAATTTCATAGCACCATGGAGCATATGTAACCCTATACTAGGAAACAGAAATGGGAAGATCCAAGAGCTGACTGGCCAGACAGTCAAGCCTAATTAGTGAGTTTCAGGCCAAAGAGAAGCTCTGTTTAAAGGAGGATAGACATTCCTGAAAATGACACTCAAGATTTTCCTCTGGCACACATACACACACACACACACACACACACACACACACACACACACACTCAAGTAGTCATGGAGATGTTGAATCTGTCAACTTCACACTACTGTTTACCGGCATCCAATACAGTTTCTCACTTTCCCTTCCTTGATCAGCTTTGTTTCAGAGATACCAAGCCATCCTCAATTTCCATGCTTGTCCAGTAACATTCTGTTCAGCATCCTTATGCTGAATCTTTTCCTCCAACTCAACTTCCAGGCATTGAAGTAACTGAAGTTCTGTCCTGAAGCACTCTACAAACCCTCCATTTGGCTGTTTCTTCTATCCTTCCTTTTTTCCTTCTGCCTTAGTCAGTGTTCGATTGCTGTGAAGAGATACCTTGACTATGCCAACTCTCATTGAGAAAACCATTTAACTGGGGGCTTATTTACAATTTCAGAGATTTAGTCCATTTTGATGGTGGAAGAGAGCATGGTGGTAGGTATAGCAGGCATGGTGTTGGAGAAGTAGCTGAGAACTACATCCTGATCCACAGGCCAAGAGACTCTTGAAATCTCAAAGCCCACCCCCAGTGATGCACTTCCTCTAACAAGCCACATCTACTCCAGCAAGGTCACACCTCCTACTCCTTCTAATCCTTCTTAGCCACTCTCTAATGACTAAAGCATTCAAATATGTCTTCCTTTGAATTCCAAATCCATATATTCACTATCTGCGTGATATTTTCTTATGTTAACTATATCAAGCTTAACAAAGAAAAATGAAACTCTTGACACTATCTTTCCCACAACTCTATTATCTGAGAAAATACTATCTTTGTTCAACTGTGGCACTCTACCAATGTCCTACCCATTGGTACATGTGTCCTTCCCCCAGCCTTGAGTAGGCTAATCAAACCCAGGATGGTTTTACAACCTAGCTGGGAGTCTTCTGACCTCGCATCATTTGCAGTTTCCTACAGGAGCTTTGAGATGTTGACTGACTGCTGAACTTGCTTTGCACCTCAATCCAGCTGAAACAAAGGATGGGTCTGTGGGTTTTCCCTATATAAACACAGTGCTGAAAATTAAACTTTGAGCCTTGATCTTTATCCTTTGTCTTTATCCTTTATCTTTTTCTTTGCTTTATCCTTCTCTCACCCCCCCCACCCTTCCTCACTCCATCCTTTTTCACTTCCAGCCTCCCTTTCAGGTACCCAGTGCATCCATGGCTGCTGGAGAGCTGTAGGTACACACTCCTAATTCTACTTCTAAAATATATACACAGTCTGCTTCACCACCGCTGCAAACTCCAAGACCAAGGTAGCATTGTTTCTCACCTGACTAATGCTGGAATAGTTTTCAAACTTCCAGCATAATCCAGTTTGTTCATAGCCACTGTAGTGAGCATTTGAAAACATAACTCGGGCTGTGTCACTGTCATGTTCAGTCAACTACTTTTTTATTGTTGCGATGAGACACCATGACCAAAGAAACTTATGAAGAGTTTGTTTGGGGCTTACAGTTCCAGTGTCCATAATGGCAGGGACAACATGGTTTGTGGGAGCTGAAGCTGAGGACTCACATCTCAAACCACAAACAGGAAGCAGAGTGAGCAAACTAGAAACAGAATGTTCAAACTCTCAAAACCCACTTCAAATGATATGCTTTCTCTGGGAAGGTCACACCTGCTAAGTAAGACTCTCAATCAGTGCCACTAACCAGGACCAAATATCAGAGCCTGTACGGAACATTCTCATTCAAACCATCACACATGCTTAAAATCCTGTGGCACTTAGAATGTCTTCTAGTCCATTAAAGCTTATGATTGGTCCTCAGCTTCCTTCCCACACTTCTCATTTTGCTCAGCCTCTTCCCACATCGCCAGTCAGCTTCCTAGGATCATGGTCTAATTGTTGTCCTATGTTTTGATCTGTTTTATCTTGTTTTGGTTTCAGTGGAACTCTCTGCCCTAAGCTGGCTGTTCCCTTCTTGGGAAAGCTTTCCTGACCAGCCAGCCTACCATGGTAGCATGCTCAGCCACGTTCTGTCACATAGCATTGGTTTACTTTGCTTGCTAATCATAGTTATTTGGAATGATCTTCAATCCGCGTGTTTATTTTTGCATACTTTTGCACTCTACTAGAAGATTTGCAAGGAGGGCAAGAACTGATTTTTCTTGTTTATCTTTGTATCCTTAGCATCTAAACAGAGACTGGCATCCAATAGACATTCCACAATGTTTGCCAATGAGAAAATAATAGCTGCTGTTTGTGATAGTTTGAATAAAATTGACCCAAATAGGCCCACAAGGAGTGGTACTACTAGGAGTATGACCTTGTTAGAACAAGGGTGGCTTTGTTGGAGGACGTATGTCACCAGACGGCTGTGAGATCTCAGAAGCTCAAACCAATTCACTTCTTCTGCCTTCAGATCAAGCTGTAGAATTCTCATATCCTTCTCCAGCTCCATGTCTGCCTGCAGGCAGCCATGTTTCCTAAGCAAGCCCCAAGTAAATGTTTTCCTTTATGAGTGGTCATGGTGTCTCTTCACAGTAATAAACCCTAACAAAGACTCTGTTCCACTGCCTAAAGCTGAGGCAGACATGGTGGTGAACACTCCCCTCCATTTGTTCTGATGGTTTTGCTACTTGGCTAGTTCCTTCGGTTCTATCCCGCTGCCTTCCCTTATCTTGAACCACTTCCACTCAAACTTTAAATGTTAGTATTTCGCAAATTCTATTAGTTACAAAAACTCTCCTTTCTAAAGATTCTCTCTCTCTCTCTCTCTCTCTCTCTCTCTCTCTCTCTCTCTCTCTCTCTCTCCCTCCCTCCCTCCCTCCCTCCTTCCCCCCTTTCCTCTCCATGGATACTGCCTCAGTTCAGGCTTTCATCTTCTTTCACCCCCCAGCATATTAAGAGTCTCCTGCATGATCTCCTCTTCCATTTCCTCAATGCAATATTCTCAGTATTCCTCAATGCAAATATTTCTCAATGCAATACTCAAACTTTCTAATACACACATTTTCAATGCACAACTTTCAGAGTTTCTGCCTTCTGTTTTTTATTAGATATATTCTTTATTTGCATGTCAAATGATTTCCCCTTTTCTGGGCCCCCCTCCTACCCTGAAAGTCTCATAAGCCATCTCCCCTACCCCTGTTCCGTAATCAGCCCCCTCCTGCTTCCCTGTCTTGGCATTATGCCACACTGGTGCATTAAGCCTTTCCAGAACCAGGGGCCTCTCCTCCCTTTGGTGTCCAACAAGGCCATCCTCTGCTGTCTATGTGTCTGGAGCCATGGGTAGCACCATGTGTACTGTCTGGTTGATGGTTTTGTCCCTGGGAGCTCTGGGTGTACTGGGTGGCTCATATCATTGTTCCTCCTATGGCACTGCAAACCCCTTCAGCTCCTTGGGTCCTTTCTCTAGCTCCCCCATTGGGGACCCTGTGCTCAGTTCAATGGTTGTCTGAGAGTGTCCCCCTCTGTATTTGCCATGCACTATCACAGCCTCCCAGGTGACAGCTATATCTGGCTCCAGTCAGTAAGTACTTGTGGGCATCAATAATAGTGTCTGGGTTTTGTAACTGTATATGGGATGAATCACTCAAGAAGTTAGACTCCAGAGAGTCAAATAACCCTATTAAAAAAAATGGGGTACAGAGCTAAACAAAGAATTTTCACCTGAGGAATATCAAATGACTGAGAAGCACCTAAAGAAATGTTCAACATCCTTAGTCATCAAGGAAATGCAAATCAAAGCAACCCTGAGATTTCACCTCACATCAGTCAGAATGGCTAAGATCAAAAACTCAGGAGACAGCAGGTGCTGGCGAGGAAGTGGAGAAAGAGAAACACTCCTCCACTGCTGATGGGATTGAAAGCTGGTACAACCACTCTGGAAATCAGTCTGGTGGTACCTCAGAAAACTGGGCACGATACTACTGGAGGACCCTGTTATACTACTCCTGGGCATATACCCAGAGGATTCCCCAGCATGTAATAAGGACACATGTTCTACTATATGCATAGCAGCCCTATTTATAATAGCCAGAAGCTGGAAAGAACCCAGATGTCCCTCAACAGAGGAATGGATACAGAAAATGTGGTATATTTACACAATGGAATACTACTCAGCTATTAAAAACAATGAATTCATGAAATCCTTAGGCAAATGGGTGGAACTGAAAAATATCATCCTAAGTGAGGTAACTCAATCACAAAAGAACACACATGATATGCACTCATTGATAAGTGGGTTTTAGCCCAGAAGCTCGGAATACCTAAGACACAATTCACATATCAAATGATCCCCAAGAAGGAAGAACAAAGTATGGATACTCCGGTCCTTTTTAGAAGGGGGAACAAAATACCCACAGAAGGAGAAACAGAGACAAAGTGTGGAGCAGAGACTGAGGGAGTTTCTGCCTTCTGTACATAGTCCTCAGTCAAATGTGAAAGGCTCATCTGTGAATAGACCTTGCCTCAGTGAGAATGGCACCTGTCAACTCCCTTCATCCTAGAGTGTTCTACCCATTCCAGAATCACTCTCAAATGGCTCCTGTTCCAACCTCTTTGCTGTGGTACAGAATGTTCATTGTGCTGAAGTGTCTTTCTATCAGTTTCCAGTCCAGCATGTTAAAAATCATACTCCTCCTTTAACTAATTCAAGGGTCTCTTCTGATGGAAATCCATCCTATCTACCATGTTCATGATTGGGCCTTCTCTACTATCAATAATATGTGTGTTTGTTATTTCACTTTTCATACAATATGATCATCCCTCATGACAGGAACTACATTTTATTCCCATATCTCCATGTTGAGATTCAGACCTGAGACAAAAAGCTGGGGTACATATTTAGCATATCAAAGCAGACTGGTCTCTAGGTCCTCCCAGTATCCCTCAGTCTCTACCTGGCATATGCCCTTTACCCAGAACTTTCCAGCAGAGGAGCTGCCCTTCCCCTCTCTCAGAAGTTCTTTCCTATATAATCCAGATACTTTGGTCTCTCCTTCCTTCTTTCTTCTCTCCCCTTCTCTCTGCATTATCTCTCTTCCTACATGCACAGCTCTTTATCTTTCTTTTCCCCCTCCCCTCTGTCTCCTTCCCCATAGAGACCTCCCTGGTCTCATTCCTTGGGACCCATGAACCAATAAACTGATCAAATAAAGCTACTTCCCAATAAATCTGTCTTCAAATATTCTAATCTGGCTTGAATTGGCAGAGAATAATTTATCACCCCTACTCTGCCTCAACATTACATTACTAATATTTGTTTATGGGGAGATAAATAAAAGACTCTAAAGACAAATGTATTTAGTCACTTAACAAAAATATACTGTTTTAATGAAAGTTCAGTAGGCACAGTGGTTCCTGTCTATACTTCAAGCACTAGAAAAACTGAGACAAGATTGCCACAAGTTTGAGGCCATCCTGGTCCACATAATGAGTTATAAATCAAGCTTAACTACAATGTGAGACCTTATGACAAACACACTTACATGAGAGAGAAAAAGATAGACAGAGGTAGAAGAAGTGAGAGGGAGAGGGAGAGGGAGAAGAGGGTGTCAGATATCCTGGAGCTGTAGATCCATCTAATATGGGTTCTTGAAATCCAAACCTGCCTTGGATCCTTTGGAAGAACAGCAAGGGAGCAAGGGCTCTTAATATTGAACCACCTCCATTTGTTTTTATTCTAAAACAGCGCTCTACCAGTGATGATCGCTACAGGTTAATTTGAAATTCCTGATCCAAACGCACAAATCAGTTTGTTTAATAGTTCTTTGAAATACAGGAAAACTGGCACAAATTCCAAGGGAAGGCAAATACAATAAGTTCTTCCAATGAATTCTGAGATCACAACCTCTAAAACGTGCTAGTAAGGCAGCTGTAAGTAAGTTACCACTCCTGTATGTAACCTCTCACCCGTATTCCTGTAAGTTCAACACAACACATGATTCACGAGAAGAAAGGAAGAAAGGAAGGGAGGGAGGGAGGGAGGGAGGGAGAGGGAGAGAACACAGAACTTAGTGCATAATGCTTATCATCAATGGTTATCATTTACCATAAGTAATGGATTGTGTTGAAATTTATCATTGAAATTCTATAATAAAAACAAGGTTTAAGAAAGAGGAAGAAAGTTCTTGTTAAAGAGTACTTTCCCATACTAAACATAATCCTCAATATTCTGTTGCCTGAATTGACTTTTCAGGTTTTGAAAAGCATTGAGAAATTCAGAGCAATCAGAAGTGGGAAGGTAGAGTCACAAAGTGAAGCCTGGAAAGGGAAGCCCAGGAATGAAGGAAATCTGCACTCCACGTTTGACCAAGAAGAATTTACACAAAGATTTGGTGATGAAATTTTTATAGGAAGAACCCAGAGCCATCCCTGCCTCTGTTAGAGCCAGGGTTCAAAACCAAGACTCAGAAGGTAAGCCTCGCACTACAAAACTGCAATATGTTGTCCTTGCCTCCTAGAGGGAAATGATGAGCAGTGACTCACTGAGAATGACTGCAACGCAGAGTTCTTATCGTGGTGCGAGCTCCATTCCTGCCAGAGAGGAGACCTGAGTAAGACCATTCCCTGCTTGAATTTTAAATGATAGTGTGAAAATAAAAACAAGAACTCCCTCCAAGATGGCAGAACCAAGGGGGATTTCCATACTACCCTCAATGCAGAGCAGGCTTCAGTAAATGGCTGTACTTGATAACAACATTAGAATCTATCTCACATTTGACAGATCTTTATTTAAATATTTTTTTCAAGTCAGCTTTTTTTTATATTTTTTCATACATTCACTCATTTATTCAGGATTTTTTGCCTTCTTTTTTATTTTTATTTTTTTTTATTTTTTTAATTACATATTTGCTTTATTTACATTTCAAATGTTATCCCCTTTCCTCGTTACCCCTCTGAAAACCCCCATCCCATCCCCCTTCCCCCTGATTACCAACCCCACACATACACTTTCCTGACCTGGCATTCACCTACACTGGGGCATTGAGCCTACACAATGGCCTGCCCTCTCATTGATGTCTGAAATGGCCACCTCTGCTACATATGTAGCTGCAGCCATGGGTCACTCCATGTGTACTCTTTGGTTTGTGGTTTAATCCCTGGGAGTTCTGGAGGTACTGGTTGGTACATATTATTGTTCCTCCTGTGGGGCTGCAAACCTCTTCAGCTTCTTGGGTCCTTTCTCTAGATGCTTCATTGGGGACCCTATGCTCAGTCTATTGGTTGGCTGTAAGTCATGGGTAATCTGATCCACCTTCCAAGAAGGATAAAAGTATCAGCACTTTGGTCTTTCTTCTTCTTGAAATTCATGTGGCCTGTGAGTTGTATCTTGGGTATTCTGAGCTTCTGCGCTAATATCCACTTATCAGTGAGTGCATACCATGTGTGTTCTTTTGTGATTGTGTTACCTCACTCAGGATGATATTTTCTAGCTCCATCCATTTGCCCAAGAATTTCATGAATTCATTGTTTTTAATAGCTGAGTAGTACTCCATTGTGTAAATGTACCACGTTTTCTGTATCCATTCCTCTGTTGAGGGACATCTGTGTTCTTTCCAGCTATTACAAATAAGACTGCTATGCACATAGTAGAATATGTGTCCTTATTATATGTTGGAGCATCTTCTGGGTATATGCCCAGGAGTGATATAGCTGGGTCCTCCAGTAGTATCATGCCCAGTTTTCTGAGGAACCTCCAAATTGATTTCCAGAGTGGTTTTACCAGCTTGTAATCCCACCAGCAATGGAAGAGTGTTCCTCTTACTTCACATCCACAGCATCTGCTGTCCCCTGAGTTTTTGAACTTAGTCATTCTGACTGGTGTGAGGTGGAATCTCAGGGTTGTTTTGATTTGCATTTCCCTGATGATTAAGGATGTTGAACATTTCTTTAGGTGTTTCTCAACCATCCAGTATTCCTCAGTTGAGAATTCTTTGTTTAGATTGTACCCCATTTTTAATAGGATTATTTAGTTCTCTGGAGTCTAACTTCTTGAGTTCTTTGTATATATTGGCCCTTTGTGTGTATGTATATATATATATATATAAAAGCCCTCTATCAGATGTAGAATTGGTAAAGATCTTTTACCAATCTGTTGGTTGCCCTTTTGTCCTATTGACAGTGTCCTTTGCCTTACAGAAGCTTTGTAATTTTATGAGGTCCAATTTGTCTATTCTTGATCTTAGAAGCAAATACACCCAAGAGGAGTAGACGGCAGGAAATAATCAAACTCAGGACTGATATCAACCAAGTAGAAACAAAAGGAACTACACAAAGAATCAACCAAACCAGGAGCTGGTTCTTTGAAAAAACCAACAAGATAGATAAACGCTTAGCCAAACTAACCAGAGGGCACAGAAACAGTATTCAAATCAGCAAAATCAGAAATGAAAAGGGAGACATATACTGAGGAAATCCAAAAAAAAATCATCAGATCCTGCTACAAAACTGGAAAATCTAGATGAAATGGACAATTTTCTAAACAGATACCAGGTACTAAAGTTGAACCAGGATCAGATAAACAATCTAAACAATCCCATAACTCCTAAAGAAATAGAGGCAGTCATTAATAGTCTCCCAACCAAAAAAGGCCCAGGACCAGATAGGTTTAATGCAGAGTTCTATCAGACCTTCAAAGAAGACCTAATACCAATACTCTTCAAAATATTCCATCAAATAGAAACAGAGGAACACTACTCAATTTGTTCTATGAAGCCAGAATTACTCTGATACCTAAACCACACAAAGACCCAACAAAGAAAGAGAACTTTAGACCAATTTCCCTTATGAATATTGATGCAAAAATACTCAATAAAATTCTTGCCAACTGAATCCAAGAACACATCAAAATGATCATCCACCATGATCAAGTAGACTTCATCCCAGGGATTCAGGGATGGTTCAATATATGGAAATCCATCAATGTAATCCACTATATAAACAAACTAAAAGAAAAAAAACCACATGATCATTTCATTAGATGCTGAAAAAGCATTTGACAAAATCAAACACCTCTCCATGATAAAAGTCTTGGAAAGATCAGGAATTCAAGGCCCATACCTAAACATAGTAAAAGCAATATACAGCAATCCAGTAATCAACATCAAACTAAATGGAGAGAAACTTGAAGCAATCCCACTGAAATCAGGGACTAGACAAGGCTGTCCACTCTCTCCCTACCTGTTCAATATAGTACTTGAAGTCCTAGCTAGAACAATTAGAAAACAAAAAGAGGTCAAAGGGATACAAACTGGAAAGGAAGAAGTCAAAGTATCACTATTTGCAGATGATATGATAGTTTAGTTAAGTGACTCCAAAACCTCCACCAGAGAACTTCTCAAATTGATAAACAACTTCAGCAAAGTGGCTTGTTATAAAATTAACTCAAACAAATCAATAGCCTTCCTATACTCAAAGGATAGAGAGGATGAGAAAGAAATTAGGGAAATGACACCCTTCACAATAGTCACAAATGATATAAAATACTTTGGTGTGACTCTAATCAAGCAAGTGAAAAATCTGTGACAAGAACTTCAAGTCTCTGAAGAAAGAAGTTGAAGATCTCAGAAGATGGAAAGATCTCCCATGCTCATGGACTGGCAGAGTTAATATAGTAAAAGTGGCCATCTTGCCGAAAGTAATCTACAGATTCAGTGCAATCCCCATCAAAATTCCGTCTTAATTCTTCATAGAGTTAGAAAGAGAAATTTCCAAATTTATCTGGAATAACAAAAAACCCAGGATAGCAAAAACTATTCTCAACAATAAAAGAACCTCTGGCAGAATCACCATCCCTGATCTCAAGCTATGCTATAGAGCAATAGTAACAAAAACTGCATGGCATTGGTACAATGATAGGCAGGTAAATCAATGGAATAGAATTGAAGACCCAGAAACAATTCCACACACCTATGGTCACTTGATCTTTGGCAAAGGAGCTAAAACCATCCAGTGGAAAAAAGGCAGAAATTTTCACCCAATGGTGCTGGTTTAACTGGCAGTCAACAAGTAGAAGGATGCAAATTGATCCATTCTTATCGCCCTGTACAAAGTTCAAGTCCAAGTGGATCTAAGACCTCCACATAAAAATAGATACACTGAATCTAATAGAAGACAAAGTGGGAAAGTACCTGAAGCATATGGGCACAGGGAGAAATTTCCTGGATAGGACTTTTTGTTTTCCATGCCACACCTCTAAATGAAATAAATGAAAATCAAAACACACAAAAAGACCAAAAAAAAACAAAAAAACAAAAAAAAAGGAGAAAAGAATAAAACAAAAGAGAAAGAAAATGTCCACCAAAACCAAAACAAACAAAACAATGGAGTCTGTTTTGTGTTGGTCAACTAGTCCTGGATATAAAATCTACTCCAGAATGTGATTGATGCACACAGTGGCACTTCATTGGAGAACATGGATTATTCCTTTCCCAGCCAGTATCAAATACAAAGAACTTCATGGTTAAGAATTGGACTTTGTCTTCCCTTCTCAATGCTGAGATTTTTGTCTGGCTAGAACTTGTTCAGGTCTTGTGTGTGCTATCACAGAATCATTGAGTTCATGTGTGTACTATTCCTGTGATATCTTGAAAACAGGGTTTCCTTGAAAGTATCCATCACCTCTGACTCTTAAATATTTCTGCCTCCTTGTGCAAATAGATGCCTAAGCCTTGAGGGAAGGATTTGTAAAAGACATCCCATTTAGGACTGAGTGCTACTGAATCTCTCATTCTTTGCATATTTTCCCATTGAGAGTTTCTGTGCCAATTCTCATCTACTTGAAGAAGCTTCTCTTGTGTTGAGCAATGTACTGATCTATGAATATAGCAATATTCCATGAGTCATTGCTATGTTCCTTTAGCACAATAAAAGTAGGTTTTCCCCTATGACCTATCTAGTCTAACATTCATGACCACTTTAGCAGTTAATTTCTCCATTTTCTAGTTTCTAACTGCCTCTATTAAGACATTAGGAGAACAAGTCATGATGGCGTATGCCTTTGTTCCAAGTACTGGGGAGGCAGAAGCAGGCACCTCTCTATGTGTTTGAGGCCAGCCTGTGCAACACAGCAAGTCCCTAGCCAGCCAGAGCTACATAGTGAGGTCATGTTTCAACCAAAGAGAAGAACTCAGGGATGATTGGTCATCAGAAGGCAGCTCCAACCTATCACCATTTTATGTATGTTCTACCCCCACTGATGTCAGGACTCTGTTGGCGTTGGGGCTCTGCTCAGTTCGGATGGGATGAGTATAGGCTCTATTGTGCTCATTCACGTTTATATTTTACAAAAAAATAATGCATTCTTGTTGGTATTTCATTACTGCACATTGTTGTAGGTCTTTAATTCTTGCATTTAGAACTGAAGCAAAAAAATAAATAAGACAGTCTTTGAAAATAAATATCAGATGAACAAATGCCAAAAAGGAAGGGAGATGTTTGATGTTCTTTTGGTGAGTACTGAAAATATTCACTAAGAAAAATGAGATTGGAGCTCCTTATGGTGCCAGAAAGTAAGAAAATACTGAAAGATGCACATGTGTACACACACACACACACACACACACACACACACACACACACACACACAAAATGATATAGGACGTGAAACTCAACTGAAAATTCCCAGTGTAAGTAAGAACAATTTGGGCAAAACTCAGGCTACTCTGTGAAAGGCCATTGGAAAATAAATGTAAGCCCATTAAAAGTGTGGAAGTACAGTTTCACTTTATATATAATTTTTAACCTCCGTCTGATTTTTAATATAGATCTCTCAGAAGGTCCTGAATAAAATTAAGGACACCCCCAAGTGTATACATATCTATGTATGCATGTCCATATACTCATACCTTTAGGGTACACCAACACATGGCAACTTACTGCCTGGCTGTAGAGCAGGCAGTACACAGCTGGAGAGCAGTGAATCAGCTGTAAGGACAGGCTGGTTGTAAGGTTTAAAATATGCCATAGAGCTTAAAATAATGCATTTGCAGGCTCCTGTTTACACCCCTTTTTCATCCAAAATATTCCAACATAAATGTTTGGAAAGCACTACCCAAGCACTGTATATAGATTGAGTATATGATATTTAATTCAAACACAAACATATATGTATATGACTGCTTTTCAAGGCTATTTAGATGCTATTAGGATTCAGAAAAAGCATTTTGGTTAGAAGAAGAAGATCCAGTGGAGACATCCAATCTGCTGCCTCAGTTCAGAGTCTTTGCCTAAATCTTCTATACCTTACCTCAGGTCTTGCAGATCTGGCATAGAGCTTCTCTCCCATCTGAGTTGTCTGGCCAAGTACAAATTTATTCCATTCAGTCATCAATTTATGCTGCCCAGAATCTGCCAATAAATAGTTAAGCTTCCAGATCCCCCATTCATGAAACCGACCACTTCAGTGGAGGCTGACACATTCATAAAATAGCCCAACTCAGTTCTGCAGTTCAACCACCAGAGCCCCAAGATGAGAGCCAGCCCTGAGAAATAGTTGTGGAGAGTGGGAGGACGGGACATTGATAAACCAGAGGCAGGAGAAAGGTCCAGGCAGTGAAATACACATAGGAAAGTAGCCCCATCCTCAGTATCCAAGAAGAGATCTTAGCAACAAAGAATAATTCTATAATCTATCAGCCTTGTGCCCTAGGTTAGTGGTTACATCAGTTAACACAGCATAGGAAAGAATAAATTTTATGAGAGGAATAGGTCAGCAAAGGAGAGCGGAGAAGGAATCCATCATGTCCAAGATAATAAACCAACAAACTCCTAACACTAGGAGGGAGAAAGAAAAGAACAAATGATAAATCCAGCTAACCACAGGAACAAGTAACAGAACTACAAGACTTAGTAAATATTTGTCAGCAATGATTTTAACTATGGATGGCCTGGACTCACTGTAGCACAGACCAACCAACTGGAATGAAAATCAAACAGAGCCATCTATTGTTTCTGAGAAGAACTGTTCTCTCATAAAGACTCCCACGGATTGAGAGTCAATGGATGAAAGTCGATCTGCTAACAAATGGAATCAGAAAACAAGTCAACATAGTTATTCTGGTAGCTGAAAACAAATAAAAAATATAAAGAAAACCACTGCATATTAACAAGAAGAGAACCCACAAAGAAGATATACAATTATAATTACATATGTACCAAATGTCAAGCTTTCCAATTTTATAAACTAAGTTCTAATGAATATGAAAGGGTAGGTAGATCCTGACATAGTATTACAGGGTAATTTCAATACTCTTCTTTCATCTTTTATTGTTTTTCAACTTTGTATTGGTTCTTTGTGAATTTCACATCATGCACCTTAATCCCATTCATCTTCCCCTCCCTTTATACCCACCTTCTACCCTCGTAACTCCACCCCCAACAGGAAAAAAAAAGCCCTTTGTGGAAGCTGTAGTGTGTCACAGTGTGCCCCACAATATACCCTTTTGTTCCCATTTCTTTGTTATGAAAATTTCTTTGCAATGACTTGTTGGTCTGGTACAAGACCTCTGGCTTCTGCTACTCTATCAATACTGGATCCTCACTGAGACTCCTCAGATGTCTTGTCGCTGCCTTGTGCCTACTTTTGGGTCTGTAGGACCGACCCCATCATGTACTCCAACAGTTCATCCTTGAGGTAGATATTGTGGAGGGCCTATTCAAATCCTTGGATCTGGGCCCGAGAGATATCTGAGCTGTCAACCCACTGGCTCTCTTGTTCTCACACACTCAGAGCTGGCTCACCAACAACTCCTCCAACCAGGGCCAGGTCTATCCTCCTGCCCAGGTGTCGCAGGACTTTCTTTGGGACTGCTAGCTCCTAAATAACAGCATAGAGACTTCTAGTTATTTTAAGTGCCTAGGCCTTATAGCTAGACTTGTTTCCAACTAGCTTGTAACTTATTAACCCATTTGTTGTGTTTTCTGCCACACGGCTTGTAAGTTACCTTTCCTTCTTAGTCACTGCCTGCTTCTTCCCTCACATCTGGCTGGTGAAATCTTCCCCTCTTGACTTTTCTTTCCCAGAGTTCTATCTCTCCCAAAAGTCCCACCTTTCCTCTCCTGTTTAGCTGTAGGCCATCAGAGTTTTATTAAAACCAATCTGAAGGTGACAGTGGGGACTTTTGCAAAATATGATGTAGTCATATGAATGGTAATACCAAAGTCCGGTCTGTATTCAATTCTATGCCTGGCACAGAATTAGCATTTGAATATTACAAAGACAATCTTTACTCAGGGCATAATAACATTATCCCAACCCCCAGGCGAGGTTCAGGGCCCACTCTCTCCCAAGTGTTGCAGCTGGTGGGGGACATGGCCAGTTCTCCCACTCTCATGGGACCCAGGGCCAGCTCTGCTGCCTGCCAAAGTTGGCCAGGACAAGGGAAGGGTGGAGGGTTTGTCTCCCTCGTCCACACCCACTGAACAGCAGACAAGAGGCAGGGCTTGCTCTCCTGTACTTAAGTCCTAGTGCAGGCTCACTGGCAACCCTCACATCTAGGGTCAGCTCTGCTGCACTGCCCAGGCACAGTGCAGGGCCAACTCTTCTGAGTGCTGCTGAAGGTGAGGGGCAGGGCCAACTCTCCTGCTCTCAAGACCCCAGGGCCAGCTCTCCCACCTGCCACAGGTGGCAAGGATAGGGAAGGGCAGACAAGTTGTGGGTCCAGCTCACCCACGTTCCTGCTATCAGGATCAGCTCCACTGTGCTGCCCAGGTGAGGTGCAGGGCCTGTTCTCCTAAGTGCTGTAGCAAGAAAGGGTCAGGACCAGATCTCCTGCTCTCATGACTCTGTTGGGGACGGCTCTCCCACCCACAGCAGGTGATGAGGGCAAAACAGGACGGAAGGGGATCTCTCCCAGGCCAACATCACTGAACAATGATCAAGAAGTAAGGCTGCCTCTCCTACGCTCACACTCTTGGGGTGGCTCACCAGCAATCCCCACCTCCAGTGCCCGCTCTACACATCACAAACGTAAAACGATATATCTGTTATCCATATGTAATATTTTATCCAAATAGGCGTACAACATATACAGGCCCAAATCAAGCTATAATAAATGGTAAAAGGTTAAAAGTGATTTATTGTATCTTATTAGATCACAGTAGGATAAAGCTAGAAATCAATAGGGAAAAGCTGCAGGGACGCCACAAATACTTGGAGACTGATAACACACTTTGTAGGGCCCATGGTCAGTGAGAAGGCTTCAGAGATATCTCATGGTCAGTGAGAAGGCTTCAGAGATATCTCAGTGGATTATGTGATTGCTGTGAAAGCCTGGGGACCGGTGTTTGTAGATCCAGAATTCACATAAATTCACAGTTGATATGGTCATGTGCCTGTAATTCCATTGATCAAAAGGTAGAGATAGGCAACCCCTGGTATAAGCCTGTTATCTATGCTGCTTATTAATAGAAAATTTTAGGTTCACTTGAGAGATCCCCTTCTCAATGAATAAAGGAAAGAGATATTTAAAACATTTTCTAATGTCAACATCTGGCAAGCACACACACTCGTGTGCACTGTCACACACATGTATGAAATACACATACAACACACGAAAAATAAAAAATAAATTAAGGGGAAATTTTTAAATTCTGAGAATAAAATTAAAACAAAGATAAAACTTGCCAGAAGATTTGAGATCCATGTAAAGCAGCCCTGAAAAGAAAGTTCATAGCTATGAATGCTTGTATTAAAAAAATAAATAAAACCCTTTAAAAAATCAGAGTTATCTCAAATATATAACTTAATGATGCACCTTGAGTTCTTATTAAAACAAGAACAAGTCAAACCCAAAAGCAGTAGACAGTAAGGGATAATAAAGATCAGGACAGAAACTTGTATGCTGGGAACTAAAAAGCCAATACACAGAATTGGTCAATGAAAAGAACAATAAAATCACTGAAGCCATACTCAAACTAACAAAAGATTAAAACCTCTCTTAGTTAGTGTTTCATTGCTATGAAGAGACACCATGACCAAGGCAACTCTTATAAAGGATAACATTCAATTGGGGCTGGCTTACAGTTTCACAGGTTCAGTCCATTATCATCATGACAGGAAGCATGGCAGTGTCCAGGCAGACTTGAAACTGGAGGAGCTGAAAGTTGTACATCTTGATCCAAAGGCAGACAGGAGAATGTGTGGACCATGCTACCAGACAGAAGAACTGGTAAGGTAGTAGCAAAAGTTCAGAACCCCGAACTCTTAATTGAGAACAGCAGTTTACTAGCTTCAGACCAGATTCCTGTCTTGGAGCATGTGACCACAACACCCTACTAAGAGGACTATGACAGCTGGTCACATGGCATAGGGCACAGAGTTCTCCATGCTAATGAGGTATCTAGATGGGCGGGGGGGGCGGGGGCTTAACAAGTAAGCTTCCCTTTCTGCAAAAGATATTTAATCCCTGGTTCTCCCTGAATAAATACTATGTGTGTATTTTCTATTATGAATTAACAGTTTGGCCAAGCAAAGACTTTCTCCTTCCTTCAAGGACCACTGTGAAGGGAAGCCTTTTTCATACAGAACTACACTCAAGTCTCCTGCAGAAGGTCCTTTCACACTCTTGGCACTCTGAGCTAAGCCAGATTCCTCCAACCCTAAGTTCATCTCAGGCCCTGGGCCAGTTCTCAACTCTTTGTGGTTCCCAATGGCATCTGGATGCCCAGGAGTTTGAGATCCACAGCCTCAGTCCCAGTCCAGTCTGTTTCTCACCTGGAGAAACACAGACTGAGACCCCTATCTTAGGCTACGTTTCATCTCTCCTGAGCAGCATGTAGGTTTGTCCCAGGATCCTGGCACCCTGAGGGATGTAGTCTGTCACCTCTGTGTTTTGCCTCCCCAAGCAAAATCCTGACACCCCAGCAGAGTTGAAAAGCAGACAGACAAGAGAAAACTAGCTACTAGACAGCTAGGAGGAGGGTCCCAAAGTCCACTCCCACAGTGACACACCTACTCCAACAAGACCACACCTTCCCAATAGTGACAATCTCTGGGTCAAACGTATTCAAACTACCTCAAGACCCAAATTAAAATTAGAGATTCAAAAAAAGGATTATAACAAATTCTAGTGGAATCTAGAAGCTTAAGATGGAATTCTAAAACTTGCATTCCCCCAAAACTGGAAAATCTAGAATTAATGGATTCCTAGGCATGGATGACTTACCCTAATTAAACAAGTGGCCACATACAACTTCAACAGATCAAGGCGATTGAATCAATAATAAGTTTTCCAATGATACCTCCTTATTAGTTGTTGGTCAGGAAATCCTCAAGAGCAAAACTCCCCCCAAAATGTAGGTCTTGCCATTCCTTGTAGATGTATACCAGAAGTAGCTGCTAAGAACTTGTTATTGAAGATACTACACACTTCTGTTGCAAGATATAAGCAACCACACTAGAACTTAGCTAGAAGCTTCTCATCAGGTTTTTCATGGGGAGATGTTTACTTCTAGGACAAAAAGGGAACCAATGTCTTAAACAGCTAGGAGTCATGTGAACTACAATAACAACCTGTAAGGCAAGATGTGCCAATGGATATAGTACTAGCATGACTGTGAGAGAAGTACCCAACTGCTCTCTGGATAGATTTGAGGCCCTCTCCATAGTAGAGTATTTATGACTAATATTGTAAATCCAAAATTTTTAAAAGTCCGTGGCTAAGTAGGCCTTAGGTCCTAGGGAGAAACTTACTACTAATGTCTGGCCTCCACATTGTCATACACAGGCACAGTGTGTTGATTTGCTTTTGCCAACTTGACACAAACCTAGGTATATCTGGGAAGAGTGAATATTGAGAAAATGCCCCCATACGATCAGGCTATAGGCAAATTGTGGGGTATTGTCTTGATTAATGAAATCATGTGAGAGGGCCCAACAGAGAGTAAGCAGTACCAACCCTGGGCAAGCGAACCTGGTTGTTAAGAAAGCAGACTAAGCAAGCTATAAGTAGCAAGTCGGTGAGCAATGTATCCCCATGGCTTCTGCTTCAGTTCCTGCCTCTAAGTCCTGTCCTGAAATCCTACCCTGACTTTCCTCTATATGGACTATTATCTGGATATGTCAGACAAAATAAACCCTTTCTTCCTCAAGTTGCTTTTGGCCACAGTATTTTTTCACAGCAATAGAAGCCCTAACTAAAGCAAATGTATACCCCCACACACATACCTACCTATAACACACACACACACACACACACACACACACACCTGCTTTATTACATCAAAGAGATAATCAGCAGTGAAAAGGCAGGCCAAGGAAAGGGAGATCTTTACCAACGGTATTTCTGACAACAGATTAATATCTAGAATCCATAATAGGCTTCAAAAATTAAACACCAATAAAATCAAATCATGAAATTAATAAGTGATCTTATGAATTAAATAGGTAGTTCTCAAAAGAAGAAGTGCAAATGGCCAATAACATTTGAAGGAGAATTAAACCTCCTTAATTACCAGAAAAATGAAAAACTAAACCTGAACCAACATTCCATTGCACCCAAATCAGAATGACTGTCATCAAAGTGAACCATCAATGTTGGCAAGGATGTAGGGAAAGATGAACTCTTACACACTGTTAATGGGAATGTAAACTATTTTATGCACAATGGAAGTGAGTATGGAGGTTCCTAAAACAACCACAAATAAAAATGTCAGTTCACTTCTTAATAAATACCCAAAGTGAGCCTGTCACAGAGATATTTGCATACCCACATCTATTGATTCACTAGTCATAATAGCCAAGATCTGAAACCAACCAATATATTGTCCATTAATAGATGAATTGTTGAAGAAAATGTGATGCAAGCCTGGTGGTGGTGGTGGTGCATGCCTTTAATTTCAGTACTTGAGAATCAATGGCAGGCAGATGCCTGAGTTCAAGGCTAGCATGGTCTACAGAGTGAAACAGGACAACCAGGACTACACAGAGAGAAACCCTGTCTTGAAAGGCCTCCCCCCAAAAAATAATAAAAGAAAAGAAAAAAGAATAAGAAAGGAAAAAAAGGAAGGAAGGAAGGAAGAGAAATGGAGACAAAGAAAGATGTAATGTATAGATGCAATGGGATTTCTCATCTGTAAAAAAAGAATGGAAGTATGACATCTGCAAAAAAAAAAATGGAACTCGAAACCATTACTCTAAAAAACAAAGTCACATTCAGAAAGACAAACAACATGTTTTCTCTCATGTATTGTGTCTAGATCTGTGTTTGTGTGTGTAGGACATGAAGGCAGGAAGTAAACTGTGAGAGAGGAGGAATAGGTGAGGGAGAGAGGGGACCAAGAGAAGGTAATGGAATGTATGTCATGAAAACAGGAGGAGGAGCTATTTGGGGAGAGGTTGGGGAACCAACCAGAAAGAAGTGTGTGGGAGAGAGGGGAGACCAAAGGGAAGTGAAAACATGTAAAGTGTAGTCACAAAGCTGGCAGAGTCACAGAAACCCGTTGGTTACTGCTGGCAAAATTAGATCTTAGAAAGTATTCAGGAAAATGTATTCTGTCTTTAACCAGATGGAAAGGAAAGTTTGTTATTCTTTTAAAGGCAGACTCTTTATACAGGTCACAGTTTGGGATCACCACGAGGCGAACAGTGAGCTGGCGATTACTGGATGAGAAATTTACTTACTGGATGAGAAATTTACTTAGGAGTGTTTAGAATCAGCCACTCTGAGGAGAACAATTTGAGGAAGCAGTATTGAGGAGAGGATACTGGTGAGTTTCAGCACCAGCTCCATGGAGATCTCAGCCAGCAGTATAAAGAATTCTGAGGACGGATTGTCCCTTTTGAATTTTCCTGACTTATTCACTGGAATGAGTCTTTTTATACCTACATTGATCAGTCATTAGACACAAGGCACCTGACTTGACACTGGGCACAGGACCTTTCTTCTGCTGAAGCCATCCATATCAGAACTAAGTTGGGAGCTCTTGCTCACCGTGCTCCTAGAATCTTTGGATGAAGTCTTTTAGTCAGTATTGCTGTGTGTGGAGAGGTGGGTGCAGTGGATCTGTATGCTTGAGTCTCCAGAAACTGGAGCCCATTCTCAGGTATAGTTCCTCAAGTGCCTTGGTGTTTTGTTTTATCTTGTTTTGTTTGTTTTGTTTGAGACAGTGTCTTATTGTGTGGCCCCGACTGGCTTGCAACTGTCTTCATAGACCTGCCTAGTCTTGGACTCACAGAGACTCCACCTGCCTCTGTCTCTTGAGTGCTAAGATCAAAGGAACAGCCACTTTTGTTTTTAAAAATGGCCTGGAATTCCCAGAATAGGGTAGGGTGGCTGACCAATGATTACCAGGGATTCACTTCTCTTTCCCTTTTTTTTTCTTTTTTTAAATTTATGTATTTTATGTATATAAGTACACTGTAGCTGTACAGATGGTTGTGAGCCATCCTGTGGTTGCTGGGGATTGAATTTTAGGATCTCTGCTCACTCCAGTAGCCCCCCCCCTCACTCCAGTTAACCTTGCTCACTCGGTCCCTGCTTGCTCCAGCCCAAAGATTTATTTATTATTACATGTAAGTACACTGTAGCAGTCTTCAAACACACCAGAAGAGGTTGCCAGATCTCATTACAGATGGTTGTGAGCCACCATGTGGTTGCTGGGATTTGAAATCAGGACCTTCAGGAGAGCAGTCAGCGCTCTTACCCGCTGAGCCATCTCTCCAGCCCTTCTCTTTCCCTTTAGAGAGCTTGGATTACAAGTGAGTGACACCGCGTTCGGATTTTTCATATGGTTTCTAGGGAATCTAATTAAGGTCATCTTGCTTGTCTAGTGAATGCATTACTGACTGAGCAACCTCCTCAGGCCAAAAAGTTCTTCATTATTAAAGGGATGGGGCAAGTCTATTAGAGGGCTTGTTTACATCTGCTATTTTTTGTAAACAGTGGTTTAAATTTTGAGAAAATATGTAAGACAGAGAGTCCAAGCTACAAAACACTTTATGTAGGAGCAGAATAGACTCTCAGACAAGCAGGAAGAGAGTCAGGCTCACAAGTAAAGACTAAACGAATCCCAGGATGAGGTGTGTCTGTCCAGAGTATCATGCATGTTTTCTGCTGGTGAAGGCAACAGCAGTAAACCAGATGTGATTTGGCAGTGTGGCTCACAGACACAGTGAACTCAGCCCTGGGTGCACCAAGGGTAAGTTATAATGACAGCTCCCAGGAAATTCCTAGGTCATTGCTTTGTACCCACCCAACTGTAGGTGCCATATTTAGTCTTTTATCTTCAGTCTGGAATAGCCGAACTCAGCCCTGGGTGCACCAAGGGTAAGTTATAATGACAGCTCCCAGGAAATTCCTAGGTCATTGCTTTGTACCCACCCAACTGTAGGTGCCATATTTAGTCTTTTATCTTCAGTCTGGAATAGCCGAGGGGTGGGGTTTTTGAGAGGGTGTTTTGGTTTGATTTTTTTTTGATTATATAAATAGAAAGGGACCTGTTAAGGCAGGGAAAGGCATCTCAAGAATTCTAACCTTACAATGTCCTCAAAACATAATGGGGAGGGGGGTCGTCACTTTGTATTCTCTACTTCTGCCAACCATCTCACAATAATAAAAGTTACTGTTTAATCAATGCTTCACTATGAATCAGACACTATTCAAACTGCTTTTTACTCATTATCTTACTCATGCTTTATTGTAGCCGTGTAACAACACGGGTACTATAATGATTTTTCTATTTTACTAGAAATAACATGATCGCGTGGGTAAACTGTATTTCTTGCTTAATTCTTGTACATTAGATCAATATTGTATCTAAAAGAGTCAGACTATTTTTGTCTGAGCACCCGAGTTCCTCCCACAGACATCAAGGTCAGTAGTAGCAGAAGCTGTCCTCACAAAAAGCATAGCTCCATTTATTGGCCAAGTTGGAAGGGCTCAGTGCTGAGATGCACACAGGATATCCACATAAGGAGAGCATATTTAGGAGACGGGCAGCAAGCGTTCTGATGATGAGAGGCAGCCCTTTTTAGAGTTTGGCTCTGAATCCAGGGCAGACCCCAGGAGCTTTGCTCTGAACCTTCATGATGGTTCCACTTCATGAACAACTCAAATAGCACAAAATAGAGTGCATTTAGGACCGTGACCTGATGCTCTTGTGAATGCGTGGATTCTGATAGTGAGGCGAATAGTGTCACTAGACCACGAAGTTGAAGATCTCTGAGTTGCTTGAAGAGGCATCAAGGCCTAAGTGGAACATAAAAGAAAGAAGGAATCTCCTTTCTGAAGTAGATGATGTGACTATTGGGATGGGAGTTTTTGAGATATCCTATTTTTTTAAAAAAAATGTGATTCCAAGCTAGATCATATAAGACTCAGAAGGTCTATGACCTAACTACACGATGAGTAGCCAGTGATTCTGGACAAATTGCTGAAACACTCTGCCTTAGGTCAGAAAGCGTGGCACCTACCTCTGTACCACAATGAAACATAGAAAATTAACCGAGGCAAGCATCTTGATCGTCTTGACCTCAAGTGACTCCAGTTGCCTTAGAAACCTATGTGTTATTGTTTCTTCTTGGACAATTCCTTTGTCCTTGACAATTCCTTTCTGGTCTTTTTTTTTTTTTTTTATCTTCAGGAAATCAAGGTGTGGTTCTGGGATCAAAAATCGTTGATAATGATGATGTGAGTCACCATTCTGTTCAGAAGTAAAGGGAGTTTCTAAGTTACTATGCAGATGTACCTGGAAACACACCAAACGTTCTGATTTATAAAACAGATGGGATGGTACAGGTAGAAGGACCAAGAGTTGAAAGGCATTCTTCAGCTACTCTGAGTCTGAGGCAGCAAGACTATATGAGACTTTATCTCAATAAATAGCTTATATGCATACAGAAAACATGATTACATTCTCCTACCCTCTAACTACTATCTATAAAGTGTGGTAGGGGCAAGATTCAATGTTAGTACACAAATTAAGTTATATAGAACATAGGTCTTCCTCAAAGATGTCTTAGGCCTCCTGGGAGGCATGGAAAGAAAGCCTTGTGCACAGTATCCCAGGGCCCACGTTCTTCAGAGCTGCTCCATAGCATGTTTCAGCTACTATTGAAGCTATTAAGATATCATACTTGTAGATCCAAAAGAAGCAAAACTGCAGGCCGGGACTCTAAGTGCAATCCAGTTCTTCCTAGCAGAGAGTCTCAGAACTCCTCTTTCTGTAATGAAGAGCACAGCCTTTCAAATATTATACCTCTTTCTTTTATGCATGGCAAATCCAAGCGAGCACAATTTGGAGGACAGCAGAAATGAGAATGAGCAAATTGAATTAATCCCTGTGCCGAATATTAATGCAGTGCTGCAAAAAGAGAGATGTTCTGTAAGAGTTGAGGGAGTTAGGGAAATATTTTATCCTTCTCGGGAATTTAAATAGCACCATTTCAGAGAAATACTTTGAAACTGCAGATGTGTGTGTTGGGTCCAACAGGGAGGCCCACTGCAGCTGACCATGTTAATTGCTCTATTAGGCAAGGTGCCTAGAGTTGATGACATTTATAGGAGTCCATGAAAATCTTTTAGCTTTATTTCATCAAAAATAAGAACATTAAATATAATAATATACTATAATGATAGCTTCACACATCCCTATTTTAATAGGGATGTGTGAAGCTATCATTATAGTGTGTGTATATATATATAGTATTTTTATATTAATTTTTTTCATATATAATATATATATGACCCCAGGACTTTGAGTATACTAGGCAAAGTTCTCCACCAACTGAATTACACACATCCCAGTCCATAAAATACCTTGTTAAATAATTATCTGAGGAGGAAGGAGTCCGCAATAATATCTTAACTTCATAGTGTAGCCCAAGTATCTGAAACAAAGAGTATAGAAAGGTCACAAATGGGACCAGATGTGCAGACTCCAGGCCCATCCCAGACTCAATTTGTTGCCAAAACCCCATATTGTATCATCAACTTAATCATGTCAACAGCCTTTCCCATTTTTCCTGATGAATTCCTTGGTTATTAATGTTACATAACCTTTCTCTTCAGACAGTGGTAGCAGATTCACAAGACAGGTCTCAATTGCACACTGGGTGAAAAAGCACAATTTCAAGTTTCATTTTATACCAACTGAGTCAGAATCTGGTTGTTTTGTTTTGTTTTAAATACAACCTCCACTTACATATTTGCTCATTAAAACATGTCAAGTTCAGAACTGAGCAAAAAGATGTAGAAAATCCAGGGTTGCAGATTAAAGAAGGAAGCTCTCTCGGGGCTAGAACAGTGCCTATGGGTAACTGGGATTTCCTTAAGAGGACAACAGAGATAGATATATTTTGCTCTTGGGGTGGAGAAAGGAGCCTAGGCTGGAACTCTAGAGAACCCTCTGGAAAGCCTTATTCTCCATGATGCTCTTCCCAGTGGACTTGGGAAAGCCCGTCCTCCTGTGTGTATTCTACATTTCACTGATGATAGGATGGAACAAAGGTTAAAGGAACAAAGTGGCAGAATCAGTAGTTCATGGCACCACAGCCTCCTGAGGCTTATGACAAGGGGCTGCACTATGATGAGGCCTGTGTACAGGACTTCAAGGAGGCAACCAACAGTAGGTGAGCTGGTGTGTACTGTGGAGCCAGAATCAGGCAACACCTAGGACCAGAAAGAACTTCCAGGTAATTGTCACCATTGCGGTATAAATCCCAAGCACCTGCATCTCTCTCCCCTAGATAAAAGGGAAGCGGCACTAATTATTAGATTACATTTTCTTAAAGCAGTTCTTAAATTGTTTTTTAAACATTGAAATCCTCTAGACTGAATATACTAACTACCTCCTACTATAATATTATTTATTTTCCCTCTAATCCTATCAAAGAACCTGTGGGCAGTGAAAGGATATTGTCAGCCTTATTACTGGTGACCCTTGTTGAGTAGCTATGTGGAACCATTCCTTAATGGAAGAAGACTCCTCAAGGCTCAGGAAGCAAATAAAACCTTTACAAGGCCCAGGACATAAATAAAACTCACAGGTTTCTCAACAAGACTCTCAAGGCTCTTTCCAGGGTTATATAAACAGTAATAACTGCTAGAGAAAAGAGAATCTCTGACCATTTGAGATGTGGCAGGTCCTACAGGGAGTTCCAGGATGCACCTTAAATGAGTCATTACCCAGTTGCCTTTCAGCGGTCCAGTTGCCTCTGAGTTGCCCACAGTCATGTAAGTAAATGGCTCACTCTGGTGGAATCATTTCTTTGGTCTCTAATTAATATCCCATTCTGGGATAGACAGACATTTGTTCACATCTGCTCAGGAAAAGTCACACAACACCCCCAAATGAAAATCCCCACACCTTCTAATACTGGCCAAATTGTCCTAAGCCATACCTTTAAATGATACTCAGAATCAGCTTGGAGTCCAATCATGTCATCAACAGTATGTTTCCATGATCATCATTACAAATCAACCAATCAGTGTAAGTCTTGTTGCCTCACTTTAAAAAAAAAAAGGTTTTTTTTTACTTAATTTTATGTGTATGGGTATTTTGCCTGCATGCATGCATTTATGTGAATCACATGCATGCAATGCCCAGGAAGGCCAGAACAGAGCATTGGATCCTCTATTACTGAAGTTACAGGTAGGTGTTAGCTGCCATCTGGATGCTGGGAGCCAATCCCAGGTCCTCTGCAGGAGCAGCAAATACTCTTAACTGCTAAACCATCTGTCCAGGCCCAATATCAATCTCTTGAGGAAGTCAGGCAGTCATATATTCACTCTGATACACATGCTACAGGGACAACCAGCCGATATACATCCTATGTAACCACACTTCTCTAGATGATGTCAAAGTTCTTAAACTTCACGCTTCCTCAGAACCCAGGATACATTTGTCCTCTGCTCAGGCAAGTTGGGCCACTTGTTCTACAGTGAATAGTTAATTCGATTTTTGTCATTTTTGTTTTTCATAGTGAATAATGGCTTTATGGACTTTCTCTAGCCTGAATCTAGGAATCTGGGGGATATAATTCTTCTAACCTGTAGTTTAATCAGCTAACTAACAAAAAATAAAATACCACGAGTGGGCCCTGATGTCTTCCTCCTAATAGCTACAGAAGGTTGGGAGTAGAAAGAGAATGAATAGTATAATTATTGGTTTCTACTGTCTATAGTATAGGGGACAGCATTAGTCACTTCAAAGGAATGGTAATATGGAAGAAAAGACAGATGAGGGATATAAAGAAGAGGTGATATTCTAAAAGTGTTTTATACAGTCTTTTTATATTCCCTGCAAACTCATGTGCTGAAATCCTAACACCTAAGATATAGAGTGGATTTAGAATGAGATTAAGTAATGAAGGTAACAACCAACCAAAGAGTACACATGGAGGGACCCATGGCTCGAACTGCATATATAACAGAGGATGGCCTTGTTGGACATCAAAGGAAGGAGAGGCCCTTGGTCCTGAGAAGGCTCGATGCAGTATAGGGGAATACCAGAACAGGGAAGTGGGGGTTGGGTGGGTTGGTGAGCAGGGGGGGGGGAAGGGGGAGAGGGGTGGGGGGGGAGGAGATAGGTTAGGAGGTTTTCGTAGGAGAAACTAGGAAAGTGGATAACATTTGAAATGTAAATAAAGAAAATATCTTAGAAAAAAAAAAGACCCCAGAAAGCTAGCTTACCCCTTGCACCAGTAAGGACAAGATATGAAACCTTTGCCAGACACTTGAACCTGCCTGCACCTTTATCTAGAACGTGTCAACTTCCAGACTGATAAATGATAGATTTCTATTGTTTATAAGCAATCTAGTCTATGCTATAGCAATCCAAACTGACTAAGGCACTGCTCTTTCCAGAGACTAGAATTGAATCTTTTCCTAGAAACAGGAAGAAGCAAAAATAAGCACTCCCAGAAAATATTTTTGCTCAGTGGCTTCCCAGATGCTTGAGAAGAGAAGATGAAAATGCTTGCAACGATTAAGAAACAGAGAAAATCTGAGAAAGAGAATGTTGTTGGCAAAACCTTCAAATCTGAAGGTTCACTAAAACACATTCAAACAGTAGGTAGAGGGAAGATGAACGAGAAGAGCAGTAGTCAACTTGGTCTTAATTAAAATTAATACCTTCTAATTATAAAAGGATACTGTCTGCAAAGTAAAACAAAAAATCCATCCACAGACTGAGTGAAGAAATTAGAAGTGTGTGTGTGTGTGTGTGTGTGTGTGTGTGTGTGTGTGTGTGTGTGTGTATGTGTAGTGGTAAAAACAATATATGTGTCTCTCAATAGTAGGATGATTATATTTATTGTATTGGGAATACCAGGACAGAGAAGCGAGAAGGGGTTGAATGGGGAACAGGGGGAGGGAAGAGGGCTTATGGGACTTTCAGGGAGGGAGGAAACGGGAAAGGGGAAATCATTCGGAATGTAAATTAAAAAATATAGAAAATTTTAAAAAAAATCTAAAAAAACAAAAAAAGAATAATATTACACAACAATAAAGATTATACACAGGATAGATGAATTTCACATTTTACTGCTGAGAGAAGGCAGAGACAAGAGAACACAATGAATGCTTTGAGCATTAAGTGTTTGAAAATAAGCTTACTTATGGCCACAGATATCCCTTTTTAGTGATTTGGATGGGAGATGGGTAATTAGTCTTTTGTTATTCAATCTCCACTCCAGTTACACTGGGAATGTAAAAGGATGACTCTGGCCTGGAGCGACAACTTACTGCTTAAAGTGCTTGGTGTACAAATATGAGGATCAAAGCTTGGGTCCCTGAAGCCACATAAATGCTAGTTGGCATGGTGGCCCATTTTTGATTCCTACCACTTCAAGGAAGAGACGTAGGAACTCTTATGTAAGCTTATGTAAGCTCTGAGCTCAACTGAGAGACCCTGTCTTGATGAATAAGGTAGAAAGCAATCAAAGAAGATGACCATCATCAAACTTCAGACATTCAAACATGCATGCACACATTCAAACACATCACACACACACACACACACACACACACACACACACACACACAAAGGGGTAAGGTACATATCAGAGAATAGTGTAGCTTCGAGCCATCAGCATACATCCACAAATGGACATCTTCATACTAGAAAGTCTGAAGTGTGTAGTATTGCAGTATCCACAAAGCTAGAGCATTCAGGGCAGCAGAGGGCCACCCCATCCAGCAGCAGAAATTGTATCTGAATTGTTAAAATTTCAAATTCTTTACTCAGCCAGAATCAAAGACTCTGAGAGTAGAGCAAGCTCCTGGAGAGTCTAACATGCACTAAATCTTGAGAATAACTGGTTAAGAAGGCTTCATCAGAGACCTAAAAGGCATGGGAGAGAAATGGAAGAACACTAGCAATGTCATAAAGCATGTCAGCTCTAACATGATCACAGAGTGCAGTGTGGGGAAAGGTAAGGAGAAGTTTGTTTAGTGAATGAGACTTGTCAGTTGCAGAGCCTAGGATACATTTTTCTCTCTTAGTCCAATACATCACAAGAAAACTGGTTTTTTTGTTTTGTTTTGAGAGACGAGAGTCAAGACATGGTTTCTTTGTGTAGCTCTGGTTGTCTTGGAACTCCTTCTGTCAACCAGGCTGGCTAGATCTCATACATCCACCTAATCTTCCTCTTGAATTCTGGAATTAAAGGAATGTGCCAAATCTGATAAAACAGTAGATACTTTACAACCTGACGGAAAAGAAGGGTAAGATGGGGAAGGGAGACTCCATGAAGGAGAAATTCCACTGAAGAGCAGAGATCATCCACACATAAGGAGGGGTAAGACTGGACGTTGACAGTAGACACAGAACCAGGCATTGTGGACTACAATGGTAATCAGTGCACTTGGGTGGCTGAAACAAGAGGAATGCCAGGAGCCTGGGCTACAATGGTGAGTTGAGGCTAGCCTGAGCCATAAAGTAAGACTATGTCTCAAAAAAAGGGAACTAAAACTGTGTTTGTCAAGAGTGTTTGAATCTCTGATTTAAAATAAAATTTAAAAAAAAAAGAACATCAAGACTGTAGCAGTCATCAATTCCATAGGAAAGTCAAGAAAAACACAAAACAGAACAAAAACAAATTTAAAAAAACCCACACACTGAGAATCTGCAAGGAAACAGGAATTGTGCTTTCTTTTCTGAAACGAAACCTAGGCCATCCATGTAGAAATGTGTAGAACCAGCTAGAAAAATAGTTACACTCATCCTAGTGCTATAAAATTAAAAGACACCACAGAAGTTTGAGATAGAGGGGAACAGCTAGGGTGGAGAGAGGGTTAAAGACCAGCTATGGGGCTGACCCACCATTACCTGCAAGAAAGACTGGAGGCCTCCTCTAGGACCTTTTTTAGTGAAGATGCATCTTGCCTAGCCATTACATGAAATAGAATCTACATAAATCAATGTGAGTATATTTTAATAGTACATAAATGGATATATCTCTTTTCTAGGTTAATGTTTCTCATGCTACCATTTTTAGAAAACAATCCTTTTAGGGAAATTTAAGAAAAACATTTTCCTATCACAAATGATTCTGTTAAACACTTAGTAAAAACAGAAAATAGTTTTGCTGTTAGAGAAAATATATTCACTTCAGTACATATAAGCGTCTTTCATGTCCCAGGGTTACTAGTGAACTGTAAGAAGAGACTCTGAGATCATGTCTGTCTTATTTGATCAATAACTCCTTTATCCATAGAGTAGTGATATTATCTCCTGCTGCCAATGATTTGCTTGATCTTTTGAGGTTTACTGATAATGATAACAGCTCTAAGGCCGCATATTGGGATCATAAGGAGAGCTTCAGACTCCAGGTGCCTGCTCCCCACCAAGCATCAACGGATCCTGTTTTAAACAACCCCTACACACACACACACACACACACACACACACACACAAACAAACATGTAAATCTGAGTGGCATATAGAAGTCGTGGGCCTCGATCAGCTACTGTTCTTTAAGGAAAGCTAAGTGGGAACATATATTTGGAAGAAGGAAGAAACTTGTCCAAACTGTGCTTGCTAGATGGTGTTGATGCAAAAAATACAACTTCTACCTCAAAGAAGGTAAAAGTTAATTTGTTCCAGAGTCACATAGAGTAACCATAGCCTGGAAAGACAGATTTAGGGGTTCCCAAATACTATATTCCAATATGGTAACAGTTCCAAGAAGTGTTATAGGAATAAAACCCAGAGAATTACAGATTGTGATGGTTTGTATATGTTTGGCTCAGGGAGTGGCACTATTAGGAAGTGCAGCCTTGCTGAAGTAGGTGTGTCACTGTGGGCATGGGCTTCAATTGTCTTAGCTTCCTGGAAGTCAGTATTTTTCTAGTAGCCTACACATAAAGATGTAGAACTCTCAGCTTCTCCATGTCCACATCTGCCTGGATGCTGCCATACTCCCACCTTGATGATAATAGACTCAACCTCTGAACTTATAAGCTAGCTCCAATTAAATGTTGTCCTTATAATAGTTGCCTTGGGGGACTGTAGAGATGGCTCAGTGGTTAAGAGCACTGACCGCTCTTCCAGAGGTCCTGAGTTCAATTCCCAGCAACCATGTGGTGACTCACAACCATCTGTAATGGGATCAAATGCCCTCTTCTGTACTCACATAAAATAAATAAATAAATTTTAAAAAAAAGAGTTGCATTGATCATGGTATCTGTTCACAGCAGTAAAACCTTAACTAACACAGAAAAGGGTACCAGGAACAGGGTATTGCTGTGATAGGCCTGACCATGCTTTTGTTTGGAAGAATGTGGATTTGGAAAGCCATGGAATGTTTTAAGTAGGGCTTAATGAGCCATCCTAGTAGGAATATGGAAAATTTTGTTGCTGTGAGTGATTTGAACTGGGCAGATCTAGCCCATGAGGTTTTAGTGGAGAAGAACTTCAGTATGTGGCCTAGAGTATTTGTAGTATTTTGGTGAAGAAATTGCTGCTTTTTGCCCTTGTCTGAAGAGTGTGCCTGAGGCTAAGGTAAAGAGACTCAGATTAATTGCATTGACAAAAGAAGTCTCAGAAACGCCCATCATAGACTTCATTCTCTAGTTAAGTCTCTTGAAGAGTGTTTTGAATAAGCATAGCAGGTTTAGAAAGGAAAAATATAAAATATATGGTTCAAGCATTAAAGGGGCACCAGGAAGTAAAATGGAGCTGAATCCTGTGCTCAAAACTATTAAATGGAATTAAGGGAGTGGTAACCTTGGGGCAAGACCCCACCCAGATAAATTTAGGTGTAGGCATGATAGTACATGGCTTTAATCCCAGAAAGCTGAGTCATGCAGATATCTGAGTTCAAGGTCAACCTACAGAGCAAGTTCCAGGTCAGACAAGCTAGAGAGTGTGCAGAAGTTAAAAAACAGAAAGCTGGTGATGATGGAATAGAACAGAGGGGCATGTTCCAACTCCAGCATACAGCAGAATTTTGGCAGCTTCAGCCATATGTCACTGGCTTTATAGTCAAGAAAAGAAGGAGACTACAGGGACAATTGATGCTGGTTAACTGGAGCTAAGAAATTAGTGGTGATTAAGAAGAAACCAGCATCGATGAGGTGATATCTTCTGAGAAAAAAGAAAAACACAAGAAAGATGTGTTCCCCAGATAATCAAGGTTATACCTCATGCTGCAGCTGTACTTGGTAATGTGTCAGAGTCACCTGAGTGGTACTGGTTTTGAAGGCATGAAGGGGTCATGAAGAGCAGCTAAGACTTGGAACTGTGAGAGGCCATGGAAGGTCATTGGTGAAGGTGCAGTCCCAGTTGGAGTCATGCAAAGGATTTGAAGCTTGGCACTTTGAAGAGAGCCTATGAGAGGTTATTGGTGAAGCCTAGTTGCAGCAGAATATCCCAGTGTACTGGAGATGCCAGTACCATGGGATGATCATCAAGAACAGCAGTGGTAGTGGAACAGATCAATCTGAACTTAGAGTGCTACAGAGGGCACAGTTGGAGAAGTGACCCCAGCTCTTTAGAGGAGCCCAGAAGATCATGGGTGGATTCTAGGCATTGAAACAAGAAGCTGTAACATTGAAGTTGCCTTGGAGACCCCAAGATGTTTAAAATGCCAGAGCCATGGTCTGTCTGCTGAAGAAAGCTGCTAACAGGGAATGGAATGAGCCTGGGAGAAAGAAGTTTGTTGTCGTCAACATAGATGAAAAAGGATTTGGAGGTCTGATGACTGCTCTGACATCAGACATGGAGATGCCGAGTTTGGAGTTTGCCTAGCTGGTTTCCTCTCTTGTTTTGGGGGATTACAGTTAAGTGATTGGATGAATCTAAAAAGAGACATTGAACTTTGGACTATTAACATTGTTGAGACTGCTATAGACTATGGGGGCCTTGGAAGTTGGACTAAATGTAATTTTTATCATGCTAAATGTAGGTATGTCCCCCGATAGACTCATGTGTTTGAACAAGTCCATGGGACCAGGGAGTGGAATGTGATGGTTTATATATGCTTGGCCCAGGGAGTGGCACTATTAGGAAGTACAGCTTTGTTGGAGTAGATGTGTCACTGTGGGTGTGAGTTTTAAGATCCTTGTCTTAGTTGCCTGGAAGTCAGTATTTTCCTAGAAGCCTCCAGATGAACTCTCAGCTCCTCTTGTACCATGCCTGCCTGGACTTGTCATGCTGCCCTGCTCCCACCTTGATAATAATGGACTGAACCTCTGAACCTGTAAGCCACACCCAATTAAATGTTGTCCTTTTAAGAGTTGCCTTGGTCATAGTGTCTGTTCACAGCAGTAAAACCCTAACAAAGACAGACCAATGAATACATTGGTGGGGAGCCAGAATTAGAACCTTGTCTTTGGATTCTCATTTATTTTGACGCTGCTTCCTGAAAGTTGATGCACATTTATTAGCTGTTACTGTCCTATTAGCTCTGCCAAACATACAATAGGCACAGTTTATGCCCTTGAGAAATAAAGTGTTCATTCAGGTAATGTGGTTGTAACTCTGTGGTAGAGCATTTGCCTAGCATATACCAGGTTTTGGGTTCAATCTCGAGCACCACATAAGTAAGTAAGTAAATAAACTAATTAAAATTAAGACCTTAAAAAGAGTCACTTCAGTATAGGTAAGACCAATTTAAAAAAAGAAAATGACAAATAAAACACAAGATTTGACCGTGCCTGGGTATGATGACACAAGTTTGTAATTTCAGCACAGGATATTGAAGGAAGCGGATGGAATTTGAAGTCAGCCTAGACTATACAGTGAGATCCTATCTCAACAAAAGAATGCAACAAACAACATCGGCATACAAGAAGAAAACAGTCAGTTCACTGGCCTTAGATTAAAAGTCCTGATAGATCTTTCTTCCATATCCCAGTTAAAGGTTTCAAAGCATTCCTTACTGTTCCTTCTCAGCCCTGAGTTTGATTATTTCCTACCGTCTTCTTCTCTTGGGTGTATTTGCTTCTTTTTGCTCTAGCGTTTCAGGTGTGCTGTCAAGCTGCTAGTGTAAGCTCTCTCCAGTTTCTTTTTGGAGGCACTCAGAGCTGTGAATTTTCCTCTTAACACTGCTTTCATTGTGTGTCCCATAAGTTTGGGTATGTGGTGCCTTCATTTTCATTAAATTCTAAAGTCTTTAATTTCTTTCTTTATTTCTTCCTAACCAAGTTTTCATTGAGTAGGGCGTTGTTCACCTTCCATGTGTATGTGGGCTTTCTGTTGTTTTTGTTGCTATTGAAGAAGAGCCTTAGTCCGTGGTGATCTGATAGGATGCGTTGAATTATCTCAATCTTCTTCTTGAGGCCTGTTTTGTGGCTGATTATATGGTCAGTTTTGGAGAAGGTACCATGGGGTATTGAGAAGAAGGTATATTCTTTTGTTTTAGGATGAAATGTTCCATAGATATCTATAAAATCCACTTGGTCCATAACTTCTGTTAGTTTCAATGTGCCTCTGGTTTGTGTTTCCATGATCTGTCCATTGATGAGAATGGGGTGTTGAAGTCTCCCACTATTATTGTGTGAAGTACAACCGAGCATATTATGTAATCTCTAACAAATTATTTAAACTTAATTTTCTCTCCCAATATTGAGGACACTGATGTTCATCAACTCTAAAGAAACACAACTCTAAAGAAAGCTTTTTTAAAAAAAAAAAAAAAAGAAAGAAAGAAAAGAAAAGAAAGAAATCATTCTTTCTATTCTTGGTGATGAGTTCTCCATGCCTCTTTCATACTTGTGAAAAATGTGTCCGAGTTCATTTTCTGCACTTGTAGCATACTTTTAGAAATAAAACTAATATAGTGAATAAAAAAAGAAAAAAAGTAATGTTCATGAAAATCAGGATTCAAAGAACAAAATAAAGGGAAGTTTTATATTAAAAACATATATTTAAATTTTTAAATGTTAAAAATATACTTTAAAACATGGAATTTTATTTAAAAAACATAGTTTCCCATTGGCTGTTTGGCTTGCAGTGTTTAGGGTGTATATATACCCATTTATTCCTTTGCTTGCTTTATTTTTTTAATTGGATATACCATATTTGTTAATTCATTTATCACTTGAAGGCTATTTGAATTTTTTTCAAGTTCTGGATACTATTAATAATTCTTCTATGAATATTCATGAATAAATATTCCTGTGTAAGTTTCATCATTCTTTGGTAGAAATATTAGAATAGATTTCTGAGTCCTGACTTAAGCAGTAAAGAACAGCCAGATGCTTGAAAGGGCCTGTCCTGTTTTTACATCCCCACAGGCAGTCTGAAAACCTCAGTATCTCTGTTGTTTGGTGTTTCTGTCCTTTGTGTGATGGACATCTCACAAGCTGTGGAGAGCACCTTGTACTTTTGACTTGCGTTTCCCTGATGTCTAAAGATGTTGACCATGTGTTCACTTGCTGTGATGGACATTCCACAAGCTATGTAGGCTAACTTCTGGTCTCAACTTGCACTTCCCTAATGTTTAAGGATGTTGATCATTTGTTCACTGGTAAATACAAAGGTAATTTTGTGTTTTTTATGTATTGTCTTTAGAAAAATGCATAGTCAAATCTTGTACCTATAATTTTTAATTGTATAAAAATATATGTAACACACAATTAACTAAAAAAAATTCAACATTTTTACTACTGCATTTTATATCCATATATATAATATCTTTATATATTTTTATAGAAAGAGACTTGTATTGTTCCTTATAGATAAAAAGCTCTTTTAAAACAAACAAAAAAATACATTGGTGGAAACATTAGGTGGGCAGGTCCCCAAAATTAGGGTAGTCTCAGCTATAAGCCTCTAGTGTTGCGTAACTACAGTCTTAGTCCTTTGATTGGTGGAAGCTAATGTTCTATTTGTATATTCCAAAGGATTTACCTAATGGTCACAAAGGTTAGTCAGACACAGAGACAAGCAAGAAATGGCTACTAAATGGCCTACTGATAGCTGGAGACATATTGTATTTAGGGTCTGGATTTGTAACATTACAACTTCTCCACAATCATTGAAATTAAACAGGAGGCTCAATGTAAGATGGGGTTCTTTCCAGTAACTTCCATTCACAAAGTCAAGCAAAATGGGACATACGGAAAGAGTACTGAATGTTGCTGCAGGCAGTCACATATGACATTATTGTATGTTTTGGTATGTAAACTCAACTGTACACATTTCTCCAAAATGGAACCCTCTATGGTTGTTTTGAGACAAGATCTTACTATCAAGCCCTGGTACTTCCTATGTAGTCCAGGCCAGCCTCAACTCAGCACAGCTCCTTTGCATCAGCTTCCCAAATGCTGACCTTTTACATGTGACCCACTTATGCGCTACAGGACCTCTGTTCTACAGCTATTCACCTTTTCATTTACACAAGAAGCTATGAGGGGAAATAGCCTAGCAAATTTAATGTTATTCAGTTATAAGTCAGAATCTGACTATTTCTTTCCTTTACATTTCTTTCCATCTTCATGCCTTGGGCCCCATCAATCAATTGGCTGGTTCAATTATTTGTCAGGCCTCAACTCTACTCAACTCTACTACTCAACTCGTAATACTAGTCTCCAGAAAGGCTTTATTTCCCTAGCCTCCCAAAACTGTGTCTTCCTGTCTCAGTCCCTATATACTTCTGAAGTTGAACGCAGGTCTTCATGCATGCTAAGCACACTCCCTTCCACAGAGCAACATCCATCTCCAGAGAAAACTCTTTTAAAAACTAAGCCAAAATATGACTGAGGCTATAAATAATCTCTCTCAGATGCTCAAGCGAACTCTCATTTTACTTATCATGTTCTGACCATCTTACCATCTTCATTCTGCATCTTGGATATATAGGTCTCAACACTCTATTTGGGGATGAATTTGTAGGTCCCTAATTGGTGCATGAACTAGGTTTAAAGATTTCTGGATGCTCAAAATTCTGTCTAAACTGGTGCAAGTCCTTTCTGGAATGCTAAGTCTAGCCTGTATTTTTGTTTGCTCAGCCCGGAAACTCCAGTTTCCCTTTTTGATGAGCTTCAGAGCAGGGAGGGAAACAGCACTTCCCTCTTTCTGCTCATTTTCCTCCTGTGTTACTCCTCTCCAACCCAGCTGAAAAAAGCTTCAGAAGGCCTTTCCCATCTCCCAGTAGGCTCCTGATAATGGCGAAAACAGTTCTGAATTTACAATAAAAAGATGCATGTAGTTTCTAAAGACACAGAATCCCTGTTTCCCCTAAACTCCCTGTTTAGCTCACACTAGGCCTTTACATGGGAAAATAAGCACAGGCAAATGAGGGATCATTTTTATGAAATGTGGCTGTCTCTGTGACTTGAGCATCAGTCTTTTGTTCCCCTCTCAGGTCTGCTAGAGCTCACTGCTCGCTTAGCATACAAATCTGAGCTACAGTGAATTCTCCTGAGCTATTCTAGGTTAACCACTGTTTTGCTTTCCAGAACAGTTCCCATTATACACACAACTGCAAGATAATTCAATTCTGTGGAACTGTTACCTTGATTTTAGATGTTTATTGTGGCCAATCCCACACACTTTATAACTTTCAAATTTTCTTTTCATTATAATTAACACAAATACATTTAGCATTTTGTGTACATAGGAGATTGGAATACCGTAAGTGACACATGTCTTAAATTACATGAATATGCAAGTTTCCCCCTCTTTCTTTATTATTTACTTTCATTATTAACTGTATGAGAGAAGTGAGAGTAACACCTAAGAGTTCTCTCTAGTGCCAAGGAAGGAATGGGCAGAGACCGGAGAAACTTGATTAAAGCTTGCCTTGCAATGGCCGGTTTAATCAGGAGGATCACCATCTATGAATTACAGTCATAGAATCACACCAGGAAACAAAGAATTGCTAGAACTAGAGTTTGAAAACTAGACCTCAAATTAAACCAATAAGAATGCAGGCCAGATGAAAAGTGGACCAACGATGTTAAAAGACATATTCCCAAAGACAATATGCAAGTGACAGGCATGTGAACGCTAAGGCTGTTGTCATGTGCACAAAACATTCACAAGCTTGGAACCATCAACACTCTATCACGGAATTGGGAGAGGCTCATAAGGTTCCACCCTCCCTGTGGAGTTACTAGAGATTAGTGGTTACTGGACAAAGGGAGTCCACCCTGCTTCTATTCCCCCAGTTGTAGATCAATTGTTAAGTTGTTCATGTTCTAGGTATGGGCGGGAGAGATGGCTCAGTCTTTAAAGGCTAAGGCTGACAACCAAACAGACAAGTTGACCTAGATCTGGCGAACAACCCCTCACTGGTGCTTATGCAGGTAACCATTGTTAAATTCAGTTGTCACAAAACAATAACAATGAACAACAAAATGGAAATAGGAGTTCACTTGTTGAGAAGAAGAGGTTTGGTGGGAGTCAGAGGGGGATAAGAAAGGCTAATTAGGTGGGGACAGTTCAAATATATACATAGATGAAGTTGTCAAAGAATACCACATTTCTTACAAGGTAGGAATATTTTTAAAGAATGGATAGGGTAAGACGATAGGAGAGAGATAAATAGGAGCAAAATGACATACATGTATGAAATGCCATAGGAAAACCCATCACTTTGTATGCTGACTTAATAAATAAACCATTTCCTAAAATAAGTCAGCTCACCTAAAAGCCATTGGAACAAAATGTCATGGAAGTTATCACATGAACATGTCTTTATAATTTTTCTGTCTGATTAAGGTTTAAAAGGGAGTGAAAGCCAGCCCAAACTAAGAAGATATGAAAATATCATAAGGAAACCTATTACTTTGTAAGTTCAAAATAAAAAGGAATTACATAAATTAAATTAATAAACATGGGTATTATATATTTGCATCATGATCTACCTCAAGTTTACATTCATTAGCTACGTAATGTGGCAGACTACAAAATACATTTAAACAGTTGAATTTGCAAGTTTAAATCTTCTTTTGCCTAGTATTACAGTAGTGTAAATTATATCTCTGAGTTGTACTGTTTTGAAACAAGGTAACTGGTTCTTGTTTGATTTGGAGGGGGTGTGTGAGTGCATGTGTGAGTGTGTGTGTGTGTGAGTGTGTGTGTGTGTGTGTGTGTGTGTGTGTGTGTGTGTGTGTGTGTGTGTTTCTGACAGCTATTGGTGAAGAACTAACCCAGAGGATCCATGGATCTAAACTCCCAGTTCTGTGCTCAGCAGTCCACTAGCACAAGTTCAGTCTTCCCAAAAATCACAGACACTGTGAGGTAAAGGGAGGAAAGCCTTCATAGCTGTTGTCATCAAAAGTCACAAAAGAAAAGATTACTCCACCCTTCAGCCCTCAACAATATGTGGAATGACTCAGCACCCACCCAACATGCGTCACAACGTGTTACAAGCAGCAGATGAAGTGACTGGAGCACACAGTCCTACAGTTTAGGAAAGCATCTGATCTTCAGTGGGAGCCATCCCATGAGAGAGCAGCTGCAGTGGTGATTAAGGTCACTTGTAAAGAGAATGCCAGCCATGGAAACATTTTTCAGTTTACTTGAGTCACTGTGGTACTCCCAAAGAATCAAGAGGAAGGAATTTTGGCAGATGCTGCTCCAATTCCTCGGACTGGTTCTCTTGACGATAGGCGTGGCTTTGTGGAGAGACAAAGGACAATTTTGTTTTTTGCTATGTTGATACTAATGAGTTCAAGCACAAGTTTTAAAAGTTTCCAATCCCAGGCTGGAGAGATGGCTCAGGGGTTAATTGGTTGTTGTACAAGTATGAAGATCTGAATTTGGAGTCCAAAATCATGTTAAAACAAAAATCAAAAAAAAAAAAAAACCCAAACAAACAAAACAAAACAAAACAAAAAATTAGGTATGGCATCATGACTATAATCCTAGTGCTAGACTGTGGAGACAGTAGATCTGCAGTTTCTTGGTCAGCTCCAGGTTCAGTGAGAGTCCCCAACTAAACTAAGGCAGAGAAGCAACTGGAGACAACCCATCGACTTGGCTTCCATATGCATTTGCCCAGAAGAGCACATTCATATACATTCCCCTTCTCTCCATACCCCTGCACAGACACACAAGAAAAAAAATTATTGTTATTAATGATGTTTTACCAATACACCCTTAAAGAAATTTGACCTATCTTTTAATTTGGGATCGGTGTTCTTATGTACTATATTGTGTCATCCCTCCAGGTGAAAAAAAATACAGCAAGATTTCACTCATGCCTCAAAAGGTACACTGCCATGGAGGTAAAGGTGGGTAGTTTTAATGTTGTTCTTGTTTTATCTTGTTTGTTTTATGTTTTATCAGTGATTGGTTGAATGTTCTCTACCCGTGGTGTTTATAAAGCTGTATCAAAATGATAATTCATTGTATAAATGTGTTTTAAAAGACTCTATTATACGGATATCAGGGAAAAAACAGAATGCAAAGAAATAAGAATGTGTAGGAATGATAATCATGCAATTCAGGTTAGTGGTTATTTCTGAGAAGAAAAGAGGGAAAGGGACAAGGAAGGAGTAAACTATGTTGTTGTTTTTTTTTTGTATACCTGAAATATTATAGATTAGTAATTCAAGTAATAAGTGATAATATAAATTTTAATACTTTCTTGATTTGCCCTAGAGGATCCCATTAGGGCTTATCCTCTGTGCTTCATTTGTAGCATATAGCAACACTGAAGACTTAAATTTACAGTGGCAGGAGAGTTAAAGAGTAAAAACATCGGTTGCGGAGTTCGTTAAGTGGCAGCTGGGTAACTTGGGGACTCTCTAGGCAAATTGTTTGCTGTCTTGTTCTGGAATCCCCAAACTACATCTTAGGACACTTGAAGCCGCCATTTGACTACTAGCACAATTTTAAAATTCCCACTCAGGTATGTGAAAGAATCACTGGCTATGTGTCCCAACAAAACTTCTCTTCAAGTGCTTAGGTGCCACACACTAGATATGCCAGAAGCTAATAAAGACCTAGGCCGTGGCCTTGGAAAACAGAATGGGATTATGATGACAATAACGAACATTGTTAAGACTTGTCTTAAGGCCTGGCCCCGATGCTAAGCACACTGCCTGTGATCTCCCTAAGCCCACAGGACACCCCTGTAAGGGAGGGTACCAGTAATAACTCCATTCGCAAAGGAAAAGAAATGGAAGCAGTCAGAGTAAATTTCTCATGGCTAAACTGAAGCTGAGAAAGATCAGAGCCTAGATGTTAATAAGTATAAAATATGAATGTCTTTGCATTAGGGTATATACAACAACAACAAAACATTCAACAGAAAACTTCACACAGGAGTCTAGGAGAGGAAATAAAACCATTTTGAGATTCAATGAGGGTTTCTGTTATGTAGCTACAGCCTCAGAATCAAAACACTCCTTCCCGAGGGTCATAGGAAGAGTCAGGAAGTAATGAAATTTACAAGGCTCAAGAAGTAAACAAAACTCACAGAGCTTTTTCTCGCACTTTACACGTGATATGAGCGGTTATACATAGGTGGAGGAAGGAGACTCACTGTCTACAGATCACACACACAGTTCTCAGAGTTCTACTCTGAGTCATTAACCATGAGGGTATGGCTTCCCCTGCCATACTCCTGTCAGTGACCTTTCAACCATACTCCTGCAAACCCCATTCAACCCACTAGTTAACTAAACTAGACTCGGGACAAAGGATTTTCTTTTGTTTGTTTTTCGAGACAGGGTTTCTCTGTGTAGCCCTGGTTGTCCTGGAACTCACCCTGTAGACCAGGCTTGAATCGAACTCAGAAATCCGCCTGCCTCTGCCTCATAAATGCTGGGATTAAAAGCAAGCGCTACCACTGCCCATCGGGACAAAGGATTTTTATCTCTAAAGGAAACTGCTACCAGTGATGGAACCCAAGATTTTCTGTCTATGAAATTAAGCAACCCCTGTTCACAGTAAGTTTTACATTTGTTTGTTTGGTGGGAGGCGCATGGCACAATATGTGTGTGTGTGTTAGAAGGCAACTTAGAGAAGTTGGTTCACCCATTGACTGTGTGGGTTCTGGCGATGTGTAACCAAATTCAGATCGTCAGGCTTGTTGGCAAACACCCTTACCTGCTGAGCCATCTCACCAACCTTTATGATACATTTGAAATACAGCTACAGAGTGTGAGCATATCTACAGGAAATCGAAGGGGGAAAGAACAAGCAGTTCTGGAGAGATAGCTCAGTGGCTAAGGACACTGGCTGATGTTTCAGAGCACCCAGGTTCAATTCCCAGCACCGACATGATCACTCAAAACCGTTTGTAACCCCAATTCTAGGGGATCTGGCACCCTCACACAGACATACATACAGACAATGCACATTAAAAAAAAGCCTTTAAAAAAGCAATCTTAAAAAGAGACGTCTAGGAAGGTTTTGAAAAGCCATGATAAAACCACTAAAAAGTAAAAGAGAGGTGAGTTTGGAAATTAAACAGGAAAATCATGGGAAAATTCATGGGAGGATGTTCGAGGAGTTGGGGGAAGAGAATGAATAAGACCAAAATATATTTTCTAATATGCTCAAGGAGTAAATAAAAATTATTTTAAAAAGAGAGAAAGGGGGTGGAAATTCTCATGTTGGTAGAACTGTGTAAGGAAACTTTTGATTATCTCTTGATTACGAAGTATCAGAGGTAAGGATACTAGCATGTTTCTTCATGCAGTCATGTAGCAATTAGTTCTTATTTATACCTACTGAAATTTCTTCCAAATACATGTCACTTAAATTCTGCAATTCCCTTGAGCTGTATCAAGAAGGTAGCATTAAGAGATTACCATAGGGGCTATTTGACATTATACCTAATTAACTGCTCTTTGAATTGCTATGGGAACCATATGTAAAATATCACCAAACCCACAGCTAGAAACATACTCTGACTCACATTATTGCAAAACATTACAAGATTTTCGGGGAGGCTTCTAAAGAGGAATGCTGCCAGTGAGTTAGCTATGCAACATTAACGGAGTACCCTCTGCAAGAGACATCAAATGCTAAGTAAACAGGAACAACATTGGTAGGGAAAACCTGAATCTCAGAGATACTGCTGATGAAGACGGTGCTGTGAACTGGATTGCTGGCACGTCAGAGAAGGCACCTCCATTAAGTTTTATTCTGTGGAGAAAGGGAGAAAGTTCTGACAGTGGAAAGAATATGAGATGTTGAATAGAACGCCTAGTCTTCAGTTATATGTGAGCTATGGAGCCTTGGATAAATTGCTGAACTTTGGTTTGGAAGTACAGTAATATTTAAGCACATACAACTGCCGGAAGTGATAAATAAAGCAAGGATTTAGAAACTATAAAAGAGGAAATTGATATTGATTTGTAGCTCCTGAGGGTTTTGGCCAGACACTGTACTTCTTTAGCTTGCGTATTGTCTCCACGGGTTTGTCCTCAACTGGACACTTTCTGTTCCCGCACATGTCAGCTTCCTCTTCCTGTTCCCTGCTAACGAACACTTTAGTAAGTCACTTAATGATAGTGTTCTTGGACCCAAATAGCTATTTGCACTCTTTAGGGTACTCTTACCTGTGATTTACACACAGCTGTCAGACTGACACCACTGAGCATGTTCCCTTCATGTTATGACACTGTCCAAACGCCTTCAATAGCTTCTCACTTTCTAATTATTAAGGTTTTAACTCCTAGCTAAACTCTAAGTCCTTCGTAAACAAAGTATAGTTTTCAGATGAGTAGCACTCCTCAAACATGGGAGCCTGTAAGAAATATAGATTCTCTGGTCCACTCAGGCCTACTGAACTAGCAACTCAATTTTAATATTTCCAGCTGTTTCCTGTGTCAGTTTTGATTTCATCCTTACTGGTTTTTTTTTTTAAACTTGAAGCTTCAGTAGTAGAGTTGCCAGATTTAGCAAATAAAAGTAAGACATCCAGTAAAATTTGAAAACAATAAATAATGTTTTTAGAATGTTTCAAATCCTTCGTGTGATATTTACCTTAAAAATTGGGTGTATGGAATGAAATTTCAACTGGATGACCTGTAAGTATTCTGGACAGCCAGTTCATGAGGGTACAGATCCAAGGCTAACATAACATTTTTCTTTACCTTGCAGGAGTACAACGCCTTCCCTAAATCAATGTCTAACTCATAGAGTTGAGCTTAAGAGCAGTTTCTCTGGGATTTTTGTTTGTTTGGGTTTTTTTCCCCTCCATTTCTTATTCCTAAGAATTAGCACAAGGGCCTTCCTATCATAAAAGACCAATAAATATTTTCGGATGAATAAATCAAAAGTAATCCTTCAATTATGGACTGTATTGTGCCTATTTTAACTAAAACAGTGTTTTTTCCCAAAACTTAAAAATGTTTCAAATTGGTACAGCTTTTCACATTTTAGCTGGAAGCGTTCAGAACTTGGTGGGAACAAAGTCATGGGCTCAGAATGTACTCGTCGCCAATCGGGTCCATATGGTCATCTTTGAACAGAGAAGGCACCAGAGCAGGATGACAGAAAAAACCATAGCAATCCCACTTTAGAGGCGCTACGCACGCGCACAGTCTCGCTCAGGCCGGCGATCAGGGGAGGGAGGCGGAGCTCCGGGGCGCGTGCGCGGCGGCCGAGGCTGAGGAGGCGGGGCTCCCAGGCGTGTGCGCAGTGGCTTGGATCCGGGAGGCGGAGCTCCGGGGCGCGTGCGCGGCGGCCTGGGCGGCGGGCCCCTCCCTTGGCGGGGGCGCGCGGCGCGGAAGACCGCACGGAAAGGGGGAAGTCAGGTGGCCGCTGCTGCCACCAGCGCCACGGTTTGTCGCCCGAAGGAAGATGGCGGATCTGGAGGAGCAGTTGTCCGATGAGGAGAAGGTAGGTGCCGCGGCGGTGAGGAGCAGGGCGGACGGTGCCGAGAGCCGAGGCGCGCGGGCTGGAGTCTGACCCCGGGCGGGCGGGCTCTGGTGGTGGGCCGCACGCCTGCGCTTCCCGAGCGGGGTGCTGGCCGGGCTCCCCGAGGCCGGGCCCCTCCGCTCCTTGTAGGGTGTGTGCTCCGAAAATAGGAAGCGAAGCTGGGCGGCCGCGGGCGGGAGCGGGGGCGGCGGGACCCGGCCCTGGGGGTCCGGGCTCGGGAGCGGCCGACGGCGGAGCGGCGCCGCCTGGCCTGGGGCTTTCACCGTGAGGCGGGCGGGAGGGGGAAACGGCTTAGCCGACCCTCACTTTTTCCTGCAGTTTCTCCTCCCCAACGCGAAGTGCTTCCTGGTTCCTCAGGGTGTTTCCTTCCCTCTGGAGGTCGCAGTCTCCACATCCCGCCCCTTTGGCCCCCCCACCCCTGCCATTTATTTCTTTTATTAATATTGTCATTACCTTTTTTTTTTTAATTGCTGCTCCCATGTTCCGCGGAAGGCAGTATTGTTCACAAAGACACCTCCCCCCTATAGTTGTTTTCTGCCCAACTTGGCTGCTTCCCCCCCCCCCTTGGGGCAGATTTGGTGACATCCCATCATCCTGATAGGACCAACTCTGAAGAGGGCGAGCGGGTGCAACTCCTTTTACTGTGTGTTAAATGCTGTGACAGCATTGGGACCAAATGCACGACTCAAGTTCTCACATTTGTGATACGAAATCTGATCACTGAACTGAGGCTCTTGCCCATTTACTTTGGCGACTGAGGAGACCTCATACCTAGGGGGCGAGAAGTGGGAACGGAACTTTATACATTTTGAGTATTTTTTGGAAAAGATTGGGGCGTTTTTCAAACTTAGACTTGACTGACATATGAGTGTGGTGCACTTTGGAAATGTCTGATCTTAGCTTAGTTTTTAAGTTCCAAATGAAGTACACCCATGTGGGAAACATACTCAGTTCTAGTTGAGTGTTAGAGAAACAGTAAGGATATTTTCAGTTGGGACCCTCTACTTTTATACTGCACCAAAATTAGGGTTCTCTTTCCTTTCCCTTTGGTTGTTCAGAAGTCAGCCTCTTTTATGGTTTTGGAAGTGTTTTGGTTTTATCGTTCGTGCCCTTTGATGAAATGGTGATAAGCTAACAAAATGGGGACAAGCATACCTTACCTTCATTCACAGAATTACTCCCCTAAGTCCCTAAAAGTTGCTGTACAGTATTTACATTTGTAGTATTGAATAGTTTTAAGCTGTTAATTGAAAATATACCAGTGCACTATAAGAAAAATAACGTTTCAGATTCAAAGTTCTTGAAGCGATTTTTTTTCATGTTTTGTTTACTTTCATGTAATTATTAGGAGCTGGGAAGATAGTGAGGTGAGAATTGTTAGGGTGGGAGTTAATGTAGACCTGCCATGTTGTTGGAAAGGCCTGAAAATTTCAAAGTGAAATGGTAAGATTCCTTATTCTTGACACCCAAGGCACTGAGTTTTACAGAATAGTGTATAAGCTCACCTGCTGCTGTTTGTTTGGAAACAAATTAATGGGAATTTCAAGTTTAGATTTAGCATCTCTTAATAATACAGGTAAGACTATTCTGTAGTAATTTCACATACAGATTTTATAGCAGTGTTTTCTAATTTAAGAAATCAGTGACTAAACTTTCCAGTGATTTTAAATAACCAGTAAATTGAAAACAATGTTTTGTCACTTTTATTACCCAGTAGACTTATACTGTTTTAGAAGGAGGGTGTTCCATATGGACCAGAAATGGGTTTAATTGTGATATTTTAAGACTAGTTCTTAAATCATGCTTCTCTATTTTATTTCCTTGCTTGTGATTTTTCAGGAGTAAGTTTTAAATACTTTTTACACTTGAGTTTTTGTTTAGATTGCAGATCTAAAGAAGGGGTGGTACTATGATGTATAATACTGTAGTTTGTATGTGCTTATCACATAGGAAGAATGTTTCATTTTCTTTTTTAACTTAAGTTTGAGTAGTTTTATTACCCTTTACCTGTAAGTAAATTAAAAAGTAAATTTTAAAAGCCTTATATAGGAAAGAAATGGCAGAGGTGAAATTTAAACCTAAGTTTGTCAGAATTCAAGGTTTGCTTCCATACTTAATGACATTATGTTTCCTTGAAGTTGATTATAAGATTACCCTGGGGTTATATCTTGGTTTTCAATTTGTTTATTTTTAAAAAGGAAGCAATGGTTCTTTATAGTGTCAGGTTCTAAATTTGTTTTTTATATTTAGTGAAAAGGCTGACTGGTAAACTTGTGTTTTCATAATTTTTAACCAAAGTTTATTTTTATGTAATGTGAACATTGTGTGCTACTGCTATATAGTTTCTTACTGGCCCTGTGAAGTGAGGCATTTTAGAAGTTAATCATAGCTGGGTGTGGCAGAGCAGATTTGTAATCTAAGTACTGAGGAAACTGGGGCTGGAGGATCTCTAGTTCTGAGGCCAGCTTACAGAAAGCAACAACAAAAAGAGTTTAGCTGGGTGTTGTAGTGCATACCTGTCATCCCAAAACCCTGGAGGCTGGTCAGGAGGAACAAGTTTCAGTTTAGCTTGGTCTTCTGAGTTCCAAGCCCATCAGGACTACATAGGGAGACCCTGTCTCAAAAACAAACCAAAGGGGGAAAGTATCTAGGACACTAGACTGAATGTACTGTGATTTTTATGGCTTAATTTCTTTTGGCCATAGTGTTAATAAGGAAGAAGAAACAATGAATGAAGTCCCTTAAAGAGACATTAATTTGTCATATGACACTGTAAACTTTACATAGTTATAGAAACTCCAAGCCAAAAAGAGTTTTATGTTTTTCTTTCTTATTCTTTCTTAGATCATTTGAGTTGTATAATAAAGCATTTTAGTGAATTTAAAACTGTATGAAATTGTCACATAGAGTTCAAAGTGAACCATTCTCAAACTCTCCTGAAGGAGGACAGTAATTGTTGATAGCGAATTTTTTTCCTGGACCTCCCGTCTCCCCCAGTGAGCACACTTCTATGGCTTCTGGTCTCGGTACTGCAGCTGTAGGGAGCCTGGAACGGTATATGGGTGTGAAGATGACCTTGAATTTTTTACCCTCCTATTTCTACCTTAGTGCTGGGTCTGCATGCATGCACTCTTATCTTGCTGAGTTTAATGCTGGGGATGAAGCCTAGACTTTGTGTGTGCTTGTCAAATCTTCTTCCAACTAAACTACATCTCCTGCCCTCTCTATTTCTGTACATCTCTCTTCTCATTGTTGTAGTCACTTAGTCCTGTATTTGAAGAGTTTGTTTTGTTAATGTTTTTTCTGCTTGACCTGTACCTTAGATCAAAATTTTGTCACCTTTATGATCATGACCAAAAATGTCTTACACAAATAATTAATTTCTTGTTTGTAAAAAAAAAAAATCATGTTAGTATTTACTTCATAATCTCTGGGTTGACAAGATTATTGGTTTGTAACAGAATTTCACTGTTAAACAGTACAGTTAGGTCAGTAACAGCATTTAAGAAAGAAATAAAGATTAAAGTTAAGAGACCTAGAAATTGTGTCAGAACTGTTCTTTCCTTTCTGTTGCATTTGCTATGGGCAAGTTTTTCTGTAGTTGCTAGAGTGATCCCTCTAGCTGCTTATATTCAAACTATGCTTTTCTATATTCTCAAAAAAATACTAGTACCTAATGCTTGGTGTGCTGATACACCTCTCTAACCCCCACACTCAGGGAGCTTGGAGCCATCCCAAACTAGTGGCTTTGTATTCCTTTCTCCTTGAATAATTGTGACACTTCTCATATATTCTGTTTAATCATGCTCTGGTCCTTTTCTAACATCTTGAGTAAGTTTATCTCTTGGCCTTGGTTTCTGCTGAACTTTGAGGTTATAGTTGTAAATATGAGTAGTGAATGGCTATTCCAGAGGACTTACGTTCAATTCCCAGTACCCACATGGCAACTCACAACTTTCTGTAACTCTGGTTCCAGGGGATCCAACACATAGACACATATGCAGGCAAAACACCGGTGAACATAAAAATAAATCATTTTTTAAAAAAGATAGAAATGTTACTCTTGAGATTAAGTTCAGATTATTTGGCTCATTTAATCTTGAACTTAATAAAACATTATTGGTATTAAGTACAGTCTTGTTTAATACTTTCTGGTTTACTTTTCTTCCCTGTTCTATTATAATCCCAAAATATAGAAATAATGTCATCTATAGCACCTGTGAGTATACTGCATGCAATTGAGTGTTGCTGTATACAAAATGAATGCACTGAAGTACATAGATGTAAATGATCCTTGTAACACTGTAGGACACGAACAATCATGGGGTTGGAAGATGTCTGTAATACAGCGTTTTTAAGAATTCTGGTCCTAGGGCTGGTGAGATGGCTCAGCAGATAAAGGCACTTGTTGCCAACTCAGCCAGTGCTCGGCTTCAAGAATCGACAGTGGAAGGAAAGAACTAACTTACAGAAAGTTGTCCTTTGACCCTACATATGCTTCATAGTGTATGTGCACATACCACACACACACACCACACATGCATGCACACTCGCACAATGTAAATAAATGTTTAAAAAATACTAATACAATACTACTATACTAACTATACTAACACATATTGTTTCATGACTTTTCTTGGGAAGAACATAAACAAATGTCTATGCAATCCAGATTAAACACAGATAACAGACCAACAAATCAGTTGCACTCAAATATAGGTTGGTATCTGTTAGTTAGTTCAATGGTTATTATAGTTGGTGTTGCTTACAGGAGTATAGGTGACCCTTTGACAGCTAAAGCACCAAGTAGTTCCATCCCAGCATGGGTGATGAAGCCACTAGAAAAATCCATCATGTGACAGAGGCTCTCATTTCCCTCATTATAGATGGGAAGCACAGAAAAAGAAATGCAGAAGGAACCAGGGCAAAATATAGCCCTCATGTACACTCTTCTAAGAGGTCTTCCAGCTAGGCCCCCACCCCCACTTCCCAGTAATACCATTAAACCCTGTATTCATCAGGGGATTAATCCACTGATTGATCTTGAGGAAGAGGATCTAGTCGCTTCTCCATAGCCCCTCAGAGAGTAACCAGGTCCTAGTCCGTGTACCTGCGGGGGGAGGGGGGGCATTTCATTTACACACCATAATATCTGGCCATTCTAATTAAATGAGAGTTTATTAGTATTTCTAGTTTTTTTCAGCACAAAGTAACTACTAAGTGTCAAGTATGGGACATTGGTAACTTGTATTTGTGTGTTACTAGTCATCAAATATCAAAGGACTTGCTGTTTGTAAGGCACCATTCAAAAGTATGCAGATATGGAGGTTCACAGGCAAAATCTTCCTCTGTTTTTCTTTGTATTCTCAGCTAAGTCGGAGGTAGATTATTGAGGATTTTAGAAAAGTGCTTGGAACCTTAGCAGTTTTTGTTGTTGTAGCTTATATCAATAGAGTTGTGTGCAGTTTCATACATATATATATATTGCATTCTTGTTGTCCCCACCCCAATTTGTTTTTATTTTCCTCCTGTTGCTGCCAACTCCTCTTCCTCTTTGCAGATATCATTTCCCATATTCATAGCTTCTTTGTTTTGTCTCATGTCCCACAGAGTTTAACTAGAGCCATCTATATAATCTTGGGTTTAGAACGTTCTATTATAGTCTGGTGGCTCACCATTGAGGACACAGTTGAGTAGTCCTCCCCTCTTCCAGAATCTGTTAGTTTCCAGCCGTTCAGTAGTAGGTGATAGGGACACACGAGCCACTTCTCCATCTGAAGCTGCTTGAGTTCATAATTGCCAGGGCTGTGTTGTGTTTAGAAGACAACATTTTAAGCCCTTCTCCCTATCTTCCAGCTCTTAGATTGGACTCCCCACTTTCACAGCCATCCTTTATTCTCAGTATCTTGTGCAGGCAGGAATCTCTACATTTGTTTCCATTTACTGCAAAGTGAGATTTCTTTGATTAAGGCTGAGAGTAGTGTTTGTCTGGAGTATCACCATATATTTAAAATGCAGTTTGGGGTTATGTCACTTTAGCTATACAACAGTGTAAGCATCCACTAGGACTTCATACCTTCTTAGCCATGGGGTTTTGGCTGGATTTACAGTGCTAGTCATGAATTCTCTTCTGTGGAGTTGCCCTGAAATAGAATTGAAAAGAAACTGGACACTCCTATAACAGTCACTGTTGGGCAGCAAGGGCCTTTATGTGCTAAGGTATCTCACTGATACAGTAAATTTTTTTGTTTTTTATTTCATTTGTATGGGTGTTTTGCTTGCGTGACTGTGACTACCACAGTATCTTAGCAAGATGGTACTTTTTGTCATTGTAACAGACACATTTTTGTTACTTTAGAAATACAAAGTAAAGTTCTTATGAAATTTCACAAGTGATACTGTTTTCATTCTGCCATTTAGTTTGGATATAAGAGAAGGCTCTTGCTGTCTTTTGGTCACATAGTGCAATAATAGTCCATCTATAGAACAAAAAATATAAATCATGTTTGCTTTTACACAAAAATAAAACTGACAAATTCTGAGGTGTATATCTTTTCTTTAGAAACAGGTAAGCATTTTGAAGCTTAAGCACTAATTTTTATCTCTCACATACACACACATACACATATATAAACTTGGTAGTAATATTTTAATTTTGACAGCTCTATATGAAGCATGTATTATACAAGAATGAACTTCTTCAATTATACAATAATAGTTTGATTATTTTTTTAACATGCAGTTTTCCATTGTTAGCATGGTCATGACTTAAGACTTTTTTTAATGCTAACAGTTTTTTACCTGGGGGAGGTGGTTAAGACAGTTTACATAATCATAATAGGTGGAACCTGTAGGCTTTAACAAGTGCACGTAATTGTCTAGATCCATTGCCTTTGCCTTGAAAGTATAATTTTCCTCCCCCTTTTTCTTTATTTTTAGGTTAGTAGATACATTTGTTAGTTTCTGTTGCTGTGATAAACACTATGACCAAAGGAATAAGGAAGAGTTTCTTTTGGCGCAGAGTCCGTCATGACAGGGCATTACAAGCAGGTGTGCTGGCTTATCACACAGGAAGCAGGGTGAGGTTATAAGTTCTCAAAGCCTGTCCACAGTGATGTACTTCCTCCCACAAGGTCTCACCTCCTAAAGGTTCTATAACCCCCCAAACTGTGCCACCCAATGGGGATGCATGATCCTGTGGGAGGCATGCTTCAGACCACCACAGCATACAAACAATGGATGGTTATACCAAGGAGTTCTTTATACATTGTGCAGCTATACGTTGTTGTCATTCATTCTCTTTCCCTACTGTCCTTCTCCATGCTCCTCCTCCCCAAAAGATCTGGTTCCCTTTATTCCCAATTATTAGAATGTAAGACTTTTAAGCCTCCATAACCATAAGAGCCAATTCCCATAATGCATTTCTTATGTATCTCTCTGTATCCTGTTGACTGTGTTTCCTTAGAAAACCCCAGCAAACATAGTTACTGGCATTCCTTAGGTGTTGCTAAGTTGACAACTTAGAAATGAGTGTCCATAACTTTCAAGTGTTCAATAAATGTTAGGTTCTATTAATTGATTTGAAACACAATCCATCTAACTAGACAGTATTTATGGACTATTTACTGATCTGAGTATGATCCCAGAAACTGAGCCCAAAGCAGGTGGTCTGCACTGTACAAGAATTCATAGTAAACACAGCTCTTAAAACAATTCTGAGTGTAAGGAGGAATGAACAAGGCACAGAGATAGCGCAGAGAAGGATTTAGGCAGTGCTGCTTGGAAAGGGGGTGCTTTAGTAGGAGACACTTCTCAGACAAGCAGAACAGGTAAGAGTCAGCACCAATTCTTTGACCCTATAACTTAGACTAGTATTCCCTCCCTCCCTCCCTCATCTACCTCTCTTTGCATGCATACATGTACTCTCTCTCCTCTCCTATCTTCTTCCTTTTGAAAGTGATCATTACCATCCAACCTCAGGATACATGTTGTACCTATTACTTTAATGAATTGGGTCCCACAAAGCTAATCAGCTTTATCCGTAATCAAGTGATTTCTATCCCTCAGATGCCCAGGGAGTACTGAGGCCTCCTTAACTTCTCTCTCTGACTATGATGGACTGTTTGTGGGCCCAGTTTTATGTAGTTCTTGGCAGGTAACACAGCTACTTGGGACTTCAAAAGTATAGTGACCAGGCATGCCTGGAGAACAGTGGTCTATAGCATTCCACTCCTGGCTCTTACATCTTTCCTTCCCTTTGTCAGTGTTCTTTGAGCCTTGGAGGGCATGATACAGATGTTCCTTTTAGAGCTGTGCATTCAACAGTAACTTTCAGGACTTTGGACATTTATGAGTCTCTGCAGTAAAAAACACCCACAGCAAAACCAGAATACAAAATGAAGCTTTTTTGACCAAAACTGATAGCAGTATTGATTGGTGGGTATAAATATTTAGAAGGAAATTTCAGGCACATCCTGCCTAAAGAATGTGCCTTAAGTATTCTTAAACACTTTAGAAGATACCTAGTTTAGCTTTCTTTTTCTTTTTTAAAGATTTACTTATTTATTTTATGTATATGAGTACACTGTAGCTGTACAGTTGGTTGTGAGCTACTGTGTGGTTGCTGGGATTTGAACTCTGGACCTTCAGAAGACCAGTCAGCGCTCATAACCGCTGGGCCATCTCTATAGCCCTAGTTTTATTTTCAAAATGGGCATACAATAAAAGTATATTCCTTAAGACTTTTAACATGTGTATAAAGTAATGAACCTACTACGGAAATCTGGACATGGTATAGTTCCATCGCCCTCAAACTCCCTCGTTTTCTTCCTTTCCCTTGTTTTTCTCTAGTCATTCCCTTTCGCACCCATCCCAGAACTCCTGACAACTGTTACCCAGTCTCCTTTGCTATAGAAATTACCCTACTCGAGATGGGACCATTCACAGTTTTTTACCTTTATGATGGTGCAAAGGCAGTACACATTTAGTGAAAACCCTTTTTCAGATTTTGAATTTAGTTCTTATCCTGGGGTAAGGATATATGGTATCATATGTTTTTAAGACTGTGGTCTCTACCTTCCAGTTAGTCATGGAGACATTAAGCTGAACACTGAACAGTAGTGTATTGTGTGTGGCAAGTGTTGGGGTTTGATAGGTAAAATGAATTAAATGCTTTTGATTTAACAATATCTTTAACTAAAAATGGGTTTATTGGATGTGCAATTCCAATATTAGTTAAAAAGCATATGTACTATGGTTAAATGTTATATGCATAAAGTCTTAAAGAGTGGCACTAACCTTTTGAGTTTCTCTTTTCTTTCCAGTACAGTACTTTACAATTAATTCAAGTTGTTTCATGTATCAGTAGCTCCTTTTTATTGCTAAGTAATTACATTATATAGCTGTATCACAGTAATTCGTCCAGTGGCCTGTTTGTGGAAGTTTGGGTTGTAAATTATTTCCAGTTTGAACAATTTTGAATAAGTTTTGGTGTGGATATAAATTGTGTGTGTGTGTGTAATAATTTGGAATGATACTGTATTTTAGGGTATTTCCCTAACTATAAGAAATGCTAAGTATTTTGCATGTTGGTTGTACATTGTACAGCTTTACATTCCTGTAAGTATTGTAGAGTGCTGCAGTTGTCATGAGCCTGGACCAACAATCTTTTTATCTTAGCCTTTATGTTTTACATGGAGTAGTATTTCCTGATTTCTTTATCAGTATTCTAATGAAGAATACTGAGTGTACTTTTTTGCATATGTTTATGTCTTGTGCTTATCATATTTGGTGAAGTATCCATTCACACATTTTCTTAGTTTTTTTGTTTTTGTTTTTGTATTCTTTTTTCCTGTTAAGTCTTCAGAGTACTTTTGGTAGTTTTAAATGGGTTTGCTCATAAAGTTTTGTGTTTGGATAAAGATTCTAAGTGTTTGAGGCCAGAAGTTCAGGGTCTTCTGTAGTTCGGAATGTTTGCATACACTGTACCTAGTTCTGAGTAAATCAGCTGTCATCAGTATAGCTACTTAATTGCATCTTTTCTCACATATGGCCTTCATGAATTTCTTTAGTTTAAAAGAAGTAAAATTGTGAGAAAATATTTACCTGTAAACAGTTTGAAATTTTTGATTGTATTAATAAGTTAGATATTTTACCTTCATTTAGCCTGTATAGTGTAAACATATTAAATGATTAAACCAGTAATAGCAAACTTGTGTTCGAGTGTAGAAATGTTACATACTTTAAAATCATTTTCAGTAAACTTTGAAATTTGTATAATATTGATTGGGGTTTTTATTATTTTAGCAGAGTGTATAGTGTGATATTTATGTCTTCTTTTCTGTCTTAGGTACGTATAGCAGCAAAATTCATCATTCACGCCCCTCCTGGAGAATTTAATGAGGTTTTTAATGGTAAGTCTTTAAACTACCTTTAAAAACATTATTCTATTTTATTTATTATTATTTTATTTTGTGGACATGTGTGCCATGACGTTTGTGTAAAGGTCAAAGGGCAACTTTGCATGAGTTGGTTTTCTCCTTCCACCATGTGTTCTGAGGATCAATTCAGGTTGTCAGGCTACCATGGCAAGTACCTTTACATCTGAGCCCTCTTGAGCCCCACGATGGGTAACACCAAGACTTGATGTAGTAATCCTTTCTCTTAAGAACTGTCTTGTTTTATTTATTTTTAAGTACATGAAAAGCACCAAAATTCAGTAAAAGTGGTAATATTTATCTGTTCCTTGCAAGAGTGTGGAAGGACAGAAAGCTTGTTCTTGCCCCTTGGTCACAAACCAAGTTATGTTTTCTACAGAGCAGACTCATTTGAAATCAATAAATGTGTCGTCAAACTAAGAAGCATAGTCCTAAGTATTTTCTGGAAATTATATTGGACCATTTTTATGATGTAGATTATCCTTAGTTCTTTGGAGATACTGTATATACCTGTCTGCCTGCAGCAACTATTTAAACTGACTTTTTTTTTTAATTCCCTCTTATGTTACTTAACCAAAATATTATTTTTTTTAAAATACTGTGGTGCATAGTTTTTTTTTTCCTTTATTTTATTTATATGAGTACACTTAGCTATCTTCAGATACACCAGAAAAGGGCATCGGATCCCATCACAGATGGTTGTGGACTGTTGCTGTTCTAGATTCTCAAATGAAAGACACACACACACACACACACACCCTTACATTTAGTGTGCCTTAAACAACGCAATGGTTGGACCACTCCCAAACTTCCACATTGTTAACACCTCCCCTCCAATACTTCTGAATCTGAATTATTACTTACTAAAATCTATATTCCATCTTTGCCCACCATAGCCCAATGATGGCCTGGGGCTGCTCTTCTCTGGCTCTTACGTGATTGATACTCTGTCTTCTACAGCTCTCAAGTCTGCATCTTCTTTTCCTGGCAATGGTGATGCTGCTTCTTCGATCCCCTTGCCTGTGAATCCTAAAGTCCTGCCTCTGTCTTCCTGCCCAGCCATTAGCTGCCAGCAACTTAATTTACCAACCAGAACCAGCTCGGGGCAGGGACCTTTAGTGCCTCACATGGGATTCTCGTGAAATTCCCAAATAGCATAATGCAAGCAATAAACTAAATCTACAACAGTGAGCCACCTTGTGGTTGCTGGGAACTGAACTCAGGACCTCTAGAAGAGCAGTCAGTGCTCATAACCACTGAGCCATCTCTCTAGTCCCGTGGTGCATATTTATAGATAGTTTGGTCCTTAGAAATTTGATCGTGCTTGTATGGGAGGTATTAATGTATAACTAAAACAAACTATATTCCTTTCAGTATTCAAACAGAAAAATAATAATATATAAAACAATATTGTTTTGCAGATGTTCGATTATTGCTTAATAATGATAATCTTCTCAGGGAAGGAGCAGCACAGTAAGTATTCTGTTTCCATAGCTAAAATGACTGGGAAAGAAAAGATGTTGTAAAGGTGATAATGAAGCACTATTTCTTGACATAAGAGTTTCTGAAATACAATTAAAGTTTGTACAACTATATGTATTAGACTGAGAAATCACAGGGTTAGTTAGGGACAAATGCGAAATGAAATTCCCTTTTACATTTGCCACTGTCTTACATTCTATATAGCATCCCTCATAGTCTTTGTATAGTTTCTCAAAACTAAAAGTTTATTTGATACCATTGGAACTCATGTCAAGGTATTTGTGAAATGCAGAGATATACTTTAAGCCAGTGATTGGCCTTAGAATTAATCTGATTCAGTGTCCTCTGAAATACTTTTGAACAAAAAGAAATTGGGGTCATTGTTTCTTCTCCTTTGCTTTGAATTGTTTAAAATGTCCCAACTGTGGACTGGCTCAATGGATAAAACATGTGCCACATGAGCATGAGGACCAGAGCTCAGATCTTAAACCCAAATAGCAACCAAACGCTGCAGCACACATCTGTAATCCCAGTGCTGCTCTGGTGAATAGTAGGAGGTGGAGACAGTAAGCTCCAGAAGCTTTCAGGCCAGGTAGCATGCTTTACTTACCTCTGGTCAAAAAACCCTACTTGAATTCAGGTAGAAAGCAAGGACTGACTACCTGAAGTTGTAATCTAACCTCTGCATATCACTCACATACAGAAGAACATATATATGCATACATATACATACTGTGTACATCATAACACTTTTTCAAATCTCAATTTGAATTTTCCCTCTAAAGAAATGATTGTTACTTGCTATAATAAAACTGTCCAAAGCTTGGATAGCCCACATTTAGGTATCGCAAAGTCAGAGTCCCCATTACCAGTGCTCTGGAATAAATGGATAGCCAGAAATGTGGGTTCCTCTTCATTGCTTTTTATATTGAGTTTCTTTGATGAATTTATGTCTCTTTACACGTTTACCTTTTCTCTTTTGTTTCACCCTTAGACTGTGACTGTGGCTACATCTTTTTTAATATCTCTCTCTTTCCCTCTTTTTGTAATGGGGGGAAAGCAGGGCTATCATTGTTCTTTAGAATGGATTGAGTTGATGCATCTTTACTAAAAGCCAAAACTTAATATGATTCAAAGTAAAGTCAGACTCACTGAAGAGCCTGTAGTATAAAATCTAGAAGACTATGAAATATCTCCAAATACTCTTTTATTCAGCAGACAAAAGAATATCAGGCTTCACTGTTATGAAAGTAGTAAGCCTCTTAGGATTTTTTTTTCATCAGATTCTGACATGTTCAGTATCAGGCCATATGATGCAAAATAAAATACCAGAGACATATCGAAGGCCTTCAGAATCCAAAGAAAGAACACTTTAATTTCTATTTTTAAAAAATTGAGGTTTATTCTCTTTTATATGTGTGTTTGCTTGCGTGTGGGTATGTGCATGTGAGTGCTGGTATCTACAGAAGGCAGAAGAGGATGTTGAATCTCCTGGAAATGGCAGCTGTGAGCTATCCAACATGGGTGTTTTAACCTGAACTTGGATCCATTGCAAGTGCAGTGTGTGCTTGTTACCACTGAACCATCTCACTAACCAACCCCTTTGGCTGATCTTTTTTTTTTTTTTTGATTTTCTGAGACAGGGTTTCTCTGTGTAGCCCTGGCTGTCCTGTGGCTGATCTTAAATGCTGAATAGTCTACTTATATTGGAAGGAACTTTGGAAGTCATTTAATGCAAACTTGGTTTTATAAAGTAAATGAGGTTCATTCAAGCTAATGATAGGGTTGGAGCAAAACCCACATATTCTGGCTGTTCCATTATTGAGTGTCTTGTGTATTGTACCATTTAACTTGATATGTTTTAGATAAAGCTTGCCATGTCTCATTTATTTTATGTTTTTTCAAGTTTCTTATTAATCCTACTCCTCCCAGGTTAAAGATACATGAGGTTTGATGCTATGGGCAGTAAAAAAGGCTTTGGGTCCACCTAGATTACTATTTTTAAGTATTTATGTTTTTTAAATGCAGCTTTTACTAGAAAAAAATGAATACTATTCATTTCAATTTATAAATAAAACCTTCGAAGTAAATAACTTAAGGGTGAGTGTATTAGTTACTTTTGCATTTCTGTGATAAAATACCTAATATAAGCAACTTAAAGGAGAAAAGATTTAGTTTAGCTCATGGTTTTGGAGAGATCCAGTAAAAAATGGCAAGAAAATAATGGTGGCAAGAACAAGTGGCCGAGACCATTGTGAGGATCAGGAAGCAAGAGCAAGACCAGAACCCGGGGATGAGTATAACTTTCAAAGCCATGCCCCAGTGACCTCCTTCCACCTGCAAGACCTCATTTCCTCAGACTTCCACAGCCTCCCACAGTAGCCATACCAGATGTGGAACGTGTGCCTTCTGTGGGCATTGAAAATACAAATTCCTGACAGTCTGACCACATTGAAGTTATTCTTAGGAAAATTACTTGATGTGTTGCAAAAGTCAGAAGTGTGTAGCTACTTTGCCTTCCTGTCTGCACTTCTGTGTTTGTGTACATCCATTTTGAAAATGCTATGTTGAGAATTTTGAGAAGTGGTGATTTGATTTTTATATTGGTGTCTTTATATTCAATATTATTATTATTGTTGTAATAGTTACAGTCTTAAAGTGTAAAACTCTGTTAAGTGGAAACAGTTTTCTAGATACTATTCATAGAATAGTATCAATTTAGTAGAACACAATTTTGTTCTGTATAGAATTTTTCATACATTGGGGTTTTGCTACACACATATTACATAATTATCTGGTAAGTATATTATTCTTCACTCATTAGAGTGGAGAGGCCTTCTTGAGTCCATCTCGTCACTGTTAGCTGAGTTTCTGCTGTGGGTTTTTATCATAGTCTTGCCACTTCTCTGTTTCTAATCATCACACTGCATGATTCATTGTATATACTACTGCCATATTAATCTTTAGAGGCACTTCTAGAACTGCTTTGCCTCCCAAAATATGTCTTCTGTCTTCAAGACCACTCGGTTTGGTGAGATGGCTTAGTGGGTATTGGTACTTACTACCCAGCAGTGTGAGCCTAATGACCTGAGTTCAGTGTCCTGAACCCATGTACAGGTGGAAGGAGAGGACCAGCTTCATGAAGGTGTCCTCTGACCCCCACACAGACAGCCTGACAAGCCTCCCCTCACCATCATATACAAGCACAATAACAAGTAAACAATTTTTAAAAATCTTCTAGTGCAACTCAGTAAATACTGATGGGCAGCTAGTTGGTTCTTCCTGTGACATTGGACCACTTCTGTGGTCTTTCTAATTAAAACATTCTTTTTTTTTTTCCCCATTATCCGCTCCCCTCCCAGTCTTTTCTCTTTTTTGTATGTGTGTTCATTTATTTATTTAAATGTGTGCATGTGAGGAAGCCTGAGACTGACACGGGGTCTCCGTCTCTCTTGCTCTCCACCTTATGTTTTGAGTCAGGTGGAAACTGAACCTACCTTTTAGGTTAGGCTTGCTGCCCAGTTAACCCCTGGTGTTAGCCTACTTCTGTCCCCTAGCATTGGGATTACAGAAACGCAGTGTTCTTTCAGTGGGTTCCTAGAGATCTGAATGTAGGTCCTCATGCATTTTCAGTAAACACCCATTAAGCAATCTCCCCTGAACCATCTCCCAATTTCTAGAAGACCAAGCCTACTTAATTTCTTAGTATCATATTCATGAAATTATTCTGGAGTTTTATTTTTTCTTTTGCCTGAATAGTGTAATTCCTTGAAAACATGTTAGTAATTCTCGAATGTTACTTTCTATTTTTTGCTACTACTTGATGTTCTTCTTAGGTATTCTCTTGTGTGTTCAACTAAAAGACCTTTGGCAATGATGTTCTCCTTAGGTATTCTCTTGTGTGTTCAACTAAAAGACCTTTGGCAATGATGTTCTCCTTAGGTATTCTCTTGTGTGTTCAACTAAAAGACCTTTGGCAATAGGAACTGCTTGAATATCACGGTACCTAGTTGTTTACTAATTTCTCAAATAATTGTATATCTACATTGTATATTTATAATCATTGCTTTCAGGTTCTTATATATAAGAGGCCATATATTTACTGGTTATGTTTTATTTTGCCAAGTTAAAAGCTGCATATCATTACTTGGTTTTTAAAACAACCTTATCTGTGTTTTAACTATAGTTAATAAAAGGTAGGTAAAATAGTTACAGTTTTATCAACCAACATGTACAGTATAGATTAACTGGCAGGTAATTATTTATAAAACATTATAACAATTTTACGTAATTGGACTTTTTCTTTTTCAGTGCATTTGCACAGTATAACCTGGACCAGTTTACACCAGTAAAAATTGAAGGCTATGAAGATCAGGTATGTTTCATAAAATACCAAATCACACTGCTCTTTGTTTCATTTATAAAAACTTATCCTGGAAGGATTGTGAGATGGTATAACATTTACTCATTTTAGTTGAAGGTATTTAATGGCAAAATAATTAAATGGTTGTTTTTATTTTTGGAAGTAGTATCATCAGAAAATCAGTCAGCAGTAACCAGGTGCAGTGGCTGTGGTGCCTTGGCCTCCATGGGTGCCTGCGTTCACATGAACCAGCATACTCAGACTTACACGTAATTGCAACACTAGTTATTGTTTCATTTCTCCAGAGATTTAATTGGTTACCATTACAAACAATACTACATCAAGTGTCTTTGTATTCCTGGTAACATTGACAATAGTTTTCTTTAGATAAATTCCTAGAAGAAAGTTTGCTGCATTAGTGAATACATCTTTTAAAAATGTTTATTGACTGCTAAAGTCATGTTAACAAGGTCGCATAATTTTAATACTTAAAACCAAAATCCTTCTTAAAACAGTGGGGCCTACTAATTTTACACATGAACATACGTTTAAAAACCTTTAAAGGTGAAAATTCTTTGTTTAGCTCTGTACCCCATTTTTTAATAGGGTTATTTGGCTTTCTGGAGTCTAACTTCTTGAGTTCTTTGTATATATTGGATATTAGTCCTCTGTTGGATGTAGGGTTGGTAAAGCTCTTTTCCCAATTTGTTGGTTGCCATTTTGTCCTACTGACACTGTCCTTTGCCTTACAGAAACATTGTAATTTTATGAGGTGTTCCATTTGTCAATTCTTGATCTTAGACCATAAGCTATTGGTGTTCTGTTCAGGAAGTTTTCTCCTGTGTCCCATGTGTTCAAGGCTCTTCCTTAGTTTCTTTTCTATTAATTTCAGTGTGTCTGGTTTTATGTGGAGGTCCTTGATCCATTTGGAGTTGAGTTTAGTACAAGGAGATAAGAATGGATCGATTTGCATTCTTCTGCATGCTGACCTCCAGTTGAACTAGCACCATTTGTTGAAAAGGCTATCTTTTCTTCCACTGGATGGTTTTAGCTCCTTTGTCAAAGATCAAGTGACCATAGGAGTGTGGATTCATTTCTGGGTCTTCAATTCTTTTCCATTGATCTACCTGCCTGTCACTGTACCAATACCATGCAGTTTTTAACACTATTGCTCTGTAGTACAGCTTGAGGTCCGGGATACTGATTCCCCCAGAAGTTCTTTTACTCTTGAGAATAGTTTTAGCTATCCTGGGTTTTCTGTTATTCCAGATGAATTTTTAAATTGCTCTTTCTAACTCTATGAAGAATTGAGTTGGGATTTTGATGGGGATTGCATTGAATCTGTGTATTACTTTTGGTAAGATGCTCATTTTTACTATATTAATCCTGCCAATCCATGAGCACGGCAGATTTTTCCATCTTCTGAGGTCTTCAATTTCTTTCTTCAGAAACTTGAAGTTCTTGTCATACAGATCTTTCACTTGTTTGGTTAGAGTCACGCCAAGATACTTTATATGGTTTGTGGCTATTGTGAAGGGTATCATTTCTCTTACTTCTTTCTCAGCCTGCTTATCCTTTGAGTATAGGAAGGGTACTGATTTGCTTGAGTTGATTTTTATATCCAGCCACTTTGCTGAAGTCGTTTTACAGCTGTAGGAGTTCTCTGGTGGAGTTCTTTGGGTCACTTAAGTATACTATCATATCGTCTGCAAATAGTGATAGTTTGACTTCTTCCTTTCCAACTTGTATCCCTTTGACCTCCTTTTGTTGTCTAATTGCTCTAGCTAGAACTTCAAGTACTATATTGAAAAGATATGGAGAGAGAGGGCAGCCTTGTCTAGTCCCTGATTTTAGTAGGATTGCTTCAAGTTTCTCTCCAGTTAGTTTGATGTTGGCTACCGGTTTGCTGTAAATTGCTTTTACTATGTTTAGATATGGGCCTCGAATTCCTGATCTTTCCAAGACCTTTAGCATGAAAGGATGCTGAATTTTGTCAAATGTTTTTTCAGCATCTAATGAAATGACCATGTGGTTTTTTTTCTTTGATACTGTTTATGTGATGGATTACATTGATGGACTTCCTTATATTGAACCATCCCTGCATCCCTGGGATGAAGCCTACTTGATCATAGTGAATGATCGTTTTGATGTGTTCTTGGATTCAGTTGGCAAGAAATTTATTGAGTATTTTTGCATCGATATTCATAAGAGAGATTGGCCTGAGATTCTCTTTCTTTGTCGGATCTTTGTGTGACCATAGGTGTGTGGATTCATTTCTGGGTCTTCAATTCTGTTCCATTGATCTACATGCCTGTCACTGTACCAATACCATGCAGTTTTTAACAATATTGCTCTTCAAGATTTTTAATGGTGCTTTCCTCTTCTCCAGAAAGCACTTGTAAATAAAGAGATGACATACCAGTAATAGATTAAATTGGATTAAATTGTACTATTAACATCCTGAGATATTATGCAACTAACTATTAAAGAGGATAGTGAGAGATACCTAGTAAACTTTGAGGGGTTTCCGTAGATGTTTATATATAGAAAAAGTCAGGTATGTTTGGATTAGGGAGAGAGCCAGACCACCAGAGCCTGCTGTGGCCAAAAGGCAAAGCTTTCTTCGGGGTACAAACTACTGGCTTGTCCCCAAGTGAAGGGGATGCAGCACTGCCACAAAGGAGCTTGGGGTTTTATAGGGTGCTTTTAATTGGGCAGAGTGTGGCAAGAGAGCATAAGGAGAAGGAGCTGCACATAGTTTGCCAGGGGTCAGGATCGGGGGTCCTCTGGCTGCTAGGAGAGCAGGAGGCTGTGCTCAAGTTCTGTTGAGTCAAGGGTTAGCAGACTTCTGAGAAGTACAGAATTTTCAGCTTCCACCTCCCCCATCAGCAGGGTCCACACCATCATCCATCTTGATGCCTTAGATGATTGCATCTTGGGCTAAAGCTCTGGATCAACCCAACAAAATTCATAAAAATGTGTATGTTTGCATATGCACTTTTATCATTCTTTGAAAACAATGGCCCACAAACCGTGTGTGTATGTGTGTGTGTGTAAGTTTAAGTAGATAGATGTACATATTCATCTAATGGGGCATTTTTATTAGCAAAACATTTTAGAAAAGCTACATGCTATGTTGTCAGCACCATTTCCATCAGAGGGATGGGAAAGTCTTGTAGGTCAGTATTTACCGTCTAGGGCAGCCACAGGGGGATAAAAGTTTTTGTTTGTTTGTTTAATAAGCTATAGAATAAAAGGATTATTCATATATTTTTTTAAATATACATAATGTATAAATTATATTTTAAAATTTTAGAAGTTAGTAGTAGTGATTAGTTTTTAAGAAACAAGCACATTGGGGGAACAGAAAGACTGGGTGCCAAACAAATCAGGACTAAAGAGCTGCCTCACTAGATTAAAACCATCAGATTGATAGGGCCTCGGTTTTTAAGAACTCATGGCTACTATCAGAAATAGTAAGCTGCCTCTTTGAGTGGGTAGGTGGATAGATAAATGGATGGTCACCTCCAATACTGTATAGTAGGAAATCTTAATTTCCTCACTCAATATTCAAAAATTGTCTGGAAAGATATACTAATGTATACTAATTGAGAATATCTTCAGTATCCTTGTGGCCTACTCTTGTAAAATATATTTTCACAGTATAGTTTAAGCAGTTGTTTTAGTGTAATTGTACAGTTTCAGGACGGGTCTTAAGCAAGTGCTTATTACTGTGCGTCCATGTTAATATTTTTTCCTAAATTTATTTGAAAATTGAAGGTCTTGATAACAGAACATGGAGACTTGGGAAATGGAAAATTTTTGGATCCAAAAAACAGAATCTGTTTCAAATTTGACCATTTAAGAAAGGAAGCAACTGATCCAAGGCCCTACGAAGCAGAAAATGCCATTGAATCCTGGAGAACTTCAGTAGAAACTGCACTGCGAGCTTATGTAAAAGAGCATTATCCAAATGGGGTCTGCACTGTGAGTCATCAGTGGGCAGTCCTTTCCTGTCGTTTCTTATACAGATGTGCCAGTTTATATGATTCCTTGAAACTAACAGTCATAGAAAACTAACAGCTTATGGCGTCTAACTTTTTTCTTTCAAGAATGTTTATCTTTCTAAAAAATATGATAGCCCCAAATGGTAAATTAATTATATGTTAAATTAAATTCAGATAGACACTGGATTCAAGGATATGATGCTACTCTCTTTAGTCATCTGCCCATGTTTAGCATAAATTAACTTTTATTTAGTTACAAAAATCTTAGAGAATCATTTCATGTTTAATTTCCTGATGTTTTAATGTTATTTGTTCAATGATTTAACCTATTGTTTTTCAGAATGAAATATTGTAGTATAACTAAATGGATTTTGTTTTTGAACTTTGCTTGTATCCAAATAGGCTCTTTAACACCTGAGTTTGGTCTTCTCTATAGCCATAGTGATCTTTTGAAATGCAGATAAGATCCTGAAAAATTCTCTGTTTGGAATCTTTCAGAGATTAGGATTACTTAATTAGGGTAGAGTCTAGGCGTCTGAGAAAGATTGTGAAGCCATGTGGCCTTGGTTCTGTTTACTTATCCAACCTAATGGTTTATGCCAACTTTCTCTGGTATCTTATAATAAATACTTAAAGGGTGACATTGTTTGGCCTTAACTAAACTCACTATTGTCCTTGTTTTCTTCGCTAATAAGGTGTATGGCAAAAAAGTAGATGGGCAGCAAACCATTATTGCATGCATAGAAAGCCATCAGTTTCAAGCAAAAAACTTTTGGTAAGTTAAAGTTTTGTGCACTTAATTTTAACAATGTTTATATTCCATATGACTCAGACTGTACCTTCTATGTGTGACTGTTTTACTAAGAGCAATATAAACTTGATAAAGAAAACTGCTGCCCTTTGAGAATTTGAAAGATACTTGCTTCATAATGATCATTTGAGTCATTAGAGTGCAGTAAACTGGATGACATTCAGAGGGTGTAGGAGAGCAGAGTTATTTGGGAAGGGAACTGGCAGCAACCTAAGCAAGCATGTGTGCTTGCAAACAGACCAGGTGGCACCCCATCTGCTCATTCTGAAAATGGGGTGTTCCTGTATCTTACCCAAGAGAGGAGGACAGAAGTAGTTAAAACACTAAGAACCAGGAAACTTCTTTAAATTTGTGAACTTTAGGTTGGGTGGATTTTTTTTGTGGACAGTGTAAGAAGGTAGAATTACAATCATGTTTTGTAACTTCATACATAATAGTTGTTTGTACAAAAATCTGCATTCCCCATGTTCATTTATCAGGTGTTTAGGAAATTGTTGAATTTTATTCTGAATCTCTGTATCATGAAATTCTAAGGTTCTCTAAGATGTTTATTAGTTTAAACTGAAAGCTTTGGCCACCTTTTTGTTAATACATGCTGAATATCAGTGAACATGATGGAAATGTTTACATTTCAAGTATATTAAGTTTTGACTCATTAAGTTGCTCTGGGTACTCTTGAGAGTAAAGTTACTAGTGTCAGTAACCCCAGTTAAACCAGTTTAGGCTCCTAACCAAGGCTGTTCACTACTTTGTCATGTCAGAAATCAATGCCAGGTTGTATAAAAGGCTAGCCAAAATTTTGGAGGAGTACATATCCATCATCCGTATCTTCACATATGCCTAAATGACAGACTACAACTTCCTAAAGATAGTGGCATATAGAGGTTTATCTTATCTCCATAATCCTAAACCAATAAACCTTTGGAAAATTATTATTTATATATTTGTACCAGGAAATACATAATAAATCAACTGTTGAGCTTGACCTATTAAAGAAAAATTCTTACTAAGTTTTACATACAAATCTTTGGGGAGACTTATTACTAGCTTTCAAAAATAAAACTTCCTGGAGTTTTACTGTATATTAAATTAATTAAATCTCTCGAATTTTCTATTCTCATTATGTCACTTTACATACTGACTCCTTTTGTGAGCCACCACTGTAAATAGTACATCTTTGAAGCTAAAAATGATTTTCACTTAGTAAAAACCAATAAATTTTAGGCTGGGCTTGGTAGTGGACAACTATACTCTCAGCACTCGGGAAGCCAAGTAGGAAGATTGCAAGATTGCAGCCCACCTAGGCTCATGGTAATACCCTGTCTCAAAATCAAACAAATAAAATAAGAACAGAAGAGAAGACTAGTCTTAGAAGGGTTTCTTACACTTTACTTTAAACCATCTCTTCTAGTTCTTCATGTCTGGCACTATTAGGAGCTTAATAAATACTAGTTGAAGAAACATTTGCAATTACAGAATTAATAAAAACGAGGGATATGGGATATTCATGAAAACTAAAAGATGTTGGCCATTTACTCTCTCTTGAGCAAAGGGTATATTTACTCAGTATAGTAATGCCTTTTTGAAGAACATTTTGAACCTCTCAATTTGTAGTACCATTATGGAATTTATTTTTTCTTTGCACAGTCAGTGGCTCTGTGTGTGTGTGTGTGTGTGTGTGTGTGTGTGTGTATACATACATACATACATACATACATACATACATACACACACCGAGAGTAATGCATGTATTTAGGAATCAGTATTTTCTTGGTGTAATGCCTAAATAAAAGAAGTAACTTTTTCTTTTTTCTTTTTTTGGAAATGTAAAACAAAAATGATGAGATTTAGATTACTACTTTCTAGCCAAGCATCTGTGAATGTTCTTAGATAAGCCACTCAAAGACAGGTTATTCATTATCTTGTATTTCCTTAATAGTTTTCAGGTGACGTGTTGACTATAGGTATGAAGATTTTGTCATTATATAGATTTTTTTCATGGGGTAAGAAACCCAGAAATAATTTGATAGTAAGCAGTAGTCAAATGATACCTTAAAAACAAAAGAAAAAAGAAAAAAACTCAGAAAAGCTGAAAGCCATTAATTTGCATATTAGAATGCCATTAACGTACAAAGAAAAAAATGGCTAAAAAGATATCTATGCAAAGTTTCAGAAAAACAGAATAAAAACAGAAAACCAGTTGTGTTTTGTTTCCTAATTTTCTATTGTGACCGTGATAATTTGTATACCTATACCAAAAACATTTTTAAAAATGATGCCTTTTGTGTGAAAACTTGAACCTAATATAGGAAAAGGCAACTATATCCAACCCTTTCCAGATAGCAAAACCTAACTAGGATTATTTGTTGTTATTTTGTGTCATTTGGCAAATGTTAAACAGCTCCAATTGTGTTTGGGGAAACACCATGATAGTTCAAACATTCAGTTATTTCTTCAATCATTTAAGGGTCTCAGTTGGTAACTCATGAGGACCTGAGTTTGATCTCCACCAGAGGGGCCTTGGTGCATGCCGAGAACTGGGGAGGAATCTGGTGGTGGACCCCTGAGGATACTTGGGGAGCTCTGAGTCAGTGAGATGGTGGATAACTCCTGGGTTCAACCCTGAATGCATTTGTACCCTCTCTACTCAAACATACAAAAAGAAGTAGTTTCAATCTCTCTCTTAGATGTGTTTTAGAGCATCTGGGTGTAGGAGCATACACCTTTAAGCCCACAACTTGGGAAACAAAGGGAGGTGGATTTCTTTGAGTTTGAGGCCAGCCTAGTCACATAGTTCCAGGATAGCCAGCCTCTGTCTCAGGTGTATGTATTAGGAAGCTGCTTTAGGGCCAGTAAGATGAAGATTCAGCAGGTAAGGCTGCTGCTTGCCAAGTCTGATGCTCTAAAAGTGTTTTCTGGAACACAATAGAGAAGCCACTCTTATAGGTTGTCCTCTGACCTCCACATGCATGAGGTGACACATGGATACACACACTTACACACAAGAATAAATACATACATAAATAATTAAGCCAATTCTTGTATTATTTAGTTTTGGCCTATATTTTAAGAATTATAATTATTATGTATGTTTTTCTTGGCTAAAATTTTAATGTGTCTTACAACTAAACTCTGAATCTCTTAAATATTTCAGTGGTTGTAAAATCTGTGCCCAATATCTTTCTTCTGTCCTCTGTTACACTGTAGCATGAAATTTAAACCTGAAACAATATTGATTCAAATTATTTTCCCTACCCTTATTTACAGCTGCTGTTTTTATTTTTAAGGAATGGTCGTTGGAGGTCAGAGTGGAAGTTTACAGTCACTCCTTCCACCACACAGGTGGTTGGCATTTTGAAAATTCAGGTATGAAAAAGAGATTATTTACTGATCTCTATATGGTTCTGGGCTAACACATAATTAAGCAGCTTATACTTTCATAGTACATATAACTTTTCTAGATTTTCTTTTAGGACAATGGGAAAAACAAGTAGTGCTCTTTTTAAGTCTTTTAAATAACCTGGCATTTCGTTCCCTAGTCATTAAATGTCCATGAGGATAGCTGACAGTTTCTAAAACAGAGCTAAAATTAGATTCTGCCATTTGGTCTCCTCTTCATACAGTTGGTTCAACCAAGCATTTGTATTGAATGTGTTCTGTGATCTGAAATGAGTGGGGTTGGGTGAAACAGACTTATACACATCTTACTGTATTACATAATGGCTTTAAAATAGCTCCTTATATGAATGAAATGCACTAGAATTGAATACCTTGGTTCTTAATGTGAATTCCAATATTTACATAGAACATTTGATAAAAGTAACTGCTTGTTTGAATCCTAATATACTACATAAGTCAAAGGAATGTGCTGACTAAGCTTTGTTTGGGTTGACTCATCATAGTATCACTCGTTGTAAAAATTATTATATGCTAAAAGCTCTAAGGAATAAAAATGAACCAGTGCTGGCTGAAGCTATGTTATCTAGCTTTGGTGTACTTCCTAGTTTTATATTCTGTTACCTTAATACGTTTTGGTGCCTGTTCATTTAGGGACCCAAGACTAGAAGTTGAGAGCATGAAGTTTGAAATCAGATTTCATGGGTTTGACTTGTAGCCAATTATTGTTTGTGTGACTTCAGGAAGTTTAATCTCCTGTTTATTTCTATATCTAAAAACTTTTAAACTGTTGAGAAGATTTTAGGTTATTTTTTAGATTGTTTGAGAATTAGTTCATGGGTAAATAGAGCAAGACACAGAGGAGTCAGCGGACGATAGCTGTTGTTAATGTTTTCTCCTTCAGTTTGACCTCAGTAGCATTGACCTGAACAGTCACATCACTTTCAAAAATGGTGCCCCTGGTTGGACCACTTTGTCCTAGTTCTGCCTTTGGAGTCTAGCTCTTTTGTAACTTGATTTGTTAAACTAGTTTACTCCCTGTCTTACTCACTTTTCTGTGGCTGTGAAAAGAACCTCATGACCAAGGAAGATAATTGATAGATGGAAATGGTTATCTGGGCTTATAGTTTCAGAGGGTGAATCCATGGCCATTGTGGTGGAGCCTAGCAGCAAGCAGACAGCCATGATGCTAGGATAGAAGAGCTTACATCCTAATTCATCACCAAAGGCACATAACACTCCAAAGGGTGTCCCCGGTGGCACAGTTCCTCCAACAAGGCCACACCTCTTAATCTTTACAAAAAGTTTCACCAACTAGGGTCCAAGCATTCAAATATATAAGACCTATTGAGACTATTCAAGCCACCACTGTGTTCCCTAATGTATTTTTCACATTGCCTTTACCACAGACAATTTTAAGATTTAAATTTGTATTTGTCACTTTCAAGTTTAACATTTTGTGGTCCAAACGAGAAATATTTGCATGACACGCAAGGCCCAAAAATACCCATGTATTTATTTCTGCAACTATTTCATTCTTCCTGCTTTCTGTGCAGTGCAACTATAAATATCATAGCCCTTCATTTATCTCAGAGCCCTTTTTATTGCTTGGAGAAAATCTGCTAATGTGCTTGTTGGAATATGAGGTCAGGAACTTGGTCTTTTGAAAAAGTCATGTATCTATAATAATATATAGAGATACATGTAAATGTATATATCATAATTATAGTAATGAGTCACTTAATATTTGAGTAAACTCATTTCTAAGTTTTGGGGAAATGATTGGTAGAAATATACAAAGAAGCAATGCTTGGAGGAGACTATTAGGCCAGTCTTAGACATCTCAGGGTTGGACATCAGAAGAATAACTGACAGTTGCTGTGTGTGTGAAGATACAGCGCAGGAATATATAGTTTCCAAACTTAAGACTGCTAGAGGACCAAAGGTCTAGAAGGTCTAGAGCTCACCAGAAAAGTCTGAACTCAAGATAAAATTGGTAGTAATGTTTGTTGATGTAAGACATGGTACCCTGGAAACATTCCTGTAATGTGCTTGCTTTATTTTCTTTCTCTAACAGGTTCATTATTATGAAGATGGTAATGTTCAGCTAGTGAGTCATAAAGATATACAAGATTCCCTCACAGTATCTGTAAGTAATTAGTTCCTCAATGAACATAAAATGACAATGTTTTTGTAAAACAGCAACTTTACAGTTGACTTTTAGTGGTATTTTTCCTTCAGATTAAAGAGTTTTCAGGTAGATTAAAGTTGATGAGGAATTGCAATTCTGTGCATTTTGGGCAGCTTTAAGAAGTAATTCACATTCAGTTCATGCTTTTAAAGTATAAAGTTTGAAGGTATTGTGTTTTTGCAACAGATGTTACCATCTACTTTTTTTTTTTTTTTGGTTTTTCAAGACAGGGTTTCTCTGTGTAGACCAGGCTGTCCTGGAACTCACTCTGTAGACCAGGCTGGCCTCGAACTCAGAAATCCACCTGCCTCTGCCTCCCAAGTGCTGGGATTAAAGGCGTGCGCCACCACCGCCCAGCTACCATCTACTTTCTGACAAGATGGATTTGTCTATTATGAACATTTCAGATGACTAATCAATAGTGTGTTTTGGTACTGACTTTTCCATTTAATAATTTTGATCATTGTGTTCTGTTAATGATTTTAGTCCCTTTTGTTGCCCAGTAATATTCCATTTTGTGATTTTATACCTTCATCTACCCACCAGTTACCAGAGCTATTCTGTTCTTTAGATTGTTTTGAACATCCATGTACTATTTTTGTGTAGACCTTTTTAAACTTTTTGTTGTCATGCATAAGAATGGTTGTTATCTATAGGAATTGATCTATGTGGTATGTTTAGTACTTTGAATTATTATCATATTGTTTCCCAGAGTGACTACCACTTTAGAGTTTTAATATTAATAAAAGGAGATGAAAGCTGTATATTTTCTATATCCCTAAACATTTTCATTATTGTTTAAGTAATTTCTACTGTTAATGCTACAAGATACTCTCCCAAATTTTCCCAGTCCCAGCAACTTATCTGTACTTCCAAGTGATGTTACTTCCCTGAAGTTAAGTGCCATTTTCAATTATTACTTGTAATATTAATTGTATAAAAAGATACATGGTACATCATTGGGGAGTTTGATATAATGAGAAACTTGAGATTCGTGCAAAAACTCAGGCTAGTGTTAAATAAATTAGTCATAGTAATTAGACATGATCATATCTAAATTTTTAGGAATTTTAATTTTTACAACGTTTTCATTGTTTTGGTTATATAAGCACATGGATACAAATATATACATCCTTTTCACTGTATTGTTTCTGTACTAAATTATTTTTAGAGAATTTTAAAGTAATATTTTATTTTAAAATATATATATCTATTGATTATTTGGATTTTTTTCTGGGTTCCTATCAGCTCCCCTGTCCTTATGAGTTCATTTGAAAGAATTCAGATGACAGACAGGATAGTGTACTCCACTGAGTAAAGTGGAGGGCTCTCTAGGGAAAGAGACTGACATGGAACATACCTTGGGGAAGTATTTCCTTTAGAGTGTGTATGTGTTTGTGTGTGCCTGCCTGCATCTGCATGATTGTATACATGTGTGTAGACACCAGAAGAGGGTTTTAGCTACCTCAGAGCTAGAATTAATGGTGTGTGTAACTTAGTTCCTAGGATTTATTTTCAAGACAGGTCTCACTGTGTAGCTTTGGCTGTCTTGGAACTTACTATATAGATCAAGCTGACCTTGACCTCATAGAGATCCATCTGTCTTTGCCTCTGTACCCCAAGTACTGGGATTAAAGGCATGCACCACCATGCCTACCTGCAGTAAGAGCTACATGGCTTTAAAAATAGTGGGTTAGTGGTAATATGCTTTTCTAACATGTATAAGTCCGTTAGATCAATCCCAGCACTGGAGAAAAAAAACTGGATGTTTATTTTTTTTTTTCACTTTTATTTCAGAATGAAGTACAAACAGCAAAAGAATTTATAAAGATTGTAGAAGCCGCAGAAAATGAATACCAGGTATGATTTTCTAAAGTATCTGTGTTCAGTGAGGGGTGGTTCTTAAGTTTGATAGCTAACAGCTTTTAAGTCCATTTTGTGTTTTTCTATTTCACTGTTAAGCAGTGAAATGGGCTGCTTAAAGAGTATTCTGGAAACATCCTGTGTTATAAGTAGTTGTTTCCTTGATTTACTTTAAACGTCTAACCACTGTTTTTTGTAGACTGCCATCAGTGAGAACTATCAGACGATGTCGGACACTACCTTCAAAGCCTTACGTCGACAGTTGCCAGTAACACGTACTAAGATCGACTGGAACAAGATCCTTAGCTACAAGATTGGCAAAGAGATGCAGAATGCATAAATGAAAATTGCATGAGCAGATTGTTTTAGTGTCTTCGCGTTACAAAAATTATTGCAAAAGTATTCTGAGCTGTCAGCTACCCAGTGAGGTGGACTGTTGCATCTAAGATCACTGTAATTACGTAGTGTGGTTAGAGCACAGAGCTTAGCTAATAACCTTGTTCCATTTCCTTTGTTCAGAGGGTTGGACATGAGTTTAGATAAGTATCTTACTCTGTTCCTCCTTTCCAAGTATCTCTCTCTATTCCTTCTCCTACAGTGAAGAGGTGATCCCTCTGGGTCATGTCTAAAGGATTTGAAATATCTCAAAAAGTACCTTATATACTGTAACCCCAAAGTTGACTTTGGCTTATAAAAGGGGCAACTTTTGATGTTAGTCCAGGTAGTTTTAGTGGGGTCAGTAATGGATACTCTAGTTAAGGTGGCTGATGGACTTAGCCATATATGCTGCTAAAGAAATTGTCTGCCTTTTCCTTTCACCTCTTCCAGCATGGACGATGGAGATTAGAGGGGGAGCATTTTCTATACCAGTACGTTAAACCTTCTCAGTAAGGTTATTTAGCTAGCTTAGTGTCTAACTGAACTTTTTTAAAACAAGGCCAAGGTCTGTTGCTGTTTTGAGACTCTGAAATTAAATGAGAATACTTATTTCAGAAATGCATTTAATGCTTTTTTTCTTGTGACAGTTATGCAAATTAGCTTGAATTCCATATGTTCCTGAGTTATTTTTATCACAAAGCCACAAGTGTATTATAAGGCAGATTATAATATATATATAATCCTGAACTCATGAACATGTCTCAGTTGATTCTCCCTCCCCTTGGATTGAAAACTGAATTTCATTGTGACATTAAAATGGCAAAATTTGGTATTTATTTGAGTTAAAAAAAAATCACCAGTGAATCATACACTATTTTAAAATACTTTCTTTGTATATTGTCATTCTTAACAAGTTGTAAATTAGAACATTTGGGAGTCCACATGGAATGCAGCTGCGTCTTTTGTTCTCCATTTTCCTATGCATCATAAGCATGTCTGTAATTCTTTATCTACTGACACCACGGGAATTCAAGCCTCGGTGAATCTTAGCATTTACTCTAAGGAGTTGGTGGATGTGTGGTTTCATTCAGTAGTTTTGCTGCTTGTACTCGAGTGGAATCCATTCCTCACGCACTCCTGCAGACATCTGGGCCTGGAATTTTTTTTTTTAAACACCACTTTTACTATGTATAATAAAATATTTCATTAGCTTGAATTGTATAGATTTTTAAAAATTCAATGAGAGCATGTTGTTTAATTTCTTTTTAAAATCACTGTTGGGCTTTGAAAGCATTGCAAATATATGACATTGTGACAGTTTTGGCTAATTTTCTCTTTAGTTTTTAAGTCTTGGCATCAGGATTTTTAAGGAAAATGAACTGATAGCATTCTATGTCTAGATTTTTAAAACACGTACTTAAATTTTGATGATTCTGAAGTAAATACTAGATGAGTAACTAATTTGCTGAGTTGTGTGAGTTGGGCTAGCTTCCATGGGTTCTTCTCCACGGCAGCCAATTGCTTTGACTCTTTATTTTCTAGAGTCTAGAATATACTTTTGAAAATATAGGCAACTTTCTAAATTGGCATGTGAAACATGAAATTCTTCCAAAAATTCAGACATGCCAAAACAGTGATTGTACAGTTTTAGAGTCTTAATAGTATGTTTATATGAAAGAAGAATGAAACCATGGGATACCTAAAGCTCAGGGGTAGGGTGTTTTTTTTTTGTTGTTTTTTTGTTTTTTTTTTTTTTGTTTTGTTTTGTTTTTTTAGTTTTGGGGTTTTTTTTGAGGGGGGGAGTTGTTTTTTGGGTTTTTTTGTTTTTTTGTTTTTTTTTTTTTTTAGACAGGGTTTTTCTGTGTAGCCCTGGCTGTCCTGGAACTCGCTCTGTAGACCAGGCTGGCCTCGAACTCAGAAATCTGCCTGCCTCTGCCTCCCAAGTGCTGGGATTAAAGGCATGCGCCACCACTGCCCAGCTCGGGTAGTTTTAATAAGAACTGTAGTGGCTAGTCTGGTGCAGGTTGAGTGTTCTGGCATGTGGAGGCCAGGAGATTCGGAGTGACCTTGGGAGGCTACTGTAGTAGTCTAGGCGGAAGAAAGTGCTGGCTAGGACATGGGTATAGAAGCCATATATAGTAGGAGCTAAGTTCAGTGAGATTTGTTGAGAGCTTGATTGTAAAACATGAGATGAAGATTTTTTTCTTTTATTATTCCTTAATCCTTTTTTGCAGTCCAGTTGTTAATCCCTCTCCTCTCCACCCTTCCACAGTTCCTCATCCCATTCCTCCTCCTCCCCCATCTCAAGAGAATGTCCCCAACCCTATCCCCAGCCCACTAGACCTCCCCACTCCCTGGGGCCTCAAGTCTTCTCATGGGTTAGGTGCATCTTCTTTCACTGGGGCCAGACCCGGCGGTCCTCTGCTGTATATGTGTCAGGGACCTCATATCAGCTGGGTGTATGCTGCCCACTCAGTGTCTGAGAGGAGACGATGATATTTTGAGCTTGAGGAATTAGCAATATTTTGAAAGGAACAGGCAGGTAAGTGTTTAGGAGCAGGAGCATAGCCAGAAGAATTTGGTTTTAGATTTCATAGGAAGTGGGTAGCAGCTAGAGAAAGGAACCAGGCAATAAAGAAATGCTGTGCATTAGAAGAATAGGAAAGTGAGCCTGGGAAGGAGTTGACAAAATGAAATTCCTTGGGATGGTAGTGATCAGTATGAGGGAGCATTTTGTGTAAACATAGAGTACACATAGCGCAGAAGTTAACCAAGGGGCTTGCTTGCCAAGATTGCATGACACACCACATGAGAGGAGGAAGGTTACAGTGATGGTCTGGCAAGGAAATGACCCAAGAGAAAGTATAAGGAACATGGTGTTTGGTATGAAGGACTACCACAGTGGTTCTTAACCTGTGGATCCTGACCCCTTTGGCAAACCTTGCTCCAAAAATGTTTACACTATGATTCATAATAATAGCAAAATTACAGTTAGGAAAGTAGCAAAAATAACTTTATGGTTGGGAGTCACCACCACATGAACTGTATAGAGTCAGAGCATTAGGAAGGTTAAGCACTACTGGACTAGAAGGAATTAACTATCAATGTATAAGTTGTGGTTAGCATAGTATGCCTAAAACTGAGATGCAGAAGGCATAGAGTGATTAACAGGAATAGCAAAGGCAATGAGTAAGGGGCGTACAGGGGGAGGCACACCCAGCATGTACCTGGGGGTGGAGGAGTAGAATAGCTGTAGGTACTGAACCCAGGCACGGCACCGTTTTCACAGATTGTACAGATGCTTTCTGATGTACAGTGGGTATTTCTGCTACATCTTTACACATGAGGTCCATATGGAATATCATATTCATGAGGTTTGTCTTTCTTTTAGGTTCCGGAAACAGAAACAAGAGCTTTAAAAAGTTCTGGCTTAATATGTTTTTTAAATTTTTTTAGTAAAATTAATCAAACACACTAAAGATAGCTGTATAGGATCTAAATAATTATTTCTGTGTTTAAAATAATTGTTAATAACCACAGTTCAAGTTTTGAAGTAATGAAAGAACAGTTTCAAAAGGTTTTACAAACTGATGTTTGTTTTTGTGCCCTTGCCTCCCCCTTCTTTGTATAATTGATGGAGAGTCTGTCTTAGGCTACATGATGTGCACCCACAGCCAGCACCTAGAACAGAGGGGTAGAGCCTCTGTCTTAGGCTACGTGAGGTGCCTCCATGCCCAGAACATCCAATAGGAGTTTGCTCCCTGGGCAATGGCCTCACTCTACTCCCGTCATGGAGTTACTCTACAGCCCTGGGATCATGCTCTACCGACTGAGTTAGCCAGGCTCTCAGGTGTGCATCTGGCATGTGGCATCATGATACTCCCGTCATGGACGTCTCCATAGCTTTTTATACCAAGGGTTTCGGTAGTCTGCGGCCAGGATCGAGAAATCGAGGCCAGCAGAGGGGGTGTCCAAGGGCTCCTCGTAGGCACCCGGGTCATTATCTCTGACCTCTAGACAATGGTAATGCACTGAAACCGGCTTGTTGGTGAGAGCGGCATCCACCTGTGACTTGACAAAAAGAGTTAATTTTTGGAAGGCCCACAGCCCAAAAGAAATGAGCATGAGAAGACCCACCAAAGATCCCAAAAGACTAGGTAACAGAGTAGAGAGCCAAGGGGATGTAGAGAACCAGTTTTGAGACCACGATTCTTTTTTCTCTTTCTTTCTTGCGGTTTTCTAGACTTTCCCTGACCTTTTTAAGGCTATCTTCAACCAATCCTGTCTTGTCTGCATAAAAGCAGCATTCTTCTTTAAGGGCAGTGCATAACCCACCTTGTTGTAAAAAGAGCAAATCTAAACCTCTTCTGTTTTGTAACACTCCCTCAGAGAGGGTTGTAACGGAATCTTTAAGATTCTTTAGTCCTAACTGTAGCTCTTGTAGGCCTCTATCGACCACAGAGCTGAGCTGCGCATACTGCTGACTGGAAGTGACCAAGGAGGCAATTCCTGTTCCGGCCCCTGTGGCTCCCAAACCAAGGAGTATAGCCAGGGTGATTGCTGCTATAGGTTCTCTTTTGTCTGGACAAATGAGTTCCCCTTTCCCAAAAATTAAGGAGCTCATCAGAATCATGAATGGTCAATCGAGGGAGGAGCTTGACAAACACACAATATTCTCTATTCTCTAAAAAGGCAGCTGAAACTATAAAAGTGGTCAATCCCGAGGCGCAAGCAAGATAGGGATCATTAGAAACAGCAACAGGAAGCATTAATTACAATAGTTTGATTGCAAACCTCAATCAGGGCCTTGGGGGGCAGCATATCAGGTCCCAGAAGGCACATGCCTAGGCCAGAAATTTGGCCAAGGGTGAGTCCTTGCTTCTCTGGAGGACTCCGCCGCAGAAGCGAGGTATCATTAGTGGGTAATAATTCTCCAAAGCTTGCAATCCCTTTGTAAAAGGGCGGGGAGGGTGAATAACAGACCTAACATTCCTATGCTCGGGCAATGGAGCAGTCGCGATGACCTCCTGGGCAGACAAAGTCTCTAGGGAAGGAGCGTTAAGTGTTTTCGCCTGCCTTCAGTGGAGCACTCGGGGGACCAGTTAGAATCTGAAAGCTCGGGCGCGATTTTTTGAGGGACAAAAGTGTCAGGGGTACCCCAATCTGCACTAGCTCCCTGAGCGAGCTGGTGAGAAACCACCTCATTGGGGCTACACATCATTATCCCCATTTGAGAGAGAATATCTCTCCCCCAAAGATTGACAGGGAGGCCCTCAACAATAAAAGTCTGCACAGTGCCCGAATTCCCCTCTGAATCTTTCCATGTCAACAACTTTTTTAAGGTATTTTTAGACTGGCCAATGCCTTGTGAATGAGTCATCGAGGGCTGGAGAGGCCAGGCAGAAGGCCAGGATCTCAAACTAAGAACTGTGGTGTCAGCTCCCTTATTTATAACGCCATCAAACTTTCGCCCATCCAACGTAAGGCACAAGGAGGGGCGCTCCTTAGAGAGTTGCTGGACCCAGTAGACATCAGAGGAACCAGGTTGGCTATCTCCTCTGAGCCCTCCCATGTGAGCACCAGAGGAATCAAGCAGGAGAGGGAGCACCTGGGCTACTCTCTGACCAGGGAGAATGGTGACCGGGCCCTTTTCTGCCTTAAAACTTTTATCTCTCCAGTACAGTCTGGGTCCACAAGCGACGGATGGACACTGAGACCCTGCATAGTAGCTGAGGCATGCCCTATAATGAGAAAAAATGTGCCAGATTGCGGGGGTCCAAAAATTCCTGTGGAGAGAACCTAAACACCATCTTGGGGGTTCAAAATTGTGTAGGAGGAGGCACACAGGTCCAGTCCTGTGCTCCCTGCTGTTGCCCTAGATAAGTTGGTGCCGGAGGAGCTTGGTGCTGTACTTAGCGGTGTGTGGGGCCTCCGGTGCGGGGCCCCTTGGCCGTTTTCCTGGACCGCAGGGAGGGCTTGCCCATTAGCATCAGTTCTAGACCGACATTCCTTGGCCCAATGGCAGCCTTTCCTACGGCGAGGACAAACTCCCGGCAGCGCAGTAGGCTTAGGGGCCCCTTGGCCAATGGCGGGATTAAATGGCTGGCTGGGGTTGAGAGCGCTACATTCTCTAGCAAAGTGACCAGGCTGCCCACATCTAAAGCATGTTTTGCCTCTAGGGCGGCCAGAATCTCCAGTTTTTTGGAACACAGCCCTGAAAGCTAAACTGATAGACTTGGACACTTGATGTGAGAAGGAGTCAACATCATTGCAAAGTTTAACCATTCCCGTAATATCAAGATCTTTGGTCTTGCCTCGTAACGCGGCTCTGCACGCCAAGTTAGCGTTTTCAAGAGCAAGCTGCTTAACGAGGAGCCCCTCACTTTCACTTTGACCTAGGATTCTTTCCGCTGCTTCCTATAACCTCCCCACAAATTGAGCGTAGGGTTCCTGGGCCCCCTGGACTATTTTAGTTAAGGGGGTGGTGAGGGCCCCTGTAGCAGGAACTGCTCTCCAGGCAGATAAGGCGGCCTGTGCTGTTTGAGCAAGTACGCCCAGGGACAATCCTAATTGTTTTTCCTCGGAGGCAAATGGGCCCCTCCCACACAACTTGTCCGCTGTCCAAGAGGCGGTCCTGCCTAGAGGGTTTTTTCTGTTCCTGGCAGCCAGACTCTCGGCCCTATCTGTGAATTCAGATTTCCAAGTTAAGTATTGTCCTCTGGTGAGGACAGACTGCACCACCCTAGTCCATTCACTAGGAGTCAGATATCCGGACCCCGCAAGTCCTTCTAAAACGGACAAGGTAAAGGGTGCAGTTAAACCATAATTTTTAACAGCTGAGTGTAATTCTTTGATATGTTTAAGTTTCTTGTATATGGAATGCGAGGTCTCGTATTCGGGTCACCAGCTTTTAAAAGCTTATTAATATCTTTACCCACCTTTTTTTATGTAAGTGGGTGTATATCATGGCTGCTTAAACCCGCCAAGACAATTTTCATCAACAAAACAAAAGAATTAAATCTTTTTTCTTAACTCTTATTCCTCTCTCCCTGAGCAAACGCTTGATTTCTCCTATAAAACAAGCTTCCTTAGACAATTGTTTCCCCATGACAATCGGACGACAATTATTTGGCCAAACTCACCTCCCTTTCCAGCGACACACGAGCGATGCGGCGTGAAAGGTCCTCGATTCCTTTTCCCGGGGTTCCTCTGTCGTCCAGTAGTTGGCCGTGCTTCGGGTCCCTGTTCGGGCACCACTTGACCCGTCCAGCAGGTCTAGTTATTCAGGGTCCCGAAGAGGTGCTACCTGAGGGTCATGGGGGGGGAGAGAAGAACGAGGCCAAGCAAGATTCCATTGTCAAGGCCTCGTTTATTGTCACACAGGCAGCACGTTTTTTTTTTTGGTTTTTTTTGTTTTTTTTTTAAAGATTTATTTATTTATTATATGTAAAGTACACTGTAGCTGTCTTTAGACACACCAGAAGAGGGCATCAAATCTCGTTACGGATGGTTGTGAGCCACCATGTGGGTGCTGGGATTTGAACTCAGGACCAATGGAAGAGCAGTCGGTGCTCTTACCCGCTGAGCCATCTCTCCAGCCCCAGGCAGCACGTTTTAAGCAGTGGGGATGAGGAAGTTGGGAAGGGGAACTATGGGGAAGTGACCTATGGGCCAAGCCCTGAATGAGGAAGTTGGGAGGGAGAGCTAGGGGGAAGTGAGCTATGGGCCAAGCCCTGGGTCAGGTGCCTGGGACATTCTGCGGTTTTTCCCGGGAAGGTCACAGATTTTTATCTTGGTCTTGATGTTCCGTCAGGAAGGTCAGGAATTTCACTCGGGGGGAGAGGCGGCCTGTCTATGTAGCCGGCAGTTGGCCTGTCGGCCCCCAACACTTGCCAACCACTGGATGTTAGTGGGACATTCAGCCAAGAATACCCAGTGGCTTTGTCATATGTTCATGTGCAATACTCCACTGAGGATATGTATTTTAAGGATGTTATTTTACATCTCTAAGGTGGGTTACTTAAAGACAGAACCACAGCATAGAATTTAATCATGAATCCATATATTTGGGGGCTTAAAATGGGAATTTTGTTTGAGACAGACATTCTCTGTGTAGTCCTGGCTTTCCTGGAACTCACTTTGTAGACCAGGCTGGCTTCAGTCTGCCTTGGCCTCCCAAGTGCTAGACTTAAAAGGAATGAACCTCTCCATGACTGCCTTTTTGAAATAGTCTCTTTTTAAAGGCAGAGTCTTTCAAGATGGATAGGTATCTCAAAATTTAATGTTTTAAGCATCATGTGGAAACATTGTAGTACCAGCCAGGAGTGAGTGCTACCTATTAAAGGATGAAAATTTAACTTACCAATTAAAATGACCAGTTAGACTTAAGGAAATTAATGTCAGAGGATGAAGATCAAGAGAACAATGTTAGTGTCAAGTTATTCAAGATTAATCAGTATGTATAGGTACTATGAAGTTAGACAAACATGAGACATTCTTAACGTCATGGAATCACAGCAGTGTTCTTTGGCCTCTGGCATACCAAAGCATATTCAAAGATGCCGATATTTATAAGGCATGATGCAGGGATGGTGGTTCTACCTGATCCAATTAAGAGGATCAGTATCTTGATAAACTTGGAACCTATTTAGAAAGATAGGCAGCAGATAATTAAGGGCTCATGCTGGAAGTGTCTCCCTCACAAAAAAAAATCGATACAAGCTTAAGGACCTGAGTTTAGATCCCCAGCAGTCACAGAAACAAATGGACATATGCTTATAATAGTAAAAGACAAGCCCACCTCTGTTGAGAAAACAAGGATTCATGGGACTTTCTGATCAGCTCTGCTGTATCAGTGCCATGTTCAGGAAGGGACTGCTCTAAAATTAGATGACAACATAAAGTGCCCACATATAAACCTGGGCAAGTATGGCAGCCTTCTGTCATCCTAGTACTTGGAAAGCAGAAACAGGACCATAGTTCTCCAAGCTAGCTGGCCAGATTAGCTGAGTCAACAAATTGCAAATTTGGTGAGATATCCTGCTTTCATCAGTGCAAAGTGATAGAAAATACTATCAGCCTCTGGTCAGCTCATGGTTTCAGGCTATGTGTGTGTGTGTGTGTGTGTGTGTGTGTGTGTGTAACTGGTAGGTAATACTCTGCAATCTCTGAAGCACTAAAGTACAGGTAGCATGCTTCTAGTATAGAAATGTCATGAATAAAAAACACCCAGGTCATAGTTCAGTCCAGGTTTTAAAAGCACCATAATAAATCCACTGAGAATAAGTGCCCCTATGAACCAGGACATGTCCTTTAAAGACATTAAGATACTTTAATCCTGAGTTTGGGTATAAGCTAACAAAATTAAGCTAGTTAGTGTGACTGAGAACACACAAACACGAGAATTGGAAGCACATGTTGAGTACTTTCTTATCCTGTGGAGCACATCTATTCATTAGACTGAGGCCGTGTGCAGTTAGAGCACTTCAGTTAATAGAAGACTAATGCTCAAACAGTTGATGTCTTAAAATGAATTCTTGGGAAATTTAGTGAAACATCCAGTTCTTAAACTAAACATTTGTATGAATGCCCCTAACAGTCTTTGTGACCAGGCAGCATAAGCCATCACCTTCCTCTGACTTTCTTTGTGCTAACCTTCTGTCCTCTAGCTCAATATGAACACATAGAGAATGCACAGCTCTGACGTCTCGGCCTTTTACCTGAATATCGGGGCTTGACTCCTGTTTCCCAAACACTAAAACACCCAGCAGCCCCAGACCTCTTAGGTAGTAATTAGCTCTAGTGGAAGACTTGTTCTTTACAAATATACAAAATCCAAGTGGTTCTTATGATTCAGTATCACAAGGGGAAAAGAAAAAACAAACAAACAAACAAAAAAAACCCTGCCTATATGTACTCACTTTCACCCTCTATATAGGAAAAATGAAATGTATTGAAAAAAATATATTCTCTACAGAAAGCTGAGTGTGTGGCACATGCCCATAATCACAGTACTTGGGCAGTTGAGACAGGAGGGATTGAAATTCAAGCCCTCTTAGCTACAAGAGAGTTAGGCTGGTGTGGGCTACATGAGACACTATCTCAAAAAAAACAAACCAGAGTCTTCGCCAATTGCTCATTACAGCTTACTAAGTTTGGTATGTCTTACACCTTTTATTTTTCACTTAAAACTGCACAACATGCTTACATTTGAAACTACATGGATCGAAATATGTATAAAAATTATTCCAGGCAAGCTGGAAATATGCCATAGAATGAACTTAGTGGGAAGTTTACTCACGCTGAACTGATTGTGGTGGCATTGGTCTAATCAGAGCACCTGCAAAATGGTGGCAGGAAGATCAAGAGTTTTAGACCAGCCTTGCCTATATAACAAACATAAGAACAGCCTAGATAGACTACATAAGACCTTGTCTCAGAAGGGAAAATAATGAGGCATGGTCCACATGTCTAATCCTAGCACTGTGGAAGCCTAGCAGGTGGATCGCTGAGAAGGCAGCCTGACCTGCTATACATACCAAGTTCCAGGCCAGCCAGGGATAAATAGACCCGTTTTTTTTTTAAAGTTACTAATAGTTTTTCATAAGATAGAATTTTCTGTTACAGGAATTATTATATTAAGGTATAAACTTAAGTATAACAACACAGAAAGGAAAAAAAAAAGAACTGGCAGAATCTCCCAGTAAGTTAAAAGCAAAGTACTTTTAATATACTAATAACCAAAGGGTGCTACTACATTGTGACTGGAATGCAGTGAGTGTTCTTTGTTAGGAAATCTATCAAAGTAGCAAACTGCATTAGCATTTTAGGTAGGAAAAACATAATCTTTTATAAATGCCACTTGCATAGAGTAAAACTTAGTGCCAGTCCTGATACTCAAGGCAGCCTCTCTAGGCAATGTGTTGAGGCAATAGAATAGTCAGAGGGAAGAAATTTAATTGGACTCATACTTTATACCATATACCAAGTTAAAATGGTGTCAAAGATCTTAAATTATCATTTCAAATCAGCTAAAGTAGTTTAATAATTTTAGGTAAAGCTCAGAATCCATATAATAAAAAAATTATTTTGGCTTCATAAAAATCAAAGTTTCTTCCATGGCTTAACAAAGTCAGAAAATAAATTAACCACAGAAGAAAATATTTGCAACTTAATAGCAATACCAAACAATATTGAATGCCAAACAAGACCCTGTGACACAAGATTGAAGTTTCTCTGACACCTGAATCTCTTACCTGGAGAATCTTACAAGTCTTCGGCTAATTGGACTTTACCAAGAAATAAACACTTCTTGCTTAAGCTACTGCTATTTAGGGCTGGTTTATTTTTTTGATGACTTCTGCCTTTCATTCCATGAAGAACTTGGTACCAGAAGTGGGGTCTGGTAGACAAGAAAGCATGGTATGGGCTAAAAGCTGTGTCTGTTAGCACTTGGGTACAATACAGTTTGCTATACATCACTTGTGCCCCTAGGAAAATGCCAGCGGCAACTTTCAATCCCCGTGCAGAAAGAAAGTCAACTCTAGACACTCTCTAGAGTGTCCAAAGAAACATCTAAGCTCAGTTTAATCCGTGAAATCAAATATTTTAAGGATTGACGTATACCAACCAATTACTGACTTAAACATGTCCCCAAAGCTACTGAACCTGGCTGTTAGGACTGATCATTCTCTCACTTGTAACTTACGATTTTCACATCCAAAGTGATAACCATCAATAGCACATAATACTGAAGGGAATAAGCATTAGCTCAGACCCAAGGCTATTGTCTCAGTTTTTTGTTGCCACGTGACAAATAACCACAGTGTTAGTGACCTGGAACAAGTTTATTAACATTTCCATTGATCCAGGTGTCTGGTGCCAGCAAGATTCCCTTTTTGTGGTATGTCTAGACTGGAATTTGGGGGCTACATTCTTATCTGAGACTTGGATTCCTCTTACAAGTTCATGTGATTATTGTCAAAATTGAGTCCCTTGGATATTGAATACAGAAATATTGTGACTATCAAAAATTATTACCCAATTACAAAATATATTTTAAATGGGAAAAGCTTTTAATGATTATCTTGAATTAGCAAAAAGTAAACAGTAACTGTATTGGGGAAGCTGTCATACGTGGTCACACAAATAAACTACAGTGAATTTTGAAAGCTGAGAGCTGACAATAGCCAGGATTATAATGCACAGTGAAGAACTCTTCCAGAACAATGAACAATTTCTTCCCAGAGCATAGCTGCTCTATGGAACTAACCAAAGCACTCCATTGCCAGAGTAGGGAGACTTTGTTTTAACTGACACATAACAATTGTATGTATTTGGCATATATGTCGATACATGTGCATGTGCCATGATCAAACCAGGGTAATGGGCATGTCTATCATTTCAAAAAAAAATGTCTGCTCTAAGAACATTTAAAATTATTCTGCCATCTGTTTATGGCCAAGGTATTTGTAAATATATTTTGAGTCTGAATCTTATTTCTGGGAGAATGGGGCTGGGAGGAAGAACTAGTCCTAACCTCTACAGTCTTAAAAATAGAATCTCACTCTCACACCATCTCATCTGATAATTAAGAAAAAGTATACCAAATGGGCTTTAAGACATAGCTGAATCAAATGATGGACATTTTAGTATTCATAAGCTTTATTCAGAGAACAACCTTCAAAAACAGAAAGGAAAAAGGTAGGAAAGGATTTTGTCTTCTCTCGAGGCATTTACTATTAAAAAACAAAACCAAAAACCAAACAACTGTCTTCTAGTAATGTCAGAAGCTTCAACCATAAAATCTCAGCAGCATGACTGCCTAAACATGAGCCCAACAAGAACAACAGCAGACGTGCTACGGTAGCTGGAAAGAGACCACATGGCCTCAACCCTACATGAAGAACTACTAAGGAATGCTGAGAGTGGGAGAGATAGTCTTTCCCCAGGGAAGAGCACATGATTTGGCTATCTAAAACCAAGTGGTCAGATTTGAAGACATACATTCAAGTAATATTACATAGACTGAATGAGTTATACTTTAGGCTACATATGTATATTCTTATATATACATTAAGGAAAACAGAGGGCATTAATTTGAAATAGAAAGCAAGGAGAAGTAGACGGGAGGGTTTGTAGGTAGGAAAGGGAAGGAAGAAATGATGGAATCATCCTATAATCTCAAAAGTAAAATCAATTTTTAAAAGATGATTTTAGCCAGAGAAAGAGACTACAAGAGTGTGGTCAGAAGATAACTTGCTGGATGTGGGATACCTACAGAGCTTCCTGGCAGTTCTGTTCTCTTCTTCCCCCTTGTGGGTTTGAGAGACTGAACTTGGGTGGCAAGCACCTTTCCTCACAGAGTCATCTGGCAGGCCACACTGAACATCTTTAATTATGGAAACTGTTAGTGTTTGTGGTGGTTTGAATGGGGATGACCCCCATAAGCTTGCATGTGTGAGTGCTTGGTCTGGCGTTAGTGGAACTGTTTGGGAAGAATTAGATGTGGCTCTGTTGGTAGAGGTGTAACACTGGAGGTGGACTTTTAGGTCTCAAAAGCCCATACTAGACCCAGTCTCTCCCTTCTCTCCCCCCCCTCCTCCTCATCCTCATCCTCTTCGTCCTCCTCCTCTTCCTCCTTCCCTTCCTCCTTCTCGTCCTCCTCCTTCTCTTCCCCCTCTTCCTCCCCCTCTTCCTTCTCTTCCTCCTCTTCCTCATCCTCTTCCTCCTCCTCCTCTTCCTTCTCCTCCTCCTCTTCTCCTCTATCCTCCTCCTTCTCCTCCTCCCCTCCCTCCCTCCCTCCCTCTCTCTACCTTTTACCTGTGGATCAGAGCGTAAAGATCTAAGCTACTGTTTCAGTGCCGTGCCTGTCTGCTGCTAGTCATGATGGTCATGGACTAAGCCTCTAAAACTGTCAGCAAACATGCAAATAAATGCTTTCTTTTCCAGCAATTGTCTTGGTCATGACACAGCAATAGAAGAGTAACTATATATTCTGCAGCACATTCACTGAACCCATTATCAGCTGCACAGATTTTCCTTTTCTGATTCTTACCTGTTTTATGTTTTGTCGCTTCTGTCACTAGAGATGTTAACGGCTTCACTAAGTGTTTCAATGTTCTGCGTAATAGGGAAAGTAATTCTAAGCATGCGCTTGAACGGGGTCATGAGACAGTTCTGACATTTTCAGCAAGGAAATGAATCTCATGCAATTCTTGAAAACTCCCAGCAGGTGTCACTGTCTTCTTTCCAGGCTGATCAGATCTGAGCACAGTTGACTGAGGACACTCAGCCTGGAAGCTCTCTAGAATACCTGAGCTTGAAACTTGGCTGTTGTTCAGCAGAAGGATGGTATAAAAGCATTTTTCCCCCACATCAGCTGAAGAGAAGGTCCTTAAGATATGGAACTATCTACGAATACCTCTACAAATATTTGTAGAAAGTTTGAAAATATGGTCTTAGCCATTTTGAAGTTATTCTTCATTTGAGAACTTACAATCCATCTTGTCAAAAAAATACATTCAGATATGTATATTCCTTCCCTCCCTTCTTCCTCCCCCATTTGTTTTTTGTTTGTTTGTTATGTTTTACAACACCTACTCGCCTTTTCTATATTTGGGTCCCATGGGCTTCACATTCCAATGTTCTTAACCTCAGTCATTTTCAAACATTTTTTTTTTTGGTTTTTTTTTTTTTTTTTTTTTGAGACAGGGTTTCTCTGTGTAGCCCTGGCTGTCCTGGAACTCACTGTGTAGACCAGGCCTGCCTCGAACTCAGAAATCCTCCTGCCTCTGCCTCCCAAGTGCTGGGATTAAAGGCGTGCGCCACCACCGCCCAGCATTTTCAAACATTTATGGGAGAAAGTTTAGCACATCTACACTGTGAAATTTTCACCATAGTTGACTTACTTAACAAACTCTTTCCAAGTAAGGGTGTTTATTCTAGAGAAGAAAGAGACACTCAACATGTCAATATCACAGTCTCAGAAAGATCTGAGGATGTAGCTCAGTTGACAAAGCACTTGTCCAGCATGCCTCAAACCCTGCTTACAACAGGACATGGTGGTGCACACCTATATGCCAGTACTTGAGGTGGAGGATGGAGGACCAGTGAGTTCACATTCATTCCTTGCTACATAGATAGCTGGAGGCTAGCCTGGGCTACAGACACTTAAAACAAACAAACATACAAACCAAAATCCAGAAAATAGTTAAGTGTATCAGAAAATAAAGTAGAAGGCCTCAGTCAGAATGCTGAGAACAGCCAACAGTGAAGTCCCCAAACCTAGTTGATACATCTTTGGTACTACCCCTGTACCTAAGAGACGGGGCAGAAAAATTGTAAGATCCAGAGGACCAGGGCACCTGCTTTGAGACAGTGTCCTCTAGACAGGACAGAAATGCTATATCCATGAAATCTCAACAATATAGTCAGCTAAATGAGACCAACACAATGACAACACCAGTTCACACATCCCAACATGGATGAGGGAAACCTTATGAGGCCCTACCCCTAGCTGAAGAGCTACAAGCCATTAGTGGCTACCAAGAGAATGAGAATTGAGAATCTATCATATACCATGATGAAACCCTGATAGGTTATCTTATCACATGTGATCAGCCCTAAACACATATACATATTAGTAACAGTAAATGAACTCAGGAGGTTGTGTTTGTATGTATGTATGCATATATGTGTTTATTATACATATGTATATACACATATATATAACATGTGTGTGTACATTATATGTGGTATATAACATGCATGTGTACATATAATAACATGTAGGTGTACGTTCTATATACATATCTAATGTGTGTATATTATATATGTATATACATATATAACATGCATGTGTACATTATATATGTATATACATATATAACATATGTGTACCTCATATATGTATACATATATAGCATGTGTGTGTATCATATATGTATATACATATATAACATGTGTATATCATATATATACATATACAACATGTGTATGTTATATATAACAATAATAAATTGAAGTGGTGGATAATTTGAGAGGGAGTTAGAGGGACACAGGAGGAACTGGAGTAGAGAAAGACTAGGGGAAATGATGCAAATATAGTACTCAATATGAGAGTCTCAAAAATTAAAATTAAAAAAAGCAATTCTTTCTGCCCTTAGCCCCCCAACCCCCACTGACTAAGAAAGAAACAGGCCTGGGCTGGAGAGTTGGCTCAGTTGATAAGAGCACTTGCCACTCTCCTAGAGGATGAGGGTTTGATTCTAAGCACCCACATTCCAACTCATGACTGTCTGTAATTCCAGTTCTAGGGGATCTGATGCCTTCTTCTGGCTTCCTTGGGCACCAGGCATGAACATAATGCACATACATACATGTAGACAAACCACTTATACCCATAAAATAATAACATAAATCTAAAAAAGAAAAAGAAATGAAACAGGCTGATATACAAGACACTCGGAAAGTTAAATCATGCCCTTATTCAAAATAAAGGTCAAGAGTTTCTTTGGACATGATGAAGATGCATAGGAGGGGTCTGTCTACATCACAATTGTTTGTTTTGTCCCTCTCCATCCTCCTACTGCCTACCCGTCCTAGGTTGTAAGCTCTACAGGGGTAGGAGTCTGTTCTACTCACCAATGTGGCCCATGCTCCTAGACTTTTAAACTCCACTCAACAAATCTGTCTTGAAGAGTAAATAAGAAACCTGGAACAGAGTCAACAGAACAGTGTAATTACATCATACAAGTTAAGAAAACTCTCATGATTGTTGTTTAAAATGTGTATTAGCCTATTTTTGTTGCTATCACAAAACACTTGATTCTAGGAGGCTTATAAATCAATTGTAGAGGACAGAAGTCTGAACTGTGTGGTACTGTCTATAGCAAGGGTCTCTTGGCAAATGGTTTGATGCAGAGATGCTTTCCAGACTGATTACATAGAAGATAGGAAGGCCCGGAGTGGAGAAGGGCAGGGCTCTGTCTCCTATTACTACTTGTTACCTGAAGAACTAAGTCAGGAGCTGGATAGATAGCTCAGTGGCTCAAGAGGCTTGCTGACCTTGCAGAGGGCTGGGGTTTGGTTTCCAGCATGCACACTGAGTAACTTATAGCTCCTGCTCCAAGAAATTCAACACCCTCTTCTGGCTTCTGTAAATACATGTACACACATGTTTACACACACACACACACACACACATTCTCTCACATACACATATACATGAGTAAAAAGGAATTAAGGTAGGTTCCTCCAAGAAGAACTACTTTTAAAAGTAGCCCTCATTTCCTTGCCTCTTCCGGTTCCATAGCACCTCTCAATGGGGACTCGCTGGCTTCAGTGTTTCATGTAGTGGACTCTTGGACACAAGCAAATCATATTAAGACTATAGCAAGGCATAAACATAGATCATTTCATCCAGAAAAGACAAGTATTTCTGTTATAGTTTGTGTGTAGACTATTCCCCCGCAGGATCCGGTGTTTGCGCACTGGGTTCCTAGATGGCGGTGCTGTTTCGGAAGGCTCTGTAACCTTTACAAGGCGGAGCCCAGCAGGAAGAGGTGGGGAACTGTGGGGCTGATCTTGAGGCTCATGGCCTGCTGATCTTTCTGGGTGTCATCAAGCTGCCTTAGTTTCTGCTTCCCACCGTGGAGATCTCTCTGCTCCTGTTGCCAAACATGCCTTCCCCATCGTGACAATTGTACAGTCAAACTATGATCCAAAATGATCTTTTCCTTAAGCTATTTTATCAGATGTTTGGTCACAGTGGAAACGCTTAGGTTGTGAGTTCTAGTGCTTCACGTCATGGAAAGAGACTCCTGGACACGGCTCACTCTCATGTCATGGAAAGAGACTCCTGGACGCGGCTCACTTTCTTGCATCATTTTCATTGTGCTCACCCCCTCTCCAATTAGCCTTCTCCTTTCTCTGTCCCTTTCTTCAAGCCCACATAACACTTATAACTTAAGACCTCACCCAAAAGCTATCTATCCCTTTGTCCCAGTTTGTGTTCTGTTGCTGCGACTAAACACTGTCCAAAAAGCAGCTTGAGGAGGAAACAGTTTATTTGGCTTACAGGTTACAGTCCTACAGTCCACCGTCAAGAGAAGCCAAGACAGGAACTCAAGGCAGGAACCCGGAGGCAGGAACTGAAGCAGAGACCACGGAGGGCATCTGCTTACTGGTTTATTGTCTGTGGGTTTCTCAACTTGCTTTTCATGCAGCCAAGGACCACTTGTTCAGGGGTGGCATCATCCACAGTGGACTTCCTTCCACCCCAGTCGTTAATAGGGAGAATAACATATCAATCATCATCAAGATAATGAACACCAATTCATGAAGGAAGATATAAGGCTAATTGTTCTGTTTTTAACTCTGTTATTGCTTTTGACTTTGTTTCCGTGGTGGATAATTGTAAAACCCAGTGTCAAAGCCCCACTCCTTCAGAATGGCTATCTTAACCACTCAGAAGTTCATTGAGATGTATAGACATTGAGCCTGTCTAATCTTTCTGTGTAAGGCTTTTTTTAAAGTTATAAGTTCTTTACAGTAAAGTTTTAATTAATTGGAGAAACAAACAAGCAAACAAAAAAGCCCCCACAGAGATACGTACAGGCCAAATTGATAGAGGCAATTCTTCAACTGAGGTTTCCTCTTCCCGGGCTAGAAGTTGGCCAAAAAAAAAAAAAAAAAAAAAAGCCAGCACACCTGTGGTGGTTTGATTGCGATGTCCCCTGTCCCCCTTGCATCTTGTGCATTTGAATACTTGATCTCCATTGGTGGCCATTTGGGGAGGACTAGAAAATGTGGTCCTGCTGGAGGAAGTATTCTGGGGATGGGCTTTAAGGTTTCAAGGCTCTGGCCATGCCGAGTTAGCTCCCCTTCCTGTTTGTGGCTGGAGATGTGAACTTTCAGCGGCTGCTCCAGGACCATGGCTGCTCCAGGACCATGGCTGCCTGCCTGCTGCCATGTTCTCCCAGTCTTGGTGATGATGGACTCCCAGCACTCTGCACCCTTCCTTCTGCAAGCTGCCTCGGTCATGGTGCTTTATCACCAAAATTAGAAAAGCAACTAATGCAACACCCTCCATTTTTATAAAAAATTTAAAAAAACCCAACTTTTTATATTTTCGTACTTTAAAAAAAAACATTTAAAGTACTTTGAACTTCTCTCTTTTCTAATTTGTGTGTGCGCGTGCACTAGTATGTGTGTGTATGTGTGTGTGCATGTGTGTGTGCGCACACACTAGTATGTGTGTGTGCGTGTGTGTGTGCGTGTGTGTGCGTGCACTAGTATCTGTGTGTGTGTGTGCGCGCGCGTGCACGTGTATGTGTGTGTGTGTGTGTGTGTGTCTGTGTGCATGTGTGCGGGTGTGCAGGTGCGCCCGCATGTGAGTGTGTGTGTGTGCGCACGCATGTGTGTATGTGTATGTGTGCGAGTGTGTGTGCGAATGTGCATGTGTATGTGTGTGTGTGCACATGTGCCACAGTTAATGTGGGGAGGTCAGAAGACAACTTGTCGGAGTAGGTTCTGCTGTGTGAGTTCCTGAGCTTGAGCTCAGGTTTTCAGGCTTGGGTACCATGTGCCTTCACCCACGGAGTCACCTGGCCAGCCTTGTGCTTCTTCTGAGATCATTTCATTATCAGTTCGGTTCTAGTTCCTTTGGGAATGTTTTGATGATCTGTTCCTTTGCTTACCTTTACACCTAGAACAACAAAACCCATAGTGAACAACAATTTCCAAGACACTGAACGTGAGGAACAATGAAGAGGATGGCTGAGAATTGACTCGAGCCCTTTTGAGAGAATTCCTAGGCCCCAGTATGTGGAGGAGAGATAGAGGCAGGGCCCAACAGAAGCCTGGAACTGGAGACAAGCCAAGGCACCGAGGAGATTAAGATAGCTAGGTTCCCAAGGAGACCGAGATAACTAGAGATCCCAAGAAATAGACTTCGGTCACAGGCAGGATGTATTTTAACCAGCAGAGCATGCCGCTGAGGGGGGGGCACCCCAGGGGGGATTTCCGTGGGCTATTAGCCAGTGAGATGAGGAAGACTTGAGAGTAAAGTGTAACTTCCAGAGGAGGATGTGTCATGTTGGTAAACAGTCTGGTCTATGGTGTGGAATGATTTCCTTCTGTAAATGTTGGGATTTTCTAAAAGATCAATAGAAGATGCATGCACAGTACCTATCCAAACTTGTTTTTAGAATTAGCTGTCCCAATCGGCAACACTGCTATTGCTGTACAAGAACTTGGTAATATGAACTAAGCTAATAAGTAAGTCCTCTATATCCCTAATCCTTAAAGTGAGGTGCAGTGCTCAACTTCACGCCTGTGTTCATGTTTTCTTTACCTATTTATTTTCACGTACTTTGTGTATTTGGTATTTTGGAACATATTAACTTCTATGTAGAGGGATTTTAATCCAGCAACATGGCTGCTCTGGCAAGGGTCACATCCAAAGACCTTCTAGGTCTGTGTGATCCAGCTGGAATACAGGCATGCCTTTAATCCAAGAGACACAGGCAAGCAGATCTCTGAGTTCAAGGCCAGTCTGGTACAGAGCAAGTTTCAGGTAAAGAAAAGCCTACCTAGGTGCAGGTATGGTGGTACATGCCTTTAATGCCAGCACTCAGGAGACACAGGCACGCAGAGCTTTGAGTTCAGGTCATCTGAGTTCAGTGAGTCATTTGGGAGTCAGCGCGGTGAGTGCAGTGCAGTGGAGTGAAGTTCCTTCCTGAGTTCATGCAGCTCAGTGCAGGTCAGCAGAGGCAGTCGAAGCCAGAGAATAAGACGGAGACAGAAGATTACAAAAAATTGCCAGAGTCAGTTTGAAGCCAAGCAGAGGAATTCAGTAAGAAGCTGAGAGAAGCCAGATTGAATCAGTCATTGTGGAAAGGAGTTTCAACCAGAACAGCTGAGCGGAACCAGGCAGCTAGAGTTCAGAAAGAGCTGAAAGGGTGAGTTTTTTCAGCAGTAAGACTGAAATACAACAATTACATTAGGCAAATAAAGTTACTTTACACTTATAAATGAAACAGTAGCATACTTTGGAAGTGACTTTAAATCATTTTTCTTGCTGACCAAAATTATATATAACATATATAATATGTAATAAATATATATATTTCTCAAGATTATATGTTATATAATTCCCTTTGTTCTTTTCTTCCCTCAAATTATTTCATATACCCACCTGCCCTCTTTCAAATTCACAGCCTCTTCTTCTTTAACTGTGTGTGTGTGTGTGTGTGTGTGCATGTTTGCCTGTGTAAATAATATGAATGAAGCATACTCAGTCCATTTCATGTTAGTTACATGTATGTTTTCAGAACTGACCATTTGGTTTTGGATAATCAATTGGTACGCTCTTTCTTGGGGAAGATTGTTTCTCCCAGTCCCTTGCTGTTCAAAATTTGAAAACCAATTTTGCCTGTTTATTTAATGTCAGAGTGCTCCTATTAATCACAATTAAAATCTCAGCATGTGTTGTACTTTATTTTGAATTTACTTTTGTCTTTTTCCATCTGTAATCTTTTGGAACTCAAGTATTTGTGGACAAGACTCAAATGGCATTCTTAACTTCTGTGAAGAATAGTTTGCTCAAGGTTTTGAGCCTCTTTCCCAGACTTCAAACAAACAAACAAACCAAAACAAAACATCATCTCACTGTACAGCTGTGTTTGTCATGCTGTTTTTTTATGCAGTCCAGGGAGATCTCAAGTTTCCAGTATCCCTCCCGCCCCTGCCACCCAAGGCCTCGGATTAGAGCTTTGTACCACCACGCCCATTGCTTATAGCTTTTTATTAACCCTGTTCTTCCTGTCATTACATTTATATGCCACACACCTTAGATCTCCTTAGACCGCAAGGCTAATGAGGATCCCAGAAGGTCATAGCTCTTAGTTTCTTCAGTAATGTTAGTGGCACCATGGCACATTTTTCAAACCATGTCTTGTCATTAAGCTGCCCAAGACTCTTTCCTCTCTAGAGTCTTAATAAAGCGATGAAGCAATGAATAAGCAGGATTCTTTTTCCTCCCTTGGCAAGAGATACACGCTTTTGTGACTTTTTATGAAAGGCATGCAATTTACTTATGACTTTCCCTGACTTATATGATAGAACTTGTGACCTTATTAAAGTTTAGTACATGTCCCATGCCTCCTAAGCTATATCTGGAAACATGTCAGATGGATTGTTTTATTTTATGGCTTTGCTATTTAGTACTTGAAAGAGTAACTTCAAGTTGACATAAGTTATGTTTTTATAACTAGCTGAGAACATATTTGGAAAGTAAACCAGAGCTGGGTATAGTGGTGAATGCCTTTAATCCCAGTGGACAGGCAGAAAGCTGTGAGTTCCAGGCCAGCCAGGGGTACATAGCAAAACCCTGTCTCAAACAAACAAAAGCAGACAAGAGAAAGTCCCAAGGAGGTTGAGGAAAGAAAACCCACCAGAAGCTTAAAAAAAACAAAACAAAAACAAAAATCTTCATCATGCCTTCAGAGTTAGCTTAAAAGTTGAAAGAAAGAAAACTCAGAGACCATTTAGCCCAACAGTGGGGTTTTCCCAGACATGAGCTTTGCAGTTTTACAACTGGGAAAGTCTCAGGGAAACAGGATCCTCTCCTTCCTAAAGTCCCTTTGACAAGGTAATACAGGCAGTTTTGGGTTCTAATATAACAGATGAGGCTGAGTGGTTGGTTCCATTTCTATTAGAATGCTCTCAATGATGGAAAACTGTTGAAGTTTGCCCGCTCCCCCCCCCCAGCATAGCTGTAGCCATTTTGTTCCATGCCTGCTAGCGATTTCAAATTGCTGCTATAACATGCCTACCATTCATTCACACACACACACACACACACACACACACACACACAAATAACTTGACTCACAGCATGATCATACTGATCACATCCCCTGTTGTGTTCTGTATGAGGTTTATTAATCTTAACAAATCCCATGACGCTTTCCGAAGAACCCAAGTTAAAGGTCACTATGAACTGTTCCATCTAAAATGGCTTGAGTCAGAGCCGACCACTGGACAACCTTTCCTGCACCTGCATACAAGCTTGGTGTGGTTTTGTGGGGTTTTTCCTTTATAAGCCTGCCCTGAGAACAGACTAGTACCACAATCAGGCACCTGAGTCCTTTTTGTAGTCCTGAATGCTCAGTCTTGGGGTGTGTGTTTAATAAACTGCTCTTGCTTAACTAAGATCAATGTCTGAGATGGTTGTATGTGCTTGGCCCAGGAAGTGGTGCTATTAGGACGTGCAGTCTTGCTGGAGTAGGTGTATCACTGTGGGCGTGGGCTTTAAGACCCTCATTCTAGTTGCCTGGAAGCCAGTCTTCTCCTAACTGCCTTCAGATGAAGATGTAGAACTCTTGGCTCCTCCAGGTCTACATCTGCCTGGACACTGCCATGCTTCCACCTTGATAATACTGGACTGAATCTCTGAACCTGTAAGCCAGTCCCAATTAGATGTTGTCTTTATAAGAGCTGCCTGGGTCATGGTGTTTGTTCACAGCAGCAAACACCTGAGGCAGTGTTTGTATGGTTTGTGTGGTGATTTCTGAGCCCCAATATTTGGTGTGTTTGGTGAATTTCTGTTGCATGTGTCTTCAAACTAAATTGTGTGTGTGTCTGTGTGTCTGTGTGTGTGTGTGTGTGTGTGTGTGTCTGTCTGATGTCTGCTGTCCTCTTGGATTACTCTGCACCTTATTAGTGTTATTTTTACAAGGTCTTTCACTGAACTTTCAAATAGACCTATAAGACTCTGATGAACTTTAACATACTGGAGACCCCTGAGTGAACAACATGGAGACAGGAATCGAGGCAAAAACGAGAGGAATTTTATTTAATCCAGCATACTGGGGTCGCCCTGTACATGGGGAGAGAATAACCACATGCAGCCTGTCTAGCAAACCTTTATATAGTCCTCAGGGCAGCCACCATTAGGCACAATGTGATTGACAGAACAATGTGACTTTTAAACTGATCGGTTGTTAGGGAATGAGGTAGGTGGCCAACGGAAATGGTCCATCCTGCAGAATGTGTCCCCACCCATAGGCCAGATACCATCCTCTGGTCTGAGGAATGTTAATTAGCCTCTCCCTTCCAGAGGGGCAAGTGTTCCATGACCTTTCCAAAGTTCCTGAGCTGACCTTTTCAGACCAACCAGTCTAGCCCAATCCTGAGCTCCAAGACTGCCTGTCTCCGACCCCCACTCCCACCCACTGCTATGGTTATAGATGTGCACCTCTGCACCAGTTGTTTATGTGGCTGCTAGGAGTCCAAGCACCAGTTCTCAAGCTTGTGTAGCGTCTCTATCTTGCTCTTTCAGCTACAGTGTCTCTATGTTGTGAAAATGTACTGGATCCTTCATTTTGATTTGTTTGTTTTCTTTCCTTTTCTTGTTTGTTGATGTTGTTGTTGCTTTTGTGACCAAGCCCTCTCAGTCAGACAACAGGTTCTCCAGCGCAGGACTGAAGATTAAAAAGAAAAAAGACAATTTGACAACATTGTAGTCTGACCCCAGCCAGTTCTGAGGCTGGGGCAGGTTTGTTTTTTCCCAATCTGCTTTTATGCCATTTTAATTACATGCAAGTATTAAGGACAAGTAGTACAATGAGGAACAAGCAAGGCAATAAGCAAAGTCCCGTGGTTATTCCCATGACAGTTGTGTCCAAGGGCTTGTCAGAATGACCAAAATATTTGAGCCCACCTCCTTGTCCAAGCCCAAAATCAGATTCTTGCCTGAAGCCTACTTTTGTTCCACCCTAAGATTAAGATTCCTGCCTGAATTTACTTCCCTGTTATAGCCTAAAATTAGATTCCTACCTGAACTTAACTTCCTTGTCATGCCCTAATGTCAGATTCCTGCCTGAAGTCCATTTCCTTGTCCTTGGCCAATGTCAGATTCCCACCAAGTGGCTTCCCAAAGGCTCCCCACATTGTTGTTGTTGTTTTTCCTCCCAAGACAGGGCTTCTCTGTGTAGCCCTGGCTGTTCTGGAACTCACTCTGTAGACCAAGCTGGCCTAGAACTCAGATTCTCCTACCTCTGCCTCCCAAGTGCTGGGATTGAAGGCTTGTGCTGCCACTACCTGGCTTATTTTGCTTTTCTTCTCTTTTCATTTTTTTAAATATTTTTTATTAATTTATTCTCTCACTTATTACATCTCAACTGCAGTCTTCCATCCTTCCTTTCCTCCCAGTCCCTCACCCCTCCTCTCTACCCATCTACTCATCATCCATTTACCACCACCACCCCTCCTGCCGAGAAAAGGGCAGGCCTGAGAGGGATATCAAGCAAACATGGCATATCAAGTTGTAGTAAGACTAGGCACCTCTTCTCATATCAAGGCTGGACAAGGTAAACCCAGAAGGAGGGAAAGGATTCCAAAAGCAGCTCTGCAGAAACAGCTCTCTGCCCCATACTCCCTCTGTTCTAGGACTCACAGGAGTTCCATAAAACATCAAATAATGTTTTATTTGATATATTCAGAGAGCCTAGGTTAGACCCATGCAGCTCCCTGGTTGTGTCTGTTCAGTCTCAGTGAGCCCATAAAAGTCCGTGTTTGTCGAGTCTGTGTCCTTGACCTTTCTGGGACAAGAATGAGAACAGGAGGGTCCTTCTGACCTGAAAAGCTCATGGTGTTTCTATTTGTTTGATATTTATTTATTTATTTAGTGTTCTTCACGTAGCTGTGGCTGTCCTGGAACTCTGTGGTCCAGGCTGGCCTTGAACTCACAGAGGTCCCCTTGCCTCTGCGTCCCAAATCCTGGGATAAAAGGCATGCACCAGCACCACCTAAAGGCTTCTATTTGTTAATTACAGTAGATATTCTTGTTGAGAGATCAAGAAATCAAGCCATAACCTTATCCTTCACTGCCCTCCAAGTCAGTACACTCACTCCATTTCTGTTTAGTACGCCATACTTGAACTAGTTCCATGGAGCGATCTGAGGGAGGAACTCAGGCCAGTGAATCATCTTGTAACAAATGCTTCTTAGTCAAGTGGCAAATAGCTATAGATGTTGCAAAACAAGTGTCGTTTGGTTTTTTTTTTTTTCTGAAGTAAAGGTGCATTAAACAATGAATATAAGAAATCTGTGTGCAGACTATTAAATCTAGACTATAGAACATTGCCTAGTCTAGTTGGTCCAAGCTGTACTTGACAAGTTAGTTCAAACTGGCTTGTTTTTGTATGTAGACATCTTCAGTTCCTTCTTTTTACAAGTGACAAAATTGTACTGTAAAATGATAATTTTGAGGGAGAAAGAAAAGCTGAAGGAAAGTCGCACCTTCAATTGTAACACTTGATCAGTAACCTCCGTTCTAGACAAGGACACAAAACCCATTGGAGTTAAGCACATTCGGTATTCAGTGTAGTTACTGTGCAATAGCATTGAAATACAGGATAAAATGAAAGCCTGGGTGAGTTTTCTGATGCAATATGGAGAAGAGAGGTAACAATTAGTGCTAGAAATGCAGTTAACTTAGGTAGTGTGAAGTCACATTTTTTTTATTACTTTCCTGAAATGTGCTTTTTAAAGATTTATTTTTATTTGTGTATGTGTGTTTGTATATATGTATAGTCATGTGTGTGTAGGTGCCTTTGGAGGCCAGTAGATGCAATATCCCTTCAAGGTTGAGTTACAGACAGTTGTGAGCCTCCAGATATGAGGTGGGTGCCGGGAACTGAACTTAGGACGTCTCTGAGAGTAGTAAATGCTTTTAACTAGTGAACCATCTTCCCAGCCGGAAAAGCACTCTGAGACAAAAAATAACATGACTTCCCCATGCTTTTACTTTATAAAAATAGGTTACTGATGACCATAAAATTTCCACTGAAATTTACTTGCCTAAGTAAATATACTATTCCATATTAAAATTGAAAACAAAACTAAATGCAACCCACAAAGTATAAGGCAGTGCACTTTATTTAAAGTGATAGAACCAATGTGTAGAAATTAAACAATAAATTCTGTGTTGGTAAAAACAGACATGAGCTTTCATCGCAGCGATGATTTTTTTTTAAATCAACTGATAATTCTCTAACATTAGTCTAATCTACTGTCTGACTTTTCAGGGTAAAATATCACTGAATTAGGTGTTTATGTCTGTCAGATGTACGTGAATTTGAAACCTAAAGATTCTAGCTGTGATTCTGGCTCTTGAAGTCTGAGTCAGTTATAGACCAAAATTATGCGGTTTTAAAATAAGGCAACAAAATCAAGGCAGTTGATATTTCACATGCCTACTGTATTTTTAAAAAAGATATTTAGTAGTGTCAAGTTATTTCCATGGGTAAAGGAGGTCTCCACCAAGCTGGGTGACCTCAATTCAATACTCAGCCTTTATGGCAGAAGGAAGGAACTAACTCCTACAAGCTATGCTCTAACCTACACACACACACACACACACACACACACACACACACACACACACACGTAATTTAAATGAAATAAAAATTGGATTAGAAGTTTTATACTAAAATAATATAAATTAAAAATCTTGGGTCTGAGTATCAAGAATAAAATATGATCACCCTAAAAATACAGTATTTACAGAGCAATGTAAACACTGATTTGTATCTTCCCAAGAATAGAGAGACTCAACATTCAGTAGAAAAAGATAGAACATGTGAAGAATATGGGCTAGTTGTTGCTGACATGATTAGTTTCAGAAGTAAGAGAGATGTGCCAGAATGTCAGAGAGTACATACATTTGTTCACTTGTGTGTGTGTGTGTGTGTGTGTGTGTGTGTTACATTTCACTCATCTGACTTCCTTTTATATATTTCTCCAGCTTCCCTTCCCAGTCAGGCGTCATGCATAACCACTTATTTGCAGATTTTTCAGAGATTCCATTGGTGTACAACCTCTTTTGACACACCAATTCCATCAGACCATCAGACTACTGATCCTTTCCTAAAAGATGCAGCACCAGGGGGCTAGTAGTAGGCCACTACAGCATAGGTCTACCATCATGCCTTGCTTTGGTTAGATGTTTTCTGGATATTGAATTGAAGTCCTTGTGCTTGCAAGACACATGCTTTTCCAACTGAGCCATCTCCCCAGACAAAAATATACATTGCACTGATAAAATATTTGAGTGGAATAAGAAGCCAATACTCATTAGCAAAGAACTCTGAAAGTTCTTTTAAAGTAGATCTCTTTTATTTATCTTTTAAATGGCATTTGCTAGTATCTACGCTATAACCACTTTGAACTGTGTACTTAGTTTTAAATGGAATAAGAAACCAATGCTTATTACCAAGAGCTTCAAAAAATCTTTTAAAGTAGATCCTTTATTTATCTTATAAGTGGCATTTGAGAAAATCTATGCTATAACCTTTTTCAACTGTGTGCTTTGTTTTAAAGTCTATTTTTATAAGTTATTTTCAGAGTTCATCTAAGCTTTAAACACCAGGAATAACTTTTTTTGAACTTTTTGTTTTGCTTTGAAATATCTCAACCATGTTCATTACTGGAGTTTATGAATTAGTTTGGTGGATGTCATAAATTTATGAGTAACAATATATATAAATGGCTATTCTTATTTAGTTAGTGACTTACATAAAATTCAGTAACTACAACTCCAATTTTGTCTTTAGAACAAGAACTTCTTTAAGCTGACATCATCTTTCATAGAGTATTAAAGAGATGAAAATTCAGCTGTCCATATGTAGCTGAAAGGATTCTTTGAGTAGCATAAGGCCTGGGGAAAATATCCTTAGTGCACAATCGTGTACCTAAAGAAGAATGCATGTTTATAACCGATGTATGTATATATGCTGAACAGTGCATGTTTGATTCCCAGAGCTAGTTTTAGAAATTTCATGATGAGTTGTCCTCATTTCCATTTGTCTCCCCACCTCTTACAAAGGTATCAGTAGTTTCTATGCAAAGTTTATGATAAAGCAATAGCCTTTAGTTACAGCCTGATTGTTACCCAGAGGGAACCAGGCAGTGGGCTCCTACCATGAATTTTGCTACCACCACCTCCTCATTGTCTACTCAAAGCATGATATCTAGGTGGTATATACTACTTTTTGCTGGGAATTTCTACCCAACTGCCCCATATTACTCTATTTGAGGCAGTGCATTCTGAGCTTAATCATGAGCAATCTAAAAATTATAATAAGATAATTTGTTCAGTGATAAATTTTAATGTCTTGGTTATAGTTGGGAAAGCGTGAATTTGCTTCATTTAGCATTGAATACATTAAGAGTCAAATCGTTTATGGACAGAAACAGACTAGGAGATGCCATCTAAAGCCTTGTGTAAAACACACTATTTTATTCAGCCGTGGGAAAAATGCTCACAATGTGGTTCTATTTTTATTTATTTTCCATTAGGTTCAGATGAAGTACACCAAAGTTATCCTAGGGAATTGCTTACATGTTAAAAACTTGTTTGAATGGCGATCACTTGGAAAATAGGAAGAAAAAGAAATATGTATATTGCTAGTTTCTTTGGAAAACCCTTCACAGTGCTGCTTGAAGAAAAACAAAACAAAACAAATAACAGAAGCTAGCACAAAGGCAAACAAAATTTCTCTTCAGGCCTACTTCTGGATTTCATTGATACCTTTAAGCCCCAGTCCTGGGAGAAACGGAGCTCTAAGACTCATGTCCTGGAAGAATGCAACTGAATCCTGACTCCACCTTAAGGTAGACCTAGCAATGGTTTGGGCCTCAGTTTCCCTCCATCTATAACCCGGGACCTGGCAACTGTTGCAGGCTCTCACCCAGGCGCTCCAAAGTGTGTGGAACACGCCCGGCTCTCGGAAGCGCACTACACGCGCGAGCTGTTACGTCAGTGGTTCCCTCGGCGGCGCCCGGGCTGTCCTCCTAAAATCCTAATAGAAGAAGTATAAATGGCCCGGGAGTGTGCAGGGACCGGGCCCACGTGACCGCTCCACGAAGGCCACCGGCGGGGGCTCGGAGGGCAGGCCGCGCGCTTTCCCGCCGCATCCGGGCGGCGGGCGAGCTCGGCGGGGGGACGCCGGGCCCTGGCGGCGGCGGCTCCGAGCCGTGCCTCGGGCCGGTGAACCCTCCCGGCAGACAGCGAGCGCCGCGGCGGCCCGCAGCAGCGCCGGAAGATGGCCGAGGCGGGCGCGGGCTTCCTGGAGCAGCTCAAGTCCTGCATCGTGTGGTCGTGGACCTATCTGTGGACCGTGTGGTTCTTCCTCGTGCTCTTCCTGGTCTACATCCTGAGGGTGCCCCTGAGGATCAACGACAATCTGAGCACAGGTCAGGCCCGGCCCGGCCCGGCCGCCCCTCCCCCGCCCCGGAAAGTTAGTGCAAAGTCGCGCGGCGGGGTCGCGGCCGGCGGGGACGCGCGCTCGGGGGCGCGCCGCCTCAGGTGGCCGCGGCAGCCCCGCGGCCTTCGTGAGTCCCCCACCTAGTCCCGCGCGCCGGAGTGTCCCCGCCGAGTCCCGAGAGCTCGCCGGCGCTCGAGCGTCCGAACCGCGCCGAGGAGGCGTCCTGCTCCCGGCTGCGCAGCGAGGGCCCACGCGTGGCTCGGGCTGAGGGCGCGCGCGAGTGGAGAACCTTGTCCCGGAGGGTGTCGCTGTGGTGTGGACGGGGAGGGCATGTCCGTAGGTCCTTCTAGGAGCACGGATGACGTGTCAGGTCACCCAACGGAATGTCGAGGGGACACGCGGACGCGCTCGGGGGGATCTGGAATTTCTGACGCCCCCAGCTGAAGTTTTCCTGTTTTCTGCTGAGCTCTCTCTAAAGCGCGCTGGGCTAAACAAGTGTGCATGTGGTGATTGTGGCCCTGATAAACTTGCAGCAGGCTACCCCGGTTGTTAAAAACCAAGGAGGGCAAACTCAGGCTAAGGACACCCCAGAGACAATTCAGAAACAAAATGCACTTTGAAGGAAGGTTTACAGCCTTTTGGGTCTGCAAATTATTGTGGATTCAAGGTAGATACACCTTTATTCCACACTGCGCTGTGAAGTCTTTAACGTTCTGACTTTATTTACAGAAATAGATACACATTCATATATATCTGTCTCCTGTCGTTTAATTTGCATTGTCTACAACAGCAAGGTTGGAAATAAATTTCCTAGGACCGTAACAGGGGTTTGGGGTGGGGTGGGGTGTGATGGGAGGTGGACCCTTTTAGATGCTTGCCACAATGTACTCATTTTGTTTGGACATGAACTTTTAACATTATAAACCTTTAATGTGAACCAATTGCTAACTATGTTTGTTTCATAGTATCCTTTGGATGGTCTCCCCAGGAGGCAGACAGAATTCTGCACATAGAATCAGCTTATCCTAATGTTGAGGATGCTAATCTGTTTGGCTCTGATTATTCCGAAGATCCCACTTTTTTTTTTGGCTTTTTATTTTTTTTATTTTTATTTTTTTATTTTTTTTTGGTTTTTCGAGGCAGGGTTTCTCTGTGTAGCCCTGGCTGTCCTGGAACTGACTCTGTAGACCAGGCTGGCCTCGAACTCAGAAGTCCTCCTGCCTCTGGCTTTTTATTTGTTAACGTGACTGTTTGTCACATTGTCATATTATTGCGTTCCTTGCCTTAGGGCAGACATCCTCAACCTGTGGGTCCTGACCCATTTGGGGCTTGCTTATCAGATGTATACATTATGAGTTGCAAAATCACAATTACAAAGTAGCAAAGAAAAAGAAAATAGTTTTATGGTTGGTGGGCCACTACAACGTTCGGAACTTTATTAAAGGGTCACTACGTTAAGGAGGTTGAGAACAATTGCTTTAGGGTAAGATTTTTTTCATGTGACTCTGGTGACTAGAGAATAGATTCTAGTCTCAAAGACATGTCCTTTAAACAGATTTAAATGTTTATCACCTATTTATAAGAAGGTATATCCAAATTTTTTCCTTCCAGAAAATTTGTTGTAAAAACTTGTATTTTGCATGATACAGTTATATTTATTTCAGAACACGTCTGTATGCCACATTTCCTTAAAGTAGGTTAAATAGTCATCCAAACAGAATTGTATGCAAGGCACAGAGCGCCCACACTGACACATTAGACAGAATGGGCAGGAAGCAAGATATCTTTTAAGAAGAGAGATGAATTTTCAGGAAGATAATTGGGACCTCCCCCAGACCCAAGCCACACTAGACCTGGCATTTCTCACAAGTAGTTTGCACAGGGACGTTTCTAATGGAGACTCATGAGAAAATTCGGTGTTGGATGGGCTAGGCTGTGGGTTCTACCTTCCTAGGCACCCTGCAGAGGCTCTTTTCTCTGTGCTGCAGGGCCTCAGTTTGTCCTGGGGTTTGTACATATTCTTGTCATAAAGGGAGATGAAAAGAGAAGCACGCGGAGAGGATTCATCTTTCTGGTATTTCTTTCTGCTATTGCTGTGAGAGTGTAGTAGATGAGGAAGGACTTCAGCACTGCTCTTGATAGATCCAAGGATGGCGGTGAGCCACCGCAGCCAGGATTAGGTTTTTCAAAAGGCAGTGTGAGACATTGGATGGCATTTTTCTTCCCTTTTAAGAAAAAGAGTGAGAAGTTCTTGTAGGAAGACTGCCAGAGACTCCTGTCAACTTATTTCCCTCCTTTTCTTGCCAAATTCTCTTTCCCATGGAAACACTTTCTATTGAAAGAGTTTGCTGGCTGGCTTGCCACACCTCCAAGTAATTGCCCTCCAGTGGTCAAGCTGGTCCTTGCAGGGAATTTTTTAAATGGGGTCCAGTCCAATCCCTCTCCTCCCCTCCCCTCCCTTCCCCTCCCCTCCCCCTCTTTTCCTTCTTGGTTGTTTCTGAGACTGGATTTCTTCTGTCACCTGTCCTGAAACCTCCAGAGATCTACCTGCCTCTGCCTCCCAAGTGCCGTGATTAAAGGTGTGCGCCACTGTGGTCCGCCTAACTCAACTCATTTTGTTGCTCTTTAACCCTGTGCTTCTCCTCCTGTGATAAAGCAGAGAGGCCATTGGTTGAGAGCTGCTTCTTAGAGTTGCCACAGGTGTGGCAGGCCTCCACCCCACTGACGTAAGGCAGAGCTACAAGGCTTCTAGGAGCCACGAATTCCACAACTCCAGTCCTGCTGTGCTCCTATGGGAGCAGACTCTGATTCACATGCTGTACAGTTTTTTTTTTTTTTGGATATGTGGCATACTCTCCTTGATATTTTTTTAATAGATTGTTGTCTTATCTAATACTTCCCAACCACATTTTCCCCTCCTTCCACTCCTCCTTGCTTCTCCCCACCCCTGCTCCCCTGGATCCACTCCACTGCGCTCTTCCATCAGAAGAAAAGTAGGTTTCCAAGAGACAACCACCAGACAAAATACAATAAGACACGGCAAAAGTCCCCATACCAAATCTGGACACGGCAATTCAATAGAAGGAAAAGAGTCCCAAGAGCAGGCAAAAGAGTCAAAGACACCTACTCCCACAGTTAGGAGTCCCACAAAAACACCAAGCTAACAGACACAGCATATACACAGAGCATCTGGTGTAGACGTGTGCAGGCCCCATGTTAGCTGCTTCAGTCTCTATGAATAGCTCATATGTGCCCTGCTTAATTGATTCAGTGGGATGCATCCTCCTGGTGTCCTCCATCCACCTCTGACTCCTACAATCTTTCAATCCCATTTTCCAGGAGATTCCCCTAGCTCATAGGGGAGGGACTATAGAGATCTCCAATTTAGACTCTCTCCGCATAGTGTCTGGTCATGGGTGTCTCTTCATATGTTCCCATCTGTTACTGGAGGAAGCCTCTCTGATGATAACTTGGACAAGGGACCAATGTATGAACATAGAAGAATATCATTAGGAATCATTTCATCGCTTTTTAATTTTTGTTTTTAAATCAGTCATTTTTGGTTTTACTGTAGGTCATTGGGCTATCCTGTTTCTGGTTCCTGGCCATCCAAGCAGTGTCTGACATGGGTTTCTGCTCATGGAGTGGGCTTTAAGTTAAATAAAATTTGCCACTCTCACAAATTCTACACCACCATGACCCCAGCACGTCTTGAAGGCAGAACTGATTGCTGGACAAAGGTTTTGTGCCTGGGTTGGTGTCCACAGTTCTCTTTCAGTAACACATGTAGCTTGACCTCTCTATGGTAACTGAACTGTGTGAATATTGCCCTCAGTGATGGGGTACACTATTAGCTTTTGGAGAGCAACCCTCTGTCCTAGCATCAACCTTGGTTGTTTGGGGATGTACATGGGACCCCATCAGCCAACAACTCAAATGAATGCAAGCCAGTTGTCTTAGTCAGGGTTTCTATTCCTGCACAAAACATCATGACCAAGAATCAAGTTGGGGAGGAAATGGTTTATTCAGCTTACACTTCCATGTTGCTGTTGATCACCAAAGGAAGTCAAGACTGGAACTCAAACAGATCAGGAAGCAGGAGCTGATGCAGAGACCATGGAGGGATGTTACTTACTGGCATGCTTCCTCTACCTTGCTCAGCTTGCTTTCTTATAGAACCCAAGACTACCAGCCCAAGGATGACACCACCCACAGTGGACTCTCCTACCCTTGATCAATAATTGAGAAAATGCCTTACAGCTGGATCTCATGGAGGCACTTCCTCAACTGAAGCTCCTTTCTCTGTGATAACTCCAGCCTGTGTCAAGTTGACACACAAAACCAGCCAGTTCTCCAGTCCACCACTGGAAGCCTTGCCTGGCTACAAAAGATGGCCAGTTGAGATTTTATATTCCCCATTACTGGGAGTCCTCACTAGGACCACCCTCACGGATTCCAGGAAGATTCTATTGTACTAGATTTTCACATTGCCTGCCAAATGTTCTTCAATTTCAGCTATCTTTCCCACACTCTTCTTCTTCATCCCATCTTCCCCCACCTGATCCTCCCTCCCTCTCTTATCCTCACCAGTCCCCAGTCCACTCACAAAATCTATTCTATTTTCCCTTCCCAGGGAGCTCTATGCATTCCCCCTAGACCCTGCCTCTTTACCTAACCTTACTGGGTCTATGGATTGTAGTTTGGTTATCATTTATCTAATGGCTAATATCCACTTAAATGTGAATTCATACCATTTTGTCTTTGTGGGTCTGAGTTACCTCACTTAGGATGTTTTTGTTGTTATTGTTGTTTTGTTGTTTTTTTCTAGTTCTATTTTCCTGCAAATTTCATGATGTCATTTTATTTTAGCAGCCATGTAATATTCCATTGTGTAAATGTGCCACATTATCATTATCTTTATCCATTTTTCTGTTGAGGGACATCTAGGCTGCTTCTAGTTTCTGGCTATTATGAATTAAGCTAAAATGTACATAATTGAGCAAGTGTCTTTGTGGTAGGATGAAATGTCCTTTGGGTAATGCCTAAGAATGGTATAGCTGAGGTAGATCAATTCCCAATTTTCTGAGGAACTACCATGTTGATTTCCATAGTGGCTGTATGAGTTTACACTCCCACCAGCAATGGAGGAGGCCCCTCTTGCCCCACACCCTCTCCAGCATGAGCTGTCACTTGTGTTTTTGATATTAGCCATTCTGACAGGTATAAGATAGATCCTCAAACTGTTTTTATTTTCAGTTCCTTGATGATAAGGACTTTGAACATTTCTTTCAGTGTTTCTCAACTATTAGAGATTCCTCTATTGAGAATTCTCTGTTTCTATCTGTACCCTATTTTTAATTGGATTATTTGGTTTGTTGATATCTAGTTTCTTGAATTCTTTATGTATTTTGGATATTCACTTGCTATCAGATGTCAAGTTAGTAAAGATACTTTTTTTATTCTGTAAGCTGCAGTCTTGTTCAATTGATGGTATCCTTTGCCTTATGGAAGGAAGATTCTCAGTTTAATGACATGCCATTTATTAATAGTTGACCTTAGTGCCTGTGATATCAGTTCTGTTCAGAAAGTTGTCTCTTGTACCAATGTGTCCAAGGTTACTCCTCACTTTCTCCTCTGTTAGGTTCAGTGTGTCTAGTTTTATGTTGAGGCTTTTCATCTACTTGGATGTGAGTTCTGTCAAGGGTTATAAATATATGGATCTATTTGCATTCTTGTACCTGCAGACATCCCGTTTAATCAGCATTATTTATTGAAAATGCCTTCTTTTTTTCCAGGGTGTATTTCTGACTTCTTTATCAAAAATCAGGTGTCCCCTGATATCTGAACTTATGTCTGGGTCTGTTTGAAGGAATGTGGATTTTTGGGAATTTGGAGAGCAATGGAATGCTTTAAGTGAGACTTAATGGGCAGTACTAGTAGAAGCATGGAAGACAGTGTTCCTGAGGTTGTTTTGAACTGTTTAACTGTAGCTCAAGAGATTTCAGAGATTTAGTCCATTATCACCATAGCAGAAAGCATAGCAGCATGCCGACAGACATGGTGCTGGAGGAGCTGAGAGTTTTTTTTTTTTGGTTTTTCGAGACAGGGTTTCTCTGTGTAGCCCTGGCTGTCCTGGAACTCACTTTGTAGACCAGGCTGGCCTCGAACTCAGAAATCCTCCTGCCTCTGCCTCCCAAGTGCTGGGATTAAAGGCGTGCGCCACCACTGTCCGGCTGAGAGTTTTATATCTTGATCTGAAGGAAGCAGAAAGAGACTGTCTCTTCTAAAGAAAGCCAGGAGGATGGTCTTTTCTGCGCTGGGCAAAGGTTCAAAGCCCACCCCCACAGTGATGTACTTCTTCCAACAAAGACACACCTACTTCAACAAGGCCACACCTCCTAATAGTGTCACTTACCATGGGCCAAGCATATTCAAACCACCACATAGATATTGTTTAAATTTGACTTTATTATAGAATATTATTTTCCTCATCTATGGTGATTGAATGTTTTGCTGGGTATAGTAGTCTGGGCTGTAATCTGTGTTCTCTTAGAGTCTGTAGCACATCTGTCCAGAATTTTCTGAGTCTCCATTGAGAAGTAAGGTGTAATTCTAATAGGTCTGCCTTTATATGTTACTTGGTCTTTTTCCCTTGCAGTTTTTAATATTCTTTCTTTATTCTGTATATTTAGTGTTTTTATTATTATTTGCTGAGGGGGCTTTCTTTTTAGTACAATCTATTTGGGGTTCTGTATGCTTCTTGTACCTTTATAGGCATCTTTGTCTTTAGGTTAGGAAAATTTTGTTCTCTGATTTTGTTGAAAATATTTCCTGGGCCTTTGAGCTAGGATTCTTCTCCTTCCTATATTTCTATTATTCCCAAGTTTTGTGTTTTTGTAGTGTCCCAAATTTCCTGGATGTTTCCTGTCAGGAACTTTTTTGACTTAACATTTTCTTTGATTGATGTATTCATTTCTTCTATCATATCTTTAATGCTTGAGGTTCTTTCTTCCATCTTTTGTATTCTGTTGGTGAAGCTTGCCTCTGAGGTTCCTGCTCAAATTTCTAAAATTCTCATTTTCAGACTCCTTTTGTTCCTGTTTTCTTTATTGCTTTTATTTGCATTTTCAGGTCTTGAGCAGTTTTATTTGTTTTTTCAATGTTCATTGTTGTTGTTTGTTTGTTTGTTTTGGGGGGTGTGCTGTCTTTAAGGGATTTATTCATTTCCTCCAATTAATTGGTTGTGTTTTCCTGGATTTCTTCAAGGGATTTTCTTTTTCATTTTCTCTTTAAGAACCTCTATCATCTTCATGTAGTTAGTTTTTAAGGTCTTTTATTTGTGCTTCGCTATGTTGGAATAGTCAGGGCCTGCTGTGGTAGGACCGCTGGGTTCTAGTGGAGACATGCTGTCCTGGCTGTTACTGATGGCGTTCTTGTGCTGGATCCAGGCATCTGGGTTTGGGATGATTAAAGGTTTAAGTGCTGATTTCTGTGTTTTTCTTTTTTTGGGTGGGTGTTTTTTTCCTTGGTTTTTGTTTCCTCTCCAGATTTTCAAAGTGTGATGGCTGTTTTACTGACCTTCTCAGCTGAAGACTGACTGCCTCTGGTTTTAGAGGCTGAAATACAATGAAGAGTTGGGGGAGGGAAGTAAGGAGGGGATGGTAGTAGGTAGTAGGTAGTAGGTAGTATACCACGGGAGACCTGGACAGGGGGAATGGGAGGCTGCAGCTGGTGATCTGTGGCAGGGCTAAAGAGGAGACTGAGGGATTGGGTGGGTATAGGTGAACAGAGAGAGTAGAGATGATCTGATGGCAAGCTATCTTTGTCTTCTGGCTGACTCTTCAATCTCTTGATTGCATGTGGCAACTTTAATCATTTAACCTCATTAGAGTGTGGTAAATGTGTTTTATATACTTATGTACTGATTTACATATGCAGTTACATTGCATACATAATTATGTATACATAATTAATTTCTCCATGGCTGTTTCAGCATAGATCACTGTGTCATAGGTAATATGATGAGAAAGATGTACAAGTGTGTAAATGTCAGACTAAATAAGGGATTTATAACATGAGTGCAGTTTCTTATAATGTGACGCAGAGCAGAGCAAGTGAATGGGAATCTCCCAAGTAGAGCCCCTGGGAATGAGGAGAATTCTGATTCTGAGTTAGGACCGCCCAGGAGTGGACCTTCCTAACAGAAACACACAAACATGAAAGTGCAGGATGGATTTAGAGAACCATGAAATCGTGTAGAATTTAAAACAATAAAACAAAGAGACTTTGATGAGCAACTATAATTTTAGAAAAGATCTTCTTGTTTCATTTGTAGCTTTCCACAGAGAAATAATTATAAGATTCCTCTGAAGGCATAGCACAGTTTCTTTATCTTATTCTTAACGTTTCCCATCTGAGCTGGATCCTCGAGGCAGGAAAGAATTCCACAGGGCTCTGATGATAAATACGGACCTTGCAGAGAATATGTCACAGGGGCAACCAAAATTTGGTAATGGAAAATGAATTTGAAAAATGACAGGGAAGAAAATAAATGTAGAATGAATACTGACTAGCTTCGATGCTCAACTCTGAAGTTAATGGAGAAACTTAAAGTGGTTTTAGGAGTTACTGAAAATAGGATAAACTTTTAGCAAGATTATAGAAAAAAAAATCCAAAAATATATTATTTGTTGGTTTTCCAGTGAATTAATTTTCCAGAAAATCATAAAGTTTATTTCCAATTAGAGCAGTCATGTAGCATTATTTTGAAAAACAATAGATTTATTCAAAAAAGAAAGAAAAGTCACTTTATTTTATATTGTGCTATTCATAGCAATTTCTCATCTACCCTATGCTGTGTGGTTTTGAACACTGTATTTTAAACACCTTGCACAGTATACCTATAAAATAATATGTACTTTTGCCATCTTTTGTATTAACAAGCTAAAATAATTTTTCAATTTAATTTTGAAAATGCAAATTTAAAAAAGTTTTGAAATCCCATTTCATTGTTTGGAAAACACAGGTGTAATGCAAAAGCCTAAGCTAAGCTTACAGTTGCTTATATCATAAACTATTTTGTATTATGATAATGACTACACATATAAAACTCATAGTTTTTGAATCATATTAAATACTACCCAGTTTTGGTTTCTCCAAGTTGAAGATGGTTGCTCTGAAATTAATTGGTTCTCCAGATTTCTTTTCTGGAGGGCCTCGCTATAGTTGTTTAAGATCATTCTTATGACTGTAAACCCAAACATCCTTCAAGGACAAGTTTGTATGCTAACTTCTGATCCCTTCAACAAGGTGTATCATTGAGAAGCATGTTGGCATTTTTACCTCGTTTGAAGTGTTGTGTGTCTCTACTCTGTTAGTGTTCGTGTGCTCGTGTCCCTCTGTATCCATGCCTCATCATTTCCACAGGACTTCTGTTATTCCTCTTCTTATTACTTTCTCGCACTTAGAAGATTTTTAATGTTCTCTGGCTTAATCAATGTACAAGCTAGGGTATGCATAGTAAGGTAGGATTAGAACATAAGAATAGATCAATTACTGGAAATGGGCCCCTCTTTAACTTTTTAGCATTAGATTGAGGTCAGAGGCTGCCACAAAATCTTACATTTTTTGATAGGTGTTGCAAATCTGTTAATTGATGTGTAAAAGCACAGCTTTCTAATTCAAGTCAGCTTGGAGTTTTGCACGTGGCTCATACATCTTCATCTCCTTTACTTTTGGAAACATCTCTTTCACACAGTAGTGCAGCAGTAGGATGATTTGATGGTCTCTTCTCAAGTGTCTAGTTCTGCACATGTCAAATAACGACTCTATGTTCTCCAAGGTTCCTTCTTGCTCTCATATTGGTGTTTGTGCCAGTGTCTTGAGATGGACTTCACTGAGCTCAGAGTGTAGCAGCAAGCATGTATATGAACTTAGATGTGTTTTTTTCTTTTTCTCTTCACTTAGCCTCTTAATTCTTAGTGAATACAACCCCACATTTCATATGGTTTTCTTTAATGGCTTCTCATTGCAGTGGAAAAGCCTGATGATCTAGACCATTTCTCCCCCTCAAGTCTGAACTTCTGCCTCTCTTCCAAATACTTTCAAGAGAAAAATCCCTGACACCGCTGGTATACTTTAATATGCCCAACTTGTGGCTTTTGCTTTTGTTATTCCTTCTATCAGAATGCTTTTAGACTTGATTGTTTTCTTAAAATTAAAATTTTGGAATGCCTATTGTCTTGGGTTTCTGTTGCTGTAACAAAGCACCATTACCAAAAACAACTGGGGAGGAAAGAGTTTGTGTTGTCTTAGTACTTCTAGGTAACAGTCCACACAACTGAGGGAAAGTCAGGGCAGGAACTCAAGGCAGGAGCCTGAGGCAGGAATCGATACAGCAGGCAATGAGAAATGCTGCGTCCGGGCTGCTCAGCTGTCTTCCACCATCCAGGATCCCCTGCCCAGGATCAGTGAGCTGGACCCACCCACTCCATTTTTTAATCAAGAAAACATTCCAAAGACCAATCAGCCAGGGGCATTTTCTAGACTGAGTTCCATCTTTCCGTGTGAATGTAAACTCGTGTCAAGTTGACAGGACACTAGCCAACACACTTATTGTATGCATATAACTGTTTGCCTGCATTGTTTATGTCTGTGTGCTACCTGAATGCCTGGTATCTATGGAGGTAGAAGAGGGCATTGGATCCTTTGGAAACAGAGTTTCAGTCCATGGTGGACTACATCCTGGTCCTCCGGAGGAGCAGCCAGCACCCTTGGCTGCTGAGTTGTCTCTCCAGCCCTTCCACATGACTTTTGGACTGCAGTCTCCTTACCATTCACAATTCTGCCTCTGGCTTCTTCTTTCACAATTCTTTCCCCATTGACCCTGTCTGAAATGTGAATATAAAGTTCTGTCACCGTTACCTTAATATTTTTGAGTTTCCTGCACAGCACCTACTACACTTGGATATAATTCTGATTTATTAAATGGTTGCAGTGTTCTCCACATGACTGTAAGCCTATGAAGGCAGGGACCTTCTTTGTCTTGTTTACTGATTTCCAAAATTTTAATTTATTTGGCTCAATTAATTAGTGATATAACTTAAGGATCACTCTTCTAGTCTTTTCTGTAAGTATAATGTAAAAACCTAAACACCAGTAATGGAGAACTACGGAGCTGATTGCCAATCACAGAGATTTGCAAAGTAAAGTATCATATACCATGAGGATGTAGTTTAGGGGTCTACCACTATGGCTAAGATTCTTGTTTGTATGGAAGAGAGAGAGTAGAGGAAGGTCTGTTTGGGAAATTTTTTAGAATGATGTCGCAGACAAGTGAAGTTTAACCACCACACGGAAATACAGTGTGAGGTGATTAGAAAGAATTCGCTGAATGGAACATATTTTCCCATCTCCATTTCAGACTTTAGAAACCATTTCTAAAGCCCAGGAGGCTGAGGGGAAATAGTTTTTGGCATTTTGGAAATTTGTTTTGTAGACAATTTTACTCAAGTGTTCCTTTTTTACACTAAATACTATGCGTTAGGAAGAATAGACATCAGCTGTGATAAAATTAGAGCATTGTATTTAGAATAAGGAGATTTCAGTAGAATCTGTTTCTGAACTGTTAGGGTAACTGGACAAGTTAATTCATAAGGTTCCTTTATACAGGAGGGGGGCAATGACATCTCTTTTATAGGTTTGCTTTGCAGATAGCACTGAGCACTGAGCAGAGCATGGAGTATTAGCCACAATACTTTACATACCTTTGTACTGGTCCATTTCATTCCCTGTGACCTGTGTTCAATTAATAATTAATCTCCTGGTTACTTTATTCAGCCTGTTGGATATGTGGGTGCCTGTAAACTTGAAGCTGGGTTTTTCTTGTCAGTTTTCATTTGGACACCAACATCTCATTCAGTTATTTTCCTCTGAATTTCTGCACCTTTGTTTTCTGTGCCATCTAGTATGCTATCTTGTTGACTAATGCCTTCAGATGCACTATGCTTTCTGCAAACAGGAATAACAGCTGTATCCAAATAGCTGGATTGAGAGCAATCTGCTGGCTGGAGCTAAGGAGAGACAAGATGTTAGCCTTTATCAAGTTCTTATATAAGTCAGGCACTGCCTGCTTTTATTACTGTTACACTTCCAAGATTGGATTGTAGAAATGTGTTCAGATCCCTTCATGTAGCTAGTATTCTCTTTGTATGTTTAAAAATTGTTCAAAATAAAATGAACGCTGTCCTGACAATGCAAGCAAACACATTTAAAGTGCATTTTAATGGCAAAGCAGCTTAGTTTATAGGCAAGGATGAGGACTTGGTGGAGACTGCTTTTTTATTTTAATTTAAAAAGATACTCTTACATAACAATGTCTGTAACATCGACAAGTACATTCATGCTAAGACTAGTATCATCTTCTGTGTTTTTTCTTTTAAAGATCTATTTATTTTATTTATATGAGCACACTGTAGCTGTCAGACGCACCAGAAGAGGGCATCGGATCCCTTTACAGATGGTTGTGAGCCACCATGTGGTTGCTGGGAATTGAACTCAGGACCTCTGGAAGAGCAGTCAGTGCTCTTAGCCGCTGAGCCATCTCTCCAGTCCTTCTGTGATTCTTTTTACTAGAAAGATAGCTTTGAACTGTTCATATGGAAGGCAGGATGCAGAAGCTTCTTCTCATTCCACAAGACCCTACAGCTTCCCATAAGTGTCTCCTGACGAGCCAGAACTCCGTTGTTTCATTTGGTATGCTATTCTGTCCTTAACATTAAAGGAGTCGTTATAGTTTTTGAAGAGACTGAGTTGTCTAGCTGATTTACCTGGTGATTCAGGATCTCTGAATTGAGTCTTCTGAAGTGATACTCTTGTTTGCCTTCATTATCTTTTGAGCTCTGGTCTGTGGTGCCCTTCCTGGGGGTGAACTTTTCTTCTTTGCAAATGTGAACCATGGTGGGCCAAGGCGTTACTGTGCCGGTTCTACTTTTAGAGTCAGATAATTGGCAATGCTCAGAAAAGCTGGGTGATATAGTTTCTTTTGCACTGGGAATAACCAGGAAATCCAAGGTACTGGGTGAGTGTAGTTCTCTCAGATCTCCCCATAGAACAAGGTAAATCCAGCATCAGAGTCCCTGAAACTGAGGCCTTAAACAAAGGTGGCTCAGAGTGATGACCTACAGACTTTGCCTTCTTATTCTAAGGCTTACTTTCTTTGACTCAGATATAGATTTTGTTTAAGTTCCATTTTAAATTTTGAATTCATGGCACTATCCTTCAGGTTCTTTCTGTACTTTGAAAACGATTTGGTGGCATAGGAGAAACACCAGTTCGCAACCCCCCAAATGTTCCTTTCCACTCTTTCCTTCCCAGGCATAAACATGGTCTTATGACATTTAATACCTCCAGGACATATTCATGTCTTTAAGATGTGGGCATGTGCACCAGCTCTCCAAACTGCCGTATATGTCAATTTTCATTAGTAGATGCCACAAGTTCAAGTTCAGAATCAAAGTATTTCTTGTAAATTATGTTTAGTTCCTAAAGGCATCAATGTGCTGTATATAACCACAGGGATGGGAGATATTTAAGGTATTCTAACCCAGAACTGCCAACAGAGCAAATAAAGGTAAAATAGCCCTCTCCCAGCGCTAGCTTTCAAAGGCATTGCATGTGAGCCTCATGAGATCACTTCATACATCTTGGCACTGTAGCACCCTTAAGTTCCCATGTCCAAGGCTCCACAGTGGCAGTAGCAATGCTGGACACTGGCTTTTGACTTGCACCCCAGTCTATTATGCCATAATGTCTGCACCCTGACTTGTGGTGCGTTCAGATCTGGTCCTTTTTAATGTCCCTCTGTTGATGCAAAAACACACTGTGGACAGAGCTGTTTTTTTTTTTATCTGAATCAACAGACTCAAGATGAGGAGGCGCATAGCCGAAGTGATGGCTACCCTTGTCACATACAACCATTTCTTTGTGAACTTTCGAATGCTCTTTGTGACTGCCATTCAAGCCAATTCCCACCTTCCAGAAGTTTCTGTTTGAGTGTCCTGGAGAACCCCGAATTTAGAACCATCTGCAAGTGTGATAAAGTGAATCTTTCTCAATATGTCTGTCTTTTTGAAAGTTCCAGGAAATCATCTGACCACTTTGACCTTCTACAAATTCACATGTAGATTTTTTTTTTTTGGCTTTGTGTCCACTCTGCTTATGTAGAGTCCTTTATTTGGTCACTTTAGTGGTGCTGACTCCATCACACAGGAAGACAGAAGCAATGTCATTCAGTGCTTCCCCTCCTATAGATTTTTGTAGTACCTTTCAAAGACAACATATCCTTAGTTTAGTTGGGGAAGCTGGAGTGCAGGGATTATGACATCTTAATCTTTGCTTTTTCATTATCCACTGATGAAACACAGCCAGGGAGGTGACTTAGATTTGATATCTTCCAAGATAGATGGCATTCAGGACCCTTTCTTGTTTCACATTAATACCCTGGGTTTTCTCTTTCTCCCAGTTCACAGGGGTATTGTTAACACTCAGTACTCAACACTGAGCTTAATGCTGTCACAGTTGAAGCTTAGAGCATTCTCCTGCCGGTCATTGGTCAAAGGTTCACAGATACAGGAAGGAAAAGCACTCCTGTGTGCAGAGAACACATGGTGTCCAGAGGAGAAACCACTGGGGCAACTCAGGAGGAATCACTAAGTGGGAGGGAGGAGCCTGGATGATATGGTGTGAACATGACTGAAAAGATGGCTCAGAACAGCTCAGCGACTGTCTAGATCAGGGGTTGGGATATAGCCTGTAATAGGCTTCTCCTCAGGCATTTTAATATTTGTGAGATTGTGATTGATATTTGCCTTTCAGCGTGATGATAGAATTGGTTCCTTGACTAGAGTGTAAATCACATGAGATGCCAAAATGAATGAGAAAGTACCTTCCTTGATATTTGACTTTTTGAGATAGAGCCTTGAATATTGCCCAGGCTGACCTTGAACTCTTGTCTATGTATCCTGAGAGCTTGGGTTATAAGCATACACTACTTCTTCAGTCTGAGAATGTGCTTTTCAGACTATAAAATACTATTTAGATATGATACAGTATCATAGCTGCCTTTTCTAGAAGCTTGTATACTATAGGCTTGGCTTGCACACTAAAATACAAGATTAAAATATGAGAAGATTTACCCTGCACATTTTCACTAACCTTGGAGAAATTAGCAGGAATTAATGGATTATTGGTTATTTGGATCTGTACTACTAAATGTCTGGCTTTACTGAACATGAGATACTGTCCCCCAATAGTCTCATCGTCATTGTAAAGGCATCTATAAAGGATTTTGAGTTTTCCAAGAGAGAAAGGAATTAAACTTTTTTTTTTGATGCTACTATGGAACAGGGCAGTTGCTTATGTATTACTCCTATTCATCATTTAAATATAGCTTCTGTCCCTCTTAGTGATTCCTGCACTTCCCTGTGGGCTAAAATAAGAAACTGACAGCCCCAGAATGCTCTTTTAGTATTTTGTCAGCTGTGGCTATTACAGCTACAAGCAGTTACTATATATCTTAGCAAAATAAGGCAATGAGCATCTGAGAGACCATTTGTCTTCCTCCTCTTCATAGATATGCTCTGTGAAAAACTCTAACTCTGTTTCCGAAGTTGATCTCCAAATATAATAAAAGAGCTTGAGTGTTAGTCTTTCAGAACTGTTAAGCAACCTTTGGAGATTCAAAAATCTTTAAAGAAACTTGTAGGTCACTGAGTATCTTAGGGTTTCTATTGCTGCGATAAAATATCACGGCTAAATGTAAATGTTGCTTTTATTTCCTCAAATGATGGAATCAGATGAAAGCTGTATCCAAGCTGTGCGAATACACATCTGGGGTTGAGCCCAGAGCATTTCTTTCTCTGTTCTAACTGTCCCTAGGCCGAGGCCTGGAAGCTTTTAGCCTCCATACAATCTAATCTTCCAAGCTGACTGATTCAATTTGGCTTCTCTCAGCTTCTGACTGAATTGCTGTCTGGCCTCTCACTAACTTTGTCAATATGTTCTAATCTTCTGGCTTCTTCTCATTCTCTGGTTCATTCTTTCTTTACCTGTGTCTAGCTTATTCTTTCTGTTTCCTGTCTCTGTAAAACTGCCCAGGTAAAGCTGCCATACACATACACCACATTGCCTTTGCTGTTTCCTTCTACAAATTAACCTTACCTTCACTGCTGGGATTAAAATGTGTATACTAAGAGCATGTCTATATTTCCACCAGATCACATTGTAACCCAGGGCATGTCTACTTTCTGACCAGATCACATCTTTGGATATATCCCTTGCCAGAGCTGCTATGTTGCTAGATTAAAATTCTTTTCGAACTAAAAGCAACTTAGGTGTGTATGGGTGGGTAGCAGGGTGAGTTATTTTGAGTTTTGAGCCAGGGTAGGAACTCAAGGCAGTAACCTGGAAGCAGGAAATGATGCAGAGGCCCTGGAAGAATGCTGCTTACTGGCTTGCCCTTCAAGTCTTGCTCAGTCTGCTCTCTTGTAGCACCTGGGACCACCCACATGAGGTGGTATCACCCACAGGGGGCTTGGCGCCCACATATTAACCGCCAATCAAAAACATGCACCATACACTTGCCCACAGGCCAGTCTGATGGGAGCATGGGTCAAGATGACAAAGCTAGGCAGCACAGTAAGCAAGAATTACTTGATTTATTTATTTATTTATTTATTTTTTGAGACATGGTTTTTCTGTGTAGCTCTGGCTGTGCTGGAACTCACTCTGTAGACCAGGCTGGCCTCGAACTCAGAAATCCACCTGCCTCTGCCTCCCAAGTGCTGGGAGTAAAGATGTGCGCCACCACTGCCTGGTTTGTTTTATTTTTTTAAAAGTTGAACAATTTAAGTAGCAGAAACAGAAAAAAAATGCCTGGAGTCACAAGATTTTCTTCATGAAAAAAGTAGCTTTTATACATAAGCAATTTGGGTATGGATTTATATATTCTCCAGAGTTAGACACTTTTTTTTTCTTTTTAGAGGGTTACTTTGTTTTGAAGTTTGTCACAGTATCATTCTGAAGTAGTATTTTGTTTAGCAATGGACACTACTAAAATGCTTACAGTTTTTCCCTTGGTTAAACTTTTCAAACTTCTACTCAATCTTCCTTTGAAATAAGAGAATAAAAATATCTCACTAAAGAGTCAGTTCCTTGGCCATGATATTCATTCATTGTTGTTCTCTTCACAATAGCAAGGCAATGGAAGCAGCATAGCGTGGTTAATGAACATTTAATACATACACACAATAAAAATGAAAGTATGGAGCTTGTGTGTAAATGGATGGAATCAGAAAAGATTATACAGAGGTATCCCAGACCAAGGAGGAAAATGCCACATGTTCTCTCTTGCCTGTGGATCCTGTGATTCCTCAGATATTATTATGTAACCTGGGGTAGCTGTAGAAGACAGGGATGTAAGAAGGGACCATGGGGATGGGAAAGGAAAACCATGGAGACGGGGATGACTTAGCTGGGGAGGGGGCAGATAATGCACTGGGAGAGGGAGTAAGAAGTTAGGAGTTACACCAAAAATAATTTTAAAAGCCACATGGAAACACATTTAAAAACTCAATTAAAAACATATGTATACACACATGTAATATAGTTTAAATGAGTTCCCCAACATGGGGTGACAGTGGCCCTCTAGGATCCATAGACTATGTAAAAGGAAAATACCAGTGCCGTACAAAGAAACTTGGTTTCTTTTTTTTCTTTATTTTTTTTTTAATTTTCTAAGTTTTTTTTTATTTACATTCCAAATCATTTCCCCTTTCCCGTTTCCTCCCTCCCCGAAAGTCCCATAAGCCCCCTTCCCTCCCTCTTTTCTCCATTCAACCCCCTCTCGTTTCTCTGTCCTGGCATTCCCCTACATCCAGTCTTTCCAGGACCAGGGGTCTCTCCTTCCATCTTCTTAGAAATCTATTGATATGCGAATTTTGTCTAGGGTATTCCGAGATTCCGAGATTCTGGATCAGTGACTGCATACCATGTGTGTTCTTTTGTGATTGGGTTACCTCACTAAGGATGATATTTTCTTTTTTTTTTTTATTTTATTTTATTTTTTTAATTTACATTCCAAATCACTTCCCCTTTCCCGTTTCCTCCCTCCCCGAAAGTCCCATAAGCCCCCTTCCCTCCCTCTTTTCTCCATTCAACCCCCTCTCATTACTCTGTCCTGGCGTTCCCCTACATCCAGTCTTTCCAGGACCAGGGGTCTCTCCTTCCATCTTTTTAGAAATCTATTGATATGCTGATTGTGTCTAGGGTATTCTGAGATTCTGGGTCAATATCCCCTTATCAGTGACTGCATACCATGTGTGATCTTTTGTGATTGGGTTACCTCACTAAGGATGATATTTTCAAGTTCTGACCATTTGCCTAGGAATTTCGTGAATTCATTGTTTTTAATTGCAGAGTAGTATTCCATTGTGTAAATATACCACATCTTCTGAATCCATTCCTCCGTTGAGGGACATCTGGGTTCTTTCCAGCTTCTGGCTATTATAAATAAGGCTGCTATGAATATAGTGGAGCATGTGTCCTTATTGCATGCAGGTAAAGTCTCTGGGTATATGCCCAGGAGTGGTATAGCCGGATCCCCCGGAAGTGTCATGCCCAGTTTTCTGAGGAGCCGCCAGACTGCTTTCCAGAGTGGTTGTACCAGCCTGCAATTCCACCAGCAGTGGAGGAGTGTTCCTCTTTCTCCACATCCTCGCCAACAACTGCTGTCTCCTGTGTTTTTGATCTTAGCCACCCTGACTGGTGTGAGATGGAATCTCAGGGTTGTTTTGATTTGCATTTCCCTAATGACTAAGGATGATGAACATCTCTTTAGGTGATTCAGCCATTAGATATTCTTCAGGTGAGAACTCTTTGTGTAGCTCTGTACCCCATTTTTTAATAGGGTTACTTGACTCTCTGGAGTTTAACTTCTTGAGTTCTTTGTATATCTTGGATATTAGCCCTCTGTCGGATGTAAGGTTGGTAAAGATCATTTCCCAGTTAGTTGGTTGCCGCTTTGTCTTTTTGACGGTGTCTTTTGCCTTGCAAAAACTTTGTAATTTAATGAGGTCCCATTTGTCTATTCTTGATCTTAGAGCATAAGCTATTGGAGTTCTGTTCAGGAAATTCTCCCCTGTGCCCATATGTTCAAGGTTCTTCCCTAGTTTCCCTTCTATTAGTTTCAGTGTGTCTGGTTTTATGTGGAGATCTTTGATCCACTTAGAATTGAGCTTAGTGCAAGGAGATAAGGATGGGTCAATTTGCATTCTTCTGCATGTTGACCTCCAGTTGAGCCAGCACCATTTGTTGAAAAGGCTATCTTTTTTCCACTGGATGGTTTTAGCTCCTTTGTCAAAGATCATGTGACCATAGGAGTGTGGATTCATTTCTGGGTCTTCAATTCTGTTCCATTGATCTACATGCCTGTCACTGTACCAATACCATGCAGTTTTTAACACTATTGCTCTGTAGTACAGCTTGAGGTCCGGGATACTGATTCCCCCAGAGGTTCTTTTACTCTTGAGAATACTTTTAGCTATTCTGGGTTTTCTGTTATTCCAGATGAATTTTTGAATTGCTCTTTCTAACTTTATGAAGAATTGAGTTGGGATTTTGATGGGTATTGCATTGAATCTGTATATTACTTTTGGTAAGATGCTCATTTTTACTATATTTATCCTGCCAATCCATGAGCATGGCAGATTTTTCCATCTTCTGAGGTCTTCTTCAATTTCTTTCTTCAGAGACTTGAAGTTCTTGTCATACAGATCTTTCACTTGTTTGGTTAGAGTCACGCCAAGATACTTTATATGGTTTGTGGCTATCGTGAAGGGTATCATTTCTCTTACTTCTTTCTCAGCCTGCTTATCCTTTGAGTATAGGAAGGCTACTGACTTGCTTGAGTTGATTTTATATCCGGCCACTTTGCTGAAGTTGTTTATCAGCTGTAGGAGTTCTCTGGTGGAGTTCTTTGGGTCGCTTAAGTATACTATCATATCGTCTGCAAATAGTGATAGTTTGACTTCTTCCTTTCCAATTTGTATCCCTTTGACCTCTTTTTGTTGTCTAATTGCTCTAGCTAGAACTTCAAGTACTATATTGAAAAGATATGGAGAGAGAGGGCAGCCTTGTCTAGTCCTTGATTTTAGTGGGATTGCTTCAAGTTTCTCTCCATTTAGATTGATGCTGGCTACCGGTTTGCTGTAAATTGCTTTTACTATGTTTAGATATGGGCCTTGAATTCCTGATCTTTCCAAGACCTTTAGCATGAAAGGATGCTGAATTTTGTCAAATGCTTTCTCAGCATCTAATGAGATGACCATGTGGTTTTTTTCTTTGAGATTGTTTATGTAGTGGATTACATTGATGGATTTCCTTATATTGAACCATCCTTGCATCCCTGGGATGAATCCTACTTGATCGTAGTGAATGATCGTTTTGATGTGTTCTTGGATTCGGTTGGCAAGAATTTTATTGAGTATTTTTGCATCGATATTCATAAGAGAGATTGGCCTGGGATTCTCTTTCTTTGTCGGATCTTTGTGTGCTTTTGGTATTAGTGTAATTGTGGCTTCATAGAACGAGTTGGGTAGTGTTCCTTCTGTTTCTATTTTGTGGAACACTTTGAAGAGTATTGGTGTTAGGTCTTCTTTGAAGGTCTGATAGAATTCTGCACTAAAACCATCTGGACCTGTGCTTTTTTTGGTTTGAAAACTTCCAAAGACAACTATTTCTTCAGGGGTTATAGGACGGTTTAGATGGTCTATTTGATCCTGATTTAATTTTGGTATTTTCTATCTGTCAAGGAAATTGTCCATTTCCTCAAGATTTTCTAGTTGTGTTGAATACAGGATTTATAGTAGGATCTGATGATTTTTTGAATTTCCTCAGTTTCTGTTGTTATCTCTCCCTTTTCGTTTCTGATTTTATTAATTTGGATACTATCTCTGTGCCCTCTGGTTAGTCTGGCTAAGGGCTTATCTATCTTGTTGATTTTCTCAAAGAACCAACTCCTCGTTTTGTTGATTCTTTGTATGGTTTTATTTGTTTCTACTTGATTGATTTCAGCCCTGAGTTTGATGATTTCCTGCCTTCTACTCCTCTTTGGTGTATTTGCTTCTTTTTGTTCCAGGCTTTCAGGTGTGCCATTAAGCTGTTAGTGTATGCTGTCTCCCGTTTCTTTTTGGCGGCACTCAGGGCTATGAATTTTCCTCTTAGCACTGCTTTCATTGTGTCCCATAAATTAGGGTATGTTGTGCCTTCATTTTCATTAACTTTCAAAAAGTCTTTGATTTCTTTCTTTATTTCCACCTTGACCAAGTTATCATTGAGTAGAGCATTGTTCAGCCTCCATGAGTACATGGGTTTTCTTTTGTTTTTGTTGCCATTGAAGACCACCCTTATTCCAGAGTGATCTGATAGGAGGCATGGGATTATTTCTATCTTCTTGTATCTGTTGAGGTCTGATTTGTGACCAATTATATGGTCAATTTTGGAGAAGGTACCATGAGGAGCTGAGAAGAAGGTGTATTCTTTAGCTCTAGGATGAAATGTTCTATATATATCTGTTAGTTCCATTTGGTCCAAGGCTTCAATTAGATTCACTGTGTCCCTGTTTAGTTTCTGCTTTCCTGAACGATCCATTTCAGAGAGCGGGGTGTTGAAGACACCCACTATTATTGTGTGCGGTGCGATGTGTGCTTTGAGCTTTAGTAAAGTTTCTTTTACAAATGAGGGTGCCCTTGCATTTGGAGCATAGATATTCAGAATTGAGAGTTCTTGTTGGTGGATTTTTCCCTTGATCAGTATGTAGTGTCCTTCTGTGTCTTTTTTGATGACTTTAGGTTGAAAATCAATTTTATCTGATATTAGGATGGCTACTCCACCTCGTTTCTTGGGGCCATTTGCTTGTAAAATTGTTTTCCAGCCTTTTACTCTGAGGTAGTGTTTGTCTTTGACACTGAGGTGCGTTTCCTGCATGCAGCAAAATTCTGGGTCCTGTTTACGTATCCAGTCTGCTAGTCTATGTCTTTTTATTGGGGAATTGAGACCATTGATATTAAGAGAGATTAAGGCATAGTGATTATTGCCACTTGCCATTCTTGATGCTATCTTTGAGTGGTTATCTACTTTTGGGTTTGATTCAAGAAGGTTATTATCTCATTTTTTCCAAGGTGTTGTTTCTCTCCCTGTATTGGAGGTTTCCACGTATTATCCGTTGCAGGGCTGGATTTGTGGAAAGATATTGTGAAAATTTGGTTTTATCATGGAATATCTTGGTCTCTCCATCTATGGTGATTGAGAGTTTTGCTGGGTATAGTAGTCTAGGCTGGCATTTGTGCTGTCTTAGTGTCTGCATGAGATCTGCCCAGGATCTTCTGGCTTTCATAGTCTCTGGTGAGAAGTCTGATGTGATTCGGATAGGTCTTCCTTTGTATGTTACTTGGCCCTTTTCTCTTACTGCTTTTAATATTCTTTCTTTGTTTAGAACTTTTGGTGTTTTGATTATTATGTGACGGGAGGTATTTCTGTTCTGGTCCAGTCTGTTTGGAGTTCTGTAGGCTTCTTGTACGTTCATCGGCATCTCTCTCTTTAGGTTAGGGAAGTTTTCCTCCATAATTTTGTTGAAGATGTTTACTGGCCCTTTAAGTTGCAAATCTTCACTCTCATCTATACCTATAATCCTTAGGTTTGGTCTTTTCATTGTGTCCTGGATTTCCTGGATGTTTTGGGTTACACATTTTTTGCATTTTGCATTTTCTTTGACTGTTGAGTTGATGCTTTCTATGGAATCTTCAGCACCTGAGATTCTTTCTTCCATCTCTTGTATTCTATTGTTGATGTTTGCATCTATGACTCCTGATTTCTTCCCAAGGTTTTCTATCTCCAAAGTTGTCTCCCTTTGTGATTTCTTAGTTGTTTCTACTTCCTTTTTTAGTTCCTGGATGGATTTGCTGAGATCCTTCACTTGTTTGTTTGTATTTTTCTGTATTTCTTTAAGGTATTTTTGCATTACCTCTTTCAGGATTTCTGCCTGTTGACCCATGTTCTCCTGCATTTCTCTGAGCGATTTTTGTGTTTCCTCCTCATGGGAATCCATCTGTTGATCCATGGTCTCCTGCATTTCTTTAAGCAGTTCTCGTGTTTCCTTTGTAAGGGCATCTTTCCGTTGATTCATTTCTTTAAGCAATTTTTGTGTTGCCTCCTTATGGGCATCCGTCTGTTGACCCATATTCTTCTGCATTTCTTTATGCAATTCTTGTGATCCCTTTGTGAGTGCATCTACCCGTTGATTCATCTCGTTAAATGATTTTTGTGTTATCTCCTTGTGCGCCTCCATCTTTTGATCCATGTTCTCCTGCATTTCTCTAAGCGATTTTTGTGTTTCCTTTGTAAGGGCTTCTAACCATTGATTCATGGTCTCCTGTAATTCTTTATTAGATTTATTTGTGTCCTTCTTGTGATCCTCTAATAGCATCATGAGAAGTGATTTTAAATCCAGATCTTGTCTTTCGGGTGTGGTGGGGTATCCAGGACTTGCTGCTGTTGGAGAGTTGGGTTTGGATGGTTCCACATTACTTTGATTTCTGTTAGTAACATTCCTACGTTTGCCTTTTGCCATCTGGTTACCTCTGATGTTAGTTGGTCCTGCTGTCACTGGCTGTTGGTTGGACCTCCTGTGAGCCTGCAAAGCCCCCCCTGGTTTACCAGGATTCTCCTGGCACAGATTTCTGGGGCCTGCCCTGCTCCTGAGTGACTTTGGAGCCCTGATGTGCCTTGCCCCAAGTGATGTTATATTGGGGAGTCCTTGCACATCCAAAGGCTCAGCGTAGTGGATTCCTAGAGCAGAGGTCGCCAAAGGGAGGCTGGTAAGCTCCTGCCCTGTGCAGGGGTGTGTGATCTCTCCTAGAGTGAGGGGGGAGGGGGCATCCCTCTGCCAAGCAGAAGTCCCACAGCAGAGCTGGCATGCTGGTTACTGCAGATCTGCCCAGCTCTTGGGAGCCGCGTACACACAATCTGCCCGAGACCCAAGCGATATTATGCCTGTCTGTCTCTGAGCCTGGCAGTCCCAACTTCCCGGCCACTGGAGCAAAGATGGCAGAGTGCACTCTGCACTCTCTCAGTGGCGCTGGTCACCCTGCAGAGGCGATGGCCTACAGCAGATCTGGCACCCAGACGACCACAGCGCTGACCCGTTCTTGGGAGCAGGCGGAAGCCCCAACAGGCCGTGTCCCAAGTGATGTTATATTGGGAAGAACCTGCGTACCTGTCTCTTCAGTGCAGTCTACCGGAACAGAGGTCGCGGAAGGGAAGCTGGTAGGCTCCCGCCCAGTGCGGGGTCCCCGAAACTTGGTTTCTTTTTGTTTCAAGAGACTCTCATGCTATTGCCACTGCCTTTGGTCACTTTCTAGAACTTGAAGGTAAGACCCTATTGCTGAGGACACCACACACTCTGGGCATATGCTTTGGAAGAACCTAGCTAGAACTGACCTGGAAGCCTCTTCCTTGAGGACTGTCACTTATAGTATTTGAAGGTGTTATGCAAGTTTCTAAAGGAGAAAACCAATCTATAGTCCTACCCAGCTGTGAAGCCTGCACCATAACAGTGACCAACCCAGCAAGAGATCTCCAGTGGAGCCATAGTCAAACTTAGATCTCAGAGGTAACCAGCAGTTGTCTAATTGAACTAAAGACCTGCTCAGTAGGTGGGAATTTATGTCTGGTGGTGTATACCTAGCCAACTACCCATGGCTGGAGAGGTCATAGAGCCTAAAGGACAGCCTAATATTTCCATTTTCCTAAATCAATACATCCTACATATTTATTCTTTTGCCCAACATGTAAGTGTAGCTCTCAACCCTCACCAAAGAAGACTTTTCTTTTTTTCTTTTTTTTTTCTCAGCAGATGAAAACCATCACAGAAATACATAACCAGTCAAAATGCAAATAACAACAGACTATGGCGTTCCCATCTCCAGTTGATACATGTCTCCATCATAATCCCTATACGTGAAGCTCAGGGAACATTATAGAAGAGCAGTTAGAGAGGTTGTAAGAACCAGAGGACCAAAATACCTGTCACAAGACAGTATCTTCTAAACATTATAGTAATGCTACACCCATGAAATTTCAACAATATGATTGCCTGAACAAGACAATTGCATAATTCCAATACCAATTCCCATGATAATATTGATAAGGAAAACTTTACAAGGCCCTACCCCTAGCTGAACTGCAACAGGCACTCAGTGGCTGCTGAGGGAGGGAGGATTGGTTTTTCTCAAGGGACAGTCCTTGGTAGGTTATTCAGTTCCAACTGGTCAGCCATAAACACAAGTATACACAGGCAACACACTAAATGAACCCAGTAGGGTGTGTGTGTGTGTGTGTGTGTAACAAGTATTCACAGGCAGCACACTAAATGAACCCAGTAGGGCGTGTGTGTGTGTGTGTGTGTGTGTGTGTGTAACAAGTATTCACAGGCAGCACACTAAATGAACCCAGTAGGGCGTGTGTGTGTGTGTGTGTGTGTGTGTGTGTGTGTGTGTAACAAGTATTCACAGGCAGCACACTAAATGAACCCAGTAGGGCGTGTGTGTGTGTGTGTGTGTGTGTGTGTGTGTGTGTAACAAGTATTCACAGGCAGCACACTAAATGAACCCAGTAGGGCATGTGTGTGTGTGTGTGTGTGTGTAACAATTAAAGAAAATATAAGTAATTTTAGAAACAAAGGGGACATGAAAAGAGTTGGAGCAGGAAGAAGGAGGGTTGGAAGTGATGTAAATACAGAACTCATGGATGAAATTCTCGAAACAATTAATAAAACAAAAAAGATTTTTTTAAAATGAAGTAAACCATAAAGTATTTTTTATAGTTTTTCCTGTTATAATAGTGAAAGAAAAACATAAAGATATGTAGCTATCATTTCTTTAGTGAATTATAATAATTTAGTTCCATTTAAAATGTGGAACTGAACTTTGTAGCACTGATTAGTCAGGCAAGGTTCACGCAGATAGGGTCAGTTCTTTCAAATTAGTTTTTATTGAAGATTTTATCATGTATGTATGAGTTAAGACACCCCCTAAGCAGAAATCCTAGCTTCTTGGGAGATGACATTATTTTTTTTTAATTTAATACAATATTTATTTTATTATTATTATTAATTAATTTATTTATTTACATCCCAAATGTTGCCCCCTACTTAACTTGTTGAATAGTAGAAAGGTATTTGTTATATAATAGCCTAGCCTCTTACTGTCAATAAAGAAACTCATTGAGTTATACTTCTGGAATTCTGTGCTTAGTGTGAGGGTGAATGATGACCAATATGTAGTCCTGACCTTTGCTTCTCTGAGATATTTAGTGGAGAAAAGTAGAGAAGCAGGCAGCATATTAACTCTAACCCAAAATACATTGTTCAGACCAAGGAGGAGTTTAAAAAAAGATTCCTGTCTTTGTCACAGTTCTATCACTGTCAATACACACCATTACCAAGACAACTCGTATAAAAGAAAGCATTCAATTATTTAATTAGGGCCTTGCTTACAATTTCAGAGGGTTATTCTATTGTCATCACGGGGGGGGGGGGGAGGTGTATATGACTGCACTTATGGCTCTGGGGAAATGAGAGAGAGAGAGAGAGAGAGAGAGAGAGAGAGAGAGAGAGAGAGAGAGAGAGAGAATGAATATGAATGGGCAGGCCTGACTTGGCCTTCTGAAACCTCAAAGCCAATCCTCACAGTTCTTCCAACTGGACCACATCTCCTAAACCTTTTCAAATAGGGCCACTCCCTGATGACTAAGCATTCAAATATAAGAGCCTTGGCGACCATTCTTATTCAAATCATCACAAATACCAAAGAAAGAGATAAGAGAAAACTTTCAGTTTGAGTTGTTCAGCTGGGCCTTGCTCTAGGAATTCTCATACTGTTTAGTAAATGTGGTGGTAGGAAGTCTAGGGTGGCTCAAAGAAGAGTAGTTGAGGGCAAAGACAATCTGGTGGCTCATATCTAAGCCCATTCTGCTCAATAAAATTATTTAAACTCCAATGGATTTTACTGATTATAGGAAAGGATAGGACGCTATGTAGGATTCAATAATAGCAAGGTGGCTCACAACCCTTTTAAAAAATAAACTAATGATTTGTGACTGTTGTTTATATTCCCTTTCATGTTTTAGAGTTAAAGCATATTTTAGAACATGTTAAGAATTGCAGAAGAATTACGAGGATAGTGTAGAGTTTCTGCATGCTCCACACCCAGTGTGCCCTGTTAGTAATATTGTACATGGCTTATAAGACAGGAAAATCATAGATATTTGTTTCAATGAATTCATTGGCATTACTATTGACTGAAGTTCATAATTTATTTAGATTTTTATTTTTTTTAGTTTTTGTGTGATTTTTTTTTTTGTTGTTGTTCCTAGATACCATATGCCATTTAGCATTATGGCTATGTCTCCTTAGACTGTCCTTGATTTTGAATGTCTTGACATTTTTGAGGAGTATGGCTCAAGGCAGTGTTTGCTCTCCCTTCTTTGAGTTTTGTTTGTTATATCATCTTGGCTTGTTGAGTTTGGGGGAGGGTAGTGCAGTGGCTACATACCATTCACTACATTGTACTTTCCATTCACCCCAGCTGTTCTTCCTTGCTCCCCTAGGTAAAGCTATTTATTCCCTTCACTTCTCTCAGGATGTTTTCTGCAGATGTCACTCTGTGCAGACAACACTTAAGAATAAAGACTGCTGTTTCCTGTCACAGAAATGAGTGAAGACCACCCAGGCAAGAACAAGTAAAGGCTACTTTTCATTCAGAGCGTGCTAACATGGGAATTAGCAACCATGATCTGTGCTTTGGCAGAGGTTCAAAGGCAGGCACAAGAACAGAAGAGTTGTATAGTGGGGAAAGCAGGGGAGGCTTTGCTTTTGCTAGGATTGGAAGCTTTAATGTTGACCAAGTACGAGTGGACATACACAGTGATACAAATATGGTTTTGTCTGGTCAGTCCTAAGTTAAAACTGGGAGTAGAAGTCAGAGGGGCTATGATCAAATCCTGACCGTCAGGCTACGTGGTACAAAAGTCCTGTGCCTGGTGAGTTCAGTACTTCTGACGAATAGACATAGACAAGGTGGCTTAGGCTGGAGTCCTCTTTCTGGAGGTTGGAGTCCCAGATCAAGGTGCCAGTGGACCTGGTGTCTGGTAACGACCTGCTTCCTGCTTTGCAGATAACCATTTCCTGGTGTCCATACATGGTGGAAAGCAGAAGAGGAAGTGAGCTTTCTGTGTGCAGTATTGCTAGCAGGCTCCTTTGGGTGTGGAGCACGCAGGAACTCTACTGTCTCCTGTATCACTTGTTTCAGCCTGAATGTGCAGGTTTGAGTTCATGGGGATGCTATGTAGGGATGCCAATGTCTGCTTAGTCTCTTGCGTCTTTTACCAAAATCACAGCACATTGCATTTCAACACCATTACCATTACTTTAAGCAGGGCCAGGACTGAGTTGAGGCATGTGAGGTTGCTTAACAGCAGATTCTCAGAAGTTCTCAATTCTGAGAGTACAAGCTCAGTGCTCGAAGGACTTGGCTCTCTTTAATTCTGTGCTCTACGCACCTTCCTTACCACATTTTTGTCCTTCCTTGATTACAAATTCTGTTTTGCTTATTTCTCCTTCATGTTGTAGTTAGCATATTATGTGGATTTTTGAAGTGTGTTGATAGTGGGTTTTTTCTTATTAAGATGATGGTTGAAGGAGAAAACTAATACACAAAAGTTGCTCTTTACCTCCACATGTGTTCTATGTGTCCCCTACCTCAGTTTCCACCAATAGGAAATAAAAACAAAACAAAATAAAATTTAAACTCAGTGTAGTGAGTCATTAGGTATGCCTCGTTCCTTGATAATTTATGGTCGGTAACTCACTTACCTGGACTGGACTCTTGACTGGGCTCTGGGTTTCAGTTTACAGATCCAACTGAGGTTGGCTCCAGGTTTGCTCCTTGTCTCGTCTCTCCTCTTAGATAAATTACTCAACAGGACATGGGAAGTGTCAGAAGGAAAAATAGAAGTAGGAAGTTGGCCATACCTCCTCCCTACCAACAAAAACCCTTATATAGCCTACAATGGCCCTGGTCTTCCAGTTGCCACGGTATTTCTTGTTTGATAATTTGAGCTCACAATGTCATTTCCAGAGCTCTCCAGGGTGGTTTTGGTGAGTTTCAATGCACACAACGCAACTCCTTCGCACTTTCTTCTCACTGCTAAGTCAATACAAACACGCCTGGGTCCTAAAGAGATGATTTTAATCTGCAACACAGCAGACACCTTAACGTCAAATTCTGGGCTGCAGGCAGGTGAGTGTGTCACTGGGATCACCACTTTAGTAGGTGGAGTTGGTGGGGTTTTAGGTGTGTTGGTGCATTCTTCAATATCAGTGCATTTTATTCGCTTAAATAGAGGAAGGTTTTTTTGTTCGTTTATTTGGTTGGTTTTGTGCCAGTAGCTTGGCTAACTATTCTGTGCCTCCTTCTGGCAGCCTTTTAGCCATTGGCAAGTCTGTATAGACTTACAGACCTTTGGCAGACATCTTCAGAGAGAAAGCAAGGAAGGTTAGGAGGGCTGGCACTGGTTTCCTATCAGATAAAGGAGAGGCCACTTTCTTTCCTTCCTCAGAACTAACGTCTTTATTTGTTTCTTCATGCATTCAGACTAGGCTTTTGTTTACTCTGATAAAACAAAAATTTTTTTTCTTGACTTTGGAGTTTCCTTTGTGAGAGGTTGCTTTCTGATCCATAGGTGTTCACTCCCCTCACCTCAGACCTCCTTTTGCTTTCAGATATCAGTCTCCTCAGGGGCTGGTGAAGATGTGCTGCATTTCTGAAATCCTAGATTCCAGTCCCATAGAAGACAACAGAGGGAACCAGAGGGCTGGAAATACAGCTCAGTGCTAGCATACTTACCTAGCATGTAGTCAGACGCTGAGTTCCATTCCTACAATCCCAGAACTGGGGGTGGGTGTGGGGAAAGAAAGAGGAAAAACAAGCAAAGAAACAAAGGAAGACAAAGATATACCAGGAAAGGTTCTAAGTGGTAGAATCTTATGAGGCTGAAATGTGGGAAATCAAGTGCTTAGATATGTACTATGAAAATATTTATGCTTCGTGAAGATAAAGTCTTATGTTAGTGAAGTTCCACCAAGAGGCTGTAATGAAATAACTGTTTTCAACAGTGGGGTCAGGATAACGAGAAAGAATACATTATCAAAAGCAAAGGATCAGTTTGTTGATTGAGACCTCTAGTTCAAGCTGTCTCCCTCCCAATGGAGTTCTCTTTTCTTAAGGTTACCCAAATAGAATCACAATAATCTCTCTACATTCCTCCCTTAACCTGTCTTCAGTTAGAAAATCCTGTCAAATTTATAGTGCGTCATGAGTCGCTCTTTAGTTCTTTCTTCTGCTTTTATTTCAACCCTTATAATCTTATTACAGTAATCTCCTAGCTGATCTTCCTGCCTCTAATCTCTCCTAATCTCTCCTGCAACTAGGATATTGCTTTCAAATCCTTTAATATCTTCTGTTGCCTAGCAAACAAATGGAGAATCTAAACCTAGTATCTTAGGCTGTATCTTGAGTGTCAATGAACCTGTACAGCTTGATATTGGTATGTCCTCCCTTCTCACTCCAACTCCCACTTAAGGAATGTGCTATTCCTATGTGACCATTTCATCATGCTCATATTTATCATCTTACAAGTTCTTCACTTAGTTATTGGGAAGGCTCCTCGGTTCCTCTACAATTCCTATGGCTCTCTTTGAATCCCAATGCTTTCAAATACCCAGTGTCCTAAATGTCACATAACTAGCATGCCCCGCTGTTTTAGAGATAATTTGAAATTTCAGTTCAGCATCCCCACCCCATGAGGGAGAATATATACCTGGTGTAGTTCACTCTTATTGTGAAATATGTCAGAGTGTATTTTCTTCATATAGAGGTATTCTCTTACATAATCACAGATAAGCATCCAAATGAGAAATAGCATTAACAAATCAGACATTGGAACAGTACACCATGTAAGTCTCAGATCTTATTCAAGTTTCACCCGTGCCTCCAGGAGTTTGATTTAGTGCAGACTATCAATTTACAATCTTGCACTGAAGTGTCTTGTCTCTCTGGACCCCTTCAATCTGGAAAATCCCTTTATCTCTTTTGGATTTTTATGACTGATACTTTTGAGGGATTCATGAGGTCATTTTGTAGAAATCCCTTTACTGTGTTCATTGTTCTTCATGACTGAGTTTGAGTAATTTATGTTTCCTTGGCTAGATTATACCAGAGTGGTTGGGCATTTCTCACTGAAGCCTTCTAGATAGCACTTCATTCTCACTTGTTCTGTTCTGATGATTCTCATTTCTATCACAGGATCAAGTTTGCTTCTGAGAGGATTCTTTGCTACAAAGTTATTTCCTTCATTAGTTAATGAGTACTTTTGGAAAGCCACTTTGAAACTCTGGAATCCTGCTTAGACCTTAGTGTATTCATTTAGTTCTTCATACCAGGAAGACTCTTGGTTTCCCTTTCTATTCAGTAGAGAATAATTTGCTATTATTATTATTGACAAGTTTCATTATGTCTGGCTGGCTTGGCAATCACCGTGTAGCCCAGGTCAGACCTGTGACAGTCCACCTGCCTCAGGTTCCCAGATGCTGGGCTATAGGCATGTATCATCATTCTGGCATCTACTATCATTTTGATACCCAGTGGTCCCTCAGCTGACATCTGTTATTCTTTGGCATACAGGTATTGTGATTTTTTTTGTTCTTTTTTTTTTTTTTATCAGCATCTTATGTAGCCCAGGTTGGATTGGAATGCTATGTGTCACCTTGAATGATCTTGAATACATTATCTTTTAGTTGTAATGTCCCTAAGTGCTGGGACTACAGACTGGTGCCAGTAGCCAGTGGGTCACACTTTGAACACTCAGTTACTTGCTAAGATACTCAGTCTCATTATTGTCAACAGTTTCTGTCAGGTTCCTATTTCGATTTGTCTTGGAGAAAAATATTTAGAAGAGATGATCTGGGCACAAGGTATGATTATTGCCATTTGGAAGTTGTTATTTCTGGTTCTTAAGGATAGTGAAAGAGCCTATGCATGCACATACATACATACACATAGAGAAAGAGACGAAGATGGAGAAAGAAACAGAGAGACAAAAAAGAGAGGCAGGTGGAGAAAGACAGACAGGAAGAGAGAAACAGACAGACACATACACACAGAATGTCACATGGAAATTGATTTCTTCTCTGTCTAGTCCTTGTTTACCAGTTGTCTTGTATTCATGAGTTGACTTGGTACCTTAAATTCCAGCTCTATCCTCCAGTTTTCTTCCTTCTCATATTTATTCCTTCCTTTACAAGTGAAGCAATGAGGATTATCCTTAATATATTTACTTACTTCTCTTTCTGTCTGTAACCAGTGTTTGCTGACATCTCTTTTCTCCTACTCTAGTTTTGCCATACTTGATCTCTGAGCAGTTCCACTCACATCAGTGCTCATGGGGCGGGTTGGATGCTAGCGCAGTATTCTCTGTATCCGTTTTCTCGGCACATGGGTGTCTTCCCCAGCACCGCAGCCATGGACTGCATTGGTCTGTTCTCGCCTCCTGCTTAGGCTCTAGACCTTCGACAGGGCTGCATCTATGCATAGATGCTGTCTTAGGGTTTCTGTTGCCGTGAAGACACAATGACCACAGCAATTCTTATAAAAGAAACCATTTAATTGGTGCTGGCTTATATTTCCCAGGTTTAGCCCATATTGTTAAGGCATGCAGCATGTCAGCGTACAGGCACACATGATGCTGGAGAGGTAGCTGACAGTTGAACATCTAGACCATCAGGCAGCAGGAAGACAAAGTGACACTGAGCCTGGCTTGAGTTTCTGAAATCTTACAGCCCACCCCCACTTACACACTTCCTCCAACTAGGCCACACCTCCTAGTACTGCAAGTCCTGATGAGCCTCTGGGGCCTTTTCCATTCATTCCACCACAGATGCCCCCTTTAGCTTTCTCTGGCTTCATTGACATCTTTACCCATCAGTCTCTGTTTCAATGCTTGCAAAGATACCTGTCCTGTGTGATCCCCTTACCAGTCACAAAACTAGCATTGCTAGGAAGGGGAAGAGGAAGACTCGCTGCTTTTCCTTCTCTATCTTCTTTCTTTCTTACTTGTAAATATCAATAATCTGTTATCTGGTTAATATAGATTTGGGATTGCATTTTTTTCCCATTATTGTTAGTTTACAAAAAATAGTGGTTCTGGGTTTCAGATCTGGGTCGTTGTGTAACGTAGACAAGCCCTACCATTGAACAAGCCCCAGCCCCACACCTGGAATTTAGAAAGTATTGTCCTCTTTCATTTAGCTGTGCCATTGTGTGTGTGTTCCAGCTCCCCTTCTCAGTGTGGGATTGGTCTAATTCGATAAATGAGAGAGGACTCGAAGAATGGAACTGTACTGAAAAGATTCTGTATCCTGAAAGTAAGTCCACCTGTCTCAGGAAGGGAGGGAGGCAGAGATACGTTTGGATATTAATGTTCGGATAATAACTTACAAAATCCTCTCGTGTGAAGTGGATAACTTTTTTTTTTTTAATCTCTGGGAAACTTTTCCTCTTCACTGGAAGCAGGTTATAGATTAATCAGACTCTTCCCATGTGGCAGAAGGATCTGGTCTGTCAACTTTTCCACTAAGAAACAAAAGTTACCTCAGGAACCGGAGCTGCAGGCTCCGTGAGAGGAAGGCTTGTCTGTGACGACTCTGGTCCCAGCCCTGCGCCGTGTCCAGCTTCAGGAGGCACTGACTTGAGTTAAACTCTTTGCTAACCTTGGGTTTTACTTAGACATGATCCCAAACTCCATGATCTTACCTCAGCAGGTTCCAGACTGAGGTGGGGCCTGTCCCCTTTTAGCTAGCATGTGGTTCTTTCAGTCTGAGAGATTTGCTGATATCTAGCGAGTGGGTCTCTATCCATATTATACATAGCCTCATGTGCATTTTTATACAACTCCACTTACTGCTTTCCTTGATTTACCCACATTTGAGGACACAGAAATAGGTAAGCCATATGTGAGTGATGGCTCTATCATCTAATGCCTATGTTACTTAAATTGTTTAATATTTGAGGGTCAGTTTCTTAGATAGTGGTTGATTTAATAATTGATTTATTGATTACTGTGAGGATTACTTGGGATAGAACACGTGACTGGGGCCCCCATTCACGGCCTAATGCTAAGTACCAACCTTGTCTACATTCTTCCACTTCAAGAGGCTCATAGGGTGCCGAGTCAACCAGCACTGTACTGTCAGTCACCGCGGATGCTTTACCATTACCCGAAACCTGGCCTTCCCTTGGAAACAGTAACTACACGATTAAATTTGTTAACAAAATTGGGTCCTGAAGAAGAGCTGTCTATGATTTGGGTTTGGATCCTAAATCCTTTGCATCCACCACACCGTCAGCCAGTAACTCTTCTTGCCACTAGATGGTGCTTGTCCATGGATCTGCGAGGCTCTCCTAAGGGAGCCTGGATTACTTGGGGAAAAAACCTCTCATAGATCTCTGAGAATTATGTTATGGTGTTGATACTCATGCTTACCCTGACAATGAGATGTTTTTATGGTTGAAGTGTTGTAGGGTAGGGGCAAACAGCGGAAACAGGGAGACATTGAAAACTTCTGCTTGACCATTCTGCTAATCATTCTTTCTCTGTTCTAACTTCCCAGTCCCTAAGTGTAATAAACATTGAGATGTTTAAAACAAACAAAAAATGAGAGGAGGAAATGAAATAACAGGGTTATAACATTCATATCGCAGAGATGAGTTCAAAATTGGAATGAGATTAATTCCTGCATTAGTTAGAACTATCAAAGGTAAAACCAACCTTTCAGAGTCTGAGAGCTACTTCTCCCATGTAATTTCCTTTTGATTTTTCAGTATGGTCTGGAAAATATAGCAGATAGTTCACACTGAGACCTATTGATAGTGGACAATCAGCATAGTGTACTCAGGGAGCTCACATCACTCCAGTCCTTAAAAAAAATGTGAAGCATTTTCTGCATTATCTCCTGATAACATTCCAGGGACAGTTACCAGGCCTGCCTGACTTGAAGATATACAGGTAAGACCTGGCCCCTTCCTTGCATAAAGGTAGGAATACTTAGTTATATTTGGTTGAGGTGAGTTCATCTGCCAGATACAGTATATGAAAAATGAGGAAAGAATTACCAAAGTTTGTGGCATAGGATGATTTTAGATGGCCAGAAATGGGAAGCGTGTGAGATATTTACTCCTCACTATATTTTCCATGGAAAGATGACATAACCAGTTAGAGATTAATAGTTTGGAAAGTAGATAATTTAAAGTTTTTGGAATTTACCACGTAGAACTCAGAATAGATATGGGCACATGTAATTAGAGTCTGTTATGCTTATAAAAAGTGAAAAAAATTAGAGTCTAATGAAAAGCTAGAGAATTATGCTAGACATGATGGAATCTAGAATGTCTCTAGGCATCAACATAGCAGGAACCTGTGAACAGTTTTCCCAGAATCAAATAGTTCTTAGAATGAATACTTTCCAGCTACTTTGATTTTTACTATTGTCATTGTCCTTATTTCTTAAATGACTGTCCAAATACTGATCTTTGGAGAAAGTGAACACCCATGCCCCAAGCCCTACTGGCATCAGATAAGATGGAAGAGAAGTGGGCGGGGTAGATGCTATATTAAGTTGGAGATGCTTAGATCTTCAAACTGAAGGATCAGTTAGTAGTTGGAAGTATGAGTTAGAGGTAGAGAGAGTAGATTTTGGATGCAATCAGCTCACTGGTATACTTAAAGTCCCCAGAGTAGATTACTTACTGAAGAAATAGTTATACACAGGACGTGTTAAATTGCATTCTGAGCTTTCTAACCCAAAGTAATTGGGAAGATGTGGAAGAACCAGTCAAGAACAGAAAAGGAAAGGAAAAGAGAGGAGGGGAGGGGAGGGGAGGGGAGGGGAGAGGAGAGGAGGGGAGGGGAGGGGAGAGGAGGGGAGGGGAGGGGAGGGGAGAGGAGGGGAGAGGAAGAAGAAAAAGAAGGAGCAAGGTCTTTTGGTGAGAATTATGCTCATTTTGAGCGCTCAAATGGTCTGTCTGTCCACTTTGGTAATCTCCAGCTTCCCTTCCTCCAGTCCTTCAGGATCATTCCTTTCAGGCCCCTGCTTTCTCAACAGAACACTACCCGATGTGCAGGATTCCAAGGATGATCCCAGCGGGGTGTGGTAGTGCATAGCATTAGTCCCAGCACTCAGGAGGCAGGCAGATCTGTTTGAGTCTGACGCCAGCCTGGTCTACAAGTGAGTTTCAAGACAGTCAGAACTATATATTAGACCCTGTCTCAAAAACAAAAAAAAAAAATCAAAACAAACCAACAAAAAGAGCCTGATCCTACACCTTCTCTTCTTGCAGATGAATGGAGAAAATTTAGCACATTGAGCTGGATAGAAAGCTCAGTGTATAAGAGTGCTTGCTGCACAAATGTGAGGCTTGGAGTTCAGCTCCCCAGTGCCCACATGAATAGCTCAGCTTGACTGTACAATACCTATCCCCAGAGTTAGTTGATGGGTGGTAGAGATAGGATTACTAGGTCTTACTGGCTGCCAGCCTAGCTGAAAACTGAGCTCCAAGGTCAGGGAGAGACTTGTCTTAAGGACCCCCCTACATGTGTTTCTCTGGGTATGTGGAGGCCTGAGGGGTCCTCAGTTACTCTCCACCTTATTCAGTAGGGCAACATTTCTCCAGTGAATCTAGAACTTGCCATCATGGGCTAACCTCTCTAGCCAGTTTGCTCCCTGAATCTCTTGTCTTCACTTTCCCAGCGCTGAAATTAGAAGGTAGCCTACCTGGCATTGATGTGGGTGTTGGGGGTTTTGATCTATGGTGCTGCTTGTTACCAGCGTTTTATCCATCGGTCATCTCCCCAGCCCCAGTGTGTTTTATATATATTACATAATGACCTTCCTGACTAGAGAAACCACTGTTACTCTTGGGGAAGTTACCCTGATTTTTATGATGGAAATGATTAGATTTATCTGAGAGACTGTAATTTTCTTTCAAACCTCCAACTCAAAAATGTTTTTAGATGGAAAGAAACCTTTGGTGATGTTTTTGTGAACTAGACTATGAAAATGAATTCTACAAGACATTAGAGGAAATAATGACTTGAAACTTTCTGTTAGATACCACAACCAAAAAGGGGAAGAAGATGTATGGTTATAGATGAAAATTTAGTAATATTTTATGTTGAGAAATCGAAACTTGGAATAAATGTAGTGTGTCCTCATTTAAGTAAATATAATGCTTCCCCATTTCAATAAAAGACTGGAGATTTCGTTACAGACTGGTCATTTTCTGTTTGTTCATTTAGACTCACTTTTCAACTTAAAATTCATCTCATGTATTTATTGTACAGAGAGTCATGTAAGAATATTGTATATTGTGTAGTTAAGAGATGCTCTGCTTTAGCGGCTCACTGTTCCGTTATTTTCCCTCCTCCCAGTAGTCCCCTTTGTTGTTCCCCTGGACGGTTTTGATTCTACTGATATATATATATATCAGTAGAAATGTGGATTAAAACTAGATTGACATTCCATCTCACCTTGGTTGGATGGGAAATCATTAAGAAAATAGACAATAAAAAATTAATACTGAGGATGTGGACAAAGGAAACCTACAGGTGGGAATGTAAACTTGTCTAGCCATTACAGAATATCAATATAAAAGTTAATCACAAAATTGAAAGCAGATTCTCCATATGACCCAGCTATTCTACTCCTGTGTATTTACAAAAAGGATTCCAAGCCAATGGATCACAGAGATATTTTCTACCTTTTTATTTACTTTGTTATTTTAATTGTGTGTGAGTGTGTGTGTGTGTGTGTACATGCAAATTAGAGAGCTCTGGCTTATAGGAGTTACAGCAGAACCATTGCCCTCAGTTTGGAGCTTCAAAAAGTTCAGAGATAGAAAAATAGACTTACCTGATGCTTTTTCAAGAATTGATATTATAAACCTCTTAGATATGTGACACAACGTCTTCTCAGCCCATTTTCAGGCACAGTCCCAAATGAAATAAAAGAGAAGATGAACTGTCTCTGAGTTTGGAAGGATAGACATATCTGTGGTCTGGAAAGTTTAGGCACATTACTAGTGTTATTTTCATGATCATCTTGTATATAAGTTTATTTAAACAGTATTGTAAAAGAGTAGATTCATTGGTTGGCTATTAGATCAGTTGTTCTAATTTTCTAAGTTTCTGTTTTTACTGTTTTTACCACAAGTTTCTGTTTAAAGCCAGTTGTTAAAGAAAGTTTGGAGATAAACTATGAACGGCAGACACATCCTTTTTTTTTTAACTGCTACTGGATTTTCTTAAAAATTTATTTATTTTTATATGTATGTGTACTGTGTGTGTATGCACATGTGCACTTATGGAAACCAAAAGGGGCAGTCAGATACCTTGGCTCTATAATTACAGATGAGTGCGAGCTGCCCAGTGTGGGTGGGAACTGGAAATTTGTTGGTGTCCTCTTGTAGTGAAGCAAGAGCTGCTTCTCTGCTGGGAGCCATCTGTCTAGCTATGAGAATTCTTAAGTCATAGTTATGGACCTGATTGTTTGTGTTCTTGAGAGGGGAAGGGGTCTCTGTTACATATGCTGGACTTGCACTTACAAGCCCCCTTCCCCAGTTTCTGAGAGTTGCATTACGGGTGTGTACCACTATGTCTGGCTCTGCATTTTAAATTTAAATCTCTCTCTCTCTCTACATACCTATTAGATAAGATAGGGCTTCAAAGTAGCTTTCATGCCCCCATGATGGGAGAGACAAGAAGCCAAAGAGCAGAGTGACTTTGGGACTTTTTTCAGGCTGTTTACTATCCCTTTAAGTGGCCATTCAATATCCTGTATTATCTTCATTTGCATTTGCAGCTAGCTATGTAGTTTTGCAAAATAACTGATGTAGTAACAGAAAATTCTTCTAGGTTTTGGGGCACTAGGAAGACTAGTGAACACATCAGAAGGTTGGGAGGACTGGACCATCCCACCAGAGACCATATGGAAATGCATATAGGGTCTTTGTGCTGTCATAATCACTGGCCAACATCATGGGACATTGATGCCTAGGGACTAGGAATGTGCACTATTTAGCCTTATCTTGCTCAAAACATTTATAGCATCCAATTGGAGAGATGCTGGTGGCTGTGTTTGAAGGTAAGAATTTTATTAAAGTTTAGAGAAAGAATTTTATTGAAGTTTTAAAATACTTCTATATTTGGTATACATTCCCCCAAACTTTTGCCCTGTGTATTTTCTATGCTTTAGGGTCATATAATTAATTAGTAGAGTATTTTAAAGTTGGTGCTGGAAAACATAAAAAGCTATTGATGTTGGTTTGGAGTAGACACAGTGAAACTGATATGGTATCAAATGTGCTTAAAGATCCAGGAAAATGAGTGAAGCAATTTAGGTAGAGGGGAAAGATCAGGATGGAGGTATGGTTTCATGTTGGTTGAAACCAGCTACTGTTTATCTTTGTTTTAGAGGACAAAATGCATCACTAGTAGTATTTTTGTGTAAGAGTGTATCTATAAAGTATATTTTCAAATTTCTGGGCTACCTTCTTCAAAGAACATCATAGGAAAGGAAATACCAATGCTAAGTGAGGGCGAGCAGCTTTCCTGCTTTCTTTTGTGATGTGGACTTCAGGTGTCTGCTCAGAAAGGGACCCTTTACCTGCCAGGCCAGCTTCAGTGAGACGTTTCGTTTCCTGTGTGTGTGAGTTACAGTACGTTAGCGAGGTCATCCAGTTGTAGGGCAGGTGGTGGTACTTTTAGAGGCATCGGTGTTAGATGTCAGAAGATCCCATGAGTCTTGGGGATTCCTGAGTCAAACCTGGAAGAAGGCATTGCCTCTGTAACTTATTTAACTCGAGACAGTGTGTGACGGTCTCAGAACTATTTCCACTTTCTGGGCAATTTATTTATGACAGACTGATAATTGTGTTTATGAGAATGATTGTGCTAATATCAATATAGGCTATATATTTAAAATGGCAGAGATGACCATTTTCTTATCCCCTACTCAATAGCATAGTAATTATGATTCCTATATTATTCTAACTAAATATAATTGGAATTTCAGTTATACCCAGAGAAATAGTATAATAAAACTATATGGAAAACTACTTCATACATATAATTTATACTGTAAATCAATTAAGATTTATTATTTTGGTATTTCAGGTTTATAATATAGTATTTGGTAATGCTTTCAGGATTCATTTAATTAATTCCAATTGATAGCTTGATATATTTTTAGTGTATTATACTTCAAATTATAGTCAGGTATATACAATCTCTATGTTTTAGCTTACTATGTATTAGAGTGGCATCTTCGATTTTCCTCCCTCCCTCCTTCCCACCCTCCCACCTCCCCTGCATACATGTTAAAGACAAAATACTTTAAGAACTGTTGATTGAATGAAAAAAATTCTCCAAATCAAATACATAGAACATAAAGTTTATTATGTTATGGGAACATCAGATGCATGTACTGAATTTGATTTTACAATGTGGATTTTCCCCTTGTGGTGTACTGGGGTTGTTAAAAGGTTTCTGAGGAAGAGATGTAAATGTTGTTTGTAAGCTCAAGCTGCTGACCTGAGTTTCTTTGCAGGGTGACTACAATCTGTTTAGAGCTCGCTCTCTTTCATTTTTTGTTGTCTCTAAGGTTAGAAACTCTTTTTTTCACTTATTAATTTATTTTCTCTTTACATCCTGATCAGATCTTCCTTTCCCTTCTCTCCTCCCAGTCCCTCCCTCTCCCCTAAGTCCCCTATATCTCCCTAGAGAAGAGGATTCCTCCAATGGATAGCAACCCACCTTGGTATGTGAAGTTGTAGTAAAACTAGGGGAATCTTCTTCTGTTGAGGTTAGACAGTGGTGTCCAGTTAGGGGAAAAGGATCCACAGGCAGGCAACAGAGTTAGAGACAACCAGTGTTCCTGCTGTTAGAGGTCCCAAATGAATACCATGATGTACATCTGTTACATATATAGGGAGACTAGGTCTGTCCCATGCATGCTCTCTGGTTGGTGGTTCAGTCTCTGTGAGCCCCTTTGTGCCCAGGTTATTTGATTTTGTAGGTTTTCTTGTGGTTTGCTTGACCCCCCCCTTGGCTCTTTCAATCCTTCCTCCCACTCTTCCACAGGACTCCCCAAGTTCTGCCTAACTTTTGACTGTGAGTCTCTGCATCTGTTGTCACCAGCTGCTGGGTGAAGTGGAATATATTCAAATGGTGGTGTTGTAGTCTAAGTATAGTTTAAAGAGCAGTTTTAAATAGAAAGTACTAATTATTTATGATATCCCATTTGGGATTTTCCTTAGGTTTCTCTGCATTAAGATGAATGAATACTGACAAGTACAGGTAATATGACTTTAGGTAGAATTTGTTATTCCAGATACAAAATGGTTGACTTTTGGATTTGTAAGAAAAAAAATGGAATTCAAGACACACCCTGCAGTGTCTGACAATGATGGTTAGTGATAACCAGAGGTACAGGGAGATGACCAGAGGGTACTTTGTCCTTACTTTGTAGTATCCATTTGGATCATAATTTTACCATTTCACCATGGACAGGTCTCCAGAAAGGATGACACATTCAGCCTTTAAAATCCCTCAGCCATTCCAAAGCATTCTGTAGGTATCAAAAAATAACAAATAGCCCCAAGACAGCCAGGGCACTGTAGAGAGACCCTGTCTCAAAACACCAAACAAACAAAATAACATGTTGGCTTCTGTGGCCTTTGTAGCCACTTGAGGCCATGCTAATATCCCTGGTCTGCCCTACTACCAAAGGGCATGCAGATGCCTGAGATCTCTGCTGTCACCTGAAGCCGTGTTGATGTGAGTGGCCTGAGCTTCCAGCTGAGGTGATGTCCTTGACCTGTGCTTGGTCAGGGCTATGATAAAGTCTGTGGCCCATGCTGCTTCAGGGGACTGTGTTGATGTCCATGATGTGTACTGCCACACATGCTGAGGTTCTCAGAGTGAGCTAATGCCAAAGACCATGTGGAAGTCTTGGGAAAGGATCTTGGCAAAGATCCATGCTTCCATTAACTGTAAAGGACACGGGAACTATTTTTGCCATGGTGTTGATGACCTCAGACTCATAGTTGAGAAAGAACATTACAACACTTCTGTGTCACCCCAGGCCCCCAAGTAACAGCCTAGACAAAAAGCCATTGAAGAGAACTCAGTATCCTTGTGATAAGGATACTGAAGTATAACTCCCCACAATTGATGGCTTCTGGGAGGGGTGCAGGTAGAGAAGGACTCAATTTCTTTAAGGGGCTGGCCACCAGGAGTTTGACCATGCCCCATTGAGTAAGTATATGGGCAACACAAATGTCTTAAAGGTAAATAGCTTATTTCAGGTCTTTCAGAGGATAGTTCATCAATAATGTCCACATTTTTCTCTAAAAACTCAAAACAACTTAGCTGCTCAAGTGCCCTAGGCTGACTAATGCAGTGCCTTAGGCACAAAATGTGTGGGAGGTACTGAGCTTTGGAATTTATAAGCTGGGACACTCTTTGTGGTAGTTCTCTTTAGTACTGAAGTGTAAATGCATGTGTATGAATTATTGAAAAATACAACCTGTCCTAGTTTGCTTTCTATTGCTGTGATAACACCTGGTCTAAAACACAACTCGGGGGAAAAAAGGGTTTATTTGGGTACAGGTTATAGTCCATTATCCAGGAGAGCTAAGGCAGGAACTCAGGAAGGAATCTGGGGGCAGCAACTGCAGCAGAGACCATGCAGGAGTGGTATTTACTGGCTGCTTTCTTATATAACCCACAACCACCCAAGGATGCAATGCCCATGGGGAGCTAGGCCATCATTAATCCTGAAAATGTCCAATAGACTTCCTTACAGCCAATCTGTGGAGGCAGTTCTTCGAGTTCAGGTTACATTTTCCCAGTTGACTCTAGTTTGTGTCAAGTTGACAGAAACTAACAAGCACCATGGATGTTGTATAAGATGAGGTTAGGAATGCTTATATTTATCTTCTGCAGTTTTCAATAAATAGGAAGATTTTGAAATAAATTGCACTTATTTTTCCCCTCTTCTAATGGTGAATGCCTGGAAACAGTTTGACTACAGAACTAAAACCATTTTTTCTTATGCTTATTTTATATATAGCATTTAATATGCCTTGTACCTGGTGTTTAAAAATGAATACTGATCCTTATTCTATAATTATTTAGAAACAAGTGTTTCAGTATAATTTCAAATATATTGGTTTAAAAACTTGTATTACAGAATTGATTAAAAGAGTAACATGTCTTTTCATAAAGCATTTTGGGTAGGAGGAATCACTCAGATACTTTAATCTATATTTCATGAGGGCAACTTGATTCAAGTGCAATGAGGAGTACTTTGGGGAAACTGTGTGGGAAAGGGCATGCTTTGGGTTGTCCTTCCTAAGCTATTTTGTAAAACAGATCTGTTTAAGTGTGACTGTATAATGCCTGGAGGCTCACCCATCTCTGTGTTCTTCTCTTTATGATCAGGCCTATCCTCAGGGTAGACCAGCTGGCTGGCTGGCTTTCTTTCTTTCCTTTCTCCATTCTCATTCTCATTCTCTCTCTCTCTCTCTCTCTCTCTCTCCCTCCTTCCATCCTTCCCTTCCTTTCTTTCTTTCCTTCTACTTTTTTCTAAAGAAACACACAGTCCTATGCATCTTTTCACATTCTTAATATGAAGACAAGTTCTGGTGAAGTGAAATGTATTTGTTAATATGCTAATATGATAAAACACCTTAAAGTTGTTCATGTTATCTGACACCATTTACTTATGATTTATGAGACATAAAACTCTGTTATATGACTAAAACCTCCAATCTTATTTTAACATTGTAGAAAACCTACAAGTCATCAATCTTGTCCTAGAATGAACTTTGCTTTCCTTTCAGCTACCTGCTGCCTGTACTGAGACACACGCACCTCACAGGGGCGGCTAGCGTTAATATGAAAATATGTCCAGTTTTCATGAGCATTTATGTCAAATTTTTAAAAGATTTATTTATTTTTATTTATAGTGTGTGTGTGTATGTGCATGAGTTTATTAACATCCTGGGAATTTATTTGCATCATGCACCTGCATTGAGGCCAGAGGGCATTGGCACTCCTGGAACTGAGATTACAGGTGGTTGTGAGCCCCCTGATGTGGGTGCAGGGACCCAAATCCAGATTCTCAGTAAGAGCTGTGAGTGTTTTTAAGTGCTGAGTCATCTTTCCAGCCTTTCTTGTTAAAAGATTTTAAATTAATTAATTAATTAGCTTTATATCCTGATAGTTTTTTCCCCTCCCTCCTCTTATCCCAATTCTTCACATCCCCCAAACCCTCATCCTCCTTCCTTTCTTCTCAGAAAAGGCTAGCCCTCCCATGGATTTTTTTTTATTATTTATTTTATTTTATTTTTTTTAATTTACATTCCAAATCATTTCCCCTTTCCCGTTTCCTCCCTCCCCGAAAGTCCCATAAGCCCCCTTCCCTCCCTCTTTTCTCCATTCAACCCCCTCTCGTTTCTCTGTCCTGGCGTTCCCCTACATCCAGTCTTTCCAGGACCAGGGGTCTCTCCTTCCATCTTCTTAGAAATCTATTGATATGCGGATTGTGTCTAGGGTATTCTGAGATTCTGGGTCAATATCCCCTTATCAGTGACTGCATACCATGTATGTTCTTTTGTGATTGGGTTACCTCACTAAGGATGATATTTTCAAGATCTGACCATTTGCCTAGGAATTTCGTGAATTCATTGTTTTTAATGGCAGAGTAGTATTCCATTGTGTAGATATACCACATCTTCTGAATCCATTCCTCCGTTGAGGGACATCTGGGTTCTTTCCAGCTTCTGGCTATTATAAATAAGGCTGCTATGAACATAGTGGAGCATGTGTCCTTATTGCATGCAGGTAAAGCCTCTGGTTATATGCCCAGGAGTGGTATAGCCAGATCCTCCGGGAGTGTCATGCCCAGTTTTCTGAGGAACCGCCAGACTGCTTTCTAGAGTGGTTGTACCAGCTTGCAATTCCACCAGCAGTGGAGGAGTGTTCCTCTTTCTCCACATCCTCGCCAACAACTGCTGTCTCCTGTGTTTTTGATCTTAGCCATTCTGACTGATGTGAGATGGAATCTCAGGGTTGTTTTGATTTGCATTTCCCTAATGACTAAGGATGATGAGCATCTCTTTAGGTGCTTCTCAGCCATTAGATATTCTTCAGGTGAGAACTCTTTGTTTAGCTCTGTACCCCATTTTTTAATAGGGTTACTTGCCTCTCTGGAGTTTAACTTCTTGAGTTCTTTGTATATATTGGATATTAGCCCTCTGTCGGATGTAAGATTGGTAAAGATCATTTCCCAGTTAGTTGGTTGCTGCTTTGTCTTTTTGACAGTGTCTTTTGCCTTGCAAAAACTTTGTAATTTCATGAGGTCCCATTTGTCTATTCTTGATCTTAGAGCATAAGCTATTGGAGTTCTGTTCAGGAAATTCTCCCCTGTGCCCATATGTTCAAGGTTCTTCCCTAGTTTCCCTTCTATTAGTTTCAGTGTGTCTGGTTTTATGTGGAGATCTTTGATCCACTTAGAATTGACCTTAGTGCAAGGAGATAAGAATGGGTCAATTTGCATTCTTCTGCATGTTGACCTCCAGCTGAGCCAGCACCATTTGTTGAAAAGGCTATTTTTTTTCCACTGGATGGTTTTAGCTCCTTTGTCAAAGATCAAGTGACCATAGGAGTGTGGATTCATTTCTGGGTCTTCAATTCTGTTCCATTGATCTACATGTCTGTCACTGTACCAATACCATGCAGTTTTTAACACTATTGCTCTGTAGTACAGCTTGAGGTCCGGGATACTGATTCCCCGAGAGGTTCTTTTACTCTTGAGAATAGTTTTAGCTATTCTGGGTTTTCTGTTATTCCAGATGAATTTTTGAATTGCTCTTTCTAACTCTATGAAGAATTGAGTTGGGATTTTGATGGGGATTGCATTGAATTTGTGTATTACTTTTGGTAAGATGCTCATTTGTACTATATTAATCCTGCCAATCCATGCGCATGGCAGATTTTTCCATCTTCTGAGGTCTTCTTCAATTTCTCTCTTCAGAGACTTGAAGTTCTTGTCATACAGATCTTTCACTTGTTTGGTTAGAGTCACGCCAAGATTCTTTATATGGTTTGTGGCTATTGTGAAGGGTATTATTTCTCTTACTTCTTTCTCAGCCTGCTTATCCTTTGAGTATAGGAAGGCTTCTGACTTGCTTGAGTTGATTTTATATCCGGCCACTTTGCTGAAGTCGTTTATGAGCTGTAGGAGTTCTCTGGTGGAGTTCTTTGGGTCGCTTAAGTATACTATCATATCATCTGCAAATAGTGATAGTTTGACTTCTTCCTTTCCAATTTGTATCCCTTTGACCTCTTTTTGTTGTCTAATTGCTCTAGCTAGAACTTCAAGTACTATATTGAAAAGATATGGAGAGAGAGGGCAGCCTTGTCTAGTCCCTGATTTTAGTGGGATTGCTTCAAGTTTCTCTCCATTTAGATTCATGCTGGCTACCGGTTTGCTGTAAATTGCTTTTACTATGTTTAGATATGGGCCTTGAATTCCTGATCTTTCCAAGACCTTTAGCATGAAAGGATGCTGAATTTTGTCAAATGCTTTCTCAGCATCTAATGAGATGACCATGTGGTTTTTTTCTTTGAGATTGTTTATGTAGTGGATTACATTGATGGATTTCCTTATATTGAACCATCCCTGCATCCCTGGGATGAAGCCTACTTGATCGTGGTGAATGATCGTTTTGATGTGTTCTTGGATTCGGTTGGCAAGAATTTTATTGAGTATTTTTGCATCGATATTCATAAGAGAGATTGGCCTGAGATTCTCTTTCTTTGTCGGATCTTTGTGTGCTTTTGGTATTAGTGTAATTGTGGCTTCATAGAACGAGTTGGGTAGTGTTCCTTCTGTTTCTATTTTGTGGAACAGTTTGAAGAGTATTGGTGTTAGGTCTTCTTTGAAGGTCTGATAGAATTCTGCACTAAAACCATCTGGACCTGTGCTTTTTTTGGTTGGAAGACTTCCAATGACAACTTCTATTTCTTCAGGGGTTATAGGACGGTTTAGATGGTCTATTTGATCCTGATTTAATTTTGGTATTTGGTATCTGTCAAGGAAATTGTTCATTTCCTCAAGATTTTCTAGTTGTGTTGAATACAGGTTTTTGTAGTAGGATCTGATGATTTTTTGAATTTCCTCAGTTTCTGTTGTTATCTCTCCCTTTTCGTTTCTGATTTTATTAATTTGGATACTATCTCTGTGCCCTCTGGTTAGTCTGGCTAAGGGCTTATCTATCTTGTTGATTTTCTCAAAGAACCAAGTCCTCATTTTGTTGATTCTTTGTATGGTTTTATTTGTTTCTACTTGATTGATTTCAGCCCTCAGAGTAAAAGGCTGGAAAACAATTTTACAAGCAAATGGCCCCAAGAAACGAGGTGGAGTAGCCATCCTAATATCAGATAAAATTGATTTTCAACCTAAAGTCATCAAAAAAGACACAGAAGGACACTACATACTGATCAAGGGAAAAATCCACCATCAAGAACTCTCAATTCTGAATATCTATGCTCCAAATGCAAGGGCACCCTCATTCGTAAAAGAAACTTTACTAAAACTCAAAGCACACATCGCACCGCACACAATAATAGTGGGTGACTTCAACACCCCGCTCTCTGAAATGGATCGTTCAGGAAAGCAGAAACTAAACAGGGACACAGTGAATCTAATTGAAGCCTTGGACCAAATGGTACTAACAGATATATATAGAACATTTCATCCTGGAGCTAAAGAATACACCTTCTTCTCAGAACCTCATGGTACCTTCTCCAAAATTGACCATATAATTGGTCACAAATCAGACCTCAACAGATATAAGAAGATAGAAATAATCCCATGCCTCCTATCAGATCACTATGGAATAAGGGTGGTCTTCAATGGCAACAAAAACAAAAGAAAACCCACGTACACATGGAGGCTGAACAATGCTCTACTCAATGATAACTTGGTCAAGGTGGAAATAAAGAAAGAAATCAAAGACTTTTTGAAAGTTAATGAAAATGAAGGCACAACATACCCTAATTTATGGGACACAATGAAAGCAGTGCTAAGAGGAAAATTCATAGCCCTGAGTGCTGCCAAAAAGAAACGGGAGACAGCATACACTAACAGCTTAATGGCACACCTGAAAGCCCTGGAACAAAAAGAAGCAAATACACCAAAGAGGAGTAGAAGGCCTCCCATGGATTTTAACAAGCCTTTGCATATCAAATTGCTGTAAGACTAGGGACATCTTCTATTGAGGCTAGAACAGGCAGCCCAGTGGAAGGAAAGGGTCCCAAAGGCAGGCAACAGTGTCATGAACTGTCCCTGCTCCTGCTGTTAGGGGTCCCGCATTAAGACCAAAGTGCACATCTGTTATATATTAGTGGAGGGCCTAGGCCAGTCCTGTGCATGCTCCCTGGTTGGCAGTTCAGTCTCAGTAGTCCCTTATGAGGTCAGGTTAGTGGATTCTGTAAGTTTTCTCATAGTGTCCTTGAGCCCTCTGGTTCCTACAAATCTTCCTCCCCTCCTTCTTCAGGATTCTCCGAGCTCAACTTAATGTTAGATTTCGGGTCACTGTATCTGTTCCCATCAGTTGCTGGGCAAAGCCTCTCTGATGATGGTTCTGCTAGGCTTTCGTCTGCAATACAGCAGAGTATCATTAACAGTGTCTGGGATGGGCGTCCTCTCAATGGCGTGAGTCTCCAGCTGAACCATTGGATGACCTCTTCCTCAATTTCTGTTTCATCTTTACTCCTGCACATCTTACAGACCAGAAGGAGGATGGGGAGAGAGTAATGGGCTAGACAACTGGAATGTCAGGGCGCAGGGCATACATCTCTGGAATGAGCTAGAAACCTAAAGCTATGGAAACTCCCAGAAATTTATGAGGTCGACCCTAAGACTCCTAGCCATGGGGATATGGCACCTGAACCACCCTGTTCCTGTAACCAGGCAAGACTTCCAGTGGAGGGATTGGGACACCAACCCAGACACAAAACTCTTGTTAAATTTTTTAATGAAATGCCGAAGGGCATTACTGATAGAGCTCATGAGACACCATTCCTTCTTTGCATATCATATCACACTTCCTCCTAAGTGCTGATAGGCTGTGGAAACAGTGACTAACATGGGACACGCCTTAAGACATGGGAGGCAACTATGTTCTCAGACACAAACTTAAAGTGTGTAGGACACGTTTCTGTTAAGAATGAAAATGGGGAACAGGGGCCTGGGAAAGAAATTTGAGTTGAATTGAGAAACTCATTTGTAAGAATATCTTAGTGGAAGGAGAAGATTTCTCATTAATCAGACATGTTTACACACAAAAGGATAATGCGTTTGTCTGAGAGCTATAACCACATAGATCAGGAGACAAAATGTTTCAGAACTGTTTCACTACTGGAAAGAAAGTCAGTGGTAGCAGTTCTATAATAACACTAAAATTAGTAGATGATACCTGCTCCTGCCATGTTCCTATCTGTACAGATATGCCTTTAACAGTCTTTCCACATGAACTAAGCTGCAACGTAGCTCATATCTGTGCCACTGATGTCAGAGTTGTCAAAGAAGCATCCCAGAAGATCTTTGTTTAAACTTAAACCTTCTTTGCCCATCTTCTGCCCTTTGCCTACTATGTTTATAAGTAGAATCAATGTAACTTTTCAGAATTAGGAAAGCTTTCACAGGAGGGCAGTGGTAACAAATGTGTTACTCCATTCCTTGCTACATTCTGTCCTTGTGTTTTAGGGATACACTGTCAGCGGATAGCAAGAACACATGCTCACCTATTCTAGAGGATTAGATTTCCCAGAACTTAGGAAGTAGACCACTACTTAAGCTTGTCCATTTACCCTTTAATAAGCATTGCTGAGCATAACATTAAACAATACAATTTGTATTCTTTATACTTTATAATGTCTGTTTATAATTAAAATTTATACAAATTCTATCTAACTATACAAACTCTATAGAATATAGAATTTATATAAATTCTATCTAGCAAAATTAAAAACAGAAATGCAACTAAGTTTTACTATGCTTTTATAATTCTTTTGTTATTTTTTTCTGGTTCTAATTATATATATATATTATGGTTACAAAATTTTATCTTAATATATATTTTAAAAATTAATTGGATTTTTAGCTCCTGGATTGCACAGCTTTTAGGCTGACAGTACATATATAATGAGAAACCTTTAAAAAACTGGATAGGATGGGTTTCATAGTGAGCTGTATTGTGCTTGCAACACTGAAGAGATGTGTAAACTGAAAAGCAAAACTGCCATTGTTTCTCCCATCAGGCATTAGCTAGTTGCTTTTCATTTTAATAGTTAATTTCCTTTATTTTAAAAATATTTTGTTTTAAAAAATTAACTGTGGGAAAATATACATAACCTGAAAGTTATCTTCTTAGTCATCAAGTGTACAGTTTAGTAGGTAGAATAATAGGATATTTATGTTGTTCAACTAAGTTTTTGTTCATAAAACTGAAATTCTATATTCATTAAACAGCAACTCCCTGTCTCTCTCCCTTAGTCACAAATTCCCATGTCCCCTTGTATTTTATGTGTGACCCGTGAGATCAAGTTGTTCCTCCGTGACTTGCTTTTTTTCATTTATCATAGTTTTAAGGTTCATCTGTGCTACAGCACATATTGGAATTTTTTTTGGGGGGGCTGTGTGGTGTTTTTAAAATCCCTCACACTATGATGTTATTTCTTTCTTTTTTTGTGTGTATATTTTTTTTTATGCTAGACCTTAGATTTCTCAGTTATTAGTTTTGTTTATCATTAGTGGATTTATCATTGTTATCTTATTTTTTTAAGATTTATTTATTATTATGTATTTATTTATTATTACAGTGTAGCTGCCTTTAGACACCTCAGAAGAGGGCATCAGATCTCATTACAGATGGTTGTGAACCACCATGTGGTTGCTGGGATTTGAACTCAGGACCTTCGGAGGAGCAGTCAGTGCTCTTAACCACTGAGCCATCTCACCAGCCCTATGATGTTATTTCTATTTCTTTGTAGACTGTCATGTTTTGGTAATGTGTTTCATTTGTCCAGTATCAGTACTGTTATATTATCATGTCTGTATCATTTCCCTTTCTACAGATTGGGCATCCCTTATTTGAAATATTCAGGACCAAAACTGTTTTAGATGTGACTTTTCTTTAGATTTTGGAATATTTTATATGTATAGTGAGAAATCTTGGGGTGGGGCCTATGTATAGACATAAAATTTATTTATGATTCATGGATAGTTTATACACATAGTCTGAGAGCAATTTAAAACACGTTTAGTGTGCCTGTATTTTGGCTGAAATCTGTTACATGAGGCCAGGTATTGAATTTTCCATTTGAAGTGTACATTTGCATTATAAAGAATTTGTGTTCTGAGCATCTCAGCCTTCCTTCTTTGCACTATTCAGCCTGTGTAAGATCTGATCATCTTCTTCTGTAAATGGAGGAACCGAGGCTTGGAAAATACCTTTTGATTTGTAAGTTACAACTGCAGATGTAAACCTAGGTCTCCATGATTGTAGAGTCCTAGTGTATGAGGTATGTTTCATATAGGCCAGGACTATGATTGTTTTAAATGAAACAGTGCTAAAGAAACATTTCTTTGGAAGCCAAAAAATATATGTGGCCCTAAGTGTGGTTATAGAGACTCTGTGATTTGGACTGTGTGTCTTTAGGAAGCACAGATCATTTCCCAGGCATCATCCTTCGCCATATTCTTTCTTGGCATCATCTCTGTGTCAAGATTGCATTATTTTTAAGAAAGCAGTAGTTTCTTTGATTAAAAATATGTTTTCCATGGTCTTTCAAAAAGCCAGAAATAGAGAGGAAATTATTGACCTCTTGTTCAAAGGACAAGGGAAAGTGGAAACGCTGTCCCCAGAAACTTTTGGTAGAAAAGTTAGCTTGGCCAGATACTGTGACCAGGAGCTCACTACAAATTATTGTATTTTAGGGATGAAAGGACCTCAGAAATAATCCATCTTCTTAGTTTCACGAATAAGTTTTGTTTGAAATGCTAAATCTCCTAAAGAATTTAACTGTGTGATTAAGATTGAATCTACATTTCTTATTTCTTAATAATTCTATTTCAGACAGTGTTGAACAGAGCCAGACTTTTTTCATAGGAAAACAACTGTTCTTTATATATACATCATAAGCATGTATTGTATAGAGTTTCATGGTTTATAATGTAATTGTGAGGAAATTAGGAAATCTTACATGATATTTATTTAACAATTTTTGATGACTAGAAATATATGTGGGGTGGAAAAGAGTGGAAATGACTTTCCCTGTGAAAGTAACCAAGGACTTTTTGGAAGTTGCTTTAGCACTTACAATCGCCAATTCAAATGCATTAGGGAATGAACAAGGTACTCAACTATCAAAACTATGTCTTTCCCCATAGTGTCTTTTGAAATGCAGGGAACTGGGTTAAACATTTCTGTGAGTTCCCAGCCCCTGTACCTGAGACAGTGGTTGATGGAGTCCATTACTTTGAGTCTTGTCAGTGTCAGAGACTTCTTCCAGGGAATGCTCACATCAATGACAGGTCACAGTGTTGCTCTTGTGTGAAACAATGCTATCTAATATATTGATTATAATTTCCAAAAGGTAATATTTCCCGATATGTGATTATAAAACATTTTGTTCAGAGCCTATACAGTTTCATCGGAATACAGCTACCACTATTTAAACTGTTGATGGGAAGATTGTATTAAAATAGCAGGGTTCATATGTGATAGAGACTGGAAAGGGATTATAACATCTGAAATATTTACGATTTGGCCTTGTTTTGAAAGACTTTGCCAGCCCATTATAAAGCAGGGAGAATGATTTATATCCCAGAGAGAGATCCATGAGTGTTGTAATGGCTTTGTTTCCCTGCGATGCTAGCTGAATTCTACCATATCAGCTTAAAGGATTTCTCCATTTCTCTCCCTTCCAGAACAACTATATATGGATCATTCATGACTGTTTTCCTGACTTCCTCTGACTATTTTCTAGTGGTTCTTTTTGCGAACCAGGTGAACAGACCAATACCATTCAGGAAGCGTTGTGGTTTGCCTGATGAAGCTGTTCGACCGGAGGATAACATGTTACCTCCCTGTTTGTTATAGAAGCCTCGAATTTGATTCTGTTCTCCACAGTAGAGCATTGATTCAAATGTATATAATGTAGCTTTCAGTCTCAGTGAGTTGAATAAGTCTGTTACGTTGGGCTAATGTTTGTAAGGAGAAAAATCTTAGTTATTCACATTCCACTAGCATTTTAATAACTTGTTATGCTTGTCATGATTGATTACATTAAGATTAATTTATATGTATTCTTTTTATCGATTAATCTTCAATACTTAAAATACCCACTCTAATCTTCTAATAGAGGAAAAGTCTTCCTTAATTCTGGTGTCAGGTTTCTTGAGACTCATGTAAGAAGAGAGGCCCCTGCTACTATATAAGAAGCTTGTGTCTGGCAGCCATTGAAAGTTCGGGCACTGTCACCATAGTTTGGAAGCTTAGAAGTATGTGCTGTGCATCTAGAAAGAGGACACTGCTTATTTTGTAGGGCTGTCCTATTGTCTGGTTGGTGCTCGATCTGTTAAGTGTCTAAACTCAGAAGTTTTGAGGTGAAGTTTGCAAGTGGAGCTTACTAAGAGGAGTTGGCCTCTGTCCGGAGGGATCTTCTTCAGGCTCAGACCCTTTGCAGTGGAGTCTTTTTGCACTTTGATGTGAGCCTAAGACGCTTAGTAAATGAAGTGAAGTTTGAGGCCAAAAGGGAAAAGAGAAACACCACCCAGACTATGTGCACACTAGAGTGGAAGCTGGGAGAGTGGTGAGGGGAGACATCTTAGCTGAAGGTTGATCTTGATGCATCGGCAAGAGGAAGTTGGGTTGAGGTATAACGTAAGGCTTTGCTGTGATGTTTAGTGAGGAGGGTAAGAATTGAGTTGTAGATAGTATAAGAAAACCCTATATTATCATTTCTACAATGTGGAAAAAGTGGGTGAATAGTTATGATCCAACTCTGGGGTTTCCAAACCTTTCATTACAAAGTGAATTACTGTATGGTTAGAAATGTAAGCTGTTGTGGTAGCCCTATGGTTTGGGGGTTTAGGAGGGAACAGAGAAGTGAGAGCTGTGATCATTGCCCTCTGGAGAAGATAGAGAGCCAGAGGCTCACGTGGTATGGTAGAAGGACTCTAAGTAAGGAAGTCCTGAAAGGGTGAGGGAGAGTTGTCCTCAGTCCCGGAGCTGTCGCTGTGGTCTGTCTGGGGCTTGCACAGATCTAATGAATGCTGTTGTAGGCACTGTGAGGTCCTGTGTGCAACCATCCCACTGTTCCCAGAGGGCACTGTTTCTTCCCAGTCATGTATCTCAATCAGTACCACATTTTCCTTAAAGTAGCCGCGATTTTGTAATCCCAGCACTGCTAAGGCTAGTGAATCTTTGTGAGGTCAAGGCCAACCTAGTCTATATTTTACAAGCTTCAGGCCAGCCAAGGCTACATTGTGATTACCTGTCTCAAAAATCAAAACAAAACAAAGTAAATAGCGTTGCAATTTTAGTGTTTTTTCCTTTCCCTTTCTTTCTTTCTTTCTTTCTTTCTTTCTTTCTTTCTTTCTTTCTTTCTTTCTTTCTTTCTTTCTTTCTTTCTTTCTTTCTTTCTTTCTTTCTTTCTTTCTTTCTTTCCAACTCCAAGTGTCAAATTGTCTGGATGTTCAAATTATTTGGAAAGGGAAGGAAAATTGTGGGGGGAAAAGTACATTTTTGCTCTTATCCTTAGGGAAGGCAAAGAACTATGTCAAGATGGAGTAGACAGACATATACTCAAAATCATAATAATTGACATTAAAGGACTGGGTGATGGTGGCTCAAACCTTTATTCTCAGCCCTCGGAGGCAGAGGCAGGTGGATCTCTGAGTTTGAGGTCAGCTTGGTCTACAAATGATGGCGGCTTACGCCTTTATTCCCAACACTTGGGACTCAGAGGCAGGTAGATCTCTGACTTAGAGGCCACCCTGGTCTATAGAGTGAGTTCCAAGACAGCCAGGGCTACACAGTGAAACCTTGTTTCAAAAAACATTAAGCAAACAAGCAAATAAGCAATTGTCAGTGAAGGACAAGATGGCTCAGGGTGTTTGGCAATGGGGGATTAAAGATCACATCTGAGCTGTCTCAGCAGTGACTGTATGCCTGGAAGTTGACGTCCTTTCAGGACCTGGGTAAATGAGTTAGTGGTCTTAGGTTCTAGATATGCTTTAAAGGCTCATTCTTTTATCACCTTTATTCAGTTTTGTCTAGAGTATTTCAAGTGGGTCAGTTGCATGTACATATGATGGCGTGAACACAGCGACCAAATGTTTGCACAGGTTCCTTTCAGCGGTGAGACTTCATAACACTGAGAGCTCCAGCAAGTAACGGATGGCCCGTAGTTTTCTGTATTTCTCTTAATTAGAGAGCTAGCCTCCCCCCTCTCATTTTAACCTAAAATAACAGGAAACAAATGAGACATGGGGAGACTTTTCTAAGGATAACTTTACAAAAATAGTCAAAGGGGCCCAGAGCCGCAGTTGAGTTTCTGCTGTGTTGAGATAAGCAGCTCTGTGTGCTTGTGTGCACATTCACAAGGCAGGCTTCCCCAAGCATGCTGCCTGTTCAGGTTGCTGCTTGGTTTTGTGGCTGACAGAGTTGTGCTTTGAGAAATACCCACTTTCCTGCTTACTGCTTCACTATGGAATATGCAGGTAAAATGCAATTTAGAATAGATTCTGGCTATATAGAATAGCTTTAAATATAATACTTAAATTTGCACTTTTAAAATAGCATCATGTTATGTAAGCTTAAAAATATAAACTAATTTATTCCTTATACATGTGAACTTGTTATATATAATTGCCACTAATTTCAGATAATCATGCAAAGGGATTTCTCAGACATGCCCCGTTGTTTCTTCTGTATCAGTTTGAGTCATACTCATAGAGACTTAACCAGCAACCCACAGTAAATTCATATTTCTCTTCTTTTGGCCTAAAGCTTCAAATCAGGCATCTGAATTTAAGTTATGCCATACATACAGAAAGTAAAATAAAATTTATACACGATTATGGAACATAACTCTTTGTATTCTAGCGATAGAAAAAGAAAACACACACACACACACAGACACGTGCACGATGCAATTGTACTTTAGAGAAAACCTAAAATAAGGTATTGAAAATTTATAGAACAAGTCTATTTTGGGCACAACTTTACGTAGGTTTTAGAAGACTCACTCTCATGCTGAAAGTGATAGCTCAATACAAAGCAGTCAAATTTGTAACATTTTATCAGATAGCCTTCCTTTAAACATGCTTTATACATTTTGAAATTTTGTTATTGTATGAAAATGTGTGTGTGTGTGTGTGATGTGTATGTGTGTGATTGCAGGTGTACATGTCCCTACAGTCATGTGGAGGTCAGAGAATGACTATGGAGTTTGTTCTTTTCCTCTTTCACTTTTACACATGATGGAAAGCAGATCACTGGGCTCACATGACAAGTAGTTTACCAGTCAAACCATCCTGCCTACCTGAGTATGCTTTCACTAATAAAATTGGACCTCCTCCCCATACTAGAAGTACTAAGTCTTTCATTTTAAGTTGCTTGTATATTACCGTTAATATACTTCTCTATTGTTTTCAAATAATGCTTTATTTGCAATTGATTTCTTTAAAGATTCAACTTTAACAAGTAGATATCAAACAAGATACTAAAAAATACTTTAATAGAAGGGAAGGTGAAAATTCAGATATGACAGTTTTAAAATGTATGTGTATGGTTTTAGTCCTGCCATATTAATAAATGCATTCATTACTATTTTACTGTTTACTATTGGATTATTAGGAGCTACTTCAAACATTATCTTCCATAATTATTTTACTTTAGTCATTTTTAAACCTGTGTACATTTAGTTCTCTACCTTTGAAGAGAGCAACTCATGTTTTCAGTTCCTGGACAGATGATTATTTCGAGCAGGAATAGAGTCTGCACTGTGTTGTCTGCACAGGTCAGTGTGATTCCTCTCCTACTAAGTCACACCATTAGAACACCGAAAGGGATAGCTTCCAATAGAAAACCGATATCTGGTGATTTATCAATAGATTTACTGGTATAAAATGTAAGGGACCCCCAGCATCCCTGTCTCTCCTGACTTTGCTATAGCCTTCCACTTGGTGTCTATGTCGTTCACATGGCTTCACCTTTAAAGTTGTTTTCAGATCTCTGTTGAAGTGTCACCTTTTTTAGGTCACCTGGGAATTTTGCTAAAATGCTCTACCATTCCTCCTGTTCCTTTCTATCTATACATACACCACCACTTCTCACGTGGTATATTTGTTCCTTTCTCCGATCCACCAGGATTTGAGTAAGCCCTACAGAGGAAGGCATTCATTTGTACTGCGCTCATGGAGTAAAGCAGTGGGCTCCCAGGGAAGAGCAGTGATGTATATGTATGCATGGATTGATTCTTTTTTTTTTCCAGGATAAGGTTTCTCTGTGTAGCCCTGGCTGTCCTGGAATTCACTCTGTAGACCAGGCTGACCTCGAACTCAGAAATCCGCCTGCCTCTGCCTCCCACGTTTTGGGATTACAGGCGTGCGCCACCACTGCCCCCATGGAGTCTTTGAAAAGTGCTTCCTGGCTTCCTCCACTAGCTCAGTCGGTGGTGCCACTCAAGCCTGGCAGCTTGTTTCATCTCTGGAATCGAGACATAGGTCCTCGACCTTCACTTCTGCCCTGTCGCTTGTGGTCCCTCCGCCACGTGCTCTCACGCAGTGCTAAATGAACAGAATAATTAATTTAAGAAGATTTTATTGTTATATTTACCAGTGTTTCTAATTTTATAATTTCGTCTTTCTTTATGTGTATGAGCTTGTGGAGCGCATGTTCATTTTTGCCCGTGTGTGCCTGCATGCACATGTGGAGGTCAGAGGTTGACACAGAAGTCTTCTCCAATCACTAGCTGCTGTGCTCATTGAAGTAGGGTCTCTGAATTGAACCCACAGCTCCCTGATATGACTAGTAGCTCGCCAGCTTGCTTTAACCGTGCAGCCATCCCCTGTCCCTCTTATAATGACTATTTTGAAAAATAAATTATTTGGGATATTAGCATTTTCTCTCATTGTTAATTTTAATTCATTTACAAATCAGATCTCTTATTTTCTTATTAAAAACTGAATTAAAACTTTTATTTATTGTTACTATTGCATGTATTTGTGCTTTCCGTGTCTGGGGGCATACATACTGTGATGTGCATTTGAGAGTCAGAGGTCAGGTTTTATGGAGTTGGTTCTCTCTCTCAATCTTTACATGATTTCTAAGACTGAACACCATTGGGCGCTCAAGCTTGTGCAGAAAATACTTTTACAGACGAGTCATCTTGCTGGCCCGCATTGCCAATTGTATCCTGAAATTCACAATAATGTATTTAAAAGTGGGAGGGCAAAGTCCTTGGCATTAATAATTAGACAAAGTGAATATAACGATTACCTTGGTTTTGAAATCTATGTGACCTTTCTTTGGCAGGGGAAGTAGAGTGTTTAGGAACTTCAAATCAGTTTTATTTTTCTTCATTTGATTCCATTACATTTTCCTTAGGGACCACATTAAAATATGTGCTTATTCTCTGAACATCCTAGAGGAGATAATTAGAGCAAATGAAACTTCTGAAGCAGATTTTGTCCATGAGGAATGCTCAGTGATGAGCGACCAAACTTTCTAAAGTGTTTGAAACACCTCAGGCCTCCGGGTCAGAGGAGTCTAGTGGAGTGAACTCTGCACCATGTTGTTGACATATCAGATGTCTAAGGCTTTTAGCACACTGATGCCTCTAAGGTTATCTAAAACGAAGACTTCTTGGAAAATATTGTAACTTTTAACCTAATTCTTATAATCCTGTGCTCAAAAAGAGACATTGATCTGTGATCTGTGCATGGAGCTCACCTCTGAGCTGAAGTGGGGAGCGCCATCAGTTGGTGACGGAGTCCTTGCATTGTCCTCGTCCTCATTGTGGCCTTTGTTGGAAAGGCTCTCATCCTTTTGTTCCTCGTTCTCTAATTTCTGTGATGGCTAAATCCATCCATTACTCCAGTGTCTTCATGTACAACATCGTGTACACAATTTAAAGTAGATCTTTCCCAGGGTAAAAGTAAATGAACAAAGAAAAAAATAACTCATATGAGATAAACTTTGGCTTTAAGGTCCCACAACTCTTAAGTGTATTCCTATCCCCACTTGCTGCAGATACACCTCAACATTTTTAATATTCCTCCCTAGCTGTTGGCTTGAAAGTTTTTTTTTTTAAAGAAAACAGGGACATTTTTATATATTTACAATTTAATTCATGCCTAGGTTTTTATTACTTCTGTAATTTTTTAGTTTTCCTTGGTGACTTATTTTTTAATACATCTCTATACACATTTTCAACTCATTTGTTTTCATTTTATTTCATTTGAACTTTTAAAATACTATATATATTTTTAGCAGTTATTTTTTTTTCACGAGGTGTTACAGTGGACAGACCAACAGTTTTGCTTTGGAACCAGACCTCCTGGATTTGAATCTCAACATAATACTTATTACTTATACCATCTTGGCAAGTCAGCTTGTAAATGTAGGTAATTGCAGCATCTCCTCGTGGAGTTGGTATGAAGATTAGATGGATGAGCACATATAGAAGTCGAAAATAGTGCCTGATACATAGTAAGCAAAGAAACATTGCATATGATAGTCTTATCTGAAACATCAGCTTCGTTCACACTTATTCTTCATAGTGGCCCATAATAGTTCAGCGTTTATGTATGCTAAGACAGTTTACTTTGAACAAATTGTACAGTGAATACAACGAACTATTATGCAATCAGCTAAGTTGATGAAGCAGATCTACATCTAATAGCCAGAGGAACTAACTACTAATGCTACTATTTAGGTGTAATTTGCAGTTCCACATTTTTACCATAAATTTAATGTTTAAGAGCTGTGTCCATTTTAAGACAGTTTTTTTTTTTTTTGGTATTTTGAGACAGGGTTTCTTTGTGTAGCCCTGGCTGTCCTGGAACTCACTCTGTAGACCAGGCTGGCCTCGAACTCAGAGATACACCTGCCTCTGCCTCCCAAGTGCTGGGATTAAAGGCATGTGCCACGGTTCTTTGTAAACAAAAGAAGTCACTGAAAAAGGTATACGTGCTGAGGATGAGTGGAGGGAGTCTTGAACTCTTGAACCTCCTCCTGTCTGTGATTTTTAAAGTGAAGCATCATGCACACAGTACTCATTTTGTGCATTTCAGAATTTTAAAAGCATTGGAACAAACTTCTGCCTTTGCTTGTGTGGAGTAGACCACTCTAAAGAGAGTTCACATACTTTTAATATGTGTTTTAAAGTCAGATTTAGGAGAATAAGAATAAGATAATACAGGAAGACTTTTTTTTTGCTCTGTGAGTCAAGAAGCAAGTTGCTATTATTTTCAATTCTTTTTGTTTGAGCAGAAATAGGTTAGTCACAAATTCCCATTTGTCCACGAGTGCACACAGGTGTGTGAGCACAGCCTTAAAATGCCAAAGTTACTCTGAAAATGACAGAAAATTTCAAAAGGTAAAATTCAAAATAAGGCAGAAGGAATAAGAGGAGAAATACGTGTTCACAAATCTGTGGTTTTCATATTTGAATGTTTGCCAATAAGTGAAAGTGTAACCTCTACTGTTTGAGGCTATTATTTCATTAATGCATTCATGTGCATGTAACTGCTCCAAACATATGTAATATATGTCTTTTCATCTATTTGTGATTAAATGTACAACCTTAGATGTCAGCCTTCCATAATGTAGAGGTAATAATCTGGAGCCCTTCTGTAATTACTTTTAAATGTAGATTAATTTTCTCATTTCGGATGCTCCTTGATTCCCTTTCAAAGCTTTATTTGCTGTAATATAACCAAGAACCCTGATCTGCGTGCCATTGTGGTTAGTTGGTGGAAGGCCAGTATTTAAATTTCTTTGAGGTCTCTTGCTGAGTGGCATCACAGGATGAAGAACCCTTCAGGAGGGGGAATGTGCTTGAGGTTTTTGGTCTTGTGCATTTTGTGACAAAGGAATTCCCTTTTGAATCGCGCTGCTCCCTTGAAACCCTTGGAGCCTCTGGTTCAAGCAGCGCAGTCAGTCTGTGCAGTGTCCCTGACGTCATCCGGCGTATGCATAAGCTCTGCTATTGTCTTACCGCTAGAGCAGGGCTGAGGACTGCAGTCTGTGTGTTAACTGCTCTCAGACCTGCCCTGCGCTAGCTACCTAGCCCTGCCTCACTGCATCCCTCAAGAGCCGCGGCAGCCTTTTGTTGCCTGGTGGATTTTGAAAAGCAGCTCTTCGATTTGGGGTGGTGTAGGAGACCTGGCTTTCCATTCTCGAGAGAAAGCTGAAGCTCTCAGAGGAGAATCTGGCAGCTGGACATAGCTCGGACTGCATTGTCTGGCTTCATGACTCCTGCTGTGTAGCCGGCTCATCTCTCTGCTCTCAGGACCACATGCACATCTTACATTTTCCTAATTCCTTTTTCTTTTTCTTTCCCTTCTAAAAAAATTTTTTAAAGCAGCTTCTGGAGCCAGCCATGTTTGGTACTGAATCTTCATGTAAGTAAATGGATCCTACTTTTCTGTTCTATAGAATCCGTGTGCTGTCATGGTTTCTCTGGCTTGAGTTCATATCACTTTGCCTTAGGTTAATATTTGCATTTGCCTCTAATTACAGAGGAACTGGTCTTGGGTAAGGGACTTCCCTGAAGTGGATTATTCATTCTTAAAGCCAGGGATGTCAAAAACCAGGCCTCCAAGAGGGAGGAGGCAAGAAGGCAGGATCCAGGCAGCCTCCCAGACCCTAATTGATGGGACCAGGCCTGTCACCAATACATTGTTAAAAGGTTCCTACTTAAACCCTAAAATAGATGCTAGAGGACTCTGAGATGAAAGCATTTATAAGATAAGGGCTCATGTTTTTCATCTAAGGAGAAATAAAGGTGTCTTTATATATCTTCCTCCATAATTTTAACAGAAACACACAGGTAGATGCTACATGTAGATTTAAGAAGAACAATAAATAGCATTTTACTTGAAGACAGTGTTTTTTGTTTTTGTTTTTACAATGGCTTCAATTTTGATACGTTGTCTAACATCACAGAACATCAGCATTGTATCTGTTTTAAACTTAACACAATGAAATTGCTTTGGTGCAGAGCAGGCCCTGCATAGTAGGCTGGGCTGGACAGCACTTGTAGACACACTAAATAGGTAAGTATTTAAACAATCATGATAGCCAACCTATCTGAGAACTGTTTAAATGTTTGATATAAAGTAACATAACCTGTCAGTGAGGTTGCACAGCCCCTGCAGAATGTTTTGCTATCCTTGGTAAGCAAAGGTGAGAGTTAAGAGTTTCTAGAGATTTGACCTACTGGCCTGGCTTTGCAGTGGGGGAGGGAGCTGGGTTAAGGTAGGACATTGAGGAAATCTATTTTTGATTATTTTGTAATGTGACCTTAACTTTTTGGTAACGGCTGTCTATGTGAGTGTGGGATGGCCGCTGATATTGTGAAACAGCAGCATTTGAAGAGCTAATGATTCTCAGTTCTTTTGTTTATTGACTGGCTTTGACAAAGGCTCATTTTTATTGTTTTATTGTGGAAAGCTCCCATCTCCGATACTACCATATTTTCTAATCAAGTTCGAGACACTAACAGTGAGATTTAGTATGCAATCAACAGAAGACAATGGTGTTTCTTAATAATTTGAAAATATTTTAAAATTCATTTAATGGTGCATTTGGAATTCTTGTCATCCAAGAAACAGATATCCAGTGGCAGAGATTCCCCCACCTTTATTTTAGTAATGAAATTTTGTTGATTTAAGAGTCTAGGTGAGGAAAAATATTTATACTTATACTGTGTATTAAAGGAAAATGAGTGTAGTTATTGGCAATTGAAATCCATTGTTGGACTGTATGCTAGGGTCTCTTCCATTGTCTGACCTGTTTTTCCAAGACGACACAGCCTTTTTTCACCATCAAACCTTATCTTTTGATAGTCTCACCCGTGTGCTATATGGTATATTTGAAAACTGCTCTTGGTTTCCATAGCTACCGTTTTGGAACAGAATTAAACACTGCTCAGCAAACAGAACACTATCATGCAAGGTTTTTTTAAGCTTTTTTTTTTGCTTTTACTTAAAACCTTTTTGCTTTGACTGAGGATTATCGTTTATCTCTTGCTTGTGCCTAGAAGCCCACAGGTATTCGCTCTTCCAGTGGACATTTAGGACTGGAAATGGCTGCCTTTTTTTTAGATGAGGAGATAGTATATACTCTAAGCTAAGTGTGTTTGCTCTGTTTATAGCTATATCCCTTCACTTTATTACTTCACCCTGGGCGGTGTTTTGAAGTGCTGAAACCTCTCCACACTGACAGCATGCAGGACCGGGTACTCTCTGAAGTTTTACTTACTCTAGCAGGAGTCTCCCAAACCAGCTTGGAGCTCTCACTGACCTGTCTTAGGGAAGTCATTTTCTACCTGTTTGTAGTGCTGAGGTAGATCCTGGAAACACAGAAGCTTCCATCAGAGATGTTGTGAGTCTTATTCTTGATTTCTGGCTGCTGTGCCTTACTTGCATCCAATTCTTTACTTAAAAATCATATACTAGATTATAATATACTTACACTCTTTCCCCCTTCCTTCTTCTCTCTCCAGTTCTTTTTGTATACATACCCTTTGTTGCTCTCTTTCAAATTTGTGACCTCTTTTTTCATTAATTGTTGTTAACATGCATCTATGTATGTTTGCGATATATTTATTCCTAAGTAGCTAAATACAACCTGCTCCATCTGCATAATGTTACTTGTGTGTTTTCAGGGCTGACCTCTTGGTACTGGATAATCAGTCGGTGTGCTCTTCCTTGGGGAAGACTGTTTCCCTGCTTCTCAGCATTCCTTAGTTGCTTACTGTTTAAACTGATTGATGTACTACAGGATGCATAAGTCTTAGCATGACTTCTGAGCATTTGCACCCATGTTTATACTAGAAGCACCCCTACCTGGACAGAGATACAGAACATTTCTGTTTCCTCGGGAAGAATTATGGCCTTCCCATTCATTATTCTTGCCAAGTGATAATTACCATTCCCATTCGTGACTTCCCTGACTAATGTTAATGAATCTTTTAAATTTTCTTTCTTGTTTTTTACATATAAGACACGGGAATACATCTTAATTTTTAACTTGTTGAATATATAATTAAGCTGATTTTATGTCTTATATTTTCGAGGTCAGGTGTCTCTAGTAGCCTGAGTTCTACATTACTATATTTCTGCCTCACCAAGTATTTGCTTATCTTTAATAATTCTCTCTCCTAAACACCCCCAAATAAAAAGAAAGTGCATAACCTTTTTTAAATGACAAAAATTGATCTGAAAATACAAATGTCTTGAAAATTAAAGGCTTACATAACTATGTGAAGATAATTAATAAATTCAATTAATGTCTGACACACTTTATTTTGTTTAATTTTTGTTTGTTTTTTATAGTATAAGTGATCTAGTCTAAGGATTTCTATATACCAGGCAAGCATTCTCCCATCCCCAGCCCACTAACTTCATTTCATCATCTGGCTCTGACAATCCCACTCTCATCTTCCTGACCAGCAGGTATACATCCATTCCCTGTACTTGGACAGACTGGCCATTGTCTCTTTAGGCTCTGCTTTGACATGAACCTGTCTGCAGCTTCAGGAGACTCACCATGACAATGTAGGAAGCGTAATAACCCTGGGGTGCTCTGTCACTCTGTGATGGTGTCACTCTGTCATCATCTAGATGGTTTTAAATTTTCTCCTCTCTGAAAATATTCACATCCAAAAATGAGACTAATGCTTTTCTTCTTTATTGGCTTTGAAGAAACACAATTTTAGCTTTTGCATGTCAGAATAATTTAAGTGTAAGAAGAAAATGCCATTAATAAAGTTTAAAACCAAAAACCAAAAACCAAATAACAACAACGCCTCCCCAAAACCTCTCAAAACCACTTTAACTGTCATGAACATTATTCAATTAGTATTGTCTGGGATCAGTTCTACTCCTGCCCTGTCTTGTATTTAACTTTTTCATTTCTCAAGGGTGCCAATGAAAGGGACCATTTAAGATATGCAGTGGTGGGAATTGTGCCCTGGTACATTAATTTGTCTCCCAAAGCACCTGCCTTATTAGACTAGTCCCTTACCTGCTGAGAAATAGGATATCCCCAAGGCTAATAGCATCATCTAATCTCTCCTTCCACATTTTGTAACAGGTTTACTAAAGAGAACATTCTAACTCCTGGAAAAATAGACCCAAATAAACTTTTCTAAACGTTGAGAGAGAGAGAGAGAGACAGAGAGACACAAGAGAGAGACAGAGATAGAGCATTCTAGACTAATGCCTTTGTGAGTCATGGAGGAAAGCACCAGAGTACAGTAACTAATGAGAGACACACTCATCTGATCATAGCAGCAATGGGGTGATGACAGATGACCCAGAGACACCTCTATGATTGGCCTGTATCACCTTGGATGGGGTAGTGAGAAAGACCTGTTGATGTTACTCGTATACTTTGTCCCCGGTGGGCACCAAAGTTCACCTGTTGCCATTACATCCATTATAGACACATTAAGTTGCAACTGGGCAGTTAATTAGTAATAGTAATAACCATGGTGTCATGTTGCCAAAACAAGCGATTCTCTCAAATGGTGTGCAGTATGAGAGATAGTCAGATGAATACACCTTGCGATGTTAGGTCACAAAGCTGCTAGAACAGAGTGCATCTGCCAAGGAAACAAGAAACTGCACTCACATTATGTGCACCACAGGGGCTTTTTTTGACAGCTGGCTGTGTGTATGGTTGAACTTTGGTGTGTTGTTTTACTGTGATATGTGGATAAGCTGAAATATGCATAGGGACTATAGTTGCCCCAAATCAGCTTTAAAATGGACCATTTCTCTATATAAACAGCAGATTATTATTAGTAACTGCTTTTCTGTTGTTAGTATGCTAGACATTTCAGGACTATCGCTTTTTCCCCTTTCTTAGTATTTGCCATATGTAACTGGGTAATTTAGGAACACCAGCTATTTTCCTTTCTTACAACATTGATCTGGCTGCAAGTATTAAATTATATTGGATTTTAGATTCTTTCATCTTAAAGCAAAACAAGAAATGCTTAACTGGGGTTTCACTAAACTCCCAAGTCTGCACTTAGAACATGGATGTAAAGAAAACTATTATTGCATGGCTTTGGATAAGTCGAGAAGCTCAGACAGCGAAGGTGTGTCGGTGGGAGAAAGCAACTCTGGCTCACGGATATTTAGGTCGGGATAAACTTTCAGAGGAGCTTGGGAAAAGTTTAGGGTCATGTAACATTTTTGACTCGCTTCTCTGTCTACTTTTTATTCTAAAAGCAGGTTCTGATGTGAGACTTCCTTTAGAATCTCTTCTCTGTTGATAGTTAACATTGTAACTTTTAAATCTAAGAGGATATTTTGAAGGCAGGAGTAAATTTCCTTGTGGATATATTCATGTTTACCCACTAGTTCAAAAGTAGAATAAAACTTGGTTTCTTACATTTACCTCAGTGCTGGACTCCCTGTTAGCCTACAGTTTGTTCAGCAAAAGTTACACAAGCGTCCAGTGGTGCTCTGTTTTCATTGCTACATGGACCAGATTCATATCCTGTCTAAACTGTGGGAAATTCATCAGGGAAATTACCATATATGGAACTTTCCCCATAGAATTCCCATGGAATTATACAGGATGTGAATAGTACTTATTGTTATGGAGTCTGAGCTAGAAAAGTCACTGGACATGTGTATTTTTTTAAGCATTCACAATATCTATAATATCTAGTTAATATAACCAGTTATTTTAACTATCAATACCGTTTGGTATACCAGACTATAAATTGTGTGGTTACTTTTATGCTTTTACCTAGAAAATACACACTTGGTGTTAATTAAAACTCACATTTACTATGCTATAATAGTAAGTTATAAGATCTTCACTATATTTTGTTTGTATTCTTGACTCATAGAGGTAATTGTGAATTTAAAAAACTGATTGTGCAATTTAATATGTGAGGCAGAAATGGCAGCCAGAAGAGATAAGGAACACCAAGTACAGACATTCTGGGCTCTCATAGACTGCATTGAAATGGTGTCTATACCACATACCACCAGGGTTTGGCTGTGCACTTTTAAATTGTGCTTGTTAAATGAAATTTTAGTGTTAGGAGAACTGTCTTTTCAGACTCGGACATATGCACTAGGGAAAGGCTTACCAAACATCAGCTCTGTAAAATACTATCCAGCAGTAGGAAAGAGTAACGGAAAAAAGGAAGCCATCGGTTCCTCAGACTTGGTGGGAGACTGGAGGATCCACGGAGGACACCTTTGAGGAAAAGGGTTTGCGTAGAGCTGGCTGAGGTGCATCTGGACTGGAGAATGCCCTATGTGTTTACTACTCCTGCTCACTTCCGTGGCAGATACCACGATGTAATCACAACAGTCTTGCAGAAATGGCTTAAGCCTATTAAGTTGGAATATTCAACATTGAAAGTACTTTATCAGTATAAATGTTGTCCATGTCAGTGTGCTAGTTATATCAATGTGTGATTTTAGCAAATATACCAAATAAAGGAAAAAGTAGGAATCTTCATTGTTCCAGGTATATACTCTTAGATGTAAAATACACAGTCTGAGTCATGTTGTGGTTCTCAGCAGTGACCGTGGGTTAATGAGTCAGTTATTATCGGTATCTTATGAACAAAGATAGCTCCTGTTTGAATGGTACCCCAAGAGCATGGCAGATACCACCACACATTAAACTTTTTAGTACACTAAGTGAACACTTATTCTTAACATTTGAATCTACTGTGGGTTAAAGATATTATTGGAAATATATGTTGAATCATATGGGGTTAATACAGGGGTTAAGACCATGTTTTAGGCTAAGGAGTTTTTCATCTATTTCTGGTATGTCAGAAATATGTCATCTTTCGGAACAAGACCAGGTAACCCAAAAGAGCAGTGGGAGACATTAATTACAAAGTGCAGATTTAACACGGAACTGATGTTTCCATATACTGATGGCTTTAGAATGTCAGATCGAAGTTGAATTGTCATATTTAAAGGTTATGTAGTAATGACAAGTTGCTCTAGCCATCAATTTCTATACAGCATGAAAATAAAATTGTATCCCTGTTGTGATTCAGAGTTAAGCACATATTTAAGATTCAGGACTTTGCACACATTTGGGGCAGCAGCAAACCTGTTGAGGATGTATATGCACTAAGAAATCACAGTCTTCACTTCAACTTTTGCCATTTCCTCCAACCTGGCCACTAGAGATTGAGGAAAGACTTTTTGTAGGGTCTGGCCTGGGGAAAAATACATAGGTGGTCCAGCCTAGCCTTGCCTCACTCAGAAGACTGTAATTTTTTTTTTTTTTTTTGGTTTTTCGAGACAGGGTTTCTCTGCATAGCCCTGGCTGTCCTGGAACTCGCTCTGTAGACCAGGCTGGCCTCGAACTAAGAGATCCGCCTGTCTCTGCCTCCCAAGTGCTAGGATTAAAGGCGTGTGCCACCTCCACCCGGCTAGACTGCAATATCTTATCTGGACTTCCCTAGGCTCATTTTATATCATGTTATTGTTACTGTCTTATAGCCCCAAACATAGCATCTTAAAATCAGTGTGCGTTGCTTCACTGTTCTTTGGGTTAAGCAAGACCCACTTATTGCTTGCATTCTTAGATCTAGTAAGCAGTTATAGCCCGATTTCTGTGGCTATTTTTAAGGCTCATTGAGCCAGAGGTTCAGAATAGCTGTGGCTCCTACCTGTTGACTTGGGGCTTGCTGGAGCTATGGGCAGAAAGGCTTGTTCTTAGTTTCTTCATATGGCTAAAGCATGGTACTGAATTCTTGGAAGTACTATTTCATGACAGAGCATTCTGAGAGAGCAGGCAGAGACTGTGGTGTTCCCTTTGCTTTAGCCTCTGAGGTCGTCGAAGTCACTTCCATATATAATAGTGGCCACATAAGTCACTAGGATGAGCCTGATTCAACGGGAGAGTAATAAAAACCATTTTGTGGTAAGGATTTGAGTGGCAAGGTCATATTGCAGAAGAGCATGTAATATGGAAAATGTAATGGCAGCTTTATCTGGAAAATAGAGTTTGCCACAAGTAGTTTCTAGACTAAAGAGGCACTGCTCAGGAATTTGGAAATATTTAATATAACGTTTCAGAAAGTGAATATTTTAGACTTGTATCCTATCTTGTTTTTAGTTATTCATTCCTGACATAATACAAAATTAGCATAGACATTATAATACAAAATTAGTATAGATAAATAGTATAAGTTTGTGTAGTAGAAATTTATTTTTTATGCCAGTACACATGAATCAAAGGAAAAATACTTCTTACTTAAATTGGTTTTATGAAATATGCAGAGTATTTAAGGGAAACCACTTCATTGTTTACTTTTATTTTGTGTATCTTTGCCTGAATGTATGTGTGTGCATCACGTTACTTCCTGTTTCATCCAGTGGCCAGAAGAGGCTATTGGATCTCCTGAAGCTGGAGTCACAGCAGGTTATTAACTGCTCTATGAGTGCTGGGGACAGAACCTGGGCCCTCTGCAAGAGTAACAAGTGCTCTTGACTACTGAGCCAGCTCTCCAGCCCTGGGAAATCAGTTTTTAAAGTAACATGATTCATGTTACATACAGTGTATTCAGTTTCAGTGTATAGTTTGATGGAATGTGTATATTCTTGTCCTCAGCATTATTCCATCTGGATTAAACATGCTATTATCACACCAAAGGGTTCCCCTATGCTTTACAGTCAGTTCCCCTGGTTGCAGTTTCATACACATGGAACAATACACTGTATACTTTTTGATCAGCGTAATGTTTTCAGCCATGTTGTTAGAGCTACTGAGAGTTCTTACTGTTGAATAACAGAAATAAATGTCCTGGTTCTCCAGAGAGTTTATTCCTGTCTCAAGTTCTTGTGAATAAAGTCACCATATAAGTGCTCAGTGATGACTGACTCCTCCTGTGGACATGGTTTCAGTTCTTAGCCACAATTCGACTTTATCTGGCTATTTGACTTTTTAGAGCTGTGCGTTGAACTCAGGACCTCACCACGTGTGTTAAGCAAAGGCTCTTCCATGAAGCTACATCCCCAGACTCTAGGCATTCATTTTCCTTCTCTACAATTATATACCTGGAAATGCCATTTTTGAGAAATTGCCAGACAATTTTCCAGAATCATCATATCTGTTTTACTGCAGGGGAGGGGAGTTGATTTTGTCCCTGTTCTTGCCAATATTTGCTTTCTCAGCATTTTCAATTCATGCCATTTAGTGAGCATATCATGGCATACTGTGATGTCAGTGTGCATTTTCTCACTCTGAAATATGTTGAGCAGATTTTCACACACTTCTTGGTCCTTTGTATGTCATGTTTTGATGAAGTAGCATTCAAATAACTTATCTTAAAATTTAAGTCTTTACTGAGTTTTGAGAGTTCCTCATATGTTTTGATACAGTACTTTTGTTAAATCTAGATATTGAAAATACTTCCTTATAGTATGCTGTTTTTGTTGTTGTGTTTTCCTAACAATGTTGAATTTTAAATTTTGACCAAGCCCAGTTATCAATTTCTAATGCACTATGAAAAAAATTATGTATGCTTTCAGGTTGAGAGTTTTTTTCTCTATATTTTCTTCTAAATGTTTTGCTTTTGTGTGTATGGTGAGCCACTGTGATCACACTTTTACACATAGTGTGTGCTACTGGGGATGCTCGGTTTTTTTTTTCACCCAATGATTGAGTTTTCTAATTGTGTTTTATGGGAATTGGCAGGGGCGTGTTCATATAATGGTGCATGTGTGGAGGTCAGATGATGACAACATATGTGACCTGGAGATCAGATCAGGTGCTCAGTGGAAGCACCTGTGTCAGCTAAGCTGCATGTTCCCATGATTCCGTGAAGGTGGTGCATGTCCCTTCATTTATGCCTTGACTCTGGTCCAGCTTAGGAAATTTAGCTATGAAATTGACAAAAACAGAGCTTAGAGCTGCTTTCATAATCCATGAACAAAAGAATACACAGAGAAGATTAACTTACATCACTTAACCAGCTATATGGTCCTAGAAAAAAGAACTATGTAATATAAAAAATGAACAAGAGAGACCCCCTTTCTAAGCCTTCCTGTCCTCCTCTGTGGTTACTGGCTTTCCAGAGACTCCCATATATCTGTTTTCTTCCTGATCTCCAGAGACAAAGCAAAACTTCCCTCGAAATAGATTCGCTGTAACATTTGTCACCTTTAAAAATTAAAACTTAAATTCCTAAGAACCTTCCCAAACCATTTGCCTTACCTGTAATAATTTTCAAAATCTGCAAGTTTCATGACTTTTTTAATTTGGTAGAGATTGAATTGCCTGAAATAGTGTATGACACATATCTTAGAAATATGAATTTGTGAGTTTGCGTATGTAATGCTAAAAGTACTTACATCAATCTTCCCATTCTTGTTATGGGAAGTTTGTAGTGGTCCTATAAGAAATTAAGCCTAGTTAACTAATGAAGTCTCTTGAAATCTGCAAGGTGAATATTTCAATATATTGTGGGTTCATTTGGGCTGACCTCATTCCTTTTCTGTGTTGGTCCTTGCCAGCTGTATTTTGTTAATATTTTTATTATATAAACATATATGTATAGAGCACAGGGCTAAGGAAGATGTGGTTTTTGTCAGGCAAATAAGATAGCTTATGTTTGTGATATTGTTTTGGGCAGCTTATCCATTAGCTTGGGTTTGTTTGCCCGAAAAATGGGTATAATAGTTAATCTTGTGGCATTGTTACAATGTGTAAAGTAGACGGATCTCCCGAATGGCTAAAATTTTCCATGCTACAAACATTTTGTAGTTTTATAACCAGTACATTTAATTGACATAAAATAGAAAGTAAGCAAGGATAGAAGCAGTGACTTAAAACACATACAGAAGGGAAAGAATGAGATTAAAAAAAAAGCATTAGGTTAGGTTCCTGCCATGTGGGCGGGGATGAAATTGTAATTTATACACGTATACTTTTATATCAGTTCTGACACACACCACACACACACACACACACACACACACACACACACACACACACACTACTGGTCCTTTCATTTCTCATCATATCCCATCTCATGGCTTCTGGTACTATCCCTCCTCGTCTGTGTAATGGTCCCCTTCACCTTTTCTCCTAGCTCTTCTTCCTCTATCCCAGCATTTCTTAACTTGTGGGCCAAAATTCCCTTGGGAGTCAAATGACCCTTTCCCAGGGGTCACCTAAGACCATCTGCGTATCCAATTATGACTCATAACAATCAAAATTAAAGTTAAGAAGTAGCAACAAAATTAATTTTCTGGTTGGGGGTCCCCACGACGTGAGGAACTGTATGAAAGGGTCACAGAGTTAGGAAGGTTCAGAGTCACTGTTTACACAGGCTCATTCCACATGGGAATTTTTTTTTCTTTTTTTTTTTTTTAATTTAATTTTATTTTATTTTTTTAATTTACATTCCAAATCACTTCCCCTTTCCCGTTTCCTCCCTCCCCGAAAGTCCCATAAGCCCCCTTCCCTCCCTCTTTTCTCCGTTCAACCCCCTCTCATTACTCTGTCCTGGCGTTCCCCTACATCCAGTCTTTCCAGGACCAGGGGTCTCTCCTTCCATCTTTTTAGAAATCTATTGATATGCTGATTGTGTCTAGGGTATTCTGAGATTCTGGGTCAATATCCCCTTATCAGTGACTTCATACCATGTGTGATCTTTTGTGATTGGGTTACCTCACTAAGGATGATATTTTCAAGTTCTGACCATTTGCCTAGGAATTTCGTGAATTCATTGTTTTTAATTGCAGAGTAGTATTCCATTGTGTAAATATACCACATCTTCTGAATCCATTCCTCCGTTGAGGGACATCTGGGTTCTTTCCAGCTTCTGGCTATTATAAATAAGGCTGCTATGAATATAGTGGAGCATGTGTCCTTATTGCATGCAGGTAAAGTCTCTGGGTATATGCCCAGGAGTGGTATAGCCGGATCCTCCGGAAGTGTCATGCCCAGTTTTCTGAGGAGCCGCCAGACTGCTTTCCAGAGTGGTTGTACCAGCTTGCAATTCCACCAGCAGTGGAGGAGTGTTCCTCTTTCTCCACATCCTCGCCAACAACTGCTGTCTCCTGTGTTTTTGATCTTAGCCATCCTGACTGGTGTGAGATGGAATCTCAGGGTTGTTTTGATTTGCATTTTCCTAATGACTAAGGATGATGAACATCTCTTTAGGTGCTTCTCAGCCATTAGATATTCTTCAGGTGAGAACTCTTTGTGGAGCTCTGTACCCCATTTTTTAATAGGGTTACTTGCCTCTCTGGAGTTTAACTTCTTGAGTTCTTTGTATATCTTGGATATTAGCCCTCTGTCGGATGTAAGGTTGGTAAAGATCATTTCCCAGTTAGTTGGTTGCCGCTTTGTCTTTTTGACGGTGTCTTTTGCCTTGCAAAAACTTTGTAATTTAATGAGGTCCCATTTGTCTATTCTTGATCTTAGAGTATAAGCTATTGGAGTTCTGTTCAGGAAATTCTCCCCTGTGCCCATATGTTCAAGGTTCTTCCCTAGTTTCCCTTCTATTAGTTTCAGTGTGTCTGGTTTTATGTGGAGATCTTTGATCCACTTAGAATTGAGCTTAGTGCAAGGAGATAAGGATGGGTCAATTTGCATTCTTCTGCATGTTGACCTCCAGCTGAGCCAGCACCATTTGTTGAAAAGGCTATCTTTTTTCCACTGGATGGTTTTAGCTCCTTTGTCAAAGATCAAGTGACCATAGGAGTGTGGATTCATTTCTGGGTCTTCAATTCTGTTCCATTGATCTACATGTCTGTTACTGTACCAATACCATGCAGTTTTTAACACTATTGCTCTGTAGTACAGCTTGAGGTCTGGGATACTGATTCCCCCAGAGGTTCTTTTACTCTTGAGAATAGTTTTAGCTATTCTGGGTTTTCTGTTATTCCAGATGAATTTTTGAATTGCTCTTTCTAACTCTATGAAGAATTGAGTTGGGATTTTGATGGGGATTGCATTGAATCTGTGTATTACTTTTGGTAAGATGCTCATTTTTACTATATTAATCCTGCCAATCCATGAGCATGGCAGATTTTTCCATCTTCCGAGGTCTTCTTCAATTTCTTTCTTCAGAGACTTGAAGTTCTTGTCATACAGATCTTTCACTTGTTTGGTTAGCGTCACGCCAAGATACTTAATATGGTTTGTGGCTATCGTAAAGGGTATTATTTCTCTTACTTCTTTCTCAGCCTGCTTATCCTTTGAGTATAGGAAGGCTTCTGACTTGCTTGAGTTGATTTTATATCCGGCCACTTTGCTGAAGTCGTTTATCAGCTGTAGGAGTTCTCTGGTGGAGTTCTTTGGGTCGCTTATGTATACTATCATATCGTCTGCAAATAGTGATAGTTTGACTTCTTCCTTTCCAATTTGTATCCCTTTGACCTCTTTTTCTTGTCTAATTGCTCTAGCTAGAACTTCAAGTACTATATTGAAAAGATATGGAGAGAGAGGGCAGCCTTGTCTAGTCCCTGATTTTAGTGGGATTGCTTCAAGTTTCTCTCCGTTTAGATTGATGCTGGCTACTGGTTTGCTGTAAATTGCTTTTACTATGTTTAGATATGGGCCTTGAATTCCTGATCTTTCCAAGACCTTTAGCATGAAAGGATGCTGAATTTTGTCAAATGCTTTCTCAGCATCTAATGAGATGACCATGTGGTTTTTTCTTTGAGATTGTTTATGTAGTGGATTACATTGATGGATTTCCTTATATTGAACCATCCCTGCATCCCTGGGATGAAGCCTACTTGATCGTGGTGAATGATCGTTTTGATGTGTTCTTGGATTCGGTTGGCAAGAATTTTATTGAGTATTTTTGCATCGATATTCATAAGAGAGATTGGCCTGAGATTCTCTTTCTTTGTCGGATCTTTGTGTGCTTTTGGTATTAGTGTAATTGTGGCTTCATAGAACGAGTTGGGTAGTGTTCCTTCTGTTTCTATTTTGTGGAACAGTTTGAAGAGTATTGGTGTTAGGTCTTCTTTGAAGGTCTGATAGAATTCTGCACTAAAACCATCTGGACCTGTGCTTTTTTTGGTTGGAAGACTTCCAATGACAACTTCTATTTCTTCAGGGGTTATAGGACGGTTTAGATGGTCTATTTGATCCTGATTTAATTTTGGTACTTGGTATCTGTCAAGGAAATTGTCCATTTCCTCAAGATTTTCTAGTTGTGTTGAATACAGGTTTTTGTAGTAGGATCTGATGATTTTTTGAATTTCCTCAGTTTCTGTTGTTATCTCTCCCTTTTCGTTTCTGATTTTATTAATTTGGATACTATCTCTGTGCCCTCTGGTTAGTCTGGCTAAGGGCTTATCTATCTTGTTGATTTTCTCAAAGAACCAACTCCTCGTTTTGTTGATTCTTTGTATGGTTTTATTTGTTTCTACTTGATTGATTTCAGCCCTGAGTTTGATGATTTCCTGCCTTCTACTCCTCTTTGGTGTATTTGCTTCTTTTTGTTCCAGGGCTTTCAGGTGTGCCATTAAGCTGTTAGTGTATGCTGTCTCCCGTTTCTTTTTGGCGGCACTCAGGGCTATGAATTTTCCTCTTAGCACTGCTTTCATTGTGTCCCATAAGTTAGGGTATGTTGTGCCTTCATTTTCATTAACTTTCAAAAAGTCTTTGATTTCTTTCTTTATTTCCACCTTGACCAAGTTATCATTGAGTAGAGCATTGTTCAGCCTCCATGTGTACGTGGGTTTTCTTTTGTTTTTGTTGCCATTGAAGACCACCCTTATTCCATAGTGATCTGATAGGAGGCATGGGATTATTTCTATCTTCTTGTATCTGTTGAGGTATGATTTGTGACCAATTATATGGTCAATTTTGGAGAAGGTACCATGAGGAGCTGAGAAGAAGGTGTATTCTTTAGCTCTAGGATGAAATGTTCTATATATATCAGTTAGTTCCATTTGGTCCAAGGCTTCAATTAGATTCACTGTGTCCCTGTTTAGTTTCTGCTATCCTGAACGATCCATTTCAGAGAGCGGGGTGTTGAAGTCACCCACTATTATTGTGTGCGGTGCGATGTGTGCTTTGAGTTTTAGTAAAGTTTCTTTTACGAATGAGGGTGCCCTTGCATTTGGAGCATAGATATTCAGGATTGAGAGTTCTTGATGGTGGATTTTTCCCTTGATCAGTATGTAGTGTCCTTCTGTGTCTTTTTTGATGACTTTGGGTTGAAAATCAATTTTATCCGATATTAGGATGGCTACTCCACCTCGTTTCTTGGGGCCATTTGCTTGTAAAATTGTTTTCCAGCCTTTTACTCTGAGGTAGTGTTTGTCTTTGACACTGAGGTGCGTTTCCTGCATGCAGCAAAATGCTGGGTCCTGTTTACGTATCCAGTCTGCTAGTCTATGTCTTTTAATTGGGGAATTGAGACCATTGATATTAAGAGAGATTAAGGCATAGTGATTATTGCCATCTGCCATTCTTGACGCTATCTTTATGTTTGAGTGGTTATCTACTTTTGGGTTTGATTCAAGAAGGTTATTATCTCATTTTTTCCAGGGTGTTGTTTCTCTCCCTGTATTGGAGGTTTCCACCTATTATCCGTTGCAGGGCTGGATTTGTGGAAAGATATTGTGAAAATTTGGTTTTATCATGGAATATCTTGGTCTCTCCATCTATGGTGATTGAGAGTTTTGCTGGGTATAGTAGTCTAGGCTGGCATTTGTGCTGTCTTAGTGTCTGCATGAGATCTGCCCAGGATCTTCTGGCTTTCATAGTCTCTGGTGAGAAGTCTGATGTGATTCGGATAGGTCTTCCTTTGTATGTTACTTGGCCCTTTTCTCTTACTGCATTTAGTATTCTTTCTTTGTTTAGAACATTCGGTGTTTTGATTATTATGTGACGGGAGGTATTTCTGTTCTGGTCCAGTCTGTTTGGAGTTCTGTAGGCTTCTTGTATGTTCATCGGCATCTCTCTCTTTAAGTTAGGGAAGTTTTCCTCCATAATTTTGTTGAAGATGTTTACTGGCCCTTTAAGTTGCAAATCTTCACTCTCATCTATACCTATAATCCTTAGCTTTGGTCTTCTCATTGTGTCCTGGATTTCCTGGATGTTTTGGGTTACGCGTTTTTTGCATTTTGCATTTTCTTTGACTGTTGAGTCGATGCTTTCTATGGAATCTTCAGCACCTGAGATTCTTTCTTCCATCTCTTGTATTCTATTGTTGATGTTTGCATCTATGACTCCTGATTTCTTCCCAAGGTTTTCTATCTCCAAAGTTGTCTCCCTTTGTGATTTCTTAGTTGTTTCTACTTCCTTTTTTAGTTCCTGGATGGATTTGCTGAGATCCTTCACTTGTTTGTTTGTATTTTCCTGTATTTCTTTAAGGTATTTTTGCATTACCTCTTTCAGGATTTCTTCCTGATGACCCACGTTCTCCTGCATTTCTCTGAGCGATTTTTGTGTTTCCTCCTCATGGGATTCCATCTGTTGATCCATCGTCTCCTGCATTTCTTTAAGCAGTTCTCGTGTTTCCTTTGTAAGGGCATCTAACCGTTGATTCATTTCTTTAAGCAATTTTTGTGTTGCCTCCTTATGGGCATCCGTCTGTTGACCCATATTCTTCTGCATTTCTTTATGCAAATTTTGTGATTCCTTTGTGAGTGCATCTACCCGTTGATTCATCTCGTTAAGCGATTTTTGTGTTGTCTCCTTGTGCGCCTCCATCTTTTGATCCATGTTCTCCCGCATTTCTCTAAGCGATTTTTGTGTTTCCTTTGTAAGGGCTTCTAACCGTTGATTCATGGTCTCCTGTAACTCTTTATGAGATTTATTTGTGTCCTTCTTGTGATCCTCTAATAGCATCATGAGAAGTGATTTTAAATCCAGATCTTGTCTTTCGGGTGTGGTGGGGTATCCAGGACTTGCTGCTGTTGGAGAGTTGGGTTCGGATGGTCCCACATTACTTTGATTACTGTTAGTAACATTCCTACGTTTGCCTTTTGCCATCTGGATACCTCTGGTGTTAGTTGGTCCTGCTGCCACTGGCTGTTGGTTGGACCTCCTGTGAGCCTGCAAAGCTATTTCTGCCCCCCCTGGATTACCAGGATTCCCCTGGCACCGATTTCTGGGGCCTGCCTGCTCCTGAGTGACTTTGGAGCCCTAATGTGCTTTGCCCCAAGTGATCTTATATTGGGGAGGCCTTGCACATCTAAAGGCTCAGCCTAGTGGATTCCTGGAGCAGAGGTCGCCAAAGGGAGGCTGGCAGGCTCCTGCCCTGTGCAGGGGTGTGTGGTCTCTCCTGGGGGGGGGAAGGGGCGTCCCTCTGCCAGGCAGAAGTCCCACAGCAGATCTGGCGCGCTGGTCACTGCAGATCAGCCCAGCACCTGGGAGCAGGTTACACACAAGCTGCCTGAACCCGAAGCGATATTATGCCTGTCTGTCTCTGAGCCTGGTGGTCCCAACTACCTGGTCACTGGAGCAAAGATGGCGGAGGGCACTCTCCGTGGCGCTGCTCACCCTGTGGTCACGATGGCCCGCCGATCTGGCACCCAGACGACCACAGCGCCAACCCGCCCTCGGGCACAGAAGGAAGCCCCAACAGGCCTTGTCCCAAGTGATGTTATATTGGGGGGAGAGCCTGGGTACCGGTCTCTCCAGCGCAGTCCGCGGGAACAGAGGTCGCGGAAGGGAAGCTGGCAGGCTCCCTCCCTGCGCGGGGTCCCTCCACCAGGCAGAAGGTCCCACCGCGGAACTGGCGCGCTGGTTACTGCAGATCAGCCCAGCACCTGGGAGCAGGTTACACACAAGCTGCCTGAAACCGAAGCGATATTATGCCTGTCTGTCTCTGAGCCTGGCGGTCCCAACTACCTGGTCACTGGAGCAAAGATGGCGGAGGGCAGTCTCCGTGGCGCCGCTCACCCTGTGGTCACGATGGCCCGCCGATCTGGCACCCAGACGACCACAGCGCCAACCCGCCCTCGGGCACAGACGGAAGCCCCAACAGGCCGTGTCCCAAGTGATGTTATATTGGGGGGAGAGCCTGGGTACCGGTCTCTCCAGCGCAGTCCACGGGAACAGAGGTCGCGGAAGGGAAGCTGGCAGGCTCCCTCCCTGCGCGGGGTCCCTCCACCAGGCAGAAGGTCCCACCGCGGAACTGGCGCGCTGGTTACTGCAGATCAGCCCAGCACCTGGGAGCAGGTTACACACAAGCTGCCTGAAACCGAAGCGATATTATGCCTGTCTGTCTCTGAGCCTGGCGGTCCCAACTACCTGGTCACTGGAGCAAAGATGGCGGAGGGCAGTCTCCGTGGCGCCGCTCACCCTGTGGTCACGATGGCCCGCCGATCTGGCACCCAGACGACCACAGCGCCAACCCGCCCTCTGGCACAGACGGAAGCCCCAACAGGCCGTGTCCCAAGTCGGAATTTTTTTTTCTTATTTGTTGATATACAGCTGATATAATCAATCTCACCCAAAATAAGAAACCTGGCATTCCTGTTATTTTAGAAAGCCCCCCTGTATCCTTCCAGTTTCTCTACTTACCAGGCATTATTTTCTTTCTTTTTGTGACTTAAAACTAGCATTGCTTTGGAATTATACAACTCATATTCTGTTGTGTGACTTAGTTTGTTGACCATGTTCCTCAATGCCCAGCACCTGTTCAAAAATATTTCAGTAACTTTTCATTGCTTTTTGAACTAAATATAAATTCTTGGACTGGGTGTTCTAAGCCAGCCACCATATGGTCCCAACTTTCTTATCTTGCTCCTACCACTACCTTGTATATACCAGGACAACAGAGTTTTTTTTCCAAAGTGCAAGGTTCTTCCACTTGGAACATCTTTTTGTAGCTGTTCACAGTTTTAGTAATCTTTCTCTGATGTCCCTTCTGAATACCAACCCTCCCTTTAACTCTCATCCCATCAGCAGAGTCTTACCACACAGAACACATTCTCAACCTCATTTTCAGTGTCATCTCTATCTCTACACCTTTCCCCTGAGTCCCTTCCTGCCAAAAATAGCCTACATTTTCGGCATCCTGCTGTATTTTATACTGGAGCAGCACGGGTGCTGTTTTATATGCTCTGGACTTTCGGGAAAGGAATTTTATTTTACTTACTAACTAAAGGACCTTAGGCAGATTAATCAGCTTCTCGGTGCCTTTCTCTGTAAAGTGGAGACACAAGGAACTGTGTGTGCTGGCATCACTTTGAGTTTTCAGTGTCTTAAACTAGCTGCTTCTGATGAAGGCTCAGTAAACATCTCTTGTTCTTGTAAGACGCCGTTCTACCAGTCATGTGTGTTAGTGCCTCACACCCTCAGTTACACTGTGTTTTCCCTCAGCCTGGACTTTATTTTAGAGTTTAAGCTGAATAATTTGTCCACTTAATAGTTAGCAGTATATGTGTTGAGGGAGGCTAAGAGTTATTTTTACAGAGAGAACCTTAGTGGTTTCAGATTTTATCCTGATGTCAGCTACTAATTATACCTAATCTCATTCCAGAGAGTTTTACTTACAGAATTAAATGTGGTAATGTCAGTATCTTCTTTATTGTAGGAACATGTCTGAAATCTAAATAGAATTCACACATATATGTGTGTGCATATATATATATACATACACATGTTGGGAATCTCTCTAGTTGCGACAGACTTGTCTCTCTCAAGCTCTTACCAAGCAAAGGTCATTTTTGATTCAATGAGAGATCTTGTTTTTTTCTTTATTCTTTTTTTCTTTTTTAGCTATCAATAAACTACTGGAGCCCTGAGAACTTAGGTCTTCATGTGCTGGGAAATGATCAGCTGCCCACCTGACTGCAGTCCATTTGTTTTCAATCCTAAGTAGCCTGTCTCCAGCTTCTCTTGTTGAGGAAGTTGAGGTCTGCAAATGCCATCTGTGTGTAGTGTCAGTCTGGAACAATAATTCAGGGATGCGGGGCAAGTCTTGCCTTTGTTTCCTGATATTGTGCATTGATTTCTTTGTAACTATTTCAAATGAATGAAAGCAACATTTTCTATTTTTAGTTTTTGGTGGGTGGTTGCAGACTTTAAAAAGCAACTCATCTGCAAATTCAAATTCTCATCCGCACATCTAGTTTGCTTAAAGTCAAAACACAATCATAGACATTTTAACTGAGACTGTTCCATAGTTGTCAGACCCTTTCTTGCCATAGCAACATAGTTTTTGTTTTTTATTTTCACTTTTAATAATGGAAATGTTCATCTTTAAGGCACTGTGGCCAGTCTGAAGACTTTTTTTTTTGATGAATGCCTGTAGAATTTTCTTGACTTGACATTTTTAAGTAAATAAAATTAAGTTCTGTCTGTGGAATTAATCTCTCTCTCCATTAAATGCCTCTAAAATTAGGATTAGTCTTGTTCTCTTTTTATTTCGGTATTTTCTATTTTCCATTCTCTCCCTTCTCCATTCTATTCTGTTCAATGAGTAAATTCTTTGTAAAGTAGCTTGCCCTAAAACTATTAGTTCAGGGGACTAAGGTAAATCAACAAATATCTACCGATAATACAAAAAACGAAACTATTGGGAATTCTTGATATTAATATAAACTTCACACTTATTTTATACCCCATTCTGGAAAATTGTGAAGATATTAGCATTATGAGCCTGAGATACTGGCTTTTCTTTTCTTGATATGGTTTACATTTGTGGAGGTCCCAGACTACCATGTAAACTAGTAGTTACTTGCTGTTTAAAAATGTCATCCTGGAAATGTTTATTGTGGTTAGAGCTTAATGCACGTGTTAAGACTCGACTTTCTTGTGCTTGATTAGAACTCCCTGCTCCTGGAACCGTGACACTCTAGACTGCCTTTCATTCAGCGAAGCTCTCTTCCTACAATTGAGCAGCTGTGGGGGTGGTCATGTCACTGGTACAGACGGTTGGAAGTGAGCCCACACAACATAGGATATTTTATCATTTGTATTGTGGGAGGTGGAAAAAAAAATCAGGTCTGGGAAGATGGATAACACAACATGCTTATGACTCAGTGCAGTTGGTTTATCCGCACAGGAAGTTCCTGCATGATGTACTCGTTGGTGAGGGGACTTCTGCTTGTTTTTGAGATTTGATAGTAGGGGTAATGCTGTGTAGGTGCGTGATGGGTTCTGTACTGTTTGGTGTCTGTGCAGCCACTGTTTTGTTACAAGGGAGCCATAATTATTTGAAATGGCTTCTCTGAGAACCCTAGTGAATAAGAATCCGGTAGAAGGGCCCAAACAACTAGATGACAGTTAGATCTTTGGAGCATCCTGTATAATATCAAAAATGGTTTGGTTCTGCTTCCTGTTCAGTGTGTTTAAATAGGTGTTGTGTAATAAAAACATGCCTTGCACTGGGTGGAAAAGCCCCAGTTGCTTGAGTCTACACCAATCTAAACTCAGTTCCAGATTCTTTCCTAGAGCTATGAGTTGGCATGGTGAAAGCCAAACTTTCTTTTCTCTTTGTTTTACTGCATCCCCCTAATGTCCTGTTTCAAACTCTTAAGAAACCTGTGGATCATTTTATAATGACTCCTTCTTCTAAGCTTATTTAAAGCTGTTGATTGAACTCTGCATTCTGGCTGTAGGAAAATTAGTAAAAGGAAGAGTGAACATTCTGTCTCGGCTAACTGCAATAGGAGGTACATATTGGACAGGACAGTTATGTGTGTTGTGAGGCAGCTTCCTCAGCAATTAGTATTTTATGCTGGCAATCAGGAGAATGTGGCACTGGCAGCATGGCATTTTTACGTAGCGCACAGTTCTACCACAAAAGCTTTCTGTGGAGAACTGATTCACAATGAAGAGGAAACAAATTCATGAAGTTATGCTGAGAGAACACTCAAAATGTCAAGGTTAGAATGCAAACAAAAACAAACAAAAAAAAATTAGACAAGCCAATAGGAAAGACTGGAACACGGAAGCTGGCCCTCCAGGATAATCCCAGAGACCTGGGCTAGGAGTAGGCATTGTTTTTAGCATCAAGAAATGATGGGCAGTGGTGGCGCATGCCTTTAATCCCAGCACTTAGGAGGCAGAGGCAGGCAGATTTCTGAGTTCAAGGCTAACCTGGTCTACAGAATGAATTCCAGGACAGCCAGGACTATACAGAGAAACCCTGTCTTGAAAAAAACAAACAAACAAAAAAAGAAATGAATGCTATTTATTTTTCAAATTCTTCTACTGCTAGGAAATATGATTTTATTCCTTTTCATAAAACTTTTAAGATTATCTTCTAAATTAGTCAGCATTGCACTTAAAGATTTGTTCCTCATAATCTCCAAGAGCTCTTTACCCCTAAGCATATGCTTCTAGGAAGGAGAGCTCAAGTGGTTCTTAGCTATGGCAAACAGTATCATCTTACACATCATGAAACTACTTATGGATATGGTTGAATCTAATATCTGGTATGGTCTGGCTCATCTTGTTCCGTCATGAGCTGGCAGATGGGTGTTTTGGAACATAATGTAGTGCAGTAGGTTTCCAGTTGGTTAGGGTCATTGTGCTTAGTGTGTGGAGATGCTGATGGTGGTTTTCTTGATTAAAGGGACAGGGGAACGCAGTCAGGATATGGAAGAACACAGAGTATTTTTTTTTTACAGATATACTTTTAGATATAGTTATTTAAAAATATATCTCATAAAGGCTGAAAACAAATCTCTTTTCCTCGTTCTGTTCCTGAGTACTTAGTTCCAAAGGGACTGTTCCTAAGTCTAGGCTGTGATCCTTGGAGTCTAATTGCACTCAGACTACACCATGTGTCCCTCCTCTTTTGTGATTACAAAACATACCGCCTCAGCTGATCAACCATCTTATAGATTTGGACAGTGTTCCTGGGAGAAAATTCTGTCATAGGAGCTAGAAGAACACAAGATTTGACAATAATAAGCTCTGCATATTTTAAGCAGTTCAGTGTAAGAAATCCAGGCCAGCTTTGGGCAGCACATTTATACTTAACATATTGCTGCGTCATGATTCTACATGGAATGCTCTTTGGTGAACTTTATTTTAAATACTGAGGTCCTGATCTACCATTCTAGGTTTTATTTGTTGAGTCGGGGTCACAGTAAGTAGCTCAGACTGGTCTTGGATTTGTGAGTCTCACATCTTAGCCCCCTCGTGCTGAGATTCTAAGTGAGCATCAATCACCACCTCCACTACAGTACTTTGTCAACTAGTGACATAGGAATATACATTTGGTGCAGTGGAGAGCTGATTCCTATTATGGGGGAAAAGAAGCCATTGCTCATGGAACAGATGCTGATATATTTAGAATTTCCTATTTTTGTCTCAGATAGTGTATGCAGTGTTCTTTGCCAAAAGAGGATATAGTTAACTCTGAATTGATCTAATGTTGAAGAATATTCTCTAATTTTATTGGTCAAACTTATAAAACTATACCTTGCTACATATATCATCAAAACTTTTACCTTTCTTGTGGGGGGAAACTAACCTCTACTAATTTCACTCTACAGTCTTCTCCCCTTTTCACTGTGTTGATTATCAAGGACTTCTGGGGAAATGGTTCTCAGGAGCTGCCGGATGATGTGGAGATTCTGACCAGGAAAGCCTGGCTGATATCTGTGTTAGAGTTAGTTTCCATTTAAAGGTTAGAGTCATCCTATAGTGTAGGCTTGAGTCTCTACTTCAAATTTATTGCTTCATCCCCCGCCCCACACACATACAGGGTTTCTCTGTATATATAGCCTTAGCTGTCCTGGAATTTGCTCTGTAGACCAGACTGGCCTTGAACTCAAAGGTTTACCTACTTCTGCCTCTTGAGTACTAGGTTTAAAGGATTGTGCCACCACTACCCTGCAACAAACTGTGTTTTTTCCTCATCTTTTTGAGATTAATATAATTACAACATTTCTACCTTGCCTTTTCTCTCTCCAAACACTTCCATATACTCCTCATCACTGGCCTTCAAATTCATTCATGATTGACAGAGACTACTTACTTTTTTAGCAAGTAGATTTGTTACACATTATAAATTCTCTTCTTACCAAGCTTAGCTGCTGTCTTCTTCCAGTGAAGACTGGGATGTTTGTGGGTTAAAGAATCATGAATGAGAATGGCCCCAATAGGTTCATATATTTGAATGCTTGGTCCCCAGTTGGTGGAACATTTTTGGGAAAGTGGCCTTTGGGGATTTGGGGATGTGGCCTTCCTGGTAGAAGTGTGACACTGGGGGCGGAGGGGGTGGGGCTTTGAGGTTTCAAACGACTAGAGCTATTCCCAGTGTGGTGCTTCTTTGCCCGCAACTTGTAGACTAGGATGTAAGATCTTAGCCACTACCCCAGTGCCATGCATGCCTGCCTGCTGCCATGGAACCGGCTGAAACCATGAACCCTAATAAATGTTTTCTTTTATAAGTTTCCATGGTCATGATGTCTTCCTGGTATTAGAAGATTCACTAAGACAGTCATTAAATTACCCAGACAGTGGAATGGATTTTAAAAGAGAATTAATGTTAGTGAGGAATTAATGAACACACAGAGCAGGCAGAGGATAAAGGACTGAAAACTGGTTGCTATGGGAACAATTATTTTATTGGGACATTCCCTTCAATTCTGTGTTCTCCCTATATGTTGTTTCTCATTGTACTACTACGTTTGACCTTTGGCCTGCATCTTCTTTTTTTAAATTTTTTTATTAGATATATTTTTTATTTACATTTCAAATGTTGTCCCCTTTCCTGGTTCCCCCCCTCCCCTGAAAATCTCATAAGCCATCTCCCCTTCCCCAGTCAACCCTCCCCCGCTTCCCTGTCCTGGTATTCCTCTACACTAAGGCATCAACTCTTTCCAGGACCAAGGGCCTCTCCTCCCTTTGATGTCTAACAAGACCATCCTCTGCTGCCTATGTGTCTGGAGCCATGGGTAACTCTTTGGTTGATGGTTTGGTCCCTGGGAGCTCTGGGAGTACTGGGTGACTCATATTGTTGTTCCTCCTGTGGCGCTGCAAACCCCTTCAGCTCCTTGGGTCCTTTCTCTAGCTCCTCCATTGGGGACCCTGTGCTCAGTTCAATGGCTGGCTGAGAGTGTCCCCCTCTATTTGTCATGCACTAGCAGAGCCTCCCAGGTGATAGCTATATCTGGCTCCTGTCAGCAAGTACTTGTGGATATTGATAATAGTGTCTAGGTTTTGTAACTGTATATGGGATGAATCCCTGGGTGTAGTCTCTGAATGGTATTTCCCTCAGACTCTGCTCCAACCTTTGTATCTCCTTCTGTGGGTATTTTGCTCCCCTTTCTACAAAGGACCCAAGTAACCATACTTTGTTCTTCCTCCTTCTTGGACATCATTTGATATGTGAAATGTGTCTTAGGTATTCCAAGCTTCTGGGCTAATATCCACTTATCAGTGAGTGCATACCATGTGTGTTCTTTTGTGATTGGGTTACCTCACTCAGGATGATATTTTCCAGTTCTACCCATTTGCCTAAGAATTTCATGAATTCATTGTTTTTAATGTCTGAATAGTATTCCATTGTGTATATATACCGCATTTTCTGTATTCATTCCTCCATTGAGGGACATCCAGGTTCTTTCCAGCTTCTGGCTATTATAAATAGGGCTGCTATGAACATAGTGGAGCATGTGTCCTAATTACATGCTAGGAAATCCTGTGGGTATATGCCCAGGAGTGGTATAACAGGGACCTCCTGTAGTATTATGCCCAGTTTTTGAGGAACCGCCAAACTGATTTACAGAGTGGTTGTACCAGCTTGCAATCCCACCAGCAGTGGAGGAGTGTTCCTCTTTCTCCACAAGCTCTCCAGCACCTGCTGTCTCCTGAGTGTTTGATCTTAGCCATTCTGTTCAGTGTGAGGTGAAATCTCAGGATTGTTTTGATTTGCATTTCCCTGATGACTAAGGATGTTGAACATTTCTTTAGGTGTTTCTCAGCCATTCAATATTCCTCTGGTGAAAATTCTTTGTTTAGCTCTATACTCCATTTTTTAATAGAATTATTTGGCTCTCTGGAGTCTAACTTCTTGAATTTTTTGTATATATTGGATATTAGCCCTCTGTCAGAAGTAGGGTTGGTAAAGATCTTTTCCCAATTTGTTGATTGCCGTTTTGTCCTATTGACAGTGTTCTTTGCCTTACAGAAACTTCGTAATTTTATGAGGTCCCATTTGTCAATTCTTGATCTTAGGGCCTAGGCTATTGATGTTCTGTTCAGGAAATTTTCCACTGTGCCCATGTGTTCAAGGCTCTTCCCTAGTTTCTTTTCTATTAGTTTCAGTGTGTCTGGTTTCAGTGTGGAGGTCCTTGATCCACTTGGACTTGAGCTTAGTACAAGGAGATAAGAATGGATTGATTTGCATTCTTTTGCATGGTAATCTCCAGTTGAACTAGCACCATTTGTTGAAAAGGCTATCTTTTTTCCACTGGATGGTTTTAGCTCCTTTGTCAAAGATCAAGTGACCATAGGTGTGTGGGTTCATTTCTGGGTCTTCAATTCTATTCCATTGATCTACCTGCCTGTCACTGTACCAATACCATACAGTTTTTAATACTATTGCTCTGTAGTACTGCTTGAGGTCCGGGATACTCATTCTCCCAGAAGTTATTTTACTGTTGAGAATAGTTTTCTCCATCCTGGGTTTTTTGTTATTTCAGATGAATGTGAGAATTGCTTTTTCTAACTCTTTAAAAAATTGAGTTGGATTTTGATGGGGATTGCATTGACTCTGTAGATTGCATTTGGCAAGATGGCCATTTTTACTATATTAATCCTGCCAATCCATGAGCATGGGAGATCTTTGCATCTTCTGAGGCCGTCTTCTATTTCTTTCTTCAGAGACTTGAAGTTCCTTTCATACAGATCTTTCACTAGTTTGGTTGGAGTCACACCAAGATACTTTATATTGTTTGTGACTATTTTGAAGGGTGTTGTTTCCCTTATTTCATTCTCAGTCTGTTTATTCTTTGAGTATAGGAAGGTTACTGATTTGTTTGAGTTAATTTTATATCCGGCCACTTTGCTGAAGTTGTCTATTAGTTGTAAGAGTTCTCTGGTGGAGTTTTTTGGGTCAATAGTATACTATCATATCATCTGCAAACGGTGATAATTTGACTTCTTCCTTTCCAATTTGTATCCCTTTGACCTTCTTTTGGTGTCTAATTGCTCTAGCTAGAACTTCAAGTACAATACTGAATAGATATGGATAAAATGGTAGGCATAAAAATATTTCTAAGTTGATTGAAAGTGGAATTATAAATATTTTCTGATAAAATTGAAGATTTACATGGAAAATATCTCTGATAAAATTGAAAAAATATATAAAAAATGTTAAAAATTGAATTTTTTCAGAAATATTTTCCTTGTAGATCTTCAATTTTATCAGAAAATATTTATAATTCCACTTTCAATCAACTTAGGAATATTTTTTTGCCTACCATTTTATCTGTATGGTTTTTCCATGAAATAATCAATCTTAACGTGTTTTTCTATATATTTCTTGAATTTTATCAGAATTATTTTTCTTGTAGATCTTCAGTTTTATCAGGAAATGTTTATAATTCCACTTTCAATCAACTTAGAAATATTTTTATGCCTACCATCTTATCTGCAATTTTCCATGAAAATCTTCAATTTTAACATGTTATTTTATATTTTTCTACAATTTTATCAGAAATATTTTCCATCTAAATCTTCAATTTTATCATAAAATGTTTCTACTTCTGTTTTCAATTAATTTAGCAATGTTTTTATGTCTACCATTTTACCCTTTAATTTTCCATGAAAATTGTCAATCTTAATTTGCTATTCTATGTATTTCTTAAATTTTGTCAGAATCATTTTCCATGTAAATCTTCAATTTTATCATTAAAAAAAAGAATAGGAGAGAGAGGGCAGCTTTGCCTAGTCCCTGATTTTATTGTGATTGCTTCAAGTTTCTCTCCATTTAGTTTGATGTTGGCTACTGGCTTGCTGTATATTGCTTTTACTATGTTTAGATATGGGCCTTGAATTCCTGATCTTTCCAAGACTTTTAGCATGAAAGGATGGTGAATTTTGTCCAATTCTTTTTCAACATCTAATGAAATGACCATGTGTTTTTTTTCTTTGAGTTTGTTTATGTAGTGGGTTACATTGATGGCTGTATATTGAACCATCCGTCCATCCCTGGGATGAAGCCTACTTGATCATGGTTAATGATCATTTTGATGCATTCTTGGATTCGGCTGGTAAGAATTTTATTGAGTATTTTTGCATCAATATTCATAAGGGAAATTGGTCTGAAGTTCCCTTTCTTTGTTGGATCGTTGTGTGGTTTTGGTATTTGCGAAATTGTGGCTTCATAAAACGAGTTGGGTAGTGTTCCTTCTGTTTCTATTTTGTGGAATAGTTTGAAGAGTATTGGTGTTAGGTCTTCTTTGAAGGTCTGATAGAATTCTGCACTAAAACCATCTGGTCCTGTGCTTTTTTTTTGTTTGGGAGACTTTCAATGACTGCTTCTATTTCTTTAGGGGTTATGGGACTGTTTAGACAGTCTATTTGATCCCCATTTAATTTTGGTATTTGGTATCTGTCTAGGAAATTGTCCATTTCCAGTTTTGTTGAGTATAGGTTTTTGTAGTAGGATCTGACGATTTTTTTGGTTTTCCTAAGTTTCTGTGGTTATATCTCCCTTTTTGATTCTGATTTTGTTATTTTGGATACTGTCTCTGTGTCCTCTGGTTAATCTGACTAAGGGTTTATCTATCTTGTTGATTTTTCTCAAAGAACCAGCTCCTGATTTTGTTGATTCTTTGTATTGTTCTTTTTTTTTTTCTACTTGCTTGATTTCAGCCCTGAGTTTGATGATTTCCTGTCTTCTACTCCTCTTGGGTGTATTTACTTCTTTCTGTTCCAGAGCTTTCAGGTGTGCCATTACATTGTTAGTGTATGCTCTCTCCAGTTTCTTTTTGGAGCCACTCATGTCTATGAGTTTTCCTCTTAGTACCGCTTTCTTTGTGTCCCATAAGTTTGAGTATGTTGTGCCTTCGTTTTCATTAAATTCTAAAAAGTCTTTGATTTCTTTCCTTATTTCTTCCTTGACCAAGGTATCATTGAGTAGAGCATTGTTCAGCTTCCAAGTGTATGTGGGCTTTCTTTTGTTTTTGCTGCTATTGAAGACCTCCCTTACTCCATAGTGATCTGATAGGAGGCATGGGATTAGTTTGATCTTCTTATATCTGTTGAGGTTTGTTTTGTGACCAATTATATGATCAATTTTGGAGAAGGTACCATGAGGTGCTGAGAAGAAGGTATATTATTTTGATTTAGGATGAAATGTTCTATATATATCTGTTAAATCCATTTGGTCCAAAACTTCACTGTGTCTCCGTTTCGTCTGTGTTTCCCAGATTGGTCCATTTTGGAGAGTGGAGTGTTGAAGTCACCCACAATTATTGTGTGAGGTGCAATGTGTGCTTTGAGCTTTAGTAAAGTTTCTTTTACGAATGAGGGTGCCCTTGCATTTGGAGCATAGATGTTCAGAATTGAGAGTTCTTCCTGGTGGATTATTCCTTTGATGAGTATGTAGTGTGCTTCCGTGTCTTTTTTGATGACTTTTGGTTGAAAGTCAATTTTATCAGATAATAGAATGGCTACTCCAGCTTGTTTTCTGGGACCACTTGCTTGGAAAATCGTTTCCCAGCCTTTTTCTCTGAGGTAGTGTTTGTCTTTGACTCTGAGGTGCATTTCCTGTATGCAGCAAAAATGCTGGGTCCTGTTTACCTATCCAATCTGTTAGTCTATGGACCTGCATCTTCTATATGTACTTGAGTGTCACTCTTCCTTTCACACACAAATGTTCCTCTCTGCATACTTTTCCTTTCATTCAAATATAGCTGATTTGGCTGTTTTAATGAATCATATTTTGCTCTAAAAATAAGAAAATCCTTTTCTGTGAACTGCTTATGCATACCTTTGATAAGCAGCAGATGGCCTTGTCCCTATCTACCTTCTGTTACGGTGAATGGACACTATGGCTCATGTCAATTAGAAGCAATCCGTCTCTTGCCTCAAAGCTCTGGAGATGGGAAAGTCCAAGACTAAGAGATGTCTTGTCAAGGGAGTCTTAAATCTTGTGACATCCCATCACAGAACATGGTTGGCAGAGACTGAGAGAAGATGTAGGTTCATCTTGTGATTTTAAATCAGGACAGTTAACCAATATGATAGGGGGATTAATTCATTCTTGGGGTCAGACTTCCTACCACTCAATCACCATTAACAGTCTTTCTAATGAAGTCTGTCAGAATGCCTATGACACTTCAATATATATTTTAGAGGAGATGCAGCACTCCACATGTCTGTGCCTCCATCCCTGGAATCTGTAGACATGTTAACACTGAATAGCAGAAAGTTAGATGGCCATAAGGAATCCATGTACTGACTTTAAAATAAGAGGTCTTTCTTAGGTCATCCAGGTATGATCTTAGGTCGTCAATGTAATTTTGAGAGTTCTTAAATGAGGACTGGGAAAACCGAGGTCAGAGTCATAGGATTGAGAATACAACCTTCTTTTGCTGCCTTTGAATTTGGAAAAGGATCATTAGCCAAGAGATATTGATGGCTTCATAGAACTTTTTAGAAATACTATTCTGTAAAGTTCCTGTACATAGTTTCTTTCTCCTTTAGCTAACCCAAGTGAGAGGTCTCAACTCTGGGGGCTGGAGAGATGGCCAATGATTAAGAGAGCCTATTGCTCTTCCAGAAGCAATTCTGTTTCCAGCACCCATGCTGGGTGCGTCAAAATCACCTGTTACTCCAGCTCCAGAGGACCTAATGCCTTCTTCTGCCCCTGCACATGTATGACAGACACAAAGATCTAGATATGAATACAAATAAAAAAATCTTTAAAATCTTTTTCAGTTTGTATTTTTAACTTCATTTAGTTTTCTTTTTAAAAATGTGCTTTAAAGAGATGTAGATACTGCCATTTTCTTGTAAAAAATAGCTTCAAAGTAGTCTTTAAGCAACTATAGTGTGATCTTTTTAAAAGGAACTCTTGATTGCTCATGCACATTTCTATGACTGAACATAATATTTGTACAAATGGAGCCATCATTTGTGAGCTTAGAATTTTGCTAAATATTACTAAACTACTTGAAAGAACTCCTCCAGTTTTTATTGTTTGTAGTCCAAATCTTGGATAGATTGCACCTTTATTTTGAATTACAATGAAAAGTATAAGACAGAGATAAAGATCTATCTTTATCACTTTTTAAATATAATACCAAATGTTGTGACATTGCAAGGAAAGACTCTCATTCGTCCAGCTGGTCTGGGCTTTGGGAACTCCATGGTTCTCCTGGCAATGCTGAAGGTGGATGAGGCACTCTGCCATGCCCTGCTGACTAGTTTCTGTGGGATAACTGCATAGTCACGATAAAGGGAGCGAAGCCTCATGATATCCAACCTTGTCTTTTACCCTATTTGTGATATAGATACACACAGAAACACAGTACTAAGCTAGAGTGTAGGGTTTCTGTATGAGTTTTATTCCTTTGGCGGCATACAACTTGCCTTTAGAAGTGGGTGTAGACATATGCATGTCTTGATTTTGTAAGAACAAATGAACCAAGACTCCGAATCAGAAAAATCCTGTTGCATTTATGGAGTCCGTTGGACCCCCCTCCCCCCTCCCCCGTAGAACACACAGAACATGGAGTCTCTAACAAAACTATCATCAGAAATGCACGGCAGTGCCTGCTGTACCTAACTTTTACCAATTCTACAAATTAACATGCTTTCAAAAGTGTCAGTTCCCTATCGCCTACCCGTGAGGTGTTAGGAAGATCCCACAGATTTCCCTCCCACAGTGAAGACATGAGTGTACAGCAGGCATGATCCAATTAATCTATCAGAAAACAGCTTCTCTTTCAACCTTTTTCTAATTAGAAATCAGACTGAACATTCAATTAGCATTTAAAACCTTTTTGTTGGTTTGCATCATGGATAATAATTTCATTGTCACATTTTACCCCTTGATTCCTCCGCCTTGGTTTGCTAATGCCTTCCATCCCAGCCAGTCCCCCTTGTGATGTCATCCACCTGTGCGCATCACCTAGTGAGTTTCCTTAGAGTTGCTTCCCTAGGCTTCTGTGAATGAGGTGTCGTTTATTACCGGAGCATGAGCATCCAGTGGCTATAGACATGAAGAAAATGGCTCCCTGCCCAAACAACCATTAACCACGTGGAGATCTTTCAGAGACTCATTTACCAGTGTTTAAATTGGTACTTAATTTTTAGGTTGCTTTATTAATGCATATAATAGTTTACTTTATGTTAAGAAGATAACTTTTTTTCTGACATGAATTTGAAAATACATTTCTAGAGTTTGTCTTTTGGCTCTGGCATTTTTATCAGCTGTAGACATATTTAATATCTATATAACCAGCTTTATAGCTGTTGCTTGTGGCTTTTGATTTGCATCTTACCACCAAGGCTCAGGTTTTCTCTAAAATTAAAGGCCCATAAACCCTCTCTTCTTAACTCTTCCTGCCTGCGTTTTCTCAGTTTTCCTTTTGAGTCTTTGATCTAGAAATGTTTTTTTTCCTCTTTTTCTGAAAAATCTATAGCTTTTCTGTTAAATATATAACATCCTTTATTATTTATAACCTGTGTGTTCTTTCATCAGGCTGTTAGTTAAATAATTCTTTTTTTAGTTTTGAGAATCCTAGCACAACTATTTACAAGTAGGACAAATAATGTTTTGAGCATCATTTCAACACACACACAGAAAAATCATGTTGTTCTTTCAGAATTACTGCATTAGGGCTAAAAGTATATGTCAAGGTAGAGTGCATGGGTAACATGTCAGAGCCTCTGGTTCCATTCATAAGACTGCCAAGAAATAAAAAGCATTGATGTAGTAATTCATAAAGAATTAAACAGACATTCAAGACTGAGCTTTTGTTGAGTCATCAAATCCTGGCTGTAATAACTCTGGGGCGCCCTAGTGTTTGCTAGCTTTCTACTTAGGGTTGGCTAGAGCAATTCAGTGTGTGTGTGTGTGTGTGTGTGTGTGTTCACTCAGTATGGTGGTTTTGGTTTTAACTTTTTTTTTCTTGTTGGTTTTGTTAAGACAGGGTTTTCCTGTGTTTCCCTGGCTGTTCTGGAACTTACTTAGTAGACCAGAATTCAGAGAATTTGCCTCCCAAGTGCTGGGATTAAAGGAGTGTGTCACCTCCACCCAGCTTGGTCTTAACTTTTAAACTTAATTTTCCAGTCTAATTATAATGGCACAATAATTGTGCTGTATGGTCTTAGTGTTGCTTGAATCTGGCGTTGATAAAAATGACGACCAATAAAACAATCATTAGTATGCATTGCTGGGACATCTGTGACATTTTTTTCTATTTTCCTATTGTATCTTAATGAAATTCTGTTCTATTTGAAAAAGTCATGTTTAAGACAAATTGTCAGGTCAAACAATTTTTCTTGATTAAATATTCATTTTCTCCTTGATAATGACCTCATATTCCTAAGTCTGTAAGACTTCTCAGAGGAAGGTAGGGTATTTCTTGTGCTGTTGAATTGCTGTTAGCCTATTAAGGCTTGTCAAAATATCATCATTGTGTCCCTGATTGCTGCCTCAGCCCAAGGTACCATTTCCCTGAGTCATGCAGAGGTGCTCTGAATGGTGTCGCCCTGTACCTTTCCTTGCCTACCCACAGAGCATCCATTAACCAGATGAAGGCTTTTCCAGCTCCAGGCAGACCTATGAGTTAAAGCACCCAAAGAACCTGATTCCATTACCTCTTTCATGCTAACTTCCACCTAAGTCCCTCTTTCGAGCTTGCTTGGTGTTTACTATGTTGTGGGCCATCTTGCCTTTCCTTACATCACTCCTCATTTTTCTATTTTCAAAGTACAAAGTCCTCAAGTGTTAATGAAGAAGTAAAGCCACTTCAAGCAAATATATGTTGTTATTACAAGACTTTATAGGGGAGTTCGTGTAAGTGTTTCTGTTCAGATGGAAGGGTATCCTGGGACTCAGAAGCCCAGGAGCCATACAGCTCTGAGGGGAGAAAGTATCCCAATGGAAGAGCGTCCTGAGACATGAGGTCCAGGAACCATACAGCTCTGAGAGAAAGCTCCCTCAATAGAGGCATTGCAGCTCCCAGCGAGGGTATCCCCAGCTGAGCTGAGGAGCTCAGGAGCCTCAGCCCTGCTCTACCTCTCTTCTTCTTTTCATTGTTTCTTGGCATCTTTCGATGAGAGAGTCACCAGGCAGGAAATGTCATAAAAGAAATTCATTGGATGGTTCAGGGTGTGGAGGGATGAATCCAGGGATGGCTGCCCTCTGCTCCAGGGAGTGGACAGCAGGAAATTGGACAAAGGGCAGGGCTTATATAGGATTTTTTTTTGGGGGGGGACACCTTTTAGGACAGAGGTTTCCAGATTAAGGATTGATTGGGCTGGGCAGTGGTGGTGCACGCCTTTAATCCTAGCACTTGGGAGGCAGAGGCAGGCAGATTTCTGAGTTTGAGGCCAGCCTGGTCTACAGAGTGAGTTCCAAGACAGCCAGGGCTATACAGAGAAACCCTGTCTTGAACCCCAAACCCCCACAAAAAAAGGATTGATGGGATTATTTCAAGTCCCAAGCTTGGGGGGGGGGTTCAGGGATTGGTGGGTTTTTCTGTTAATAGATTGGTGGGTTTTCATGCCCAGGGTTTGGTAGATTTTTGTGGGAAGCTCAGGGATTGGTGGCTTTTTTCACCTCCCCCCTTTTTTTCCTGCATGGGGCCAATATGTTAGGATGGGAAGCCATTCCCAGCTGCAGGTGGCTTTGGCTGATGTGCCATCTCTGTGGAGGTACACAGGGAGGCTGGAAAGGAGATGTTGGCACTGTGGACAACTCCTGCAGGACAGCAGCCTTTGTGGTATTTCACAACGGCTGTAGACTAAAGCAGGAAACCTGCTTCTGTGACTGCTGCAGGCTGAGATATATGGTGCTACCATTTTGACAGGAACCACCATTTTAACAGGAACCACCATTTTGACAGCTCCTGTAAGGGCATCTTATGAGGCAGTAGGCTGGGACGGGAAGGACGGGAAGGACTAGCCACCACTTTGAAGGCTTTGCAGAGTATAGCTTATGGACGACAGTTAGTGTTTTGCATTATATAGTCATATCTAAATTATATTGAATAAATTGAATAGAAATGCCAAGACAGTCTAAGTACAGCCAATTCTTCCATTCACCCTCCTCACTACACACACACAAGGAGAAGCCATTTGGAGTTCATTTTCTTGTTCTGTTTTGAGATACAAGATCTGATCATATATTTGTTACTCTTAAAGATTAATTTTGACTGTATGTAGAAGTACAAACTCTGAGCAAGGTCAGCTTGTCCCTTGGCAGTCCATTCCTGGAGTTTACCTTTGTCTTCTTTCATACTCTTGGACAAAAGTTTCCAACATTCTGCATTCCACTTGCTATTCTTCTTAGCACATGTTTCTTTAGAGCAATATAACGTTATTGCAGGGCATGTGGAGTAACAGGATCTGGTTTCTTGGGTGCTTTTGTTGAGGGTTTCTTCTTTCCATAAGGGGCTTCTGACAACATATTGGTGGATATCATCTTCTTTAGAGAGACTGAAGAAATAAAGAGCTAAGGCTGAAATTTTTGAACATTCAAATAAAGAGGAGTTAGAAATGGTTTCCGTTAGAATAGGAAACAGTTGGAACCTGAGAGTAGTGTGTGCATGTGCGCGTGCATCAGAGATTTGCTTATGTTTTTGCATGTGTACATATGTTACTATCATGTCTTTCTGATAGTGATCCCAAGTACATCTTTGGTTGCTGAACTGAGCATATAACATTTAGATAGAGGAAGAACTGGGAAGGGAGAGGCACACATAATTAAGCCGTTAGGTCAAAGTGTGATAGGGCCCAGTATCATCTCAGTTCTGGCTAGGTACTGTGGTCCCTCGGTATTTATGCTTGTTCTGTGTAGTGGTCCCTAGGTATTTATGCTGTCATCGCTTAAGGGGACTTAGTCTGATTAATCTGCTTCCTATGAAAAGATCACCTTTGGTCTAAGTTATAGCCTCATCTGAGAAATAATCTGCCATGGGGAGTTGAATTTTCTAGATGTAGTGCAAACTATAAAAGAGAGTACTTGGTGGCTACTTTGCATTAATTAAACTTCTGTGCCATTAACTTTGTAGATTTTTGCATAATATTAGATAAAATCCAGACACACAGCTCTATACATTCATAGGTACAGATATAGGTTACTAAGTATATTAAAATTTTCTTAAAATAGTTGTTTATAAAGTAGTCATTAAAAGACTTTACCATAAATATATACTTAAATGAACTGTGACTTTGTTAAGTCCCAGTTTCCTAAGTAGTCAAAGCCTGTAAAAAGTTAACAAAACCCCCAGCAATTATATTAGCAAAGCATAAAATCATATTCTGATTGCCAGTGCTTCACAGCGGTTATTAGAACAGAACAGTATTTTTGAAGAATATTTGTAGTGAAATAGTTTTTTTTTCCTTCATATGCCACATACTGATTGTGGTTCCCCCTCCCTCCACGCTTCCCAGTTCCTTCCCACCTCCCTTCCCATGTGGAGACACTCCCTTTCTGTCTCCCTTTGGAAAGTAAACAAGCTTCTAAGGGGTAATAATGCAAAAAAAATTTAATAAGATAAAACAAAAACTAATGCTTTGCAATTCGACAGGATCAACAAGGAAAAGAGCCCCAGAGAAGACACAGGAATCAGAGACCCACTTGCTTTCATGCTCTGTAATCCCATAAAACACTAAACCGGAATCCATACCATGTAGGCAAAGGACCTGGTGCAGGTCCTGCAGCCCTGTGCATCCTGGGTCCGTCTGCGAGTTCAGTGAGCTGTGATCATGCTGATTTAGAGGATTTGGTTTTCTTGGTGTCCTCCGTCCCCTCTGGCTCTTATATAGATTAGAGTAATGTTTTTAAGAGCTTTTTTGTTGCTTCAGACAGTGACTTATGTTCTAGTTTGACATCAGTAGATTAAATTTTGAACTTAGAAAATCTATTAGGTAGGTTTTCTATTTGCAACTTTTTACAAAATTTCAGGTATAGACAAAATTGTTTCTTAAAAGATACTTTAAAATGTTTTTTTAACATTTTTTTAAGTTGAAACGTGATCAGTTCCTTTTATGTTTTCTGTGTGTAGAATTGTATACGCTAATTAAAACTTTCACTCTAGCTAATCTCATTCTCAGCAAATGTGCAGGAAGAAAGCTGTCCTAAACTTTCCTGTGTGTTGGAAATTTATGAAAACACATTTGTCAGTGGTTCCAAATACACTGTTACATGAATTAGTTCCTGACAAGTTGTCCTCTGTCCTTGTCAGAAGACTTAATAGGTGGGCAATAATTAAAAGATTTAGATTATATCCATGAAATGGGAAATCTGGATGTGTGTTAGCTAATTTACCATTGGGATTCAGATTTGGAACTTGTAAGATTACACTGAATGTTTACACTGTGCAAAAGCCATGCCAAGAAAAAATACAGAGGCAGCATCAATTTAACAGAAGCATTTCAAAGTTATAGATTTATTTTCTCCGTTTCGCAGTCATTAGCATAATTATAGGCGAAACAAGATGCGATTCAGTTCAGGAAGACACTGTGTATAGCTGTTAGAGGTTCAATAGTGGAAAGGAGGGGAGTTGTTTCCGCCTTCCTGAATCTTGTCTTTAGCCCTCATGTCATCCGAAAGACTTTCTCTGATCCCTCAAGGAGATCAGAGATCAGTTATCCTCCACCTCCACACCTTGTTTGGTAAGACTATGTTTTGCATATCTACATCTTGTCTGTTTACCAGTTACACCATATGCATGTAATGGCCTATTTTCTCAGCACCAGTTATTCTAAAGGCCTTCCTTGTCCCAATATGCATCTTGTCTTGGTTAAGTCAGTTTGTTCTAAATATATGTGTTTATTTCTTTACTGTCTGTTCTGTTTAATACTGGTGCTAAATTGTTTTGGTCACTGTTGCTCATGGTGCATTTTGAAATTGAACATTGTGATCTCTTTTGCATAAGTTTATTTCAACTATTCAAGGTATTTTGTAGTTCCATTTGAATTTTGTAATGGTTTTCATATTTGTATGAAGAATATCAATGGTATTTTGATAAGGATTGCATTAAATTGTAAGTTATTTTGTGGGATTTGGATATGTTAACAACGTAAAATTTTGCAGTTCTTACTTATGGTATCTTTACTCTGTGTGTGTGTGTGTGTGTGTGTGTCTTCTTCAGTTTCTCTCCCCAGTGTTTTATAGCTCTCCTTGTAAAATCTTTGATTCTTTTTTTTTTTTTTTTTTGGTTTTACGAGACAGGGTTTCTCTGTGTAGCCTTGTCTGTCCTGGAACTCACTTTGTAGACCAGGCTGGCCTCGAACTCAGAAATCCTCCTGCCTCTGCCTCCCAAGTGCTGGGATTAAAGGCGTGCGCCACCACCGCCCGAAAATCTTTGATTCTTTAATCTTATTTCTAAATGTTATATACTTTGTAGATATTATAGAGTTGTCTTCTTGATTTCTTGTGAACTAGTTCAGTATATAGAAAAATAATTTTTGTGTGTTGATATGTTACTTTATTGATTTCTTTTACTTTGTTGAGTTCGATTATCAGTCCAAACAGTTTTGTTTACTTGCAGAGTCCCTAGATTTTTCTCTATTTAACATTATGCCAGGCTGGAGCTATTGTCCAGTAGCAGGGCACCTTTGCAACAGCTTGGGCAAGGTTTTGTGTTTGTTCCCTAGCACTGTCCCTTCATCCTCCACCCAAACGATGATCTCATCTCAAAATGGGTAGGTTGCCTTCCTCCACTTCGAAGTGTTTATCATTAGGCTTCAAATACAAGGCATGCACTTCTTATATTATTGATTTGATATGAATTTTTAAAAGCTGAAACTAAACCTTAGGAGTTCAGGAGATGACCTGTTAAATAAGAGCACTTCTGTCACCAATTTGGGGACAAAACTGGTCACAAAGTTACTTCAGCACTGGGGTGGGGCAGTGCAAGACAAGTGGATCCTGAGAGTTGTCTGGTCAGTTTAGCCAGAACAGTGACTGGAATGGAGATGTTGTCCCATGTAATAAGGCAGAGAGTGATAGAGGAGGGAACCCAAAATCCTGATCTCGATTCCAAATGTGTGTGCACAGGTGTGTGCTTATACACAATGGTGTATGTCCTCCCCACCCCTACCCCCCCAAAAAAATCAATAAAACAAGCCTCTAAGCCTTAGGGAGAGCTGTAATATTGGTTCACCTGTCTTGCATTAGGGCTTTTCCTAATAAGACACTGTTTGTTTAGGCTGTAACATGTTTATATTCAATTAGATGGCGTCAAATGACCAAACAATGGTAGTTAGTGGAAGACCTCTAACATTAACTGGAAATGATATTTTAAACCAATACATAATCAACTGAAGAATAACACAAAGCTGTCTTTACCCTTCAAAAGAGAGTGATACAGTAGAGTTAAACGATCTGAGTTCTATTATAATATCAAATATGACCTCAGACCTCTCATATTAGCTCTCTGAAACAAACTATGACTGTTGCAAAGGTTAAAAATCAAGTTCTCTTCCTTCCTTTTTAAGTTCCTTTTTTAGTTTTTGTTTGTAAGGAAAGATTTATTACATTTATTTTTTGCACATGCATGTGTGTGTCTGTGAGTTAGCCACATGCGTGTGAGTTCCTGGAGTTAGAATTACAGGAAGTTATGAACCATCTGATATGGATTCTGAGAACTGAGCTCAGGTCCTCTGGAATGAAGTACGTGCACTTAAATGTTGAAACATCTCTCCACTTCTATTTTCCCAAGTTTTGATATCATCTGTAAAGTTTCAACCCCCTCTTCTTCCCTCTTTTTACTCCCTTCCCCCATCTTTCTTGTTTTTGTACACAAAAACTTGGAGAGAATGACTTTTATGGTGCTTTGAATAGGAATGACCCCATAGACCCATGTGTTTGAATGCTTGTCCTTAGGGAGTGGCAATATTAGGAGGTGTGGCCTTTTTGCTTGAGCTGTGATCTTGTTGGAGGAAGTGTGTCACTGTGGGGGTGGGCCTTGAGGTCTCAGATGCTTAAGCTCAGACTCAGTGGCACACTTCTTTTCCTCCTGCCTGCTAATCCAGTTGTCGAACTCTCAGCTCCTTCTCTAGCACCATGTCTGCCTGGATGCTGCCATGTTTCCTGTCATGATGCTAAGTGACTAAACCTCTGAACTGTAAGCCAGCTCCAATGAAATGATTTCCTTTATGAGAGTTGGCATGGTCATGGTGTCTCTTCACAGCAATGATACCCTAACTTAGGCAACTTTGAACTCTATTTTCCTCCTGGTCCTAACGCCTAAGTGCTGAGCATATACTACAGGTATATGCTGCCACCAGACTCTACCTTTCTTCTTCTTTTTTTATTGTTTTCAAATGTAAGAATCAAGAATATTGAATAATTTGTGTGAATGAAAAGCCAGAGATCTATCTGTATTTGTTTTGGAGACTAGAGTTTTCTCTGGCCATTCAGCTATCTATCTAAATTAAGATAGAAAAAATCAATAGTACATTTTCTTTTGGTACAAGAGCATTTATTTCACCACAATTTACATGATGGTATTTTTATTTGAGTATGTCCCAGTGAAACGTAAACATTTGGCTCTTCAGGTCGTCAGACACTAGCACTGCACTTGCTTGGTAATCATGCTCTAATGTGTGAGGACCCATTGTTCTGTATGCCTACCGGTTGTTAATGGAGACCACTCCTTCATGACTTGAAGGCTGAACTTAGGTTAATGTTAGTGTGATGGAATTGAGTACAGTTCTTAAGAGGAAATGAGAACATCATCAAAAAGAAAAGCTTGTAATTATAAATCTAGTTTCATATTCATTTTCAGCATTTTTATGAGAAATCAGAAATGTAGAAAAATTTCATTCCATTTTCAAATCAATAGGTTCTCCAGTTGTTCACTTGACAACTTCTGTGTGATGAAATATTATAATTTCTACTTTCAGATGGGTTAGTATTTAAAAGGAAAAGAAAGTTCAATAATAAACGTTTTTCTACCCATCTCACACATGCTAGAATGAACACAAGTCATAGCAACGTTGTCGTCATTCAGTCCTGTGGGTATGAATATGAGTGCACGGTGTATAAGTAATACGTGCCAATTTCTGGCATTTGTATGTGTAGCATGGAATCTCTTTTATACTGATATAGAATCCCCGGAGTTTGGACTAAGTCACTTCACAGGCACTTTTCATCTAAGTTGTGCCACCACTCACAACTGCTGTGACTTTTGATATTAAATCAAAATTTTACACACCAACTGATTTTCCTGATGTGTTTTAATGTACAATTTGATATTGAACCTTAGGTTTCCACCAGTCTCTGGGATTTGCTTAAGAATTAAAATTTTATTTGGAAATTTCATTCCCATTTGATTAGCATAGTCACTTGACATGAGTGTAGTAGGAATCTACTCTATCGTGTAGAGTGGCGTTTGTGCACAGGAGAGATGGACAAAATCAGTTGAAGCAGGAGATGCAGAGAAGGCGAGCAGCATACCATGCATCCTCAAAACCACTACATCAGGGAAAGGCCTCTAATTCTGGCATGGCAACTGATTTCCCTCTACCACATATGTAAATCCAGCAGTGTGAGGAAAACCTTGCTTCCTTCTATGTATATTTGTAGGTAAAATTGGTGAAGGACCTTTAATATGTTCTTTTTGACATAAAGGCTGGACATCAAAATAAAATTACAGGTTGTTATATATAACATTCTTGCACAATGGGCATATATATGAGTCTGGTCAGCCTCAAAGGGCCAGATGTAAATGGAAAGTCCAAGAATCTAGTAGTTACTCAGTTCCACAAGCTTGCTGTCTCTGCTGCTCTTTTGTATCTAATGGAATCCCAAAGAAGTAGCTCCAGTGCCAGTGAAGGAATGGATGCTAGTAAGGCAAGGGCATGCAGACAAAAAGCAGCATAGTCTTCCTTCTCCCGTGTCTATATAGACTTCCAGAAGAAGGTGTGGCCAAGATTAAAGATACGTCTTCCTTTCTAGATACAGATCATAGATGTGTCCTCCATTTCTGGATTGTAGTTCATTCCAGATATAGTTGACAACCAACGATGGCTATCATACCAACTAATATTCCACTTTATGAATATATTTATTTATTCTTTTATCTGTTTCTTGATACAGACTTGGCTCTGTGCACATTTTAGCCATTTGTAAAAATAAAAGTGCTGCTATAAAAGAGGGTATCCAATGTATTTCTTTAAATCTGTGGTTTGGAGGTTTTGTTTGTTTCTGTTTTTCCAGACAGAGTCTTTCATCAAACTTGAAGTAATCCCCTGCCTTCACTTCCTGAGTGTTGGAATTGCAGGTCTGAGCTCTGTGTGGCCAATACCTTGATTTTGGATATAGACCTAGTTTTAGGGTTGCTATGGTGATTGTGCCCTTATTTTTGGAACAACCAATATTCATTACTTTTACCACTAAAACAAACAAATGGACAAAACAATTAATTTGCATGAGGGGATATGCAGTTAGTAAAATAAACATGAAAATATTTGTTAAGTCTTGATTAAGGCTATTGCTTGAATTTATAGCACATAAAATTATTTTGTAATTGACAAAGCATGAGCAACTTACATTGACAAAATTGCAATAAAATTTGTACACTATTTGATAAACAAAACCAGGAAGGTCTTTTGTTGCTAGCAGAAAAATGAATAAAGTCTTTTGGAATAAGGAGCAGACAAAAATGTAGGGAATGGCTTTAGAAAGTGTCCAAATCCTTTGGCTCACTAGTTCCATTTGTAGGAATTACACCAAGGAGATGTATATAAACACAGTGAGCAGACTCTCTGTCCTCAATAACAAAGCATTGGAAAGAACCCCAGTGTTCACAGAAAGGGAGCTGGTACACTAGTGATGCTCACCAACCTGACAGTATAATTGCATCATTAAAGTGAAAAGGATGGAGACTAGATACTTGGAAAATACTTTCAGGGATAACATTCAATAGGATAGAACCTGTGATGTGATTTCAAGAATGCTGTTTATCTGAAAGCCATTAAGCAATGAAGCGATTTCATTAAGAAGACACTTTACAGGGGAATTATGGATAATTAAAATAATGTTCAGTGTAATAGTATTTCTCTATTAATAACATGAAAGGAAATCTAATTTTTGCACTTAGGGCATTTTGCACATTGAAAGCAATATGAAGTTTGTGAGAAATGGGAGACTTCAGGTCCCTGAGGTGCGTGGGATGTAGGGAATCAACAGATTGGTCCTTTGTCTTTGTGCATACTGTTCCTATTGCAGTTTTGCCCTGAGACTCTAAAGTTGGAAACGAGGTGGGGGAGGCAGTTGTCACAAGATTCAACCCACTGGCCCAGCGCTATCTCCAACCTGCTTGTTGAGCTTATTTGAACTCTGGTTTCTACGCTGTTTGTGTACGAAATGTAAATGAAGAATTGAAGAATAGGAGGTTACTTGCAAAAAGCAATTCACTCAATGCCCAAAGATAAAATAGATACCCAAAGTATGGAACAATCTAAATCCCTAAGTGGCAAGGAAAAAAACTTCATGTAAATGCTGCACCTCTCATAAAAGGCTAGTTGAAGCCTTTGTGCTTATGCTGAGAAGGTATGACAAAGTACAGACTGAATTAGTAATGAGAATGGGAGGGAGGGACCTGCAGTCACTGAAAAGGAAATGCTAGGGGGTGGCATTGGTACTAAGAGAACCTGTGCAGCCTTGGCGGTGCTAGGAAAAGAGAATAATATCATACTACTCACTAGGGGATTAAACGCTGTAAGACAAGGCTTGGGAACATGAACGCAGTTTCAGAATAAGTTTCTGGTTCAGTCTGAGTCAGTGGATAATTTGTTCCTCATTGATTTTTGGTGTCTGTGTATCAGTCAGCATGACCTGCCATAACACAAGGCCGTAAATTGAGAGGCCCAGACTCCAGGAATTCATTACTCAGTAAATGAAGGCACCTAATGTGGGGACATTAAGGAGGCTGCAAAGTCGGAGATGAAAATGTCAGCTGATCTGATTCGCTGGTGAGGATCTGATTTGTGTGTCAGCCCCTTGTGACGGGTTCACAGTGGGTGGGGGAAGAAAGTCCCTCATGTCTCTTCTTATGGGGACACCAATTGCACCCCGAGACTCCCTATGTTCTTATCTAGTTCTAAATATCCACCAAAGGTTCCATCTCCAAATGTTGTATTGGGGGTTTAAACTTAAACAGAGTTTAGAGGTGATAGTGCTTTTCTAGATAGGACCCTATATTACGAGTTCCAGCTCATGAGCAGAGAGCTCATGCTAATGGTGTTGTATGTGAAGTTCAGAAGTGATAACCAGTTACGTTTTGATCACTATAATAAATTCAATCAGACCTTAGAGCAACAGATGGAATGCATTTCAGTGAGCCCACTTGCTGATAGATTGTTAAGTAATAGCACACATTTGGTTCTTACGTGAATTCTTTCTCCTTTTCTAGAACATTGATATATTTAACATTGCAAACTTTCTACGATAGTGTATATTTGTTTAGCCTCCTCAAAAGATAAAATTACAATGGTTTATCCCATCAAATTAGACTTAGGAAGAAGTCAAGGTTGGACTAGGGTTATAGTTGTGTGATAAAGATTTGTTTCTGGATTTGATCTCTAGCAAAACACCACAAAACAACAAAACAAAGAACAAAACCAAACCCATGAAGGCAAATGCTTATGCTTATATCTCACAGCAGATAGACACTAACTTGGGAAATACCCGTGGTACTGTCATACTGCAGGGTCTTTTCTTCACCCAAGGGATACAATTTAATATCATTGTGTGCTGTTTGTAGCAGTCCTCAAAAGGTGTTTTATTTACATTAATTTATATCAATATTCTTTTAAAAGAGTTGATATAATAATTTTGAGAACATTAAATCCCTTTTTGGGGAAACACTTGACTCTCTTTTATTTCTTTACCAATAATAGTATACCTATGACAACATCATATGAAATTTACTTAAAGATGTTTTAGTTTGGCTATCTTTGATAGTTTTGGTGGAATTTCACTTAAAGCAGAAGATGCTTCTCTATTCTATTGAAGATGACCGTGAAATGAAACAATGTTATTATCACCCTACTCAACTGTCTCATCAGTAAGCACACATCATTTTGCTTTTCATTTAGCTAATTCATCTTTAGAAAATTTTAAGAAGGAACGTGACATAGCAATTATAAAAAAGCAAACATTAATGACATCAAGGTAATTAAAAAATTACTTTCCTATCGGCTTTTGTCAGGGGTTTCCAGGAAAGTCTCAGAAGAAATTGCTTTAAAAAGAAAAAAAAGAAAAAGAAAAGAAAAGAAAAACCACTTTTTAATTAACTTGAGAAAGGTCTCAAGGGGACCTGAAGTACAAACACACTGCAGCAGCAGCTGGTGGCTTCAGTAAGTCAGTGATGTCTTCACATGGGCAAGAACAAAGTATTGTGTTCTACAGGTGGAATTTGGCAAGAATTAAGTGATTTCAGAAGGATTTTAGGCAAGTAAATCAGATTATTTTGGTATGAAGTCGGCCAAAGTCCCTCCTAACCTTGGTCGTCCAGCTGCTTCATAACCCCTTGTATAGCAAAGTTGTCTCTTGGCTGGTGCCTCCCAGTGCTTCTCCTGGCTTGGGGCTTTTTAGAAACATGCTTTCTCCTCACAGCATATTCTCCTTAGAGATGGGTCAAAGAGAGGCAGAACTGCATTTAGTTTAATGATATTCATTGACCTTGTTCACCTTTCTATTAGAACTCTGATAGATTGTAATATAACTGGAGAGCATACCATTTTCTAAAATAGATCAAGTGTTCCAACAGGTCTCAGCAGAAGGGGGTGATGTATTAGAGAAAGTTACAAAAAAGCAGAAACAGAGGATACAAATTCACAGAAGTGGGCCTATCATTCCACAGTCACATTTCTTCTGAGACAGGGATGGGGACACAGAGCAACAGGAGAAAGCCTGTTGGTTAACATTGGGTTATTTCTTCTTACCTCTTTGTATTGTATGAGCTGCACACAGAGGGAACTTCTTTATCATGGTGATCTAAGCTGACTGACCTGCTTGGAACACTGGCTATTACTCTTTAGTCTGATTCCTTGAAACATCAGATATATAACTTTGTTTCATCTCTGTGATCACAATTCCATGGTGACCCCATTAGCATTTTAGGCAGATTTGTTGAGGTTGACTTCAGGAGCTTAGAGGAAGAGAATGGCTTCCTGTAATTTGTTTTTAATATCTGTAATGGCAAGACATGTCACAAGGGTAGGAATAAATGGAACCCTTTTAAATTTTCCACAGTGCATTGTATATTGGAACAGATGAAAGATCTGTGTGATCATTAGAGACATTTTATGCTGGACAAAACAAAATACATTGACTTCAAGGCACAGGGATGTAGGGGGTGAGGGTGGGTTGTAAAAGTCACTTACACATGACCACACACACACACACACACACACACACACACACACACACACACGGGGGGGGGGAGGTCATGGATATATTGTTTTGTTTTTGCTTTTTTTCCTCTTTCAAGACAGCCCATTATTGGTGGTGCCATACTTGGACTCGTGGTCCTGGGTTCTATAAGAAAGCAGGCCGAGCTAGCCACGAAGAGGAAGCCAGTAAGGAATACTCCTCCATGACCTCTGCTACAGCTCCTGCCTCCAGGTTCCTGCCCTTTTTGAGTTCCTGTCCTTACTTCCTTTGATGAACAGTGCCGAGGAAATGTAAGCCAAATAAACCCTTTCCTCCTCAAGTTGCTTTGGTCATGGTGTTTCATTCCAGCAACAGAACCCCTAACTAAAACAAAATCTATCAAGACCCTTAAGTCTTAAGCACCTCTGTAAAGTATTGCTAGTAGTTCATTTATATTTGTAAGTATTGTCTTAATTACTGTTTTGTTGCTGAGACACTATGATCAATGTAACTCTTATAAAAGAAAGCATTTAATTGGGAGCCTGATTACAGTTTTAGAGGATTAGTCCATGTTTATCATGGTGGAAAGCTGTCAAGTATGGCAGTTGGGCAGTAGCTGAGAGCTTTACATCTTAATCTGAAGGTGTAGGCAGAGAAGAGAATCTTGACCTGGTGTGGGCTTTTTAAATTGCAAAATCCATTCCCAGTGACACACTTCCTCTAAGATCACACCTCCTAATCCTTCTAAAACAGTTCCACTCCCTGGTTACTTAGCATTCAAATATATGGTCCTATGGGGGCCATTCTCATTCAAACCACCACAAGGGCAAAGACTCCGTAATGCTGTACTTATGTTGGTGTTCCACATTGGTTAGAAATAGAATAAGGAATTTAATTTTTTTTGTTCAAGTTTGCACAGTTCTTCCATACCTCTTCACTGTTTTCTTTATATTGTAATCTGTGCAGGCAAGTTGTGTATGTTTAGCAGAACAGGAAAGAACCCTGCCTCAAGTCCTTGTTTAATTTTTGGGTACTGGTGAGAGATATTAAATCTCTGCTAGTATAGTTCACTCCATATTGATACCTTTCTCTTGGAGCACAGTAGAAGCCCTGAGACGATATGTGCTCTATATATCTTGTTACCTTTCTGAAATGTAATTTGGATCATGTCATTGGTCTGCTTAATAACCTCCTGCTATTTTTCCATTGTACTGGGAATATAATCCAAATGCTTACTTTGGTCTACACACGTAGCATCTCTGGCTTCTTCCTATTCGTCCATCACTTGCCCAGTGTCATTATCTGACCATGGTTCCTGGAATGCCTCAAGCTCTTTCTTATCTCAGGACCTTGGCATTTGCATCATTTTTTTTTTCAGTCTTCAAGTTTATTCATTTGACTGTCTAATTCAGATTTCACCTGAAATGTTATTTCTTAAGAACTACCTTTTCTGTGATAGTTCTGTTTTGTTTTATTTTTCCTTTGAGGGAGGAGGTCACAAGGGTAGGGGTGGACATGGAAGGCCTGGAAATGAGTGTGATTGGAGTGCATTATGTGAAATTCCCAAAGAATCAATAAAAATATTACATTGACACAAAAAGGAACTATCACTTCCCGCTTCCCATCCTAAGGTCTATTTTGTTCATTTCTTTATTCCTTATTTTTGGCATTTATCACTTTAAACTGCCATTGAACAATCTCTTTCAGTTTGCATGTCACTTGCATTTAAGCACAGAATTTCTTATTGCTGTGACAAAATGCCCAACAAAAGTAGCATTAAGAAGACAGGGTTTGTTTTGGATTACAGTTTGGGAAGACAAGGTAACAGGAAGGTGAAGTGAATGGTTACAGCATATCTGTCATCAGGAAATATGAATGCTGGTGTTGAGTGAGATTGCTTGTTTTAATTCAGTCCAATATTCCCAGTCTATGAGGTGGTACATGTCCACATTCAGAGAGGGAATTCCCAGCTCAGTTTAACCTGTGTGGAAACACCCAAGTATACGATATATTATACATTATATATTTATATAATCTCCATAGCTGTGTTTTCATAGCAATCCTAAACCCAGTCAAGAAGCTAGGAGGATGTCTCAGTAGATAAAATGATAGCCATGTAATCATTTGGACCTGAGTTCAGATCCTCTGCACACATGTAAAATAAAATCAAAAGGCCTGGACTGCACATGCCTGTAGTCCCAGTGTAGGTACAAACAGAAGGATCCTGGAGGCTTGATGGTCTGCCAGTCTACAAGATCCGGTTCATGTAAAACCCGGTACCCTAAAAAATAAGGTAGAGAGCTATTGAGTAAGAATTCTGATTTTGACCTCTGGTTTTTACAGCATAAACAATCACCCACATATGAACACATATATACATATACCATACATTAAAAACAATTTATTTTAAATCAACAAATAGATAACACAGACATCAGTATTAGTCTAATTGAGTTGACAATCATGATTAACTATCATGTTTCTTTTGAAAAGGCTATAAATCTAAGAAAGAGGAGACTATGTTCACACCTTTGAGGTTTTCAGTGCCTAGTATTCAGTAGACTCTCAACACGTATGTATTTAGCAAATGAACCTATACCAATGACTTTTAAAATAATAGATATGTTAAGATATAATTTACACACATGAAAAGTATAGTCTAAGATGTCCAACTCAGTGGTTTTCAGCGTGTTCACCGCTGTGTGCAAGCATCCTCACTGTCTAACTTTAGAACATTTTCATCGGTCCTAGACCCATGAGCAGCCACTTCTCCTTCCATTTTGCTATGCTCCCTGCAGTCCACCACTCTACTTCATGTCGCTGCACATTTGTTTGTTTTTTTTTTCTGGAACTGTCATATAAACAGAATCATGCAATGCATGCAAAGACTTTTATTTAATGTAATGTTTTCAAGGTCCATCTGCATCGCAGCATGTACTGGTGATCTGCTGCTTTTTATCGCTGAGTTTTATAAAGGTGCAGCACATTTTATTGTCTGCTCATGAACTAATGAACATTTGAGTTGCTTCTACTCTGTTTAATAAAAATATTCTCTGAAGACTTTTTTTTCACAACTTTGAATATTGACATATATTTTTAGTTTTCATGGGTTTATACCAAGTAGTGGAATCGATGGGTCATAAGGTAACTTTATTTCTAGTATATATGTTTATGTGTACTTGTATATGTGTGTACATGTTTGTGTATGTGCATGTGTTTGAGGATGCATGTGGAGGCCAGAGGTTAATAACAGGTTTCTTCTTCAATAGCTCTCCATTGTATTTTGTTTGTTTGTTTATTTGTTTGTCTTTTTGAGACACGGTCTTTCACTGAGCTTAAAGCTGTCTGATTTGACTAGATGGTCTGGGCAGCGTGTCCCTGGGAACTGCTTGTTTCCACTACACCCGCCCCCAGGCCTAAGATTTCAGGCCCACACTGCTATGCTTGAAATTAATATGGGTGGTGAGATTTTAACTTGAGTCTCCATATTTATGTGGCAAGCATTTTAGAAACTGTATTAATTACTTCTTCATTGCTGTGATAAAACACCATGACCAATGCAACTTATGAAAGACAGAATTTATATGGGCTTATGGTTCCAGAAGGTCAGACTCCATAAGGCGGAGAGGCAGGTGTCTGGCGCGGGATTCCCAAAGCTCATGTCTTGAACCACAAACACAAAACAGAAAGAGTGAACTGGACATGGTGTGAATTGGATCTTTAGATGTTAGAACCTCTTCCAATAAGGCTATACCCCCTAAACCACCCCAGTGTTATCATCTGGTGACCAAATGTTCAAATATATGACCCTATGGGAGACAGTTTATTTAAACCACTACATCAATTCAACTGTTTCTGCAGTTCTATTTTTAACATTTTGAATAACTTCCAGTTTTTCTAGAGAAGCACAACGATTAAGGAGAACACAGCTGGATGCATTTCAGTAGCAAAACAGAGGCCTTGGGAAAGAAAGAAGTTCACATTTGAATATAAAAGGAAAAGTGGGAATTTATAGCAAATGTTATTGAGAGTAGTGTGAGGTTGTTGCTAATGTGTGGATAAGACTCTTGTCAATACTGAAAGATGAAAAGATCAATAAGAGATCCAGAAGTCGAAGCCTTGCTGGGGAGAGGAACCTTACTTGGTCGATTAAGGAGACTTTTTTTTTTAATCTGGCACAGACATTGAGGTGTTAGCTTCACATATCTAGGGAAGGAGGCTTGCATTTGTGGCTCTTAAATTCTGCACAGTGATATTTTGTTCAGTGTCTAGCAGTATTGGTTGATTAGGTGTAGCTAATTTGGGATGTAAGCATTTCCTTAATGCTGGTAAAGTTACTTCATTTCTACTCCCTCCCTCCTTTCCTTTCCTTTTCTTTTACCTTACTTGATTTTAGGTCTGTATGGTACTATTTGGAAAGTCTAATATTTTATTCTTCTTTGGAAATCTAATCCATAAAGTGTAAGGGCAACACCGTCTATTATCTAATTCAGTTTATAACACTGATCACGGATACAGCACTGTGTCTTGCCCTGTACCCTTTTGACTTCCTTTCCCTTTCCTTTTCTTTTTCCTCTCAGTTTCTCTTTCTTCTTTTCTTTGTGTGCCTATGACTCCCATATAGTACGATATGTTTCCAGTTCGGTTTCCTGTCCCAGTTACGGGAGCACAGTGTATGATGTTTTAAAATTAATGAGCAACTATCAAAAGTGACTTCAACTTTTTCCCAACATATTTCATGCTGTAGTTCTGGACCTAACCACCACCCACAGTGTACCATATGCCTTTAGCTAGTCCAATTCAGATTGATTTTTAGAAACTTAACAGTGCTCCCTGTTGTGGGGACCAGAGAACCCAATTGTTACTCAAGTAGAAAAATGAAGGCCGGTGAGAGACAGAGCTTGAATCTGAGCAGGGTTAACTTTTCCAAAGTATGAGGACCTTACATAAATTAGTTCTGACTGTGCGCAGCTCTATCAAAGGAAGTCAAATAAAAATAGTTGCTTGGCTTCTATTAATATTCGTGGAGCATGTATTTCCCTTACAAGTCTCTCATTCTATGTATTGAGTATGCTATTTTGCCCTTCATTTTGGAAACAGTGATTTTAGATGGTGTGGACAGAAAGCAGCTGGGGAAGAATGAATACCCGGAACCCAGGGCCAGGGCTGGCATACTGATGTAGACCTTTTGAGGCATATTGAAAAGAAAAAGCCCCGTGAAATGGGAGAGGACCGCCTAGCATTGGTATGCTGTGCTTGTCTAGGAGGTGCATGACCTCAGGAAGCTGCATTTTGTTTGTAGGCTGCCAAATGCTTCAAGCCAGATGTCGAAACATAATGATAATGAAACAGAGTGATTATTACATAGTTATTCTAAAAAATTCTACGAGTAATTTTTAAAGTTTAGAATATTGATAATTCTCCTTGATAATACGCCTCTGTTTGATACCTGGCATCCTATTTTTAGAATTAGAATATATGTATTAATGTCCAGACAACATAAACATAATTCTCACTTAATAGAGGATTTTTTTTCAAATTCATAATTCCTAGAGGAATAATTATTTGGAACAATCAGACAGATTTGAGTGGAGAAAAACATGATATTAATGCATTCTTTAAAATGTGTTATGGATCAGCAAGTGTTGAAGGTCTCTTGAGGGATTTCATCTGATGTCATTGCATATCTTCTAAATGGCTTACACAGAGGTTCTGAAATAGATGAAATAATAAGAGACTAGATTAGGTTTGAAATCTATATGGGCGAGGAGCTACTAGAAAAGTAAAGCTTGTGTTCGAGTGGGGGCTACAGGGTGGAAACAATTAAGGTACGATTTATACATATGAATATGCAGCAGCGAAGCGCACTACTCTATATAATTGCTATGTCCTGACAACAAAAATAATGTATAAAAGAAAACAACCTATGTTATAACAACTAAGTATTTTTACTCATTTCAGCTAGAAACCAAGTTAAATTAGTCATGATCTACTTGGTAATAAATATTTTGATTTCAGAAATGCTGGGTTCTTCCAAAATCATGTTTTGTACTTGGTGTTGTTTTCTCTTAGAAAAACTTCTAGTTTGCATTCATTCACTCTTGATTATTTTTTTCTAGACATTCTATTGAAGAATCCATATTTTGAAACTAAATGTGGAACATTATATTTGCTTGATCATGGGATCCAGTGCAAAGTCCACTGACAACCTAGACTATGCTTGTGAGGCAGCAGTTTAATTATCACCTATTGAGACTGTTTGATCTGTTGCTTCTTGGGATCTCTCCAGGGAGAGCTAATTCCTTCTAGTAGGGCAAGGCTAGTGGGTGGGAGCCAGGATTGGGAAAGAAATTCATCCACTTCTTCGAGTCCTGCTTCGAATGTGGATGAAGTTCAGTGTGTCAGTCAGGTCAGGCCCAGAGTCCAAACTAGTTTGCCAACATGAGGTACAGTCAGAAGACAGAAAACACAGAAGAGGGAGTCTGAGACAAGGAAAGGGACCACGTGAACTAACAGTTACAGGCTCCCAGGTCTAGAAGTCTGGGCTTGCTCCTCTAGCACCCAGCTGGAAACAGGGAGGCTGAGCTTCTGAGGCAGGTCTGCAGTTTCTGCAGAGGCATGTGGTAGAAGCAGGTGACTGTAATGACTGCTAGGAGAAGAGTGAAAGAAACTACATAGTGAAAGGAAGGAACCAGCAAGCTGTTTAACCCTTTCTGTTTACCTCCCACAATCTGATACTGGATACTGGGGAATGTAAACCCATCCAAACTGTCCAGACCCCTAGCTTTTTAAACACACTATGAGCAAGTTTGACAAAACAAATGCAAATTTAAATATATCTGTGTGTGCCTAGGCCTGATTAGTACCCCGTGCACAAAATGAGGACAAAACCCGCTCCGAGGGATGGTTGATGGCAAGGGTTTGATTATAGACGTGAGGGAGAGTACAGCCAAAGGCATCTGGAAGAATCCTGAGCAGGAAGAGAAAGCAGTAGACTAAACATGGCCACTAGACAGAACCGGGCACAACAGGAGAGAGGGTGGGGAGAGAGAAGAGGAGAGCAAACAGGAGAAAGGGTCAAGACCCAAAAGGAGAGGGGACCAAGACCCAAAAGAGTTCATGTCAGAAATGGCAGGGTTATCTAGGAATGAGAAGCCCATGAGCTGAGTTTAGGGTATGGAGCAGGATGAGAAGAGCTGAGAGGAGTGGCAGGTGCAGAGCCAGCCTAGAGGCCAGCACACACTTTGCTTTGCTAGTAGGCACCACAGTTAGCCATTGGTCCCATGTTTTTTATGGACCTGACTGACACTAGATTGATTTGATACAGGGTAGCTTGACATAATACAGCAAGATAACAAACTCTGCATTAATAGGATGTGGGTAGATTAACTTCTTACATCTTTGTATGCTGTCAGATTAAGTTCAGGAAAGCAGCATTAGGCAACACAGACAATTTTTCTCCTCACTCCTTAGGTGGCCTTGCTTAATCGTGGCTTGAGGCTGAGCTGATGGGCCTGTTTGCCAGCACACTGTGGAGCTATGACCAACACTGCTCTTCTCAGCATAGATATGCAATCTTCTGGACTGATTTCAAATTGATCAACACTATTGCTGAATGAGCTGTAAGAAGGCCTCACGGTTTGGTTTACTAGTGAATTTAATACTAGTGAGACTAGCTAATTTTCTTTAGCTTAATTCCAAGAAACTGATGATCATCCTGGAAGATGAGGGTGATACCAGTGAAAAGTGAGCCATATCAAGCTAATTGGTATTTCCTCCTAAGCATTTTTATGAAGAATAAAGATAAAAGTATTACCTAAAAGATCATAAATCCATTAAAATATATTTTTGATAGGAAATTATACTGATGACTGGTGTCCTCCATGCTGTCTAAGGACCCATTGCTTACAGCTTACAATTTTGTATTTTGAGCATGCGTTGTCCACCTCTGAATTCCTTGTGCTGATAGGATTTGCTTTGTCCTGTGGCAGAAGTCATAACCTATGGGAATAAAAGGGTCAAAGTGGATGAGATGGTTGAAACGGGAGTCAGGGTCACAAGTTAAGACATTTAGACTAATTAGAAGACTGAGAGGTTTAGACTCCTTGGAAGCCAGCAGTCATCTGCCCCTGTTCCTCCCTCCCCCCAGCAATTCATTCCTTGGAAGCCTGGAAGTAGCAGGGAGTCCCATCATGCATTGCACTCCTGTTACCAGGAGTTCAATTACTCCCAGGAGCTGTCTGCAGGGTGAGTACAGACCTACAGACTCCACCTTCTCATTCGCATGTGCTTAGAGTGTTCCAGAGGCATGCTGCATACAGTACAGGGCAGTGAGGATCAGAACGCCTCCTTTTAAAGCAGGTTGTGAAACAAAGAAACAAGAAAAGACTTGGTAAGTTGGTAGCAAACTGGAAATAGACCTCTCTTGCCCAGATTGTCATTAACTCAGTAACTAATCAAGATACTCATTCAGAAATTAGCTAATTTATTGTGTGTATGTGTGCATATACTACAAACTCTACTCGGGCTTTCTTTTAAGAATTCTGGGTAATTTCTTAAGACTGCCTTACTTCTCTCTAACACCCTTTGAGAAAGGTGGATGCATTAATTGCACATTTATGACTAGCTGTGGCTGACGCGCAAATTTATTCAGGAGCCTAAAGGACTTCCAGGGACCCGCAGCTCCCCATTTATATGCTGTGAGCATGCTGCAGTCAGGCATTGTGGTGTAAGCCATAAGAACTCTGGAGGAGATTGCCATGCGCTTAACAACTTAAGAGTTGATAATGCAGCCAAAATGACAATAATTGTATTGTTGGTAGCATGTGGGCTTGCTTCTTTTTAAGTAAATCTGAAAAATATGCACATGTTCTCAAGTTTTGATTTTGTAATCTCTGAGGGGGGGGTGTTACAGTGTTGTAGATTGGGAAAGATACAGATAAGAACATTTTTTAGGAGTTACACAAACTTGGAAACTATTAGTTTAATACCTGTAGTGATTTATCATTTATTGTAGAGCTAAAAATAACTTTACACTCTGAACATTTCAACTTTTTATGAGAAAAGTTGATAAGGAGTTATGAAGGGACTCAGTTATGACTCAGGAGAAAGTCAACCTTGACCATTGCTTTCTAGGAAATAGCATGCCATGTGACTGTAAGGGAGAACACAAAACAAGGACTCTTAGCTGTGGCTGTGTGCATGCCACAGTTTGTACAGCACTGACACAGATTTGAAGCGTAGTTCATAGCTCTATAATGTGGAAAAGATATAATTGAGAACTGGGCTTGGTGTCACCGGCTTAGAATCACGGCTACTTGGGAGGCTGAGACAGGAGGACTGCAATTTCAAAACCAGTTCAGGCTACCCAGTGACATCCAGAACAGCTTATTGAGACCCCATTTGAAATAAAAATAAAAAAGAGGGCTGGGCTGTAGTTCGGTGGTCGGGTGCTTAGATGCTAGGTTCACTCTCTGGTACCATAGAAAGGAAGAAAAAGCTTACAGCAGGGCATTTCTACAGCTTAACAGTAGAGGAGGATGTTAGGGACCATGATCACGTTTCCACGGCCTTCACTTAGGAGAAGTACTGGTTTAGGTGTGATAGTCCAGCCTTATGGCGATATAGATTTGATACACTTACTGTAACCCACGTTACTCTTTCCTCTTGGATTACTACGCTATTACCACTCCACTGACACACAGCCACTTGCATTGAACAATGCTACTTAAAGCCCAGAGTGAGACAGAAGCTCAGGCCCAGCTGGTTGGAGATGAATGGCAGCTACATGGCGTGAGCAGGGTGCTCTACATCAGGGTCATTCCTGCTATTATGAAGCTTGAAAGAGACCAGAACAAAAAGAGTCATGGTCGCATGGATGCTTTTATGGCTGATGAGGTTTGAATTAGCATATGCAGAACACTCCAAGACAATGAATGTCCAGTCTGTTAATTGTCTAGTGTGAATTCTCCCTTAGCATTTCATCTGCCTTGTAATTAGCTGTAGCTCACTAGTGAAGTCATGACACAGCCTACAGTAGCACTGAAGGAAGGGGACCTTGCTTGGGTGGGTGACAGTGTTCAGGGCACTCTGTGCATATTAAATCAGTTGCTGGATTCGTAAGTGGTTCTTTTTCTGGCTTTGGAACAGCCGTTAGGTTCCTGAATAGATCTCTGTGGCATCCATATGTAGTACTAAATGTAATGAGACAAAGAACTCCGGAAGAGTGTGACTATGACTGAAATGTTAAGAATGCTTCCGTGTTCAGTTTCCATCTTTCTCAACTTGAGATGCAGGCCCAGAGACACCTATGTCAATTTTCTCTTTAGTTCTAGAAAACCCAGGAAGGTCTTTTTCTAGCCATTGTTGTTTTGTTTGTTCTGTTGGATTATTTTTAAATATCTTAGTTTAAACTAATTCTAAGTGCTCTTTTAAAACATTCTTCTCAAGCTTGCTTTAGAAAATGATTTATTGCTATACGTTCACTCCTTTGTGTTTTGTGTTTTGTTTTGTTTTTTAAATTTGGTTTTACAGATAATGCATATATAGCCATGTATTGTGAATATTGAGGGTAAATGCGTGCACACATTGACTATTATCTCTTCAATATTAATTCTTAGGTGTGTAGAGATTGTCAAAGAACAGCAGAAAGATGTGCAGTTCTGGGACTGAGAAGTAGATCATCAGGAGCTCATCAGATTTATAGAGGGATCTTGGTAAATACGTTTTAGAGTCCTAAACTTCAGGCTTTATTTTAAATCGGTGATATTCTATCATACACCTTTTAGATGGAGTAAATGCTGTTTGTGTTCCAGAGATGCGTGTTAGCACATTTTCATATGGCCCTATTTATTCCACTGAGTTTTCCTGTCTCCGTACTGTTCAGAACAGAGATTATTATCCCCAAACTAAACACAGAGTGAAAAATACACCCCAGCACAGGTTTATGAGATGCCCAGAGGTAGATGTTAGTGCTGTTGGAAAGGATCTGATGATGTTCCAACATGCTTTCAATTTCTTTGCCTCTAACAGAGAAAAAAATTATATTATCATGTTTCAAAATAGCAGGAAAACATTACCATAACTTGAAAAATATGCTGAGATACTCTCTCAAATATTGATAAAAAATAATTATCTGATTGGGATTAATTTATAGTTTTATAAACATAATAGCTTTACTCAAAACTTTTTCCTTAGTTCATAGTAGGTCCTGACATGGCCCTAGGATACCTTGCTATTCTTACTCAAATTATTGCATGAAGAATGATAATCTATAGGAGGCATGCTTGAGTGTTTGAATTTTAAGTACTCCTTAAATTATTGACCTTTTTACTGGTTTGGATCTAGGAAACCGTTTAGATATATCTGTACAACTTATTAAAATTTTCTAGCCTATTGACTATTCCTTTTAGACTAGTAACATGAATTGTAGAAATTGTTTTAATGTTACTTGTAGGAAGCATTTTATTCCTCTCACCCATCTTCTGCTGACATAGATAGATTAATACATTTGAGTCAGCAAGTCTCATACTTTTTTTTTTTTAAAAATAGCTTGTCTATGTAGCCGAATCTAGCCTAAACTTATGATCCTCCTGCCTCTGTCCTTGAAGTCCTAAGATTATCGACATGACTCCACATCTGGTGACTTTTATAATGTGGGTAACTCTATGGGCTCTTTATTTTCAGCTGGTTTTTATTTAGCTGGACATTATTTTTTCTTAGAATGTATGCTTTGCCATAGTGAAATCAGGGACAGAGATGTAGTAGGAGTGACTATGTAGTACTGTAACTATACAACATTGGGATTTCTAGGTAGCAATTTTTATTCAAGAAATTATTGTTCTTTAAAATGATAAAGAGATAAATAAATTTAGTTTTGCAGTATTTTCAAACTTAGTACTTGGTATGTTAAACTTTCATTAGACAAACAGAACTCATAAGATAAATAAAGAGAGCAGGAGGGAATGAGGAGTTGACTTGCAAGATTGTGGGGCTGTCTAGGCATATTTTTTTAATCTTTTAGACTATTTATTTTTATTTTACTTTTTTTTATAAATGAAATCGAAACATTTTATGATAGAATTGAAGATTTACATGGAAAATGTTTCTGATAAAATTGTAGAAAAATGTAGAAAAACATGTTAAAATTGAGGATTATCATGGACAATTTTATATAGATATAATAATGGTAGGCATAAAAGTATTCCTAAGTAGATTGAAAGTGGAATTATAAACATTTTCTGATAAAGTTGAAGATTTATATGGAAAATATTTCTGATAAAGTTGAAAAATATATAGAAAAACATGTTAAAATTGAAGATTATCATGGAAAATTATACAGATAAAATGGTAGGCATAAAAAGAATTCTAAGTTGATTGAAAGTGGAATTATAAGCATTTTCAGGTAAAGTTGAAGATTTATGTAGAAAATATTTCTGATAAAATTCATGAAATATATAGACAAACACGTTAAAATTGACTATTTCATGGAAAATTATATAGATAAAATGGTAGATATAAAAAAACCTTTCTAGGACCTCTGTTCCCGCAGACTGCGCTGAAGAGACAGGTACCCCAAGCTCCCTATCCCCAATATAACATCACTTGGGACACGGCCTGTTGGGGCTTCCATCTGTGCCCGAGAACGGGTCAGCGCTGTGGTCATCTGGGTGCCAGATCGGCGGGCCATCGCGACTACAGGGTGAGCAGCGCCACGGAGAGTGCCCTCCGCCATCTTTGCTCCAGTGACTGGGAGGTTGGGACAGCCAGGTTCTGAGACAGACAGGCATAATATCGCTTGGGTCTCGGGCAGCTTGTGTGTATGCGGCTCCCAAGTGCTGGGCTGATCTGCAGTAACCAGCGCACCAGCTCTGCTGTGGGACTTCTGCCTGGCAGAGGGACGCCCCCTCTCCCCCCCCAGGAGAGACCACACACCCCTGCACAGGGCAGGAGCCTACCAGCCTCCCTTTGGCGACCTCTGCTCAGGAATCCACTAGGCTGAGCCTTTAGATGTGCAAGGCCTCCCCAATATAAGATCACTTGGGGCAAGGCACATTAGGGCTCCAAAGTCACTCAGGAGCAGGCAGGCCCCAGAAATCGGTGCCAGGGGAATCCTGGTAATCCAGGGGGGGCAGAAATAGCTTTGCAGGCTCACAGGAGGTCCAACCAACAGCCAGTGGCAGCAGGACCAACTAACACCAGAGGTATCCAGATGGCAAAAGGCAAACGTAGGAATGTTACTAACAGAAATCAAAGTAATGTGGGACCATCCGAACCCAACTCTCCAACAGCACCAAGTCCTGGATACCCCACCACACCCGAAAGACAAGATCTGGATTTAAAATCACTTCTCATGATCCTATTAGAGGATCACAAGAAGGACACAAATAAATCTCATAAAGAGTTACAGGAGACCATGAATCAATGGTTAGAAGCCCTTACAAAGGAAACACAAAAATCGCTTAGAGAAATGCGGGAGAACATGGATCAAAAGATGGAGGCGCACAAGGAGACAACACAAAAATCGCTTAACGAGATGAATCAACGGGTAGATGCACTCACAAAGGAATCACAAAATTTGCATAAAGAAATGCAGAAGAATATGGGTCAACAGATGGATGCCCATAAGGAGGCAACACAAAAATTGCTTAAAGAAATGAATCAACGGTTAGATGCCCTTACAAAGGAAACACGAGAACTGCTTAAAGAAATGCAGGAGACGATGGATCAACAGATGGAATCCCATGAGGAGGAAACACAAAAATCGCTCAGAGAAATGCAGGAGAACATGGGTCATCAGGAAGAAATCCTGAAAGAGGTAATGCAAAAATACCTTAAAGAAATACAGGAAAATACAAACAAACAAGTGAAGGATCTCAGCAAATCCATCCAGGAACTAAAAAAGGAAGTAGAAACAACTAAGAAATCACAAAGGGAGACAACTTTGGAGATAGAAAACCTTGGGAAGAAATCAGGAGTCATAGATGCAAACATCAACAATAGAATACAAGAGATGGAAGAAAGAATTTCAGGTGCTGAAGATTCCATAGAAAGCATCGCCTCAACAGTCAAAGAAAATGCAAAATGCAAAAAACGCGTAACCCAAAATATCCAGGAATTCCAGGACACAATGAAAAGACCAAACCTAAGTATTATAGGTATAGATGAGAGTGAAGATTTGCAACTTAAAGGGCCAGTAAACATCTTCAACAAAATTATGGAGGAAAACTTCCCTAACTTAAAGAGAGAGATGCCGATGAACGTACAAGAAGCCTACAGAACTCCAAACAGACTGGACCAGAACAGAAATACCTCCCGTCACATAATAATCAAAACACCGAATGTTCTAAACAAAGAAAGAATACTAAAAGCAGTAAGAGAAAAGGGCCAAGTAACATACAAAGGAAGACCTATCCGAATCACATCAGACTTCTCACCAGAGACTATGAAAGCCAGAAGATCCTGGGCAGATCTCATGCAGACACTAAGAGAGCACAAATGCCAGCCTAGACTACTATACCCAGCAAAACTCTCAATCACCATAGATGGAGAGACCAAGATATTCCATGATAAAACCAAATTTTCACAATATCTTTCCACAAATCCAGCCCTGCAACGGATAATAGGTGGAAACCTCCAATACAGGGAGAGAAACAACACCCTGGAAAAAATGAGATAATAACCTTCTTGAATCAAACCCAAAAGTAGATAACCACTCAAACATAAAGATAGCGTCAAGAATGGCAGATGGCATTATGCCTTAATCTCTCTTAATATCAATGGTCTCAATTCCCCAATTAAAAGACATAGACTAGCAGACTGGATACGTAAACAGGACCCAGCATTTTGCTGCATGCAGGAAACGCACCTCAGTGTCAAAGACAAACACTACCTCAGAGTAAAAGGCTGGAAAACAATTTTACAAGCAAATGGCCCCAAGAAACGAGGTGGAGTAGCCATCCTAATATCGGATAAAATTGAGTTTCAACCTAAAATCATCAAAAAAGACACAGAAGGACACTACATACTGATCAAGGGAAAAATCCACCATCAAGAACTCTCAATTCTGAATATCTATGCTCCAAATGCAAGGGCACCCTCATTCGTAAAAGAAACTTTACTAAAACTCAAAGCACACATCGCACCGCACACAATAATAGTGGGTGACTTCAACACCCCGCTCTCTGAAATGGATCGTTCAGGAAAGCAGAAACTAAACAGGGACACAGTGAATCTAATTGAAGCCTTGGACCAAATGGAACTAACTGATATATATAGAACATTTCATCCTAGAGCTAAAGAATACACCTTCTTCTCAGCTCCTCATGGTACCTTCTCCAAAATTGACCATATAATTGGTCACAAATCAGACCTCAACAGATACAAGAAGATAGAAATAATCCCATGCCTCCTATCAGATCACTCTGGAATAAGGGTGGTCTTCAATGGCAACAAAAACAAAAGAAAACCCACGTACACATGGAGGCTGAACAATGCTCTACTCAATGATAACTTGGTCAAGGTGGAAATAAAGAAAGAAATCAAAGACTTTTTGAAAGTTAATGAAAATGAAGGCACAACATACCCTAATTTATGGGACACAATGAAAGCAGTGCTAAGAGGAAAATTCATAGCCCTGAGTGCCGCCAAAAAGAAACGGGAGACAGCATACACTAACAGCTTAATGGCACACCTGAAAGCCCTGGAACAAAAAGAAGCAAATACACCAAAGAGGAGTAGAAGGCAGGAAATCATCAAACTCAGGGCTGAAATCAATCAAGTAGAAACAAATAAAACCATACAAAGAATCAACAAAACGAGGAGTTGGTTCTTTGAGAAAATTAACAAGATAGATAAGCCCTTAGCCAGACTAACCAGAGAGCACAGAGATAGTATCCAAATTAATAAAATCAGAAACGAAAAGGGAGAGATAACAACAGAAACTGAGGAAATTCAAAAAATCATCAGATCCTACTACAAAAACCTGTATTCAACACAACTAGAAAATCTTGAGGAAATGGACAATTTCCTTGACAGATACCAAGTACCAAAATTAAATCAGGATCAAATAGACCATCTAAATCGTCCTATAAGCCCTGAAGAAATAGAAGTTGTCATTGGAAGTCTTCCAACCAAAAAAAGCACAGGTCCAGATGGTTTTAGTGCAGAATTCTATCAGACCTTCAAAGAAGACCTAACACCAATACTCTTCAAACTGTTCCACAAAATAGAAACAGAAGGAACACTACCCAACTCGTTCTATGAAGCCACAATTACACTAATACCAAAAGCACACAAAGATCCGACAAAGAAAGAGAATCTCAGGCCAATCTCTCTTATGAATATCGATGCAAAAATACTCAATAAAATTCTTGCCAACCGAATCCAAGAACACATCAAAACGATCATTCACCACGATCAAGTAGGCTTCATCCCAGGGATGCAGGGATGGTTCAAGATAAGGAAATCCATCAATGTAATCCACTACATAAACAATCTCAAAGAAAAAAACCACATGGTCATCTCATTAGATGCTGAGAAAGCATTTGACAAAATTCAGCATCCTTTCATGCTAAAGGTCTTGAAAAGATCAGGAATTCAAGGCCCATATCTAAACATAGTAAAAGCAATTTACAGCAAACCGGTAGCCAGCATCAATCTAAATGGAGAGAAACTTGAAGCAATCCCACTAAAATCAGGGACTAGACAAGGCTGCCCTCTCTCTCCATATCTTTTCAATATAGTACTTGAAGTTCTAGCTAGAGCAATTAGACAACAAAAAGAGGTCAAAGGGATACAAATTGGAAAGGAAGAAGTCAAACTATCACTATTTGCAGACGATATGATAGTATACATAAGCGACCCAAAGAACTCCACCAGAGAACTCCTACAGCTGATAAACGACTTCATCAAAGTGGCCGGATATAAAATCAACTCAAGCAAGTCAGAAGCCTTCCTATACTCAAAGGATAAGCAGGCTGAGAAAGAAGTAAGAGAAATAATACCCTTCACGATAGCCACAAACCATATTAAGTATCTTGGCGTGACTCTAACCAAACAAGTGAAAGATCTGTATGACAAGAACTTCAAGTCTCTGAAGAAAGAAATTGAAGAAGACCTCAGAAGATGGAAAAATCTGCCATGCTCATGGATTGGCAGGATTAATATAGTAAAAATGAGCATCTTACCAAAAGTAATACACAGATTCAATGCAATCCCCATTAAAATCCCAACTCAATTCTTCATAGAGTTAGAAAGAGCAATTCAAAAATTCATCTGGAATAACAGAAAACCCAGAATAGCTAAAAGTATTCTCAAGAGTAAAAGAACCTCTCGGGGAATCAGTATCCCGGACCTCAAGCTGTACTACAGAGCAATAGTGTTAAAAACTGCATGGTATTGGTATAGTAACAGACATGTAGATCAATGGAACAGAATTGAAGACCCAGAAATGAATCCACACTCCTATGGTCACTTGATCTTTGACAAAGGAGCTAAAACCATCCAGTGGAAAAAAGATAGCCTTTTCAACAAATGGTGCTGGATCAGCTGGAGGTCAACATGCAGAAGAATGCAAATTGACCCATCCTTATCTCCTTGCCCTAAGCCCAATTCTAAGTGGATCAAAGATTAGAATTTCTGGTCTGATCCAGTCTGTTTGGAGTTCTGAAGGTTTCTTAAGTGGGCCAGGTAGGCCGTCAGGAAGGATGGGGTGGAACACTTGACTGCAAGCTGAAACTATTACTTACAGGTGAATTTCTTATTATTTTAAGAAAAGCCTATTTTAAGTCATTTCAACTCATTGAATTGGGCCAACCCAGGCTATCTAGGATAATCTTTACAGTTAATTATGTACTATAACTATATCTGTTCATAAGCATAAGCAGTGTTTGTAGCAAACATTTAATCCATTTCATTCATCTTGTACTGATATAGACAGACAAATCTGAGCAGGCAAGTCTTATACTTCTTTTTAAAGATAGTTGTTCTATATAGCCCAATCTACATAATCTTATGTTTAGCTAAATACTGGGGAGAAGTAGTCCAATTAACCATGAAAATCACCATCTTAGTATTTTAATATCTGAGCCAGTTCTCAATTCATATAAAGGTATCAGCTTCATAAATGTAAAACCATGGCCTATCCATGAAAAAAACTCAGAAATTCTAAATTTGATGACAGTGCTTATATATAATATAACATAAATATTTTATGGAAATAGAACTAAAATATATATTTTTAGTATTACTTCTTATCATAACTGAAAACATAAAGTGCCTCAGGCTGCAATGACAATTACCTTTTTAGTTGAGGAATGGCAGTGTAATTGGAATACTAATTTCCTAACAGAAGTTAAAGGAGAAATGCTTTTTAAACTTTGTGCATTCAAACTGTTGCTCATAGCTCCCCTAAGGTAACAGAGGTTGTTTTTGTTTTTGTTTTTTTCTCACTAAAGTACACTAGTAGAATATACTAGAGATGTGTTGGTTTACTTACTATAAACCAGTCAGCATATTCTTTTGGTAAAGGGTCATATGCCAAGCATTTTTAGCTTTGTAAGATTTATAGTTTCTGTCACAATGTTTTATTTAGTCTTTTTGTCTCTGTTAAAACAAAACAAAACACAAAACCTGTAGAGAGACAATTTAAAAGGAAGAAAGCTTCACTTAGCTCGTGGTTTTAGAAGACTTGCTTATGGGAGCTAACACACTTGTTTCTGGAACTTGGTGAAGCAAAACATCATGGTGGTGGTTATGAAGGGCAGAGTTGTTCACTTCATGGCAAATAGAAAATAGAAAACTGAGGTAGTATAATAATGAGGAGCCACAGTAAACTATACTTCAACACATGCCTTCAGTGACTCAATTCCGAAAAGTGCGCCCACCTCCTCATAGCTCAGAGATAATCCCTTGTGATCCTCTCTTCCTCATAGCTCATCTCCCTGATTAGCTTGGAATCAGGCCTTCAACACAAGAACCTCTGGGATGGGTGTAGGGATACTTTATATAAATAACTATTTACCTCAGTCATTCTCAACCCGATGGTTGTGACCCTATTGGCAAATTTCTACCTCCAAACTATTTCCATTATGGTTCAAAGCAGTAGGAAAATTACAGTTTTGAAGTATCAACAACAATAACAAAAATTATAATTGAGGCTCACGACAACATGAGGAACTGTATTAAAGGACTGTAGCATTAAGAAGGTTGAGAACCAGAGATTTAACTCCTCTGTTTTAACCTAAAAGCAGCCAGACATGATACATGGCTGTTTATAAAACTCCATTTGCTAACTAGCATAGGCAATGTGCTGGGGTTTCAGCACGGTGTCTGCTGCTTATTATGCTTATGATGCCATATGCTTATAGTGACAGAGTGGGGTGGCTTGCATGAGAATGTTTGAATACTTTGTGGAAGTGTTTGGGAAGGATTAGCAAGGGGTAGCTTCATTGGAGGAGGTGTGGCACTAGGGCTAGGTTTTGAGATTTCAAAAGACTTCTCCCAGATTCCTGGTATTTTCTTTCTCTCTCTGCCTCTGGGTTGTGGATTAAGATGTGAGGTCTCAGCTATTCCTGCCTCCATTACAAACACTAAGCCATCATAGTAGTTTGAATGAGAATGACTTCCATGGGCTCACATATTTGAATGCTTGGCTCTCAGTTGATGGAACTGTTGGGAAGGATTAGGAGATGTGGCCATATTGGAGGAGGTGTATCATTACAGGGAATGGGCTTTAAGGTTTCAATAGCCCATACCATTTTCAGTTAATTCTTTCTCTGCCTCATACCTATTGATAAAGACGTAAGCTCTCAGCTACTGTTCCAGAGCCATGCCTGTCCACTGTCATGTTCCCTGTCATGATGGTCATGAGCTTACCCTTTGAAACTGTAAGTCCCCAATAAACTTTTCCTTCTATAAGTTGTCTTGGGAATGGTGTCTCTTCACAGCATTGGAAAAGTGACAAAGCCACCTTTTAAACAGTAAACCCAACTAAATACTTTGTTTTATAAGTTGTTTTACTCACTTTTTTTTTGTGCCAGCATTAGAAAAGTAGCTAGGACAAAGGGTATATTTTAACATGATTTATAAGTTAGCAATTGATTGACTAGTTATTGAATGCCATCTGCTTTTGGTATTTTCATAAGAACTATGAGGTAATGAGAATAAGTATAGGAAGAGGGATGTACCCAATTCTGTTACAGATTAAAACTATTTCACTTGGAATTTTTAGCAAATAATATAGTTATATGATATACATTTTATGTACTATATGGTTATATAATCCTTTCTGTTATATATACACAGACATGTACATTCCCTCAATTCACAAAGAAGAAAGCAAGCAATAGGACTTCTGGTTTTGTCTGAGTACAAAACCTGGGCTAAATGCTAAGCTCTTCTTGTGAGCAAACAGAGGCAGCATCATAAGGCTAGTTTCTGTCCCAGCTTCACGGTCTTGCAGTCTCCTCCTCTGTCTTTTCTTTATTTATTGATGATGATGATGGTGATGGTGATGGTGATGATGATGATGGTAGTAGAAAGGAGCCTGGATGTAGAGAATATACCTATTTGGTAAAACATCATTCATCTAAACACTTAAGACAGGACAATGGCATAATACTTGCTTAGAATGTACTATATTCTGGGTTCAATCACCAGCACTGCAGGAACAAAAAATAGACACCAAAATGCTTGGATTTGTGATTCTAAATTCACCAGCAGAAGTTGTAGTTTCTGTTGTAATATTATGCAATGAATTTCTGGTATAGGTCTGAGGCCAGGAGATCTTTCTAGTCCTTAGGAAAAAGAATTATAATGACGTAATCTCTGAGCATTACTTCCTCGAGTGTCACTTTGTCAGTTATCCGTGGACTCCAGTAGTTCTCAGGGTGGTGTTGTAGCACATTATGCTAGACAACATGCTAAACAGTGTCATCTGGGAGGCAGGCTAGAGATGTGGTTGTCCAGGAAAGAAATAGGAGATTGGACAATAAGAGCAGGGCAGGTGGAAAGGGGTGATCTTAACACAGAGATATGTGACCACATTGTTATGTGCAGCATTTGGATGCATCTATGACAAGACCTGCTTTTGAATGCACCTTATGGAGAAGCCCCCAGAACAGAGATCCAGTGGGTGATGCCCTCAAAATAGGGATGCCATGGGAAGAAATCTCAGAATGGAGATCCAATGGGAGGAAAACTCAGAACAGGGCTCCAATCAGAGGAAAGCTCAGAATAGAGGTCCAGCGAGTGAGACCAGAAGAGTGGTTGGGATTCAGCCTGCCCCGTAAATGTGCCTAAATTTATACGCTGGGCCTGCTCCCTCCCAGCTGTGCGCCTTTGAATAGTGAGTGGCTGGGACTTCAGTCTTCTTATCTGTAAAAATGGGCAGGGTACTGACATGTGTGAAACAGCAAGACAATGTATGAAGAGCATTAAACCCACTAGTGGGTGTTTCTTGAAGTTCTTACTAGTATTTGTTGCCACTCAGCATTATTTATGGGAGGAATAAAAATGTTAGGGTCATTGACATTTTAGCCATTTTGAAATTACATTTATAATGATTTTCTAATTCAGGAACACAGATGAGCTGGCTGTACTTTGTTTTCTAGTGTGGTGGGAGAGAAACACATTTCATCTCCTTTGATGAAATCTGATCAGAGCAAATGGAATTCAGGTTGTCCTCCTCCCCCTCAATGGCTGGTTTTAGAACAATAGGTTCCTATCTTCTGTCATTTGGTTGTGCCCACCTATGTCATGCAGCATCATTCACAGTAATGGATCCTAAGAAACTCAGGGTGTGGGAGACAGGTACACACCCACAGTGTACAAGCCGGAGAAGAAAGGAAGACAGAAACAGCTAATTAAAAGGCAAAAGACACTTTGGATAACTGATGCTGTAATAGAAAAACAGGTAGTTATTTCATGCACAATCTGAGGTTTAAAATGCAGTTTCCAGGGCTGGAGAGGCAGCTCAGGTGTTAGGAGCACTTGCTGCTCTTCCAGAGGACCGCGGTTCAGTTCCCAGCACCCACATACAGCCGCTCCAGTTCCAGAGGACCGAATGCGCTTCTCTGAACACAGATGCCAGGCATGCACATGGTACACATATACACATGCATGCAGAACACTTATAGGTATATAAATTTTAAAAATTTAAAACAAGAGAGCAAGCAAGGAAACAAAGCCACACTTTCCTTCAACTTGCTTTGAGTTCAGTTCTCCTGGATATTTCTTCTCATCAGTGAGGTTCTTGTGTTTTCTCTGCAGGTGTGGGCCTGTCTCACATTCCCATCATTCTAAATCTAATTTTGCCTATAACAAAGTCTGAGAAATAGCCTTTAGGTAGTGCAGATGTTTTATGTCTGTTTGCTTTTCATTTTTTGGGAGATATTTAATCCAGAAGTTATACCATGTCATGTAACTATGTCTCTTCACTTGTGTCCTTTCCTATTACTGAACAGGATTTGTGATTTCTACATGCATGATCCTTCTTGGCTATGTAGTTGCCTAGGACACTAAGCAATTCAGTGTATTTAGTATAATGGTTATTTTTTTTTCTGTAACCTAATGCTCAGTGTCCCTTGTATTTTCTCCAACAACAAGTAGCAGATAGAAAAGAAGATTGCAGTAAATTTTACTTTAGAGCAAACTGTATATAGCAGATAGTGGTCACCCTTGTTCTTACATAGAAAACATTTTGTTAAAATTCTGTAAATAGGGACTGGAGAAATGGTTCAGTGGGTAAGAGTCCCAGCACCACATGGGGGTAGCTCCAGTTCCTGGAGGAACCCTTGTCCAGACATACTGGCAGGCAAAGCCCTGAAGAAGTAAAAATTCTGTCAATAAAAATCAGAAAGGAAATGAAAATACAAACTAAGAAAATAGTATCAAATGCGACAGAGAAAATGTTAATGTACTTACTGAGGAAAGCTTTTAAAGATTAGACCTTCCAGTAGGAGAAACAGGCAAGCTGTACACACCAGGAGTTACCCAGAGACCAAACCAATAAGCTTAGTACACTTGTCAGTCTCTCCTCTCATCAGAGCTAATTTTCAATTTGATGCTGAGGGTATTCTCAGTACACAAAACTTAGCAACAACCCAAATTTCCAGCAGTGGAAATGTTTACACAGATAAGACAAAATCTTCAAAGGGAAACATTATTATCAAAATAGTATTTTCAGAGATTATTTAATGAGATTAGAACATGGTGATAAAATAACCTTAAATTTTAAAAAAATGAGTGTTACCTAGCAGAGACTGGAAGGTGCTATTTCGTACAGTGCCAGCATGCCTGTCCTGGTTATTAGTGGGGCTCTGGGTGAGCCACTAGGACACAGAATAAGATAAAGGAACAAGGGAGAGAACAGCAGGAGGGCATCCGAGTGTGCAGACATCAGCCTTCAGTGCTAATGATGGCCTCGCGGGAGGGTCGGAGTCACTTAGCTTGTGTGCATGGTGATAAGGTGCTGTGGTCAGCTCCAGGTAAGGTCACTTAGGGGCTGTGTGGTCCACACTGAGGTATCCCTTTGTTCTCAGACCCAGAGGCTCCCATGCTCGCGCACAGAGCCTGCCCTCCAGTACATCATTTCAGAGGAACTGCTGAACATAGGAACCCCACGCGCAATGCTGAAGCTTGGATATTTTGCCTTCTTTTGTCTCTTCAGACATACTGTCAGCTTTTCAGAAGAAAGATATGTCCAAGGAAAAGATAGAACAGGCTATAGGGTCAGGAGAGCTATGTTTAAATCAAGTTTCAGCAATCCAGTAGCTGCATGTCCTTGTTGAGTCACTGAACTTGGTAATCCTTAGTTTTTAATCCCTTTGTAGTATTTGTAATACTAACTTTAAGTGGGCTGTCTTGGTCAGATGACAAAAACTATAACTGAAACATGTAAGCAAGTGTCTGTCACATAGTGGTCAGTAGATGGTCAGTAAACATCAGCCATGCCTTTTCTCTACAATTTGTTTGTGTTGAAACGATTTAAAATTATGCCCTAATAAGATACTTTTTTGACCCAACTAAAATGGTATTGTATATTTTGTAATAATAATGTGAATAATTTTGAAGATGACATTTTTGAAAACTACTGTTATCTTCTTACTAAGTTAGTCATGTTAAATATTTTGCATGGTAGTTTCTACATTTGTTAATTTGCATGCTTTGTCTTGCTGTATCCTGGGAAAACAGCTTGTGCAGGCCACCACAATCAGCGTTCCATGTTTCTTTCCTTCTTTTCTCTTTTGGTGAAGGAGGAAGAAGAAACTATTCTTTTAAATTTTCTAGATATCTTGGTCATCCTAATAAGCCCCTAGAAACAGTGATCAGGGGACTCTATTTATTGTCTTCCTTGTTCCTTGACTATTTGTGTTTATTGTCTTTCTTGTTCCTTAATCTAGAACTGGCCTTATTACTTGCATGTAATTAAAATGGTATAAAAGCAGATTGGTAAAAAATAAACCCACCTCAGCCTCAGAACTGGCTGGGGTCATGCTACAGAAAAATAAAATAAAATAAAATAAGATAAAATAATAAATTTTCTGCATTCAAAAATAGGAGTGAGTCCCCAGGCTGGAGTCGTGTCTCAGTAGTTAAGGGATAATGCTCCTCTAGAGGACCCCAGTTCAGTCAGGTCCTAGTGCTCATGTCTGTTTCACAACTACCTGTAACTCCAGCCTGGGAATGTGGAGTCTTTTGGACTCCAAGGGTACCTGCAAGCGCAAGTATGCATGCATGTGTGCATGCACACACACACTCACAAAATTAAAACTAAATTTTAATTTTTGGAAAACAACCCTGAAAAGCCAGGCTTCTTCTTTTTGAATGTTTTTAGTATTTTAGCTCGTTTAGTTTATTTATCTATGGGGCACCATATGATATTTCCGTATCATAGGTAATGGTCAAATTGGGTTGTCTATAGCTATCTTTTGAAGCCTTTATCGTTTCTTGGTGATAAAACACCCACTATTCTTTCTCTTAAGTTTTTGGGGGTTACACAGTACCTTACCATTTTAGCCACAATGATGTGAAAGATCATATTATCATGTATTTCTACTGTATTTCTACATGTATTTCAGGACCCATTCACCAACCTGTTCCCTTCCTCCCTCCTCCCTTCCTCCCTCTTCCCTCTCTCTTCCCTCCTCCTTCCTGTGCCCACCTTATGCTTTATTCTCATATACTCTGAGGGCTGCCTTCTTAGAGTCCTCATGGATGAGAGCAGCTGTTGAGAAGAAACCACTCAGTCTGTTGTACTCCTATTTGTCTGTTTTTCTTGTGCTGTCTTTGTTATTGAGGTCATGTTCAAAATAGGTTACCCATTCCAAGGTCCCAAAGAACAGCCCCAGTACTTTTTCCTAGGAGTTTCAATTCTCAGGCATTGTGGCAGGTTTGAATGTATTAATAATAAACTCAGAATTACTCAGAGTCCACCAGTGTCACACTAAGTCAAGAAATCAGAGCACTTCCTGGTGGTATGAGTTTACCAAGAGCAAGCCCGGATTTAACTTTTCTACTTACCTTTCCACGTGTCTTTGGTTATTCCTGTCTGTCTGTTGTGTGAGTCGGAGTCTGAGCCTGTCTGAAGACTGTCTTATGAATCTCTGTGTCTGTGTCTGATCCTGTGTTTCTGTCCCTAACAAGAGGCTTTGCTTTCTCTTCTATTGAACAGCACAGAAAGTATAACAAGGAGAAGGAATGGGGGCTACTTTATCGAAATCTTTTACAGTATTTTAAAAGGAATTAACTTATTCCAACTGACCCAGTTAACAAACAGTATTACAAACATCATTGTATATTAAGCTATATCTGCATGTTGTATTCAACAATTATGGATTTTATAAGATCACTTTTAAGTTATATTTGCTATTTTCTGTTCCCCCCCCATAGGTCAGTAGACTAAAAGTTGTATTTCAACTGTTTCTTTTGTTTGTTTGTTTGTTTTTCTAAGTTTATTTTTTATTTACATTCAAAATCATTTCCCCTTTCCTGTTTCCTCCCTCCCCGAAAGTCCCATAAGCCCCCTTCCCTCCCTCTTTTCCCCATTCAACCCCCTCTCGCTTCTCTGTCCTGGCATTCCCCTACATCCAGTCTTTCCAGGACCAGGGGTCTCTCCTTCCATCTTCTTGGAAATCTATTGATATGCGAATTGTGTCTAGGGTATTCCGAGATTCTGGGTTAATATCCCCTTATCAGTGACTGCATACCACGTGTGTTCTTTTATGATTGGGTTACCTCACTAAGAATGATATTTTCAAGTTCTGACCATTTGCCTAGGAATTTCGTGAATTCATTGTTTTTAATTGCAGAGTAGTATTCCATTGTGTAAATATACCACATCAAAAAAGAACACAGAAGGACACTACATACTGATCAAGGGAAAAATCCACCAAGAAGAACTCTCAATTCTGAATATCTATGCTCCAAATGCAAGGGCACCGTCATTCATAAAAGAAACTTTACTAAAGCTCAAATCACACATCGCACCTCACACAATAATAGTGGGTGACTTCAACACCCCGCTCTCTGCAATGGATCGTTCAGGAAAGCAGAAACTAAACAGGGACACAGTGAATCTAATTGAAGCCTTGGACCAAATGGAACTAACAGATATATATAGAACATTTCATCCTAGAGCTAAAGAATACACCTTCTTCTCAGCACCTCATGGTACCTTCTCCAAAATCGACCATATAATTGGCCACAAATCAGACCTCAACAGATATAAGAAGATCGAACTAATCCCATGCCTCCTATCAGATCACTATGGAATAAGGGTGGTCTTCAATGGCAACAAAAACAACAGAAAACTAAGACTACTATGAAAATAGTAGAGCATATGTCCTTATTACATGTTGGAGTATCTTCTGGGTATATGCCCAGGAGTGGTATAGCTCGGTCCTCAGGTATGTCCAGTTTTCTGAGGAACTGTCAAACTGATTTCCAGAGTGGTTTCACCAGTTTGCAATCCCACCAGCAATGGAGGAATGCTTCTCTTTCTCTATATCCTCTCCAGCATTTGCTGTCTCCCGAGTTTTTGATCCTGGCCATTCTGACTGGTGTGATGTGAATCTCAGGGTTGTTTTGATTTGCATTTCCCTGATAATTAAGGTTGTTGAACATTTCTTTAGGTTTTTCTCAGCCATGCAGTACTCCTCAGTTGAAAATTCTTTGTTTAGCTCTGTACCCAATTTTTAATAGGGTTATTTGGCTCTCTGGAGTCTAAGTTCTTGAGTTCTTTGTATATATTGGATATTAGCCCTCTATTGGATGTAGGATTGGTAAAGATCTTTTCCCAATCTGTTGGTTGCAGTTTTGTTTTATTGACAGTGCCCTTTGCCTTACAGAAGCTTTGCAATTTTTTTTTAATTTAATTTTATTTTATTTTTTTAATTTACATTCCAAATCACTTCCCCTTTCCCGTTTCCTCCCTCCCCGAAAGTCCCATAAGCCCCCTTCCCTCCCTCTTTTCTCTGTTCAACCCCCTCTCATTACTCTGTCCTGGCGTTCCCCTACATCCAGTCTTTCCAGGACCAGGGGTCTCTCCTTCCATCTTTTTAGAAATCTATTGATATGCTGATTGTGTCTAGGGTATTCTGAGATTCTGGGTCAATATCCCCTTATCAGTGACTTCATACCATGTGTGATCTTTTGTGATTGGGTTACCTCACTAAGGATGATATTTTCAAGTTCTGACCATTTGCCTAGGAATTTCGTGAATTCATTGTTTTTAATTGCAGAGTAGTATTCCATTGTGTAAATATACCACATCTTCTGAATCCATTCCTCCGTTGAGGGACATCTGGGTTCTTTCCAGCTTCTGGCTATTATAAATAAGGCTGCTATGAATATAGTGGAGCATGTGTCCTTATTGCATGCAGGTAAAGTCTCTGGGTATATGCCCAGGAGTGGTATAGCCGGATCCTCCGGAAGTGTCATGCCCAGTTTTCTGAGGAGCCGCCAGACTGCTTTCCAGAGTGGTTGTACCAGCCTGCAATTCCACCAGCAGTTGAGGAGTGTTCCTCTTTCTCCACATCCTCGCCAACAACTGCTGTCTCCTGTGTTTTTGATCTTAGCCATCCTGACTGGTGTGAGATGGAATCTCAGGGTTGTTTTGATTTGCATTTCCCTAATGACTAAGGATGATGAACATCTCTTTAGGTGCTTCTCAGCCATTAGATATTCTTCAGGTGAGAACTCTTTGTGTAGCTCTGTACCCCATTTTTTAATAGGGTTACTTGCCTCTCTGGAGTTTAACTTCTTGAGTTCTTTGTATATCTTGGATATTAGCCCTCTGTCGGATGTAAGGTTGGTAAAGATCATTTCCCAGTTAGTTGGTTGCCGCTTTGTCTTTTTGACGGTGTCTTTTGCCTTGCAAAAACTTTGTAATTTAATGAGGTCCCATTTGTCTATTCTTGATCTTAGAGTATAAGCTATTGGAGTTCTGTTCAGGAAATTCTCCCCTGTGCCCATATGTTCAAGGTTCTTCCTTAGTTTCCCTTCTATTAGTTTCAGTGTGTCTGGTTTTATGTGGAGATCTTTGATCCACTTAGAATTGAGCTTAGTGCAAGGAGATAAGGATGGGTCAATTTGCATTCTTCTGCATGTTGACCTCCAGCTGAGCCAGCACCATTTGTTGAAAAGGCTATCTTTTTTCCACTGGATGGTTTTAGCTCCTTTGTCAAAGATCAAGTGACCATAGGAGTGTGGATTCATTTCTGGGTCTTCAATTCTGTTCCATTGATCTACATGTCTGTTACTGTACCAATACCATGCAGTTTTTAACACTATTGCTCTGTAGTACAGCTTGAGGTCCGGGATACTGATTCCCCCAGAGGTTCTTTTACTCTTGAGAATAGTTTCTTCTTTATTTCTTCCTTGACCAAGTTATTGTTCAATAAAGTGTTGTTCAGTTTCCATGTGTATATAGGCTTTCTGTTGCTTTTGTTCTTATTGATGACCAGCTTTAGTCCATGGTGATCTGATAGGGTGCATGGAATTATTTCAATCTTATATCTGTTGAGGTCTGATTTGTGACCAATATATGGTCAATTTTGGAAAATGTACTGTGAGCTTCTGAGAAGAATGTATATTCTTTTGTTTTAGGATAAAATGTTCTATAGATATCTGTTAAATCCATTTGGTTCATATCTTCTTTTAGTTTCACTATTTCTCTGTTTAGTTTGTGTTTCCTGATCTGTCCATTGATGAGAGTACAGTGTTGAAGTCTCCCATTATTGTGTGGGGTGCAATGTGTGCTTTGAGCTTTATTAAAGTTTCTTTTATGAATGCTGGTGCCCTTGTATTTGGAGAATATGTGTTCAGAACTGAGAGTTCAACTTGGTAGATTTTTCCTTTGATGAGTATGAAGTGTCCTTATCTTTTTTGATTACTTTAGGTTGAATGTCAATTTTACTTGATATTAGGATGGCTACACCAGCTTGTTTCTTGGGACCATTTGCTTGGAAAATTGTTTTCCAGCCTTTTACTCTGAGGCAGTGTCTGTCTTTGTGCTTGAGGTGGGTTTCCTGTATGCAGCAAAATGTTGGGTCCTGCTTATGTATCCAGTCTGTTAGTCTATGTTTTTTTATTGAGGAATTTATTCCATTGATGTTAAGAGATATTAAGGAGCAGTGATTGTTGCTTCCTGTTATTTTGTTGCATATTTCTACATGTAGACTGCCAGTTGAACCAGCTCCATTTGTTAAAAATTGCTTTTTTTCACTGTATGGTTTTTGTTTCTTTGTCAAAGATCAAGTGACCATAGGTGTGTAGGTTCTTTTCTGGGTGTTCAATTCTACGCCATTGATCTTCCTGCCTGTCACTGTACCAATGCCATATAGTTTTTATCACTATTGCTCTGTAATACAGCTTGATGTCATGGATGGTGATTCCACCAGAAGTTCTTTTATTGTTGAGAATAGTTTTCCCTATCCTGGGTTGGTTTTCTTTCTTTCTTTTTTCTTTCTTTCTTTCTTTCTTTCTTTCTTTCTTTCTTTCTTTCTTTCTTTCTTTCTTTCTTTCTTTCTTTCTTTCTGTTATTCCAAATCAATTTGCAAATTGCTCTTTCTAACTCTATGAAGAACTGATTTGGAATTCTGATGGGGATTGCATTGAATCTGCAGATTGCTTTTGGCAAGATGGCCATTTTTACTATATTAACCCTATCAATCCATGAGCATGGGAGATCTTTCCATCTTCTGAGATCTTCTTTGATTTCTTTCTTTAGAGACTTGAAGTTTTTCTCATACAGATCTTTCACTTGCTTGGTTAGATTCATACCAATGTATATAATGTTATTTGTGACTATTGTGAAGGGTGTCATTTCCCTAATTTCTTTTTCACCCTGTTTATCCTTTGAGTAGAGGAAGGCTACTGATTTGTTTGTTTTAATTTTATATTCAACCCCTTTGCAGAAGTTGTTTAACAACTTTAGGAGTTCTCTGATGGAGTTTTTGGGGGCACTTAAGAATGAGATCATATCATCTGCAAATAATATTTGACGTCTTCCTTTCCAATTTGTAGCCCTTTGACCTCCTTTTGTTGTCTAGTTGCTGTAGCTTGAATTTCAAGTACTATATTGAATAGATAGGGAGTGGGCAGCCTTTTCTGGTCCCCGATTTTAGTGGGATTGCTTCAAACTTCTCTCCATTTAGTTTGATATTGGCTACTGGTTTGCTGTATATTGCTTTTACTATGTTTAGTTATGGGCCTTGAATTCTTGATCTTTCCAAGGCTTTTAATATCAAGGGATTCTGAATTTTGTCAAATGCTTTTTCAGCATCTAATGAAATGATCATGTGTTTTTTTTTCTTTGAGTTTGGTTATGTAGTGGATTACATTGATGGATTTCTGTGTATTGAACCATCCCTGCATACCTGGGATGAAACCTACTTGATCGTGGTGAATGATTGTTTTGATGTGTTCTTGGATTCAGTTGGCAAGAATTTTATTGAGCATTTTTGCATCAATGTTCATAAGGGAAATTGGTCTGATGTCCTCTTAATTTGGTCTTTGTTAGGTTTAGGTGTAAGGGTAATTGTGGCTTCATCTTAACGTCCTCTATCATCATGATAAGTGATTTTATATCTGAGTCTAACTTTTCTGGTGTGATGGTGTATCCATGACTTGTTATGGTGGGAGAATTAGGTTCTGATGATGCTATGTTCCTTTGGCTTCTTATGTTCTTATGCTTGCCTCCCACCATCTGATTATCTCTAATGCTACCTGCCCTCACCAAATGTGATGGTAACCTGTCCTTCCTGTGATCCTAGTTGTGTCAGAACTCCTCAGAGTCTAGCTGTCTCAGTGGTCCTGTGATTCTGTGATCCTCAGATCCTGGGTGTATCAGAGCTCCTGGGAGTCAAGCTGCCTCTGGGGCCCTGGGATCTTGGTGTGACCAAGCTCCTGGGATCCTAGGATCTGAGGTTCCTCTGGGTGTTATGTGGCTGGCTGGGGAGTTCACTTCTAAGGTATGAAGCTCTTTTTGTTTGGTCTTTCTGTGGTTTAGGTATAAGTTTAATTGTGCCTTCATAGAATGAATTTGGTAGTGTTCCTTCTGTTTCTATTTTGTGGAATAGTTTGAAGAGTATTGGTATTGGGTCCTCTTTGAATGTGTGGTAGAATTCTTCACTAAACCCATCTGTTCCTGAGCATTTTTGGCTAGGAGACTATTCATAACTGCTTCTATTTCTTTAGGGGTTATGAGACTGTTTAGATGGTTTATCTGATACTGTTTTAACTTTTGCACTTGATATCTATCTAGAAAATTGTCCATTTCATCCATATTTTCCAATTTTGTTGAGTGTCAGCCTTTGTAGTAGGATCTGATGATTTTTTTGAATTTCCAGTTTCCATTGTTATGTCTCCCCTTTCATTTCTGATTTTATTAATTTGGATTCTGTCTCTGCACTCTCTGGTCAGTCTGGCTAAGAGTTTATCTATCTTGTTGATTTTCTCAGAGAACTAGCCCCTGGTTTTGTTGTTTGTATAGTTCTTTTTGTTTCTACTTGGTTGATTCCAGCCTGGAGTTTATTTCCTGCTGACTAGAGTGTAATTGCTTCTTCTTGCTCTAGAGCTTTCAGGTGTGCTGTAAAGTGCTAGTGTATACTCTCTCCAGTTTCTTTTTGGAGACACTCAGAGCTTTCTGCATTTTCTTTGACTGTTGTGTCAATGTTTTCTATGGTATCTTCTGCCCCTGAGATTCTCTCTTCTCTTGTATTCTGTTGGTGATGCTTGCATCTAACTCCTGATCTCTTTCTTAGGTTTTCTAACTCCAGGGTTGTCTCCCTTTGTGATTTCTTTATTGTTTCTATTTTCAATTTTAGCTTTTGGATGGTTTTGTTCATTTCCTTCACCTGTTTGTGTTTTCCTGTAATTCTTTAAGGGGTTTTTGTGTTTCCTCTTTAAGGGCTTCTAGCTGTTGGCCTGCGTTCTGTATTTCTTTAAGTGAGTTATTTTTGTCCTTCTTAAAGTCCTCTATCATCATCATGAGAAGTGATTTTAGATACGAATCTTGCATTTCTATTGTAATGGTGTATCCAGGACTTGCTATGGTGGGAGAATTGGGTTCTGAGGATGCCAAGTAACCTTGGTTTCTGTTGCTTATGTTCTTACGCTTGCCTCCGGCCATCTGGTTATCTCTAGTGCTACCTGCCCTCGCTATATCTGAAGGTAGCCTGTCCTTCCTGTGATCCTGGTTTTGTCAGAACTCTTCACAGTTCAGCTGTCTCTGTGGTCCTGTGATTCTGGGATCCTGTGATCCTGAGATCCTGGGTGTGTCAGAACTCCTGGGAGTCAAGCTGACTCTGGGACCCTGATATCTTTGTGTGACCAAGCTCCTGGGATCCTGGGATCCTATGATCCTAGGTGTGTTAGAGCACCTGGGAATGGAGCTTCCTCTGGGTGTTGTGGGTCTGGGTCTGGCTGTGGAGTTTGCACCCAGGGTCTGCTCAGGGAACCTGCTCAGACCGGAAGGCCCCTGCTTATGTCTTTTTGTGAAGGTAGCTTTGGTTGTTTAAGATTATCTTTTTTTGTTTGTTTGTTTGTTTTTTGTTTTGTTTTGTTTTTTTTTTTTTTTTTTGGTATGGTTCTAGTCAATCTCCTACCATTTTAAAATATTTGGTTGGGGCTATTTTTATAGTGATACAATGTTTTATATTCCATGCCCCATGCCAATACCTATTCATAATATTAGACAGGCACCTTTTGAGTTTGTGCTGCAAAATTTCTTGCTATGAGCTTAACTGCCTTAGTCAATTTAATGACAGTGGCTTTGTTAACCTTGGGCTTTAGCCAACTGCTTACCCATCCCTAAAATTCCTGCCTTATGTGCTAATTTAGAATACACGACTTGTTTGTTACAGATGAATGGATCACATCCTAGTTAGGGGTAGCAATTGTTCAAATCCATTTGAGATAGTAAGGATAGAGAAGAAAATAGAAAATGTTGTTCCAGGGACTGGGGACATGTCTATATCAGGGACTGCATTGAGCATCTGGGATTTAGATATTTTTATGGTTTTGTTTGTTTTTGGTTTAAAGAAACTGGCTTATTGATATTTGAAAATATCAGTGCTTCAGTTTGCATTGCCTCTTACCCATAGACATTATGTAAAGCCCAGCATTTATGATATACTTGGAGATACACTTCCAATGAATGTTTGGTGCCCCTTGGAACATAATCTGGATATCTGGTGCAAATGTAAAGCTAAATATAGTAATAGGCTTGGAAACAGTGAAGCTCCAGGATTATTCTGAAAAGCCAGACATGGGTAGCAGTTCAACTCCAGTGCCCTGGTTTGCCTGGTGGCTCCTTCCCCTTGGGTTGGCCACACAGTCAGCCAGAAGAACTTGACTGTAACAGCTGTATAATATACATTACATTGAAAAATTGTCATATTTGGGGCCTCACTAAGAATCTGGTTCTGGAAGAGGGGTTGCCTTGCCTCTATTGCAGACCCAGAACTTTGTATTCTCCTATTTCTGGGCATGGGATGGACTCTGATAGAGAGGGAAGAGAATAGCAAAGGAGCCCAAGAGTGAACAACACATTGTGTCCTGGACAACAGCAATAAGGTGAACCATTTCCAGCAGTTTTTACTTTTTTTGTTTTTAATCTCATACTATACAAGTGCCTGCAGTGGGAAGGTTAGCCATGGAAAGTTCAGACATGAACTCAACAGAGAGTTCAGTCAGGAAGTCCATCACTTAGCCCCGACTTCCTCAGTCCACTTCTACTGGATTTGGAAATTTGACCTTCTGTTATTTGGTGTTTACTCAGAAATCTCATGTGAAGGGACACTTGGCTTTGCTTGGGACTCCTTGTTGCAAACTCTATCTGGCTGCTTTAAACAGGCTTCCCTACTGAGTTTTTGCTGGGTACTTTAAGTGCCCAATTAGACGATGTTTCTCACTCATTCCCTTCCCTCATGATTTAGGACTTAATAAACTCACTCATCCACAACAGAAAAGATGTTATCTAGATCATTCTCTGGATCATACACAACAAACTTCCAGCAGTAGTTCTGGGGGCTAAGTTCCACACACAAAGAGAAGTAAATTAATTACTAAGTTTTTAGGGAATGAAAAAGAAGGAAGGAAGGAAAAGAAAAAAGAATAAGAAATACTGTACCTGGAATCGATACTGAGTTTTACCACCTTGTGGCCTGCCGTTGCTTCTTTGGGCCCAACTGTTACCTTACTTTGAAGCAAACTATTGACTTGTGAGTTAGCAAGAGATTTTAAAACAAATCAGGCCAATTGGTTAATAGAAAGCACAAAGAACAGAATGGAACAGAAAGGAGTGCTTATGTGGTCATACAATCTCATCTGTAAAGAAAGGAATAGACATGCGAGTATTTATTAGGTTTAAAATCAAATCAGTTGAAGTGCTTCACCTTTACCTTGTAAGTTTTCTTAAAATCATTTAGAATGAGAAGACTTTCAGAACAGTTGATCCATTTCTAGTACTTAAACCTGTAGTGTGAGAAGAAAGAAGTGTTTGTTTCTTCAAAGGCCCCTGTTCCCAGTGTGGAACAAGGAAGGGCATTACTCTAATACTCATATTGTATCCTCCCTTACCAGTCTTACTGTCTGGTTTCCTACACAAAAGTCCACCATTCACTGTCTCTCCTTGCTGGCAGTATGACCTTGGCCTCACTTTAACAATGTCGCTAGATGGTCACTCTTTATCTGATACTGTCAGAGAGCTAAGCACATCTGTTACGCTTACGCCTGTAGTGTTAGTTGTATTGCAGGAGCTGGCTCAGAAGTAATTGTCAAAGCTGTCAGTTTTACTTGATAGCCTGTTTCTACCAGGCACTTCTGTCTTCCCAAGGATTCAGTTCAGGAACAGTAAATACCTTCCTTCTCTTTGCCTGGCTTTGGATTCTGATGCAACTCAGTGGTAAAGCCCTTGAATAGTATGTGTGAGGTTTTAGGTTTGATCTCCAGCGCCACTAACAAGTCTGCCTGATGTGGCCTTTCTTTAACTCTGCCTCCAAATCTACTTTATTCTCTCATTGTCTTGTCTACTTAGAACCCTTTTCTCTACTTTAATCTCATGTTTGGGGGTAATCCTTTCACAGCCTGGAAGGAACAACACTATTATTTATCGAGTTAGAGGCAATACCTGGTCCCTCTAGATTTTATCTAAACATTTCTGCTGGTAGATGAATTATCCTGTGATTTTTTTACACGGGCATCTCATTTTTGCCTTTAAAGGTAGGTGTGTGTGTGTGTGTGTGTGTGTGTCTGTGTGTGTGTGTAAAAGGCATAAAAGTTAGAGGAGGACAAGTATGGAAAAAAGAGGGGGTCAGTGGGACAAAAGAAGATAAAAGGAGACATATGTTCAAACACATATTCACTTATGAATTGTCAAAAATAAAAATGATTTTTAAAAAGCATAGGCTCAACCTCATTATTTTAATTTCTTATATACTACTCTCAGTGTTGTTTTGCTTCTTATCTGATAAGTACCATATAACTAAATGAATTAGCTAATATTAATAAAAAGATTTATCAAGTATTTCTAAGTACAGATGGGCTTTTCCCCCTACTCTTATTAATGTACTTCTTGCCTTTCTTAGCAATTTCAGTGAATTTTTTAATTTAATTTCTTTTCTTTTTTTTTTTTTTGATTTTTCGAGACAGGGTTTCTCTGTGTAGCCCTGGCTGTCCTGGAACTCACTTTGTAGACCAGGCTGGCCTCGAACTCAGAAATCCTCCTGCCTCTGCCTCCCAAGTGCTGGGATTAAAGGCGTGCGCCACCACCGCCCGGCTTAATTTATTTTTTATAGCAGATTACTGTTACCAATATGGTAAAGCTTCAGTTAGGCAGTTCTCTCTGGTTGGCACTTTAAGCAAGGGACTCCTGTATTCAACTTTGCAGCTTGCCGTTTTCATAAACATAACCACTGTTGTTCCAATGATATTTTCTGTGTAACTTCCAATGAAGGAGGGGTAAAGGGAAACTCAGTGACCAAATTTCTCTGAAGATAATCGAAAGCTCCTGTATGCTCGGCACAGCTGGCACTGTAGGGGCCCTCTAGTGTGAACACAGGAAAGATTGGGAGTGTTCTTCTCCACCACTCACACAGCTGCCCTATGAGAACAAGTATCATTCACTCCAGTGAGTCTCTGCCTGTCAAGAACTCAGCAGTCAAGCTTTTTCAACTCCTCAGACTCTAAGCATTAAACAAGAAAAAAGCCAGTGCATAGATTGCACACAGAAGAAAGAGCCTCAAAGGATCACCAAAGACCCGCTAATTTAGGCTGTCAATCACAGCTCTTATTTTGCATGTGCTTTGCAACACTATTTTTGAAGCTTTCTCAAAGGAGCACATTGATGCACATTTTCTCCCACCCCAGCCATCGCTAAGTACAGAGTACCTCAGTGGCACTCGGAATTATAATAGTCTGTTATATTGTTCCCATATCTGCTTCTCAAAATTACCCAAAGTTCTTTAAAGATAAGAATTATATATGAGGAGTCTTTTTGACTCCTCAGCACTTTACACCGTGCCTGATACATACTGGACATACATAGTTCATTGAGCCACAACTGATTTAACTGCCTTTACTTTACAACAGATTTTAAATAGCACATTATAAAGGAGAGAAAACATATGAGAGCAGGCAAGGAGTGAAAAATAAGTTATTATTGTAACTTGTACACCAAATTTTAAAAAGCTATTATAGCTTGGTACACCAAATTTTAAAAAGAACCGAAGAGTATTTCTGTCCTATATTACTTAATTTTGGAAGAAAATAGTGCTTATTTCTGAATAAAGTCAGTTTTAGAATATATTACTATATGCTAACAGTACTACAGTTTGTCCCTATTTTGGTAGAGCTACTGCTGAAAGATTGAAATATGTTAAAGACGTTCTGTTTACGGGTAAAGTCAAGTACACACAAAGTATTTTGAAAAGATTTGCATGGAAATTGCTTTAAAAAGAAAAGTGTCTTTGGAGTTTAGTATAGTAAATCATTATCCCAAGTGACTAAATTCTTCAAAATGTGTCTTTTAGTTGTGATTTGTAGTTATATAATTTCTCCCTTCCTTTCCTCCAAATGACTAATTTTAAAGGCTCTGTATAGCCACTGTCTTCCTCTCTGGGCATAGTATCTTATAATATCTAGGAAAATTCTTCATTTATCAAGGAAGTAGTCATTGAATCAACCTAACATGCATCTCACCCTGCATGTGAACTTTGGAAAACACACACAGACCATGGGGGGGGGGAGAAAGAGAGAGAGAGAGAGAGAGAGAGAGAGAGAGAGAGAGAGAGAGAGAGAGAGAGAGAGAGAGGAAGAAGGAGAAGAAGAGGAGGAGGAGGAGGAGGAGGAGGAGGAGGAGGAGGAAAAAATACAAAGTTCCAGGCATTAGATACTTACTTTTGCTATGTTTATATTTAACTTTAAAAACCATCTTCAAACTTAGCTTAAAACATACTATAAACATCTGAGAATATGAAATATACAAGTTTTTGCTAGGGTTTCCACCAGGATGCTGTTCTTCTCAGTACCTATTTGTAAGTGAAAGGAAACACATCATCTGAGACCTTGCTTCACTTGTCTTTAGGTCTTTGAGCACTCCTTCCTGATGACAGGAAAAGCTGTCAGATGGCCTCTCCCTAGCAAGGGAGAAGGTCGCATGAAAACCTAGCGCTGCGTTGTTCATACTAATATAGCACCCTCCAACAATACTTCCCCAGACCACAGCTGAGAAAAGAAGTGTGTTCTGTAAAGCAGAAACAGGATCCCTGTAGAGCTGCCAGGGCAGCTTCGAGGGCGGAGGAAGAGTAGACAGGATGATTTATGAGGGGCTCTTACCTTAGCAATGAGTCTAAAAATAAGTCTCCTTGCTTCTCCCTCACAAAGATAAATGCCATAGCATTTCTCAAGAGGACTGTGATACAGGAAAGCTTGAGACCCAGCACAAGGAGGGCAGGAGAGTGGGGAGAGGAGGGGCAGAAACCGCAGTGAGAGGTGTTCCTTTTAATACTAACTGAGCTGACTGGATGAAAACTGGTTTTGTAAGGTGATACAACTGCTATGTATATAATATATGTCTAGGAAAAAAGATTTACAGATATATTATGAAGATATTTTATTCCCATATTTTTTTTTAAAAAGCATCTCCTAAGCTGCCATTTTAGCAGATTTTCAGAGACTTGCATCTCAGGATGCTAATGGGAGCAAGAGTTACGCTTTATTTATGAATGGCCAAGAAAGACAATCTTGGAACAGGTTTGGATTTCCTTAGCACTCATTTTGGGCATCCTGCAATTAGCCAGCATTATCAAATGCCCATGTCTGTTTTCATTGTCACAGACTACTATATTGGTGACTTGCTCGAGTCTACATTGATGCCTGTCTTATTAGGGTTACTACTGCTGTGATGAAACATGAGCCAAGCAACTTGGGGGAGTTAAAGGTTGATTTGGCTTATTCTTCCTTATCACTGAAGGAAGCCAAGAGAGAAATGCAAATGTAGCAACCAAGCTATGTGTGGAACAAGTCAGTAAGCTGTACTCACAGAACTCAGGGCCACCAGCCCAGGGGTGTAACCACCCACAATGAGATGGTCCCTCCCCTATCAATCACTGATTAAGAAAATGTTTTACCAGGTTTGCCTACAGCCAGTTCTTATGGAGGCCCTAATAGTGTCTAGCTTCCCTCTGGAACGTCACAAAGAAAAATTATGTCACTTACCCGTTTTTAGGAGCCATCAATTGCTAGTAGCACCCCAACTAGGGTTGAGGCCTCATTAACTCTTGGCTGGCTTGTCTGTGTAGATCATGCGCAGGTAAGCATCAGAGCTGTAAGTTCCTGAGTGGGATGGTCATGTCCTATCCAGAAGACCCCATGTGACAGCACTCCTCCCCATCCACTTGTCCTTATTTTCCTTCCTCCCTTTCTTCTGTGATGTTCCCTGAACATTGAAGGTGGAATAAATGTCTGATTTAGGGTTGAACACTCAATTGTCATTAATTCTCAGTACACTGACCAGTTGTTATGAGTCTCGGCATTGCTTGATACCTACTGCAAAAACAAGTTTCTCTGACTAAGGTTGAGAATAGCACTAATTTATGGGTACAAACATTCGATTTTTAGAAGGCAATTTGAGAACATTTCCATTGAACAAAATAATAGTAGTAGATAAACTAAGACTTACACCTTCCTCAACCATAGGTCTTTGATGAGGTTAATATTACTAGACATAAATTCTTTTCTCTGGAACAGGCCTCAAATGCAAGCAGAAACCCATTGGTTATACCTCTAACAGTCATGCCACTATTGTATGTTACCTGGCAGGTATTTTAGCATTTAGGGTATAGCCTGTCATTTGCCTTTCTGAATCTGTGTACTATTTCTTCATTTTAGTGGGACTTGGCTAAGGTTCTAGGAATTCTGGTCATCAGAAACAAGTGATTTCACAAGGAAAATAAATGAGTTAGGTGCCAAAGTGGTGGCTCAGTAGTTAAGAGAATTCAATGGTCTTGCAGGGGTTCAGTTTCTAGAACCTATGTGATGGTTTTATCACATACTTATATGCACATACTTCACACACACACACACACACACACACAATCTTAAGAAACAAACAGAAAGCTTTATTGATTACAGGCATGCCTTTCTCAATCTTCTCCTTTTTCCTTTTTTTTTTTCAGTGAGCATGTTTTTGAACACGTTAACCCCAAAGTTCTACGTGGCCCTGACAGGCACTTCCTCACTAATATCAGGACTTATTTTGGTAAGTGATGGAATTCTTCTAATTTAAAAACATTTTAGCACACATGTTAGTGTGACTATTTTTAAGGAATAATCTGGGAGATTATACATCAGCAGTTTTCAATATTCATTTTGTATGTCTATGTTCATGTTGGATGGGAATGAAGAGAATTATACTTGCCCAGGTTATATTTCTGTTATTCATTCTTTTTTGGGAAGAAAAACAATTCTTAATTGGGGGAAAATCAGAGATGATGTTTCCAGGCCAAATTCTAGTATCTAAACGTATAAAATGTGTTGGGATCATAGCTCAGTAAATAACTTGCCTCATTTATGAAACCATGGATTCAGTCCCCATCACCACAAAAATTAGACAGACAGACAGATGGGTATATATTGCTGATGCATAAAAGTATCTTAGTTCAACTAAGACTGTTTTCATGCATAATGGATTATTAGATGTAATATCATTAGGAATATTTTTTACATGTGTTACTATGGATTGTGGCATTCCCAACCCTTTCCTCCCTTCATCTTCTATTCTCTCAGTGTTTACATTCATTTCTTTATTGCTTCCTATAAAAATTCATTTAGGTTAAAAAAAATCTATCATCTTCCAACTTCCTTACTGTATATTCTGTAACAGCTGTAGATATGAAGACTCATATTACCTATCATAACTCACTGTAGTGAACATTATGGGGCTGCCTAAACTCAGGCCATTCTCACATAACTTAATAATGTTTAAAGGAGAGAAACTTTCAAAAGGCTTTTTCCATATCCACAATCTTGTGATTACTAATTACTGTAGACATAGGTACAAGTAAAAGATTATAGTGTTATTATTACTTAAAAATGAATTATCAATAGAAATTTAAGGGTAGATAGGTACAAACATGTTGAGCAAAGAGAATACCTTTACCTGGAATAATGAAAGATTTCAAAAGCCTGAGCTTATAAGATGGAGCAGGCATATTCTGCAAACAGATGGAAGTAGAAAATGGCAATGTGGAGAGAGAGAGCATCCTTTGAAGATGAGAGAGCATCTCCAGGTTCAGCTTGTTATGTCTGCTTCACATGGGTTGTGTGAAATGTGCAAAGTTGGTCTTATGAAGACATCCCAAGATAAAAATCTATGTAGAAAGCCCAGAGCTGAGTGCAAACTTCAACCGGAGGCAAGAAGCCTGTAGAAGAGAGGTGTTGTAGTTGGTAGCATGCTGCCTCTTAAACATCCACCACCCACACATGCACCTCTGACATCTCTTCTCTGTTCAGGAATCTTGAGGAAAGTAAGGGCACTGTTATTATAGACAGTTGCTCATAAAACCATCAGGTTGGTTATTAACCTATTCTGTCCAAGGACTGTATTTTATTCTAACATTGACTTCCTCCTGGTTTTTGGTGTTAAATTTCTCTTGTGAGATAATGGTGATAATGTGTGATGGTGTTTTACTGTAAATGCTTGGCAAATAAGTTGTAGTGATACCCCATTCATCTTTAGCTTTGGTGATGTGATTGTAGAACTGAGGACATTTTAATAGAACACATTTTAATAGACCTGATGGTCTGAAAGTCACTGTGGAGAAAGCTCACCAGTCTCAAGGACCCCCAACTGAACCTGCGGGGTGACACAAACCATCAGCAAGACAGACAATAATTAAATGAAAATATTTTTAATCTTACTAGGACAAAAAATGGAGATGAAAAATATTTTGATAATCTCTAATTGTTCTCCAATGTAGGTGACATAGGACAGAGAAAAATGACCAGAGAACTTCTTCCAACAAAGCTAGTAGAACCTGCATTGCTAGGAAAACCCAGAAAAAAAAATCAGTAACTAGCAAAAGCGTGAGAATGAATCACTCCAAAAGCTTCTGCTTTATTGATGAAATGGAAGACTTTCACTGGGAGGCTGCATGTTTGCTACTTAGAGCTAGGTAAGAAATTACAGTAGCATGTTAGGAGTTGCTCAATAGCCAGGAGAAGGCACACCGTGGGTCATCATGGGAAGTACCAGGAAGGGAGTTCTGTCCATCCTCCCAGTGATTGAAGAGGAAGACCACAAGGGACCGAGCAACATGAACTTTCTAAGACTCCAGGGTCATTAGGTCTAAGCTTTTATTTTTCAGGTAGGAAACTTGAGACTTCTCAAAGAAGAAAAGGAGCTCTTGAGATTCAAGACATGTGGTTTCCTTGTGGCAAAGTAGTCAGACCTTCAACCTAGATTCTCAACTTCTCACTGTACTATGTGCAAGATGTCTCAGGAAAGCACAGACATGGAAAATGCTTTCACCTGCTTAATAAGTTCCTGTTAAGTACATTCTGAAAACATAACACACACACAAACACACACAAAATATATTTTTAGGGAAGAGGTGGCAGGTATTTTAAATATCTGAGTTACCATTTACAAACACACACAAATATTTTAAGACTTTATGATAAAGTTTAGGGATATTTTTGCTTAAAGAAATAGGAAAAACAAACTTTGGGGGATGGGATTTACACTGAGTCCACTATTTGCTGGACTCATGTCCTTTGCTCAGCAGCGGTACTTTGAACGAGGCAACCAGCAACCTGCCTTTAGGGTACATAGTTGGCCAAAGGCATTACAGGAGGGGAGCCCAGGAGGTTGTACCCGGGCGGTCTGCCTTGCAACACCCACTTCACTGCCCTTCCATCTAAGTCGCCCACCAACTGCCTTTCTCGCCAGCAGTACAGAGGCAGCCCTGGATTTCATTCTGGGAGTATATTGCTGTGGGTTTACAGGACATAAATTCATTACCACAGTGTAGGATAGTTCCTTTCATTCTGGTAAGTCAGCTCAAGGAATGCCACTCCTCTAATTCAGGGATGGTTGAAGAGCTCTCAACAGTGAATGGATTTCCCTAGGCCTGGGCTGCCTTTGCAGACCTGGGCTCCTATGCTTTTTCCTATGTTTGGCGTACAGCTGCTGAAACTGCATGCTGACTGCTGGACTACAGTGTAGAGGTAGAAACTGCTTAGACTGCTGAAATGCTTAGAAGAGAGGAAGCCTGTCTTATAGGGTGGATGTGAGTGCTCTTGCTAAAAACCATCGGCCTTTTCTGAGGGCATTCTAACTGTGGTGTGCAGTAATAGCTATGGATAACCCCAGATTCCAACCTTACAGATGTTTGACAGTGCATCTATCACATTATGGCTAAGGACTCAGCTTTGCTAGGCTTTAAAGATGAATTGAGGGTTAGCATTCTGTGCTGCCACAGTTTTTTTTGTTTTGTTTTTTTGTTTTGTTTTGTTTTGTTTTTAAATTCTGGATGTACTTCCAGGAGGAGTGAAGAATCATGTGCTTTGAAAAATGGCTTTTTGCATGGAATGCTTAGCAGATTGCTAAAATCCTCAGCATATTTACAACCAGGCCATAAATGCATACAAGCCCACCGACCATTCTCTGGGGGCAGCATGTATCCTGCAACAGTAGGGGTTACAGTATGGTTGCAGAGGTGGGAATATGCTGGGGTTACCTCATTTCTAATGTGGAATCCCTATCCAGTAACCAATAGTTCTGTGTTAAGTCTGGGGTGAGAGGAGTTAAGAACTGGCAGTCCAATTGGCCTTCTTGCCATCCACTCTGAACTTGATGGCAAGGTTGTTGCATTGCCCCTTGGGGGTACCCAGATAGTAAGGGGGCTCCCAGTTTATCCACTGTTGCAGCATTAACATGGGAGTGGTATATCCATGTCCTGGTCTTATCTATCTTCACAGCTATAAGCATGGTCAGGATCATGGTGTGAGGTCCTTTCCAGCAAGGTTCCAGAGGCTTGTGGTAATGTCTTTTAATCCAGACACTGGGTTTAAAGCAATGGGAGTTAGGGGGAGGAGCAGACTCATGAACATGGCGGATGGCAGTCAGAGTTGCTTCTGGACCCTATGGAGGGCTTCCAAGGATTTTATAAACTTACGTTGGTTATACTCAGCTCAGATATCAGACTGGAGGTTAGGCAGCATTAGAGGGGTCTCCCATATAGGATCTCAAAGCAGGGGTGAGACCTAAAGAATAGGGGTATTCCTAGCCCTGTATAAGGCACAAGGTAGTTTCAAGGTAATCACCACCAGTTTCAAGGGTTAATTTGGTTAAGGTCTCCTTCAGGGCCCAATTCATCTTCTCTACATGCCCTGAACTCTGGGGTCTGTATGCATAATGTAATTTCCAATTGGTCTCCAGACCTGTGCTAGAGAATGAGTTACCTGAGCGGTGATTGCTGGTCCACTGTCAGACACAAGCAAGGTAGGCAAATCATATCTGGGTATGATATCTTCCAGAAGCTTCTTTGCCACTACATTGGCAGTCTCCTTCTTTGTAGGGTAGGCTTCTACCCATCCTGAAAAGGTATCTATAAAAACTAGCAAATATTTACATCCATATGTTGCTGGTTTTATTTCAGTATAATGTATTTTCCAATTAGCTCCTGCCTATTGACCCCTGATTCTGGTTCCTGAAGTAGCTCCTTGATTGGGGCCTGAGGAGTTTACAGCCTGGTAGGTGGTACAGTCTGAGATTACATGATCAACCAAGTGTCCTAAGTCAAATATTTTGTACCTTGCTGCTCACAGCAATTCCTTCAGTTTTCAGTGACTAGGTGTAAAGATTGATGAATCTGATGGATGAGTTGCTTAGCAAACTCCTTAGGTAGGATGGTGGAGCCTGCAGAGGTCAGCACCCATCCATCTCTTCTGTAAACTCCTTGGCACTTTGCCTGATGTTGTTTGTCTTCAGCAGTATATTCAGGGATGACTGGGAGTGCAGGGGGTGGTAAAGCAACCAGGATGTTGGCAGTGGAAGCTTGGGTGGCCTCCCTTTTGGTTTTATCAGCTAGCCTGTTCCCCTTGGCTATTTCTGATGTCCCTTTCTGATGCCTGGGGCAATGAATTATGGCTACTTTGAGAGCAAGTCATAATGCCTCCAATGGAGCAAGTATTCCTTCCTTATTGTTGATAGTTTTTCCTTCAGCAGTCAATAATCCTCTCTCTTGGTACTTGATCCTCTCTCTTGATCCATGTACATGAACCACTACTGCCAGTATAGATGTTAGCTATGGCCCCTTTCACCAGTTTTAAAACCCAAGTTAGAGTCTTTAGTTTAGCTTTCTGGGCTGAAGTTCCAGAAGTAAAGTAGTTGCCCAAGTAACAGAGTCCAAGTCTACTACCACTGCTCCTGTATACCTGATTCCATTCTGGATGAAGCTGCTCCCATTCATGAAGTAGATAAGTTCTGAGTCTGGCCAGGGTATGTCAGTCAAGTCTGGCATGATGTTTTGCCCCAGAACTATAGAACAGTCATGCTGCATGCTAAGGATGTGTCAGGTAACAGAATGGCTGGGTTTAGGGTAGATGATGGGTTATATCTTATGCAAAGGGGATTCAAAAGTAGAGCCTGTAAGTACACCTGTCTGGCATTGGACAGCCACTGGCTGGGTGGATTCTTGAGGGTCCCCTCAATAGCATGGGGAGTGTGTGGGGAGTGGTGATAACAAGTTCCTGCTCCGTGGTTATATTGTCAGCATCCTTGACTAGCAGGAAAGTGGTAGCTATGATCAGGAGGCAGGCTGACCATCCTTGGGTCACTGGACTCTTAGATAAATAAGTCACAGGTCTTTTCCATGGTCCCAAAGTTTGGGTGAGCATTCCCTTCTCTGTCCCCTTTCTCTGATTCACATACAGATGGAAAGGTTTGTGAATGTCAAAGAGGGCTAAGGCCAGCACCTCCAATAAAGTTCTTCCTAGAGTCTTAAAAGTCATGTCTATCTTAGGGGGTCCATTCTATTTTGTCTTCTTGGCCCCTGGTGGCCTCATAATAACAGTTTGGCTATCTCAGTTAACCCTGGCACCCAGAGTCTACAAAACACAGCACATTCCCAGAAATTCCTGTACTTGCCTTTGGGTTGATGGAACTGGGATGTTAAAGATGGTTTGCTTCTGGGAGTCTGATAACATGCATTGGCTCCCCGCCCCCCCCTTGAATTTATACGCCAGATAGGTGACCTCAAGTTGACAAAGCTAGGCATATGTCCTAGTCAGGGGCCCCACAATCAGGATGTCATCTCCATACTGGAGCACAGTTATTTGGGGGTGGGCTTGCCAGTACTCACCCAAGTCCTCATACAGTGCTTTGTCAAAGATGGTGAGTGAGTTCTTGAATCCTTGAGGCAGGCGTGTCCAAGTCAGTTGTCCCTTGAAGCCTCTCTCCAAGTCTTGCTATTCAAAGGCAAATAGAGGCTGACTTTTGGGTGCCAGAGGCAAACTGTAAAGCCACTCAGTGGCTGAAGCTTCCAATGGATGTCTGGGGCAGTGTGGTTAACAAAAGCCATGTTCACTGCTGACTGTGCTCTCTGGCTTCTGGGTCAAAAGGAGTTTAAGTCCTATAGGCTTCTAAAAGTCTTTCTAGATATTACCTGGGTCTTTCATTCATCCCCTGCATCACATAGCTCACCTTAGATAAATTTGTGGGTCATCTTGTGGCCTCTCAGAGGCCCCCCATCAAAATCTGGTGGTGGACCCAGAACCTCTCCTTACCTTCAGCAGTGTTAAAATCCCAGTCAGGTCAAGTCAAAGTATTGATATCAGCCTAGACTTGGGTGGGCAGCCCTTTTACTCCCAGACCAATTTTCAGATTGCTCCCATGATCGTCTCTCTCTTTCCTCTGTTGTGAAGAGGACCTGGAGCAATTGCTGATGGTCAGTGCAGGAGGGCAGGTGAGTCAGCATGATTGAATCTATGAGACCTGTGAGAGTTGATGGTCTTTCTAAAAATGGGGGGGGTCTGCAACTTCTAATTGTAAAGATCATTATTAGCAAATGGCACATATATCATGAACTATCTCCCCTGAGCATCTGGGGGTCTTGTAACCCAGAGGGGTAAGGCCTTAGTAGAGTTAGCCCTCTGGGCAGTTTGAGCCTGAGTGTCAGGTGGACTCTAAGTGGAGTCAGGAGAGTCAGGGGAGTCAGGGGCTGCTCCTCCGTCTGTGCTGGTTGGGCATGGACCGTGGCAGCAGTAGCAGGAACACAGGACAGGGACAGAGATATTCCTCAGTAGCAGAAAGGGGCCATTAATTCCTGCAAAAGATGGTTAGTTTGCAGGGGTGAACCACCGGACCCAAGTCTTCTGCAACTCAGTGAAAGTCCTTAAAATGGTTCAGCATCCCAATGGGATGCTTTGTGCCTGTCTATCCTAGGAATCAAAGAAAAATTTGTATGAGAGGACAAAAAGCACAAACATAATACAGATAGACACAGAAGGACATTCCCAGGAAAACAAAAACAAAACAAAGAGGTCGTCTCAGACGGTCTTCCTCCCTGCTCATGGGAGGCCCATAGACTTGCAGCCAGTCCAGAATTCAGATGAGAACTAGAAAATTCTCCTATTTCTGGTAGGAATCAGGAGCAGCCTCCATTGCCCATGGCTTGGTGACCAAATACGTGTCCATTTTGTCCCGCTCAGGCCCCAGACTAAACCTGAAACTGAAACACAGAGATGGACAGGACAAAAGACAGCCAGGCACCCGGACTTAGCAATCAGAAAAACACTCACTATTTGAGTCATGGGGTTTCCAGTAAATTCCGGACAAGAGCCCCCAAATGTAAGGGCTCATAATTCACCAAAGAATACCCCAGACTCAAATAGTATGTAAAAGCAAAGAGCGTTTTATTCTGCAGAAGTCCAGCATGCTGGGGTTTCCCATTCTAAGATGGAGAGTATCAGTAGTTTTTCTAAACAAGTCGAGACTGGCTGTGAATTTGCTAAGCTTCCTGTCTCACTGGTTCTTCTCTGTGGTTCCAGTGGCCACAACTCATGCAGGCAGCCTCTCTCTGCTTGACTTCATGGTGCCTCATTGCTTGCCTCGGATGAGTTTCTGCACCATAGGCTGGTGCATATATATATATATGAAGTAAAAGGAGCATCTTTTGGAAGAGATGGTACCGGGAAGAACTCAGCAGTAAGAGATGAACCATGTCTGTTGGTGGCGTCCTTGTTCAGAGCTTGTTTTGGAAGCTACATTGTTGAGGTATTACAGGTGAAGCATCCATGTCATTTCTAGAAGACACAGTCACACAGCTGATTTTCTGGTCTCATGGCTCTGGAAATCTTTCTGATCCCTCTTGTGTGATGTTCCCTGAGCCTTAGGTGTTACAAATGTATCAACTGGGGCTAGACTCCCCATAGTGGATGAGTCTCTGAATTTTGATAATTTATGGTTTCCTGTAATGGTCTCTTTTCTGTTTTAAAGAGAAGTTTCTTTGATGAGGGGTGAAAGAGACCCCATCACTAAACAAAGGATTATAGGGAACTAAGGAATGCCGAGACAGGGAGACATAGTCTTTCTCGAGAGGAGCCCCCTAATTGGTTATCTAATACTAATCAGTCAGCCAAATAATGACAAATGGGCTGAACAAGTTGTATTATATATTTATGCTTTTATATGTGTAGTAAGAATGAAATAAAAAAGGCCATGGATATGTCAGAGAGCAAGGTAGGTGTTAAAGTGATTGGAGGGAGAGAAATGGTGTAATCATATTTTAATTAAAAAAAAAAAACCTTTCAATCAGTTAAAAAAAACAAAACAGTACTTGAGTTCCCACTGGACCAGGTACTGAATAAGCACCAGGCTAGTGCTTATTGTTTTGATTAGTGCTTACTGAAATTTACTTAGTGGGTATGACCCATGTGTTCATATGATTGAGTGTAAACAGACACAAAGACTAAGTAATTTGGTCCAAGGTTATATAGCAGATAAATGGTAAGACTCAGGTTCTGATCTCTTTATGTTCTCTTTTACCCCATTCTAAGTCACAGAATAAGGTAGTTGTTCTGTCTCCTTTCAACTATTCATCTAAAGAACTTGACCTATTGTTCATATAGATCAAATGCTGGCAATTCTGGAGCTCAGAGTGAAAAGAAAAAAACGTTGGAGACACTTGATTAGAAGGGCTTTTAGATAGTGAGTAGCACATAGATTCCAGGTTGTGTCAGGAATTAAGCAATCTAACCCTCAGCTCTAATATAAAGAATGAGATGTTGTGGAGGCCAAATTTTGGGGAAGTCCGCAGACAATGAAACGAAGATGAGCCCTATTTAGCCTTATCATTTTACAGTCGTTTGGGCTTACCATGAAAATCAATGATCTAACAGAGCCAGGCGAAGAGTATATATAGAAGCCTGTCAGGATCTGTGCACAAAAGAATTTGATTAACAATTAGACACAGCAAAACTGGAGGAAATGAACAAACTAGCAGTAGATAAAAAGACAGACCCAACCAATTTGTCTTTTCTAACCTGCATTAAGGCACAAATTAGTAAACTTGCAAGCTGCAGAACTGCGGAGCCGTAAAGACCTATAGACTAGACATCCAGAGAAGGCTTGCTCAGCCCTGTTTGCTGAATATAGATGGGTGACAGCTAGGCTTTCTTTACCTGTCCATTGCTTTGCCATGTCACTGTGCCTTCACAAAAGTGCTGCCTGGGAAGGTGGTTACCAGCACATTCCAGAACTTGGTAGTTTTCATTTTCACAGACTCACAGAAATGGACCAAGTGCATATGAAAGAGATGAGCAGGCAGAATGGAAAGGTGAAGGAAGAGATGAAGAAGAAAAAGGAGGCCACTGGTAGAGTGCAAGGCTGCACTGTTTTCAGGAGGACATAAGGTTTCCTTTTCCATTTGGTCATGAAAATTAGTCACATGTGACCAGTTTAGAACACAGACCAACACTTAGCATAATTTACCCATATTTTATTTTTGTGATCCTTTATTGTCCCTTTTCCCTTGTAAACTGGAAATGGTTTATTTGTTCAGTTTTAGATTTATTTATTATCTTATGTATGTGAGAATGTTACCAGAATTTATGTATGTATATTTACTATGTATGTGTCTAGTGCCTTCAGAAGCCAGAAAAAGAGTTGAATTCTCTGGAACTGGGCCTACGGATGGGTACAGGCCACTATGTGGGTGCTGGAACCAAGCCTGGGTCTTCTGTAAGAGTGGTAAATGCTCTTAATTGCTGAGCCATCTCTTCCGCTTCCATATATGTGTTCTGTACACACTGGTTGAAATGTAAAGAACAGCAGTTGACTACACACAAAATTCAGTGAGTATGTGAATTATCTGTGTCAGAATTATCTGGGGAGCTAGCTTTGAATTCTGAGGACTGCTTTAATCAGAATCTGTAGAGTATTGAAGGATAGGTGCCATCACAGTATGAACTACAGGACTTGGGACAGATGACACAAGCGGAATCCTTCCCACTCTTTGTGATCCCATGACTACTAGTTGGCCCTAGGAGAGTGGGCCTTATCTCCAGGTCACAATAATGAATACTACAGAAGAAAATCCTACCCAGTCAATATATGTGCATGTAGGTGGGCTTTTGACCTTGAAGAATGCCTCATCTTCTTGACTTTTAGTCTTTGCAGCAGGAACCCAGAAATGGGAGTGGGAGGGTATGAGTGTAGCTGCCACAACTGTTTAGGGAAACAGGTGGCTACTGAGGGACTGGCTGAGAGAGTTAGAAAGCAGGAGGCCAGACCCCACACAGTAGCTATACAGTATTTATAAACAAAGCATGCGGAAAGAACCGGCTGCTTGTTCTTAGTTCTTTTCCTCCCTTCCTTCTTTCTTCCAGCTCTTCCCTCCCTCCCTCCCTCCCTTCCCTCCCTCCCTCCCTCCCTCCCTTCCCTCCCTCCCTCCCTCCTTCCCTCCCTCCCTCCCTCCCTCCCTCCTTCCCTCCCTCCTTCCCTCCCTCCCTCCCTTCCCTCCCTCCCTCCCTCTCTTCCCTCCCTTCCCTCCCTCCCTCCCTCCCTCCCCTCCCTCCCTCCCTCCTTCCCTCCCTCCCTCCCTTCCCTCCCTCCCTCCCTCTCTTCCCTCCCTTCCCTCCCTCCCTCCCTTCCCTCCCTCCCTCCCTCCCTCCCTTCCCTCCCTTCCCTCCCTCCCTTCCCTCCCTCCCTCCCTTCCCTCCCTCCCTTCCTCTGTCCTTCCTTCTTGCCTTTTTTTTTCTTTTTCTTCTTAGTTAATGTCAGTCTTGAAGAGTTTCGAGTAAGGGATTTTGAAAATGCCAGTTGGTATGAAGGAAAGAATACATTTAAGAATTCAAACAGATACTAAAATAGTTATTGATGTCACTGTAGTGCTTGTCAATTGCCTTGGTTTTATCTCAGATGCTCAGAAGATCTTCTTTTGTTAATTAAAGAAAATAATGCATAGGCATATAACACACACATACACATACACATGTAGGTGTGCACAAATGCAGGTGTGTGGGCACATATGGTAAATTACCTTTCACAGGACTGTGTTTCCTGGAACCTTGGCATCATGTCTCTTGCTCATTTGGGATTTTACACCTTTAGATATTCTCTTTTCATGTTTTCTTATCCGTTTCAAAAGTGTGTGTGAGCCTTTCTTTAAAACAAAAACAAATCCAAAAATAACATCAACAAAAATAACACCCACCTCCCAATTAAATGTTGTCCTTATAAGAGTTGCCTTGGTCATGGTGTCTGAACACAGCAGTAAAAACTTAACTAAGACAGTAGTTCTTTCTGAACTCTTTCTGGCTGGTTCAACTTAGCTGTTCTACCTAAAACTCTTCTCCAAGCTGACTGATTCAACCTGGCTACTCTTGGCTTCTCACTGAGTTGTTCATTTTGGCCACAAACTAACTCTGGCAGTTTGTTCTAATCTTATGGCTACTCCTTATTCTCTAGCTCCAGTTGCCTCTGCATAGACTCATGAATGAGTTCAACTCCACTGTACTGCAGTCACTGTATTGCCTCCCAACTCCACTGACTGACTCACTCTCTGCACCACTCTTCTCTTTCCTGTGCTGGTCTCCTGAGAGTTCTGACTCATTCTGTTAAATCTTTTTCTGATTTGTCACTTTGCCCCTCACTTAGATATTATTGTTTGGGATTAAAGGTGTGTAGGAAAGGATTCCAGCTGGAAGGATTAAATATGTGAACTAAGGGCGTGTTTGCCTTCCAGCCTGATCATACAGACCTAAAAGGTCTTTGGATGTTATCAGAGCAGCCATCTTGCTGGATTAAAATTCCTCTACATCCCTCTACACAGATGGGACCGTAGTATTGATGTTAGATGATAAGTCTGGGAAGACACACTTCCCTGCTCCCAACCAACTAAGCTGTCCTTACTTATCTGTTATTTCTGCACTAAAAAGGTAGGACGATCTAGAGACAAGGTCTGCCTTGTCCTAATGCTAATGTTCAGTTAATTTGAGTCACTTGCCTCTTAGGCTTAATTATCTGGTCACATTTGATAGACTAGTTCTGAATTGGTTTTTATAGTTAAGAAAGCAGATAGAGACTGCCAGAGGACACTTAGAGGGAAATGAATGGCTGCCTGTGTGTCTGGTCTAGTTTAACTGAAGTATTGTTGTTACTTGTTCAGTAAAGAGGTTTAAGTAAAAGAGAAGCAGAGAGAGCTGGGGCTTAATTAGCTTTGTGATTTAGATCAGCTCACTGCATCTTGATGAGCAGCCTTTGTTCCTCATCTTAAGTAGATTCTCTACATTGTTCTTTAAGGTCCATTTTAGTATTGCTCTGTGGTTCTGCTAAAGGAACTAAGGGATCTGAAATCTCAAGGTTTCCTGTATGTGATGGATACTAGCATGTCATGGGTACTATGGTCTGAAGCATGAACTTTCAATGCAGGGACATGATTGTTGTGACCCTGGGACACCACTCAGGGGTGGCTAGGAATATTGGTGCTGTATGATGGAGGAATGAGTGGACTGTGGCATAGTAGGTGCTCTAATAGCATAACACAGGAGAAAGCAGAATAAAGACTTCATTGCCAATGATTAAGAGCCACTGTCAGTTCTGTAATCAATGCAAAGGGAATCTTGGAAACCCTTTTCCTCTTGCAATTGAGGTAGAGAACTTTTGTTGACTTCTTGAGAGCTTTGTAGACTGCTGAGGACTGTAGCCGAGCAGTACCTTGTCACAATGTTTTCCATAAACATCCCAGTGATAGGTAAGATGCTTCACTGACCTAAACTGTGGGGCAGTATTGGACACCACTATACCTGGGGAGATATGAATAAACATGGTCTCAGATATGGAACCAATGACAGACAGACAAGAAAGCTACCTAATTCAAGTTTGCTAAAGTAATGAGCTTTCTGTGGTTACTTAAAGGAGTGTGGGTTATGGCTCATAAAAGCTGGATACTTGAAGTCAGCTTGACAGATTAGAGAGTGTCCTTTCCAGGCAGCTGGCTGGTCCCACAGTGTCTCTTAGTGATTGTTACTGCTTATATAGGCATGAGGAATGAGAAGCCTAGTGAAGCTGATTGGTCCTGAGTCATTTTACTTCCCGAGTTTCAATGAGCTTGCCTGGAGGATGCAATATGCCACCTCTCCTTTGATTACAGCCTCCTATGTCTTAACAATCTTCCCTCTACGAAGAAATGTTTCATTTTAGAGGAAAATGCTACAAAATGACTGGCAAAAGAGGGGTGCCTCAGTGTAGGACTCAGGTGTGCCATCCTTGAACAGTGTGATATACAATCCATTAATATAATAAATGGTAACTTTGTTAGCATTTTTGAGAACTAACTGTGGGTCGACATTGAAGTAGGTGCTTTACACTGAGCTGGTATGAAAACTGAGGACCCTTGAAGATAAATATGATTTCCACTTCATTTACAGTTGAAGGTACTAGTGCCCAAATAAATCAAATAACTCACTGGAGCTATAGACATCTTTATGAATCCATAATCTATATGTTCACCTATGGAGGTCCCTTCAGGTGTCACAGCTAGCAGTGAGATCTGTGAAAAGGTGAGAATGAAAACTTGGTTGAGTTTGACTTCATTAGGCTAGATCAAGCTTCTAGAGAGTCTGATACCAGGTGGTTTATTGCCAGCATATTTAAACACAGTGCAATTTGGAAAAAAGTTTCCTGGTATAATATAATCCCTGATACAAAAAGAGGCATAATTACATTGAAACTCAACTCAAGGAGAACCCAAGAAGATGGGTTCTCAAGATAGACTGTATTATTAGCTTAAGGGCCTAGGGAAGGATCTGGCATGGTCTACGTCATACAGATAGCATAGAGGTCATTTGGGTTATAGGAGATTAGGAGAGCCCCTGTATATGCAGATAATGTTAGGGTCATTTAGACTACTAGCCACCTCCAGGCTACTATTTTGTCCTGGTCCTCCAGATAACACAGATGTTAATCACCTCTGATTCCCAGCTTTCTGGAGGGAAAACAGGTTTTACATCCTTTCCCTTGAGAGGACAGTCCCGAATGCTTAACATTCTTGCTTCTCTGGAGATCTGTGGGCATGAGGGCCTTCACGGTCCCAACATTTACCTTTCTTCCATATCCATGTAACTTTCAATCTGTGGTCTCCTTAAACATCGCAATGTTAGAAGTAATTCACTGAAATTAAATCAAGGTGTCCCACATCTGACTGGGAATCTGTTAGTTGGCTGATAATTTCCTTCTCATATTCATATATGCCCTTTCTATTGTTGTTTTAATAGAGCAGAAATAAGAGAGGAAAATATTGGGTTTTAAATAATAACCCAATGTCCATTCCAGTGCAGATAGTGAAACTTTCTTATGAAATAAACAAGGACATAAACGTAAATAATTCTATATTGATTGTAGATTGTATATTATAAAGAATAGTCCAACTATCCTTTGAGACCCAGGCATGTAGTTATTCTGTTTTCTGTTGTTTTGTTACTTTTTTTCCTCTCTGTAGCCAAGGTGTCCTGAAATTCTTGGCAGTCCTCTTGGCCCAGCCTCTCTATTTATCACTGAAATGATAAATGTGTGTCACTTGGCCTTTTGGCATTTTGACCTTGGCTTGTTTGAGCCAGGGTCTCACTGTTCTTGAACTTATGGCCCACTTACTTCAGCCTCCTGAATGAAGACTGCAATGGAGGCCACCTTGTTTTGCTAGTAGTTATTTGTAAATTCCTTCTCTTGAATGATGTATTACTAGAGAAGAACAAATTGTAGTTAGATGGGGTAGGGAGAAAAGGGTGGGTAGAACAAAATGGAATAGTGATAGGAAACAGTGGGGTGGAGGTGGACATGGGGAGGTGGCCACAGCAGGTGTGGAGGTGGATATGGGGAGGTGGGTGCAGTGGCTGTGGAGGTAGACATGGGGAGGTGGACACAGCAGATGTGGAGGTGGACATGGGGAGGTGGGCACAGATGTGGAGGTGGACATGGGAAGGTGGACACAGGAAGTGTGGAGGTGGATATGGGGAGGTGGCACAACAGGGTGGAGGTAGACATGGAGAGGTGGGCACAACAGGGTAGAGGTGAACATGGGGAGGTGGACACAAGAGGTGTGGAGGTGGACATGGGGAGGTGGGCACAGGAGGTGTGGAGGTGACATGGGGAGGTGGGCACAGGAGGTGTGGAGGTGGACATGGGGAGGTGGGCACAACAGGGTGGAGGTGGACATGGGGAGGCACTCACTTTCCCAGGCTCAGGGAACTCTGCCTTCAGCTAGTCATACAAGTGTGACTGGTTTTTCTTTCATTAAGGAAAGTTATTCCTGTTCTCTTTTGGAATTAAGAGTACATAATAATCAGTAAGCTTTTAGAAAAAGAAACACTGATGATATACAGCAAATGCTTACTGTTCTGCCCTTAGCAGGGAGGGGACTGGTAAGTTTCAGGACCTGAGCGCCATCCATGCATAAATGACTACGATTCTTTATGTTTTTCTTTCTGTGACTAGATGTCACCATGTTACTCAGGTTGGTCTTGAACCCTATGCTCCAGTGATTGTCCCACCTCAGTCTCTCAAGCAGCATGCACTAGGTCTGACTGCCCCAATGCTTTTATTTGCCTGATTTCTTGAGAAAAAGTCTTACTTTTACAGTTAAGATATTTTTTACTTAAAAATCTTATTTAAAATTACTTAAAATTGTGGATATAATTTACAAAAAATATAAAATGTCAAGAATTGAAACATTTCATGAGGTCTATTTTGGGAAAACTGGTATTCTATGTATTTCTAGAGTTGTCTTTCAGCTAAGATGTTTTTGTTGTTTGAAATATTAATTTAGAGAAAATAATTTGGAATGCACCTTAGCAATATTCTTTTATCTATCACTATATTTATTGACTCTTAAAAAAAAAAACTCTTCAGCAGAGAAAAACCATTTTAACTAAATAATATTGGGGTTTAATTACTGAAATCTATTACAGTTAGACCAATTTAAACATTTTTCAAAGGTGGACAGAAACAGTAAACATATATTAAGGGAATGTGTCCTGAAATTACAAGTAGAAACTGAGGTCATAAACACACATTATTTTTCTGTTCTAGATATTTGAATGGTGGTATTTTCGCAAGTATGGAACATCTTTCATTGAACAAGTCTCAGTAAGCCACTTGCGCCCCCTTCTGGGAGGGGTTGACAACAACTCTTCCAATAATTCTAATTCCAGTAATGGGGACTCAGATTCCAACAGACAAAGTGTCTCAGGTATGGAACGTTTCTTACCAAATTTTCGTGAAATTAACACAGTAAAACTGTTTTAAAAGATTACGTTTCAGAGAAAGATTGTGTTTAAATTTCAACAGAGTTAAGAAAGCTGTACCAAGAAGTAGCACACAAGCAACTGAAGGACTTAAAATATTTATGCTGCTAACTTTACTTTTGTTCCCATTAGTTTTAACATAACAAATGTTAATAGCATTAGCTTTAAAACAGAATATATATAGCATAGAATATAGAGTACTCATCAAGTGCATTTTCTTCCACAGCAATGGCTGGATGCTGAGTCTAACTAGATCTGATTTCGCTGCTTGTCTGTTTTAAAGGCCCTACTTGTCCTGTCCACTGAGGGTGAAGCGCACGTTCAGGTTCCTCAACACAGCACAAGCTGCTGTTAACCCGGTGTCATCAAGCTCTGCCCTGTCAGTTTACTGCCCTCGCTTGTACCTGCCATGATTCTTAGGACCTGACCTACAAATGTTTTGTTCCTCTGTCACTCTCCGAATCAAATGCCTTTTCTAATAGACATACTATCTCTATGTTTTTGATCTTTGATAGTTTTCCCTTTAGCAACAATCAAATAATGATTGGTGGGGGTGTTTTTTGTAGCATCCATAGTGTACTGCACAACTAGCTTCTGTATCTTTGAGACTCAACAAGCAGTTGAGTTCAAACAAGAGGAAAGGATCTATTCCTTCACCAACAATAAGTACTTATGAACTTGGTTTCTACTGGTTCATGTGAACTAAAAACTGTCTTCATCTCCATTGGACTACTGGAGGAAATAGCATGATAAGTATTCTGATTGCACTAGAGACACATACACTGCTAGAGAAGGCAAGGCAGGTGGGGTCTCTGAGCAAGCTGAGTGGTCCCATTAGTTCTGAGAGCTGAAGAATGGAAGGAAGACATTCAGGAGATAGGTTAGGTTTGTTTTTTTTTTTCTTCACAACTCAGTCACATTTTCTAACTTCCTAATCAGGCTGTTAGCGACAAGGGACATTTATTCCTGATGTTGAGGCAGACCTCTTTAGTCCGTGCTTTTCCAGTCGAAAGTGAATGGTATTGGGCAACTCCTAGTGTGTGCTTACATCATTCTAATGGTACACACGTGAGAACTGGCACTGTGCAGGTAATAAAATTGTTTGGGACCTTGTAAATTTATCTACCTCGAGAAAAGAAAAGGAGGCCTGAGCACAGCAAAACATGGCATTAACCGGAAATGCAAAGACTTGTGGCTCATTGTGCTAATGAGGAATGTGATCATTTAGTTATTATCACACAAAGAGGGGCAGATAATTGCTGTCATGTGTGTCTGCTGTGAAGATTCCAGAGATTACCTGTATTGCTGACTGACTCCAATTTCTGTACACTTGCATGGTGCAGAAAATTAACATAGCAAACAGAAAGCATGCCCTCTTAAGGTAATCTTTAAAATGGTTACATACATTTATATTCTCATGAAAGCCCTCCTCTCTCTTTACCCAGCTCTAAGCTCTTGACATTTCTTAATGCAAAGTCCATGTTCTCCGTATTAATATTAGTTTTTAATTTATTATCATGCACGTGTATAATTGGAGTGAAGAATATGTGCACAGCTTATGTGTGAAGGTCAGAGGACAACTCTGTGTGCAGAACTCGCCTTCCACTTTGTGTGGGTTCTAGGGATGGATCAAACTGAGGTTACCAGGCTTGAGTAACAGCCATACTGCTAGATCATACACTTTTCTGAGTAGATGTATGACTTCTTATGTGAATTTTGATGTTATCATTTGCAAGGAAGAATCTAAGTCCTTTTAAACAATATATTCATCTAAGTATATATTTTTAGCCCCAGATACTTGGGAGGCAAAGACCAAAGCATGAGCTGAGTCCATGTAATCAAGGCTACTAGTCTAGGCAGTATGATACCAAGTCTCAACATCAGAACAAAAAAACACAAAAAAATAAAAGTACATTAGAAACTGACAGCAATGGGAATTCTCGATTTTTACCTGGCTAAAACTTGATTATTATTACTGACTCAATTACAATAGTATTTACTACTCTGTCCTCCTTTCAATAATTTATTGCATAACAGATACAGCATGTATGACATGATTTTACAACAATGTTTTAATAGTTACCTTTAGAAAAATGGAAATTATTTTGTATATTTACGTATGAATAGACTTATTTCTTGACATCTATACTGCTAATATTTGACTAACTCAGTGTGACAAACATGTAAGCAGGTATGAAAATATCACAAATCATGTGATTAACATTGCTTTATATTTTCTTGTGCTGATTGCTATGTGTGTGTGTGTGTGTATGTGTGTGAGAGAGAGAGATAGATAGATAGATAGATAGATAGAGAGAGAGAGAGAGAGAGAGAGAGAGAGAGAGAGAGAGAGAGAGAGAGAGAGAGAGAGAGTCTTACCAGGCTTTCTTAAAATTCACTATGTAGCCAAGGATGGTCTCTAAGTCAGTATAATCCTTCTTTCTCATCCTCTGAACTGCTGGATTTATTTATGTGACAAGAGCCATCATGCCTGACTGATTTTTATTTCTAAATAAAGTACTACAAAGTATATTATCTGCGATTATCTCTACTACTAAACACTTTGTTTATAGTCTGCATTAACTTATGGGGAAAAAATTCAAATCTGAAAATACTTCATATATTTCCTTAAAATAGATGAATTTGCGTTAAAATTCATATTCCCTTTAAACTAATAAAAAGGCTATTGAATGCATAACAGAAGGGTAGAGTTTGCTGATTTTCTTAAAATTCATAGACGTCTTCACTGAATTTTACATGAAATATAACTTGGCAAATAAAGTCCCATGAACTTAGACAAAGAAACTTTAATGGCATTATTTGGAAAATAAAATTATTGACAAAGTTAAAAATAAGATAAAACCATTAGATACAAATATTACTCTATGTGAAGACTCATTAGAGTCCTTAATGTATTATTTGTTTTAACTGAAATGTGGCAGACACGCCCAGCTCACAGTGGTTTGGGAGGAGTGAGGAAGCAGGGCAGGCCATGAGCGCATTCTGAAGCCCCTCTTGTATAAAGTGGGCGGAATGCAGACTTGCTCAAGTTGTTCTATGATCCTTACTTGTGGGTCAGTGGAGAAGTGCGGTTGATTACATAGTTTCTTACTTTAGCCAAACTTCAGCTTGCTTGGCCAAAGGTCATGTGTGTGGACATTCTTGTTTCATTTTATTTGGGAACTAAACTGCTATGTTTCTTCCAAATGTATGGTTTCTGATAAACTCTGCTGATGTATTTTGCCACATCACCGGGAGTCTCACTGCTATTTCTTAATACAGTGCACTTTATGAGTTGGTGATGCACAAGATTTAAAATGTAGCCAACTTCTCCCTGAGAAAGGGGATTCTCACAACCCACTGAGACTTAGAATCTGGCTGTAGGAGAACATTTTTTTGATAATTTATTCTTGTTCTCAAATAAAATACCATAAAGACAAGGTTCGCAGCTTGTGTCTTTTGCCAGATAGATATTGGGAAAAGTGCAAGTCGCTTTGTCTTATAAGCAGAAATGCCAAAGTGAAGTTCAACAGCCCTGGGAGAACTGGATCTCTACACAGCTCTGACACAGCCACTTGGCTCCCTATCCAAATTATTGCATTTGTATCTTATTAATTTTCACAACGTATTTCAAATTCCAGATAATTATAAAATTCAAATTTATAATTAATTATAATTATGCTGTATAAATATATATTCTACATTCTAAATTAATGCTCATTGGCTCGCTAAGGCAGTTCAAGCACTGATTTAATAAACAGGATTAACAAGGATGCAATGGAAATAACAAACTTGGGAAAAGTAAAAAAAAAAATCCTAAAGCTGTCATAGATGGCAACTCTCACAATTAGACAAGGTACAGAAAACAAGTCTCATGACTGATAACCTAGGTAGTTTTCTCAGTAATAATACAGAGAATTTTCTCCCTCTTCCTGAACAGTCTTGTCCTCTGTAGTTCAGGGTGACCTCAAACTCTGAATCCTTCAGTCTTCCCCTCCAGAATTTTGGATATTATAGGTAAGCGTGCATCACCTTATGGATACAAGTTCTTAAGGACTAATTGGATATTTTAAGTCACTGCCACAGACCCTCTGTAAGGTCTATAAAGCTAAAGTTAATATAATTATTAAGCAATTAAAAGACTTATTGTTGACTCATACCTATAATCTCAGTGTTAGCTAGGCAAAGCCAGGAAAGTTGAAAATTCTGAGGTCAGTTTAACCTATGGAGTGGGACCTTGCCTGGAAAACCTTAATAACAATGGTGGTATTAATCCTCTGTAACAAAATGCAGGACATGATTTGTGACCTGACATTAAATGTCTTCAAAAGCAGCTCAGGTACAGTGATTGACAGGTCAAGCTGCTAGTCTTAGTTCTAGGACTTTCACAGTGATCTGAGGCTTGCCATTTAACTTTTCTAAATAAACCTTAATGTCTTAATCTGAAAACATGAGAATAATAGTAATAGCAACTTCACAGAGTATTCTGGGAATTAAATGAGGCCATGCAGAAATGCAGTCAGAGGACAGCTTTATATGTAGGAGTACCTCCCATATAAACTGACTTTATAAATAGATTTGGGGGATAGGGCGACATGGTCAGTGACTCTTTTATACCCAAGCTTTTCAGAGCTTTTGGTTCAGATGTTTCCCTTTGCAAAACTATGAATTTTTATGTATTAGGGACCTTTGGGATTGCTTATTAACAGTCTTAGTGATGGTAAACTAGAAATTTACATGCCAAAATTTAATGCATGGCCTGAAAGTGATTTTCCCTAGCCATCTTTTCAAAATCATTCGCCATTAAAATGTATAGTCTAGTACAGAAGGGATGTCTATTTATATAGTGGAGAAGTCTGGAATGGATTAACTCAGTTTCTAGTGAACATCCATTTACTTAAAACTTATTTCAGGGCTAATACATTATTTGGTGGAGTTGATTTAGTCAGAAATAGCCAGTTAGAAATGTATGGACATGTGCATTAAAAGATTTAGCCATCTCATCATTTCTTTGACGAAAGTAGTACTATCTTGAATAAAGCAAACCAATAAAAAAAAAATGGTCTTAAAACTCACACTTACTAATCACTTTTTTTATTCCGTGCAAGAATTTGTAGTAACAAAATTTGTTGAATGAATGCTATCCATGTTTCCTTTACAATTTTTTCTTTAAAATTATTTTTTCCTTACATGAGCAGTTTGCTTACTCTAAACTATGTTGCCTACAAAATGCCACAAAATCACAAAGACTTTGGACCTGAGGTCCATAAGCAACAGCCCAGGTCCCAGAGATGGGAGATGTGAGAGCAAGAGAGAAGCCTAAGGGACTGATGGCTCAAGGCTCTGGGGAGCCTGAAGCACAGAAGGCAGATCCCCGAGGATTTACTCAAGTATAAAAGTGAATCATTTTACCTCCGCTGAAGTACTGACATCCAAACTGAAATGAAATCAAATGTTACGTACGGATTAAAAAAAAGATCGAGAAGACTTAGCCCTGTTAGAGAAACTGGGCGGGCCTGTGAGGAACTGCAGCTGTGCTGAGGTGGAAAATGGCGCCCACGCAGCCCTCCTCCGCGCCCGGGCCCGGTGCAGAGCGGCTCCGACTAGCCAGAGGTTGTAAGCAAGGTCAGGCCAAGAGTCCTGCATCTGCTGTGGTCCTGCGGGTGGCTGCGTCCGAGAGGCTGGCCTCCTGGCTCGTGCTGGGCTCCTTTCTGGTTTCCGGACAGGCCCCGCTGCTAGTATAGGCCCCGCTGCTAGTATAGGCCCGTGGTTCGCTACAAGGTCCCATCCTTCCTCTTTGTGGGATCGTGGTGTCCAGCCCAGGTTGCCTCCTCTGGAGGGACAAACACACAGTGGCTGGAGGTTCACGTTCATGTTCTGGTGTGGTGGGCTTAGGTGTGGTAGGTCTAGGATCCTCAACTCCGAGCATCATGGCGGTTTGAACAGGCTTCTCCCTCTCAGCGTCTTCTACCCACGTGGCTAACTGGCAGTTCTTTAGGTGTTTTCTGCCCTTGGGGTTCTGTCCTGACAGCCACAAATCTGGAGAGGAGGTCTCTGCTCGAGGCTCTGTCTTCCTTAAGTTGGTTAAGACGCAGATAGCTAAAGGTCCTGCAGCCCAGCTCAGACACAGTTCCCTGTGTGTTGTTGTATTTATTTTCCTTGCTGCCAGCAGGCCTAGCACAGCAGTCAGATGTTTGAGACTTTTTTTTTCTCAAAAATAGTTATTTTGAAAAACTATGAAGTAGTTAAGGCATAATTATTTTTTTTAAAGGAGTACTTCTAATAATTGCCTAAAATAAGATATAGAAGATTAGGTATTCATTTCTGAAGTATCAAAGCTAGTAACTGCAGGAAAATCCCACCATCGACTGATTCACTTGGGGTTAATGTAATAATAATCATATCCTCAATGAAAACTTTAGACACTTTGGAAGTATTGTTTTGAAGTGACTGACATTCCCGAAAGGAATTTTGAGATTTGTTTATCCACTGGACAATTTAATTGATGAGATTATAGGATGTTGAAGTGTGATGGATTTTGCCAATTGTAGGTTAACAGATAAATCTAGACATCAGTTCTCAACCTTATTTACTGTGACCTTGGAGGAAAGGGTCTAATGCATACATCCCACTGATTTATATAAGGGATATAGATGAAAAGCTTCAGACATCCTTATGGAAAGTATCAATGAAAGTTAAACTTATAACTATGATAAAAGTTGCTATTTTTTCTGTTACGAAGAGGTTGGTGCTTGTAATCTCAGCACTCAGAACCAGGTGAGTCCCCACCCACAAAGGACTGGGGCTCCTATATCAACCACTCATTAAGAAAATGCCCTCCCTGCTTGTCTTCTGAGGGAATTTTCTCAGTTGAGGTTCCCTCCTCTCAGATGACTTTAGCTTGTGTCAAGTTGACATGAAAACATCCAGCCCAGTAACTGAGTCAAAGGTACCGAGTACTGAAGGTAGTGATGGAAGGTTTTAGTGGGTCCGGGGGGGAAAGGGAGGCTTCAAAACAATCAGCGCTTGCTTTAGAAATCCTTAATGGACTATGTTTTATGTTCTTTGTTTCCCGCATAGAAACAGCTGTCCCATTTTGACAAAGAAGTATATGTGCTCTATAGACTGGGAAATGTCGTGTTGTTTTAATGGTGGCTGGTTCCTTTCCCTTGAGTTATGGTACTCTTTCATACATGCTGAGATCACATCTCCATCAGAGCCGTGAGTGGAGATTGTATTATGGACACTGAAAACTGAAGCACCAAGAGTGTGCCTATATTAGGAGCATACTTATAAGCAGATTCTTAATGATATGAGAAGCACCTAATGGATTCCCAGTTGACTCTGAGTGCTTCCTAGTGGCCCTGAAATTGTGGAAGATAATGAAGAATGGAACATTCTTTTTGAAGGATAAATTTGAAATATGTGAAAGAAGTTCATTCCTCAGGAGGACACACAAGAAAAGAGTTTATGTGTTAGCTCTTTTACCCTGTGGAGGTCCGTTTCTCTGGAATCTTCGTGTTTGGCATTTATACCATTTGTTCATGTTATATTAAAGCCACATCAGGCAACTGATATTTATGGGGTGTGTTCTCTGGAGCCAATTCCATGCTAAAAGAATTTTCCATAGGAAAGATTATAGAACAGAACAGCAAAGATGAATCACATCACTTAAGGCAAAAATTTGATGTGTGCATATAGATGACCTTTATATTGCTTATTTCTTAAGGAAAAATAACCTGCCCTGGGCCCTCAATTTCAACAATCTGGGAAGATAATGGCTTTGTACTTTGTCGGCGTCTTTCCCCCATCACATCTGCTGCAGCTAATTGCATCTTAATTTCTAAGTTTCAGAGATAGTTTAAAAGTTAATATAGAACAGTTAACAAGAACTTAGTTCTTTAAGTGATTAAATTTAACATTTTAGAACGTTTGCAGCACCCCCTGCTGGCTATGTTGTGGAAATTCCTAAATTATGTATTCTTTAGGTACTGCTTGGTAACTATCTAAAGTATACACAGTATTTCTTTTTGAGTTATTTTTCCTTAGAAATATTTTGCTTAAAGTGAGGTTATAGGGTTACAATTTTAACTGAAGATAATTTTCATTCTAATTTTTCAATTGGGTTTTGAATGGTGCTTATTCCTCGGGCACTATAATAATTTATTGGAGAAAAATGTTTGACAGAATTTTTTATAATGTTATTTCTAATCAAATTAAATACAAGAAGAAATATCTTTTCAAAAGCCCATGTTTTATTGTACATATTTTTACCATGAACATCCTCTCACACAAGTCACAATCTTATTTTATGTTAACTACAAACCTCGCAGGATTTGCAAAGCTTGAGTTAAATTGAAGAACAGTCAGAGAAGTTAGAGGTGCACCAGCCCTAAGAACAGAAATCACAACTGTTTGTCTGACCACCATGTTTCAAGCCAAGATCTGGAATCATAGTGTTCTTGACCCTTCTAATGTTTTTTTTTGGGGGGGGTTGTTTTGTTTTTTGTTTGGACAGCAAATAATTAACTAAAGGAAACATAATTTTCTAGTTAGTGTCATATGAAGTGATCACTATCAAATCTCAATTTTTTCTTAAGACAGAATTCAGACATGTTGCATTAAGTGACAAATTATGTTAAGTGACAAAATTTTTTGGGCCATTATAAACTGAGTAAATGTAAAATGAGATACCAGCTTACTTTGAAGATAAATTCATCTCCTTTACATGAAAATGTACATCCCATTGTAAGTATGCACATGTTTTACTATTTCAGCAATAAATAAAGGGATCATACAGAATGGTGCTTTATATTTTATTACATGCAGAGTGTCAGAATAATGGTTTACATGTCTCCTCCACAGTTAAAAGTAATGCCTACTGGGTAGATGGATGCATAAGTGGGTGGAGGGATGGCTGCTGGCTGAACAGGCCTGCTGCAGAATCCTCATGAATCATCATCTGGCCTTAAAGGTCTCTTGGATTTCTGCCATAGTTGTGATTGTACACATTAGTGGATGTGTTCTTTGAGGACTGATGGTTTGACTTTGGTTAAGTGAGTTTTATTTTCTAACAAAACTGTTTTTATCCAAAGAGATCTAGTGTTGTAAATTATTAGAAAGTCTTCAAAGGATGTTTGAAAACAATTGTAGTTTATTAATCACATGCTTAACATAACATGACTTTATACCTATTGATGGACTTCTTCAGTTAAAGCCCCACAGTCTTAGTTTCTGTGGTCCTTGTATAACAAGATATAATTTTAGTAATTTATAGTATGACAGTAAAGTGGTGTTCCCTATTGTGTCAGTATAAGTAAAAGATGTGAAAATGCTCCAAAATGATTTATTTTCATAGAACTTCCACCTGCAATTGTGGTAACATTAATTTTCTTATCCCTTCGTGGAAGAGCAATATTAATCTAGTGAGTTATCTCCAAATAAAGATTGCCATCAGCCTTAATGGTCCAAGTCTAGTGCTCTCGGTGTGTTATGTATGATGCAGAGCTGTAGTTTGTCAAGGATAATGTCATTGAGAGATGTGTGCTAGAGGGACAGAAAGTAGTCTCATCTGTACATGTACTTTTTACCTTTATTGTTAGAAGCTCACTCATAAAATCTGGTCAAATCTCATAGAACGACCACACAAAGTTACACAGTAGCTGATGTTGCCATTCACTATCATTTGAAAAATGAGAAAACTTGAGCCTAGAGATTAGGTGACATTTTTCTCTGTCCCAGTGCCTGAGAAATCTCAAATGCCTGATTAATCTCCAGGGTTGCGTTTTGTTTTCCTACGTAAAGGATGGAGCGTCACTCATTCTTATCAAATGGTCAGGAAGGGTGTTTTGCTGAATTAATTAGCTCCTAATATCATTGGACTTACATGTCATTTCATACTCCCCTTTGTTACAGAATGCAAAGTATGGCGAAATCCGCTGAATCTGTTTAGAGGTGCAGAATACAATCGGTGAGTCTTCAGTTCAGGAAATGAATGAGTGGTTTAGAGAGCAGAGACAGAAAGTGCCTCCTCTGGTTCATTTAGGGGTCATGGAATGGTATGTGTGACCCTCTCTCCTTCCTTCCTTCTCCCTCACCCTGCCCTATCCTCCATCATTTTCCAGATCTTCTCCCCTTTCTTCCTCCCCTACCTCTTTTTTTCTTCTGTTTGGACAGGTTTTCATAATCCAGAACTTGCTTTGTGGCTGGGTACCTTTGCTCCTGATCCTCTTGCCTCACAATTGAGTCCTGGGATTATAGCATGTCACCATGTTCAACGGCTTCTGTGTTTAGGGACACAATCTGCAAGTGTTTTGATTTTTCTTTTTCATAAATATTTTGGCATTCTAGTGTAGAATAATATACAAAATTATAGGTCATGACTGTTTTCTGTTGTACTTATTCTTTGAAAAAATTATTAATGTATGTGTATATATGTTGCATGTAGTACTCAGAGAAAAACTTGTGGGAATTGTTCTTCCCTTGCACTGTGTGGGTTCTAGACCTTGAGCTTGGGTTTTCAAGAGTGGTTGCAAATAGCCCATTTGCTGAGCTACCTCACTGCCTTCTGCTGAGTTGCTCTCTTCAGTATATGTCATACAGATCCCAGGTTCCGAAGGCTCTGCAACTTCATTACATGGATCCCAGAGAAGTTAGATTGCAACTTAATTGAGTGAAGTAATTAGGCAAATTAGAAATTCATAGTTTGGGGAAAATATCTATTTGTAATATTAATTAGGGAAGTTTTCCATTAGCAAAGACTATTAAAATGTTAAGGCAAAAACCAAGAGAATATGTGTGTTTTGTGCTATATAATCCCCAAAGGAAGAACAGGCTGACTTGTTTGAGATTCTTTTTTCATTTTGTGTGTATGGTTAGTTTGCCTGCATGTGTCTGTGGACTGTGAACATGCAATGCCAAGGGAGGCCAGAAGACAGCATTGGATCCCCCTTGGAACTGGAGTTATAGACACTTGTTAGCTGTCATGTGGTTGTAGGGAATCCAACAGGAGTACTCTGGAAGAGCAGTCAGTGCTCCTTCCTACTGAGCCTTCTCTCAGCCCAGGGCAGGATGGTTTTTAAAAATAAGTTGTTCATGAAGAAGGGTATTTTAATGCTCAGTAGTGGTTTGCATTTCAATCTCTCTGCACCTTCATCCTTTGTATGTCTTTTTCCTCTCTCAAAACTGTCTGACCATAATATTTGCCCCTGACAGGTACACTTGGGTCACAGGACGAGAGCCTCTGACATACTATGACATGAACCTCTCTGCCCAGGACCACCAGACGTTCTTTACTTGTGATTCAGACCATCTTCGTCCTGCAGATGCAAGTATGGAAAACCCTTCAGATACTCAGGGGTGGGAAAGCTTTTCAGCTTGTTCCAAATCATGGTTCTGGTTCTATAATGTCTGCTCAACAGCTAGGTTTGGTGGCACACATCTGTAATCTCAACACGCAGGAGGTGGAGGCGGGAGGACATCTAGTTTGAGACCAGCTCGGACTATGTAGGGAGTTGCAGGCCAGTCTGAGCTATATAAAAAGAACAGGGTGGCTAGGGAGATAGACTGGGGGTAAGGTTCTTCTCTTGTAAGCATGAGGACCTGATTTTGATCCCTTGAGCCCATGTAAACAGAAACAAACCCCAGATTGGGTAGCATATCTCTGTAATCCCAGTTCTGAGCAGGCAGGAACAAGTAGGTTCCTGGACCTGCTAGCCACTCAGCTTAAACTATGTGATGAGATCCAGGCCTGCCTCAAAAGAAGAACAAAGAGGGAAAAGAGAAGGGGGAACAAAAAGAAAGGTGAATGAAGGACTGACACCTGAGGTGATCCTTTGGACTACACGTACATGCACATGCACACACATGTGCATCTCTCTCTCCAATGAATAAAGTATTAAATTGACTAATAAAACCAAGAGTTCATAAGGAATACTTATATGAAATTTATTCACAATGATTATCAATGTAGAAATGAGGCTTATTATTATCTAGAACATGATTTTAAAACATCAAAGTAGAGCTATGTATTTTGAAAACATACATCTTACACAAAGTGAGTTTAACTTCAAAGGTGAAGTGGAATGAGGATCTCCTTAATCACATGCTGATTAGAAGCTGGGATTTGAGGAATGGGGGAGATAGGGGTGGTGCACACCTTTAATCCCAGCACTCAGGAGGCAGAGGCAGGCAGATCTTTGAGTTGGAGTCCAGCCTGGTCTTCATAGTGAGTTTCAGGCCAGCCAGGGCTACCCAGAGAAACCCTGTCTCAAGTTGGGATTCATTCAATATAAATGGCTACCCTACTTTATTGACTTAAGATATTGGTTTACTAGCATTGGAAGGGCACATGACTTTGGCTATAGGAGGGCATATGTGCTTTCTCTCTTTTATCAGACCTTGTTTAGCATTCATTTTACACTCATTACTTTCCTGTTGGTAAATTTTGTATTACATGGGTCAAAAGTAAATATTTGAAAATTCCTGTCTATTGAAACACCACAACTAAAAGCAACTTGAGGGAAGAAAGGGTTTATTATTTGGCTTACATATCCTGAATTAAAGTCCATTGAGGGAAGCTGAGGCAAGAACTCAGACTAAACCAGGGCCTGGAGGCAGGAGCCTGATGCAGAAACTGTGGAGGGTATTGTTTACTGGCTTGACTCCCCATAGCTTGCTCTGCCTGCTGTTCTATAGAGAGAGCTAGGAGCACCAGTCCAGGGTCAATACCACCATCCCCTGTCAGTACTAAGAAAATGCCCCCAAAGGCTTGCATAGCCCAATTTTATAGACACACATTCTCAACTGAGAATCCCTCTTCCCAAATTACTCTAGCTGATAGCAAGTTGACATAAAACTAGACAGGACAAAACCTTCAAACAAAACAATTTATGCATATGTTTAAGAAATTGACTTATCTGAATTATCAAATTATATAATTATTGTTATTTTTGAAGTTCTTGCTGCTATTATAGACTATTATACTATGATTAATATTCCTGGGCACTAAACTTCTCCCAATACATTCACAAGCTGCTCTGATACATAAAAACTAGATTTTCAGGGAAATCAAGTCATAAATATCCATGTCAAGCAAAATTCTATGGCAGTTGAACTCAATTCACCTTCTCGATATAGTCTAAACTTTCACATATCCCACACTTGTAGCAAATGTTTTGGAACATGTTCAATAGACATTATGTTATAGAAGAAATAAAGAACTGAGAGTCAGCCAGTTACTGGTGGCACATGCCTTTAATCCCAGCACTTGGGAGGCAGAGGCAGGCAGATTTCTGAGTTTGAGACTAGCCTGGTCTACAGAGTGAGTTCCAGGACATCCAGGGCTATACAGAGAAACCCTGTCTCGAAAAACCAAAAAAAAAAAAAAAAAGAGTAACTTCAGATGGGAACAGGTACATTCAGAATGGTCTGGCCATAAAATAGAAATTTCAAAATATGCAAAGTATGTTTTCAAGCAGCAAGTATTTATTAAAAACAAAAGATATGAGTTCTCTATTATAGCTCATTTTCTTGACCTTTTTAGTGTATAATATTTAGTACCTATAATTTAATCTTCATACAAAAAGTTTGTTTTTGGCAACTGAACAACAGTGAAATAACAATTCAGAATTCTTGTATGACTTTGGGGATATGAGTTTACTTCCTTAGCAATAAAATGTTACAATTAAAGCTGTCAACTGCTTATTGCCCTACAGCTAGACATTGAATTATATGTAGTAGGTGACTTGAATTATTCCATTTTTTCTAACTAGTAATGCAAAAAGCTTGGAGAGAAAGGAACCCTCAAGCCAGGATTTCTGCAGCCCATGAAGCCTTGGAGATCAATGAGTAAGTAGGGACCAGACTTGCTGTTAAAATGAAGACGCGTTATGCCTAGTATTTTCAGTCATCATTGATGGGATGCTTCTGTTATGCTGTGCATTTGAAATGCAGGCTGTTTCCAAAGGCGTTACTTTCTAAAGTTTTATCTCTATGAAGGATAGCCGAGTGTGTGTGTGTGTGTGTGTGTGTGTGTGTGTGTGTGTGTGTGTGTATGTGTGTGTGTGTTAGTTTAGCTTCTTTAGAACAAAGCTCAGTGCCTTTACTGTGACCCAAGATTAAACGCTTTAAGGGATATGCTTGGCATATTGTGAGAATATCATCTAAGTACAGTTCTTGGTAGATCTAGAACATTTTCACACGGCCCCTCCTTCCTTTCTAGATGTAGAATGCTCATCGGTACACCTGGGCTTCTAGATGTAACTTCTGCTAGTGGAAGAAACAGCAACTTCAGAAAAGATAAATGGTGAAGAAACACTAAAATTTTAATGTTAAGATGATAAAAAGAGGAAACACTGTCCTTTCTGTTGGTAAACATTCTATGGGTTACCAAGGAAGGCTGGGAAATCCTTCTGGAGATCTCAGAAAATGAGATTCTTAATATTGGAGTCATTAAAACTTAGGGTTGGCAGCAACCTTACAGGTCACTTAGCTCAGCCACCCACCTGGTGCTTGACTCACCTCAACAGGGCCTTGCCAAGTGGCCATTGTTAAACTATTTTATGACTTTTCTCGAGAAGCCTACTGAATCTTCTCCAGAGGGGTCTTGGAAATAAAAAAGAGTCACTCAGTTTCAAATCCTGTCACCGAAATGCTGAATCTGCATGGTTTCTGACTCTGTCATGTGACATGCTTTTCGCTTCTCTGTCCTCTACAAGTTTAATATGCCTGCCGTGTGTGTGTGTGTGTGTGTGTGTGTGTGTGTGTGTGTGTGTGTGTGTGTGTGCGCGCGTGTGTGTGTGTGTGTTTCATGTTTCTGAGAAAAGGATCAGGGCCCGAAGCAGAGCTCTGGGGCCTGGCGTGTAGAGACTACCTGCAGGCTCACGTCTTCAGGAATCACAGTTCTTTGGTTTTATTCAACCAGTTACCAGGTGCCCAGCTGCCCTGTGATTCAATCCATATTTCTCCATTTTGATCTTAAGAATGCCAGGTGGATAGAGTTTTAATTTATAGTAAGTCTATTAGAGAAAAGGAAGCTAGCAAGCCTGTGTTATTTATTCTCAACCATTTAAGCTGGCTTCTAGTGGTTTCTGCTTCGTTTATTTTTATTTTTATTTAATGTGCTTAGAGATCATTTCTTTAGTAATTCATCGGAGTTTCTTTCTGAATCACTGTTCCATCATTTGGGAGGTCAGCCTTCTTTCCTGTTTTGAAAATGTATGCCCTATGTCTCCTCTCGTCTTGTAGTCTCTATTCTTTGTGATTCCACAGCTTTCCATAGAGTGCAGTTCCATGTCCTGCCTGCTAGGTCCACTGGCTTATTAGGGTCTGCCCCTCCCAGAAGAGTAGCTCATTAAGAATGCATTACTGATGTGCTGTCTTGCATCTTTTTACCCATTTTAGAGTTTAATTTCATCTCTCCTTTTTAGTCTGACAGTCATTCTCCTTGATAAAGAAGCCTGGAGTAAGAAGCAATAATAGAGTTTCCTTTTCTCTTTATTATCTACCACTATTAGCCATAAACCTTCTTTGTTTTAATGTTGTTATAATGTCTTTTTGTGTGTGTATGTGTGTGTGATTTTGGAGAAATTGGGAAGGGGGAGCCATAGGACCTTAAACATAATTTTAGATAGAAGATGGATAGTTCTTTCGAATGTTTTCTCCTTTTATTGATTTATGTTAGCCAACCCTTGCTAATTTGTAACTTGAGCTCTCCTGAAGTCATTCTTATGAACCATCCCACTCCTCAAAGTCCATCCCAGCCCTCTTCTCATCTTTTATTTTGTTTGCATGTTCTTTAAGAATATGACCTGGGCCAGATCTCCGTGAAGCCACACTGGTTACTGCAATGCCACCCCTGTAGCCTCCCTGAGAGGTTATTTGTCATCGTTGTGACAGTTGGACATGTGGAAGCTGTTGTGTTGTCTTGAGCTGTTTTCTATACTACATCTCATGCCACTGAGTCATGCCTCTTTCCTATGAATTTTCAAAGTCTACCTCCTCCTCTTCGACTGCCCTGAACTCTGGAATGAAATAGTAACTCTCCCTGAATGTTCCTATCAGTTTTCATTTCACCGACTATTTTTTTCTTCTTGGTCAGAATTAGGTCCAGAGTTGAAGTTCCCCTAATTGCTTCCTCTACCATCTGGGAGATAAAATTGTTACCAAAGTAAGTCAAGAACCTGTCGGGCACTCTACTTCTAACCAAATGAGACTTGTAGCAGATATCTGGATGGTTGACACTCCATCACCACACTTCTTGCTTCTGTGTGTGTATTGTGTTGTGACAAAGATGCATCATATCCATCTTCCACCGAGCTGAGACCCCTGTTCTGTCCCCTGACCATTAGCAGTTCGATTGCTCTCTCTTTCATGCACAAGCTCTTAGCATGTTCCTACCCAAAACTCATGAGTTTCCACATAGATGTGTTTCTTGGCTAGTACTGCTACTTTCCCTGTCCTCCTAAGAATGCTACTTGAAATAAGAACACAGAACAAACAGCCTAGTCTTAGCTGTTCTTGAGCCCCCACCCACCAGCTGAAATTCTATAGTGAATTCCTTTAAAGCTGTGTCTACAGTTGCTATTATCTCAGTGTTCAGTTCATTACCTTAAAGCTATGTAGGCACCTGAAACCTTAAGTAATTCCTCTGATGCCTACCCCAGTAGTTCCGTCCGGTAAATCATGAGACAGTTTTAGCATCACAGTTATTCTTTGCAAGTCATATATTCTACCCTGCCCTCCATAGTAATTGACTTTCTAACCTTTATTCTGGGTATTTTCTCCCTACCTTATCATATTTAGTTAAAGCCTCCCCAATGGTTCATACCTGAAATTAGAAGGATGGGATGAAGAATTTGTAAGACTCTTCCTATTCCTAAGGATCAGATGGCCCCAACCTAACATTAGCAGAGAAACTCATGTTTTCTCCTAGCTGGCTTTGCAGTTTTCAAACAGTAACTTTTAGTTTTAATTTCTGTTTGTCCTCTCTTGTGGTCCGATGGAGAGAAGTAGGGCACTGGCCACAGAGGAGCAGTGAAGGAGACGGAAGGGATGAGTACGGAATAGCACCCACGTGGTCTGCTCCGGCCTCATCACCCCCTCAGACCCTCCCTTTCTCTGACAGTGGGTTGTTCTTGTATGACTTGGAAGGTTTGCCTCTTTAAAAGCCTCCTGTGTTGGTTAGCTAACTGCATATCCTTTTTGGCTTTCTGCCTCAGAGAGTTGTTGAAAGGGTTATGTGATACGGTAAGGTTAGTGCCTGGCACAATGTTTACTGTATTCTCAGCAGCAAATGACAGCTGGTTGTTAGAGGCGTGAGGTTGGACTCTCCTTAGCTTGTGTGGCTACATCAGAGGTTGAGCTTTCCAGGAACTACTTTTCCAGGTTTCTCTTGTGTTCTATGATGCAGAAAATCAGAACTGGTCTGGGAGTTTAAAGCAGTACTGCACTGTGTTTTTCAGACAGAAACTTGAGTTAATGAATTTTATGCTCTGAAAAAAATTCTTGCAGTGAAAACAGTCTGTTTCTAGTAAACAAAAAGGAAGCATATGTAACTCTTGAAGTGTTGAATGGACATATTCACTAGTAGCTATTAGACTCATCATTGTCTGCTGACATTCCCTGAGCACACCCTCAGTGCCGAAGGCTACACTAAGCACTCCACAGAAAGCATCTTCCTGAACCTTCACAAAGATACGAAGTAGATCACATGTTCTCCACCAGGAGGCAGAGTGACACCTTGCCCCAGGTGACACATTAAGAAGGGGCCAAGTCATATATGAGCCCCATGTTCCTAACATTACGCATTATACCTCTCAAGCTAAACTATAGGTGTTTCCTTTGTACCATTACTGTGTCAACAGCTACAAACAGGTGCATGAATCAGTTGGCCATGCTGCATGTTTGACGTATCTCCTTGCCCTTCTGCATGAACTCCCACAGTCTGTTGCAGTGTCCTTGGATTTGTAATTTATAATATCTGAATGGACAGGTGTGCAACTGCTTATATTCTCTTGGCTGAAGAAGAAGCAACAACTATTGCTGAAGCAGAAAAACTCTTTAAGCAGGCCCTGAAGGCTGGAGATGGTTGCTACCGGCGCTCTCAGCAGCTACAGCATCATGGGTCCCAGTATGAAGCTCAACACAGTAAGGTTTCCTCCAGGGTGATGCGCTCAGGGATTGGAATGGGAGACTTAATTAGAACACAGGTTCAATCTGGCTCAGAACTGGGCTTGCTTGGATTCTGTTAAATAAGGCACTTAGCACGCTGCCAACTTGGTTTCCATTGTATTCTCATGCTTATTCATGCCCACAGAATTTCATTACTATAAGTAAACAGCAATGTCATAAACAAACGACTTTTTGAGTTCATAATTTCATCATTTCTCCCTTCTCTTTCCTTCCTCCAAACCCTTCCATGCATCTCCCACCACAATAACCTTTTTTTTTTTTTTTTTTTTTTTTTTTGGTTTTTCGAGACAGGGTTTCTCTGTGTAGCCCTGGCTGGCCTGGAACTCACTCTGTAGACCAGGCTAGCCTCGAACTCAGAAATCCTTCTGCCTCTGCCTCCCAAGTGCTGGGATTAAAGGCGTGCGCCACCATCGCCCGGCCACAATAACTTTTAATAGTAACTTCTCCTCAGAATTGGTTTATGCTTTTTCTCTTCAGTGGTTTCATCTTAGCTGTCTCTCCATCTCATAACTTAAGTCCAGGTTTGATAACTGAACATAAACTGGTTTTTAGCATCATAAAAATGTTATCCTCTAAGTCTTGGATAGCATGGGTGAAAAAGCGTGGTTGAAAAAGGACAATTTAGAATAAATCTTTTATTGGTTATAGTCTATCGACATTTAGTTATTATTTAAGAAACATTAGTATTTAAGAGAAAAAGAACCATGAGTTCTTAATTGTTGGTATTTTCTTAAAATAATACTTTTTTTTTGTAAAATAACTTTTAAAAGGCTAAGACCCTTTACTTCAGTACTCTAAACTGAGAACCCATAATACTTTGTGGGAACAATATAGAAGTAAGACAAAATAATCACTAGAGTTCCCTCAGCCCCTTGGCTCATCTTGGTTGGTTATTTAAACAGAAATCCAGTGATTCTTGTGGGAGAAAAGTGTTTTCATGGTCTGACAAAAATGTGGGTTGTTTCTTTTAGGTAGAATTTCTCTCACTTCATCTCTCTCCTTTAGTTTGAAAAGTAGAGCTATATGTCCTTCATACTTGATATTATATAATTAAATTTTAATATTAAACTTGGATTTGGTCTAGAATCGGACTGAATCAGACTCTTGGTCTCAGGTGCCAACAATGTCATTCCATTATAGCTGACATGTGTGGGGAGTGTGTCCACACACACTGCCTATGCACAGGTTTGCAGTTTCTTTCTGCAGTGAGTCTGTGTGACACTAAGGCCTCTGATTATTATAAAACTAGAGCAGTGTATTTTGAAGATGTGTAGTAAATGTCCATTTTGTGAACTAAATGAAAATTAATGCATAAACTATGCAACTTAGGACATTTTCTTTCTTTTCTTCTCTAAATTAAATCCTTTCAACCTGTTGCCTAAATCTATCCAAAAATATAATCACATCTTTAAAATAATTTGTAGGTACTTGGCAGTTTTTCAGCACACATCTTGTTCTCATTGTTTAAAACTTGAAATGTTCAGACTTTGGTCTCAACATCTTTTAATAGCTGAGTATCATACATGTACTTAATCCATAACAGGTGTGTCATATTTTTCTCAAACACAGTAATTTTATTGAGGATTAAGCATATGCATGTTCTCACTGGTCTGGAAACATATCCAAAATACATAATTAAATAAAAGATTAAGATAAGAAGTTGCTAATATACATTGTAGGGGCCGTTTTCATGACTATTGTTGTAGCTGTTTAGCTTGTCAGTGCTTTCTCTCACACTAGGGTAGTTTTTCATTCTGCGTGCTCTATTGTCATATCTGGAATGTGTTATATTGCCATCTAAAACCAACTGCTTTTGGGACCTGGAGATGATTATGATGTCACTAGTGTTAGAGAAAGAATAATATGAACCAGAAGTTCAAGATGAGGCTTCTCCAGAGTTAATGTCAAGAACAGAAAAAAAATAGTTCATCAGGATGCAACCTGAGATTCACCCCTTTGCATCTTTACCAAAAGCATGCACACTTACGGAATGTGGAATTCTTGCTTGTAAACTGCATGCAATGTTGCTGTGTTCATTTTCTTAGCCCTGGATGACAGAGATTGTATTTATTATCAAATAGTCCATGCTTAACTCAAAAGCACAGATTAGGTAATCAGTCACCGTCCTGGCCTTTGGGCATCTAAGTGCATTTGCTTTACTCTGCACACATTCTATTATTAAAAAAGTAGGTTCTCTGTGCTCTTGGCAGTAGAGAAGGCTGAAGGAGCAGGATGTTCTCTTGGAGAGTTTCTTTAAGGGTAACACAAATGGGCCTTTGCATTTTTCTTGCTGTTTATCTTAAAGCTCTTGGTTTTTATTGATTTTTTTTAACTGTTGATGTTTTATCTCTCCTTTCTCAGGACGAGATACCAATGTCTTGGTCTATATCAAAAGAAGGCTGGCAATGTGTGCCCGGAGACTTGGAAGGACCAGAGAAGCAGTGAAGATGATGAGAGATGTAAGTTTACATCCTAGCTTGGGGTTGGTAGCAGTGGACCTGAGCAAATGGGACTGGAAGGCTGAGCCATGATAACACCATGTGCCGTGAGTGCCTGAGCCAGCTCCCAACTGACCAGCTGACAGAGTGAACAATCTGGGGCAAATTCATTAATTTCTTGTCTGTAGAGTAACAGTAGTTTTTACAATAACCTCGTAAGCTTCCTGTAAGATTTAAATGAGATAATACACATAAAGTTTTAATATAGTGTGACTGGCATATTTTTTAAAATCTCAGTAAGTAACCTTATTAATCAACCTTTGGGACTGTCCGCAGGAAACCAATGAGATTGGCCTTTTAGATAATTTACTTTTTTATTTTTAAACTTTATGCCAAGGTATTTTCATTTCTATTTCTTTAATTATTTCTAATTGTTTGAGAATTTCCCTGCCCCAATATTTCCTCCCAATTTCATGTATTCTTTGTTTTTCTTTCTGTCCACTGAGTCCACTCAGTGCTACCAGTATGTTTATGGTATATGTGTATGGTGTCTGGTGTCTGGTATATGGTATGTGATGTGTGATGTATGGTGTATGGTATGTGGTGTGTGATGTATGGTGTATGGTATATGGTGTGCATTGTATGGTATATGGTGTGTAGTGTGTAGTGTATGGTATATGGTGTGTGGTGTATGGTATATGATGTATGGTGCATGGTGTATGGTGTGTGGTATATGGTGTATGGTGTGTGGTATATGTTTTATGGTATATGTTGTGTGATGTATGGTATATGGTGTGTGGTGTATGGTGTGTGGTGTGTGGTATATGGTGTGTGGTGTGTGGTGTATGGTGTATGGTGTGTTGGTGTGTGGTGTATGGTATATGGTGTGTGGTGTATGGTGTGTGGTATGTGGTATATGGTGGGTGGTGTGTGGTGTATGGTGTATGGTGTGTTGATGTATGGTGTATGGTATATGGTGTGTGGTATGTGGTGTGTGGTGTATGGTATATGATGTGTGGTATATGGTATATGGTATGTGGTATGTGGTGTGTGGTGTATGGTATATATTGTATGGTATATGGTGTGTGGTCTATGGTGTATGGTGTGTGGTGTGTGGTATAGGGCCAGCTCCTGGAAGATGGGTAGCTTTCTTCCAGTAGCCATAAGTTGCCAATAGCTCCTTAGCTAGGAGTGGGAGTTAGTGTCTACACCTTCCGTGTCGAGGTTGGTCTGGCTGAATCTTGCACCGGTATCATGAATGCTGCCCCAGTTCTGTGAGTTCATCCTTTCTACTTCTTGTCGTGTCTGGAGAACACTGCTTCGTTGTTGTCCTTCACTCCTCAACTCCCCGCAGTCTGTCTTTATGCCCTTCTGCAGTGAGCCCTGAGCCTTGGGAAGGAGAGATGATTTATTTATTCAGTACATAACTGTTAGGAAATGAATTATGGGCCAGCCAGTTACATTCAAATTAATATTATAATAAGCGAATCCCACTGTAGCGATTTCAACCACTTTCCCTAGAATCTTGAGAACCAGGATACTTTATTAGTTGTAGTTATCACAAGAACTACAGATAAAAGGGATTGTGATTTGGCTTATTAGCAGATCACATGCAGAGCATGGACGTTGACCTGGGTTCCAGTCCAAGTGCTAAAATCGTGTAATAAAGTTTAAGGGAGAATGAAGAAAGAAGAAAAGTGTAAGAGTTGTAAGCAAGAGAGAGCAAGGACGCCATGAGTGCATGCCTAAAAAACAGAATAGTTGTTTTAAAGGAAAACAACTTAAGGGACTTTTGTCTTCATGTTTGGATGTTGTTATTAGTAAGAATCATTTTTCATAAAAAGCTGATATCAATGTGAATTACATCTGTAATTTTCCTTTTAAAAACTATCTCAAAAAAATCCCTTGTTAGCACTTCATTTTCCTACTATATTCCTAAATTAGAAGCTTCTATCACTAATAGCCTTTATAAAAGCAAATGACCCAGGAGCTCAAGGCAGTGGCCTCCTGCTGCACACAGGCCTGGGCAGATGGAGAGGTGTTTCTCAGCTTCCCTCTGGAGGGACAGCTGTTCACATGAGTTTCAGGTACTCTCAGGAGGAGGGAGCATGGGCTCAAGGGTCTCCTGGTTCTTTCTGTAGGCTGTAGCACAGCAGGGCAGGAGCTTCCTGTGCCTGGGTCTGCTACTTCACTAAACATCCAGACAGAGGACAGGAGCAGGAGAGGAAAGATCCTGAAAGCGATATGCGCTCACCCAGGATGAAATTCTTTTAACTGAAGAGAAAATGTAAAACGTATTTATTATAGCACATAAGAGCTAACTTTAGGAAAAGGAGGTTTCTGTGGAGACATAAATTGTTCTTAAAACTTTTCAGCTTGTAGAAGTCCTATCTCCTGACACAACAAAGAAACTTGGCCAGTTACTGTGGCAGACCAGAGCTGGAACCTTAACAACGGATGGGGTGATGGGGTGTTTCTTTCTCCATCTTAACATCATCCGGCCACATCTATCCTTTAACTTTGTTCTTATTGTCATTGTCGTCATCTCCTCCTCCTCCTCTTCTTCCTCCTCCTCCCCTTCTTCCTTCTCCTTCTCACTTATTCTTACCCTTAATTAACCTGAAGCAGGCATAATGCACAGAGGAACATCTTAATATGTGCTTAAGCATTTTCATAGGAAAAGCAAGTTCTCACTATTTTAATTCCATTTTTGCCCTTGGTCTTTTTCTGCTTATTTTCATATGCTTAAAATCAATATATCCACCTTGTATTTAGTATGGTTGTCTTTTGGCTTGATATTACTTAATATCTTCAATTCGACTTAGTGATCAAGTTCAAATATAGGTTTAGGGAGGAAGTCTAGGATGCAGGGGGAGAGACACTAGCTAGCAGTCAGGAGCCATGGCTCTGCCTTTGCCATGCCCTAGACTCACGGAAACTCACTCTCTTCTGTGGACTCCTCCCTTAAACTTCCATTAATCAGGAATAATGCTTCCTACTATTAAGAAACCTCTACTTTGTGAGAAAAATTCAGTTAAACAATGCAGCACACTTGGCATGCAATCTGCATGCTTATAGTTTTCTTCATATTTTCTGTTACTTAAGTTATGCAAGTGATTTTCTTGCCAGTTGTCTTGAAGGACATCTTGAGATAATTCCAATTTTATTTTTAAATTAAAACTTAAGCATTCATTTTTTGGAAATTGTCGTAGAACTATGCATATTTGCTGGGTAGAGCATGACATTTCATGCCCTCATTGTTTGCTGATTACATTAGAGAAATTGGCCCTTCATTACATCAAATCAATTTCATTTTCTCGAGTAAATAAGTCAATCAAATAATCTATTTTGGGCTCTATCTACATATCCATATATACCTATATATTATATGAATACTTATTTGCATATGCATAGGTATGACTTTTATATTACATACCAAAACAATCTTTCATTTCTTAAAATACCAATACACATTGCCTTGGAATTTATGGAGTGTCTGTCAATAGAACCTCAAACCATATTCTTTTGAGGAACAGTGCCACTCTTGGGAGAGATGTGTTTTAAAGGGGAATATTGAAAGTGATGTTTCAGAAATTTCATAAGTGCCCTAGCACCCCACAGAGAAGGCAGAGGCTAATGCCTCTCTTTTTGTTAAGGTTGCTGGGTCTTGCAGCGCAGGGCTGTCCCAGGCTGACTTGCTTTATTCCACTTGGTGAGTGAGTCACACTTTGCTAAGAATTAATGCTTTTGGCAAGATGCTCATTTTTACTATATTAATCCTGCCAATCCATGAGCATGGAAGATTTTTCCATCTTCTGAGGTCTTCTTCAATTTCTTTCTTCAGAGACTTGAAGTTCTTGTCATACAGATCTTTCACTTGTTTGGTTAGAGTCACACCAAGATACTTTATATGGTTTGTGGCTATCGTGAAGGGTATCATTTCCCTTATTTCTTTCTCAGCCTGCTTATCCTTTGAGTATAGGAATGCTACTGATTTGCTTGAGTTGATTTTATATCCGGCCACTTTGCTGAAGTTGTTTATCAGCTATAGGAGTTCTCTGGTGGAGAAACGGGAGGGGGTTGAATGGGGAACAGGGGGAGGGAGGAGGGCTTATGGGACTTTTGGGGAGGGGGGGACCGGGAAAGGGAAAATCATTGGAAATGTAAATAAAAAATATAGAAAATAAAAAAAAAAGAATTAGCTGCTTTAACAGCATGTGTATAAACTATCTCTCCAGAACATTTCCTCTGATAAAATAGCACACTGGGTTCTAGGCAGCCTCCTGATAAAGGCAGGAGGATCTATTTCTTCAATGAGATACAACTATCTGTTCTCCATATGCATGAGTTTAAGTTTTCCTTGAGCAGATTTTAAAGTAGAATGGCAAAGTTAGACTGCCAACCACATTGGAAGCAGGACCGCTCAAAGAAGTTTTTCTGGAAAAGCCTTAAGAAGCTCAAACTGAGCCACCAGCCAAGGAGTACACATGGAGGGACCCATGGCTCCAGCCGCTCATGTAGCAGGGGATGGCCTTATCCAGAATCAGTGGGAGGGGAGGCCCTTGGTCCTGGGAAGTCATAGGAGAAGAATTTACATGAGGATCATGCCTTCTGCCTTCAGACCAGAAAAGGCGCTTACTGACAAAAACCTAGTATGGCTGTCCCTTGGAAGGTTCTGCCAGCAATTGACCAATGCAGATGTGGGTGATTGGAGCCAACCATCAGACTGAGCCCAGAGACTCCTGTATGGGAGCTGGTGGAAGGACTGGAGGAGCAGATGGGGATTGAAACCCCGTAGGAAGAACAATGTTACCTGGCCAGACCACCCAGTGCTCCTAGGGACTAGACCACCAACCAAGGAGTGTACAGAGAGGACTCCATGGCTCCAGATATGTTCAATGTGTCTGGTTTTGTGTTGAAGTCTTTGATCTACAGACTTGAAGCATATGGGTCTATTTGCACCTGTCTGACACTGACATTCAATCTGACCAACACAATTTGTTGACGATCCATTCAGGATCTATAGGCAGGAATAAACCTTGCCTATAGATCCTGAATGAGTCAACAACCAAATTCCTGAGTGGCTTGTTACCTTGCCTCTCAGAGCCCACCCATTATAAGCCATGCACAAATGGTGGGACACGTTCAGGGTAGTCACCTTCTAGCCTTGACCTCTCATAGATAGCTTGACAGACAGACCCTCACACATATGTAGCAGATAAGCAGCAAAGTGTTCACATGGGTCCCCCAACAACTGGAGTAGGGGCTATCCCGAAAGTTTTTGCCCATCTGTGATATCCATTCCCATAACTGGACTGCCTTGTCTGGTCTCAGTGGGAGAGAATGGACCTAGCCCTGCAGAGACTTGTGTCAGGGTGGTGGGATACACCGGGAGAGGGTCTCCACAGTCTTTGAGGAAAACAGGAGGGGTGGAGATGGGGAGGGGCAGTGGGGGCTGGGACTGGGAGAGGGAGCAGTGAGTGGTTGGTTATATGGAGGAATTTGGAGGGAGGAAATGAAGGAGAGTAATGTCCAAATTATAATCCCTAAAATAAAATAAAGGAGCGGAAACTGTTACCTTGCTGTGCTCTCGTTGAAAGAACATGAAAGGGATTTCTGGGAAGGTGGCTAAAGAGAATTCCTTTTATTTCCATGACTCAATATTATATAATTGTTCAAATAAAATATTGGATTTTGTCATGAAATATTGATGAAGTCTATGCACATTTGACTCTCTGTTGTCAAGATTAATAATGTCTTCATTCTTGGAACTACCTGTCAACTACTTCGGATTCAAGGGTTTTGTTTTGTTTTGTTTTATTAGAACATGTGCTCCTTTTACATAGAACTCTGTTGCAAACAATATTGTAGAAGCACCTTAGTGCAAAAGGAGTGTTTTGGAAGTCAGTAGAGCCAAGGGACCATGCTGGCCATTGAGCTTTGCTGCAATATGGTGATTATTCAGAGTGAATAGAGTTGCGCATTCTTCTGTCTTAAATGTTAGGGAGTCAGTGTGTTGGCTCTTATCGTCAGTATTCAGTATACAGCACTGCTTTTTCTTTTTCTTTCTCCTTTTAACAGCTATTGTGTTTGTCTTTCCTTGGTCCTATTTGAATGTATTTGAAATAGAATTCACAGGCAGATGTCTTCTGACTCCTTAGTCATACTTGTCAAGTTAGATATGAATAAACCATACAGATTGGCTAATCCATCTCTCCAACAGAACCTCAAAGCTCCTGTGATGATATGTTCAGAGTAGGTTTTGCAAAGCTCAGCTATGTGAACATTCTGAGCCATATAATCATCTGTTGTGGGGAGCTGTCCTGTAGGATGAGGGACACTGGCCTGTATGTGTAGCGACCTATGTCCCATCAGTCTCCAGTTGTCTACAGTCATTCTCAAATACACTAGGCTGCAGTGGTGATATTAATAGTGGAAAATCATTCCCCCTTAAGGAGTACCAGACTAGAGTGCCTGTGGCTGAGGAGATTTGTTTCTACAAAGACTTTATGTGTGTTTCATTTGTAGCCTGAACTGTTTTGAGGCACATGTCTCCAGAGTACCCCTAGACTTTACCAGCCTTGGTTGCAGGGCTGCTTTGCCCAGATGGAATTCTTTGGGGGTATCAAGGGCAGGAAGAAGAACATAAGTTGGACCTTTTGGTGAGGTCCAGGTGAAAGACCAGTGAGGAGTAGTGGCCACCTTCGCTTCTTGTCCTGCCTTCAGATCAGTGCTTGTTGTCTTTCCCTGAGTCTGAATCCATGTGTTTGCCCTGCTCTCTGCAGATTTCCTTCAATTGTTGCATTTTACTGTATCTACAGTATTCTTTTTGTATCCTGACCTCCCAGTTGACACAGATGTCATAGCCTTTCTGAAACATATACTCAGTTTTAGAAAATCATCTTCTGTTACTGTCTAGTCACAGCGACAAGTACATGAGATTGGAAAAGGAGTCAAGTTTATGCTGACTCATAGTTTCAAAGGTGTCAGTTCCTACTTGAGTGGCTGCCTTGCTTCTGGGTCATGCTTAAGGCAATTCATTATGGTAGAAGGATGTATCCAAGCTTTTAGTAGTCAGGAAGAAGAGGTGGATGGGTGAAGGCCAGGGACAAGATAGAGCCTTCAAAAGCATGCAATGAGTGACCCGCCTCCTCCAGTCTGCCTTACCTTCCACAGTTTCCACCGTCTCCCAGTAATCCATTCAGTTATATATTGAATTATGCATATATGAATCCATTGACTATACCAAAGCCCTCATGATCCATTCACTTCCCCAAAACCCCCACCTCTGAATGTTGTATTAATGGCTAGGCCTTCAACATGTGAGTAGAAGAGGTATTTTATGTCTAACTCAAGACATTCTTCCACTCAGCGTTCCTAACATCAAAAGATTTCATCTTACCAACATTTAGTTTCAGAGTCTTAAGTGCCATTTAATTACTGACCAACAATTCTGTACTGTTCACTGTGTTCTAGGAAAAGGTGTTTTCTCAAGGTCATATTTGATAAGTGCTCCAGAATATGGTCTGCAGATTGCCTACATCAAAAGTGCTCAGAGTTCAAGTATTAAACGGATAGATCAATCCAAAGTATTTGTCAGAGGCCAGTATGATGAATAAGAATTTTTTATTTCCATCCTTACCATCATTTTAAAGCTATCTTATTATGTGAAGAGTAAAATTATAAATATTATATATAATATAATTCAATTTTTTCAGTTATAAATAGATGTTACTGTAAGTCAATAGCTCTAAAACTCCATAGTTCCAGGGCTCCTTTAAAATTATTTCAAACCACAAAATTCTATATGTATAGGCTTATTTTTTTCATATTTATCAAATTTTAAAATTAAAACTGATTTTTAAAGATTTATTCATTCTATAATAGAATTGTGAGTATATTACACGTGAACAAATATTCTTATGGAAAAAGAACTGTCTTAGTCAGGCAAAACAAGCACCAAAAAGGGTGTCATTGTTTTAATCCTTGTTCAGATCTCTTTAGCATCTAGCTGAGTAGAAGGCAGCCAAGGTCTCCCATCTGATTCTCCATTTACTTTCTAGTCTCAACATGTAGACTCTGGCCTCTGGCAGTACAACTACAGAAAATATGAGGCTAAAAAAGAAAAGTATATATTACTATATAATAGTTTGGATATAAAGAACCCCTGAAAAGGGGGTTCTTTAAGGATGTCAGTACCATTGTACAAGCATAAGAAAACAACGTGGAACTAGAAAGTTATTAGCAGTAAAATTGTACTATACCTTAAAATTTTTCTGTAATACTAAATTATTATAATAAGAATTCTAGTTTCTTTTTTAAATTAATTAATTTATTTATTTATTCACTTTACATCCTGATCATGGCTCCCCTCCCTCCCCTTCTCCCAGTCCCACCCTTACAAATATCTCCCCCCATGTCCCCCAAGACAAGTCCCTCTGGGTACCACCCCACCTTGGGATATCTGGTCCCAACAGGACTAGGTACATCCTTTCCCATTGAGGTCCAACCAGGGAGTCCAGGTAGGGGGAAGGGGAGCCAATGGCAGAGAACAGAATCTCAGACGGCCCCATTCCACTAGTTAGAGGATCCACACGAAGAGCAAGTTGAACATTTGCTACAAATATGTAAGGGGTACAGACCCAGCTCCTGCATGCTTTCTGATGGGTGGCCCAGGCTATGTGAATCCCCATGGTCCCTCCACCTGGATTAAGCCCCCTCAGGAGACAGTTATGCTAGGTTCCTGTCTGCAACCATAGCAGATATGATAATAAAAATAGAATTATACTTTCTAAAGCATGCTTTAGAAAACATAGGGTTGGAGAGATGGCTCAGTTGGTAAAGTGCCTGCCACCAAGTGGGATGACCTGAATTCTGATCTCTATTCCCATGTAAAAGGCAGGCCCAGCAGTGCACACCTGTGCCTTAGTGCTGAAAAGTCAAGGACTGGAGGATCCCAGAGGCTTGCTGGGCCAGTCTGTCTAGTCAGTTTGTAAGCTCTGACTTCAGTGAGAGAGAGACTCTGTCTTAGAAACATAAGGTGGACCTTGGAGCTGACTATGAAATACCATATAGATCTTCAGAATTTGGATGAAAGTGAAGATACTGCCTGTTAAGAAAGAACTATTTTCCTGCAGGATGAGTTGGTTGTAACTAGCCTTGGTTAGACAGTTTCCAGTATGGAGAACACATTTTGCCTAAGAAGCAACCCGTTTCCAGTGAAGCTTGTTGGAGGCTGGAGGTCACTGTCCAGCTCCTTTCTTTTATGCACATACCTCTGCAATTAGTGAAAACTTGCCAAGCATTAACAACTATGGATTTTAATTTGGCTATTTAACAAATAGTCAAATGAACGATCTGTAAAAGAGAACTAATATTCCCTATACAAACTATGAAATATATTTTATTAGGAGTGTGTGTGTGTGTGTGTGTATGTGTACACATGAACATGCACATATGCATGTCCAGGTGGAGGACGCAGGACAATCTCAATTGCTGTTCTTCAGGTACCATCTATCTTTTGAGACAGGATTTCTCACTAGTTTTTAACTTGCCAAGTAATTTAGTCTGGCTGGCCCGTACATCCCTGAGCATACCTGACATCACTTCCTCAGTACTGGGATTCTGAGATTACAACTGTACATGTTAGCTTTTTTTTTTTTTTTTTTTTTTTTTTATAAGTGGGAGCTGGCTGCTCTTCCAGGTTCTGAGTTCAATTTCCAGCAACCACAAGGTGGCTCATGACCATCTATAAGGAGGTCTGATGCCCTCTACTGGCATGTAGATGTGCATGCAGACAGTACACCTACGTTTTAAAAAAAATACAGAAACCAGATGTGTCTTAGCACATGCCTTTAATCCCAGCATTTGGGAGGCAGATGCAGAGGCAGCAGATCTCTGAGTGAGTTCCAGGTCAGTCAAGGCTCTCAAAAAACAAAATGAACCAACAAACAAAAATGTGGGTTAAAGGGCTTGAATTCAGACCATTAGATTTTTAGGACATTCACTTCACTGACTGAGCGCTCTCTCTCTCTCTCTCTCTCTCTCTCTCTCTCTCTCTCTCTCTCTCTCTCTCTCTCTCTCTCTCTCTCACTGCTCTGTAAGAGCGTTTCTGTCCTTAATGTACAAATGAAAAACCCTTTTAGGAGTAATGCTGAACGAATATTGTTGAGGGCAGATTTCTATTTCCTTTTTAGCTCATTTGTTCATTCTTAACTTTCACTGCCTTTTCTTTCCTGTCCCATCTTTTTACTCCACAGGTCATACAATTTCCATTTATACAGTTCTTCTCGTTTCTTTCCTTAAGAATCTCATGGATTGTTACGAACAACTTGATTTAGTTGATAACTTAATCTTGTGGTTGTTAAAGTGAATAGTTGGATAATTAAAGGAATGATTTTAACTATTAGGATGATGAGTAGGAAGAATGCTTTTATGACTGCAGGGAGCCAAGATCTGCTGAAACAATTTATTATCAAATCTTTAAAGATACTCAGATGTTAAGTTAAAGACCAACACTGAAATATGTTAATTACCTGTTGCTATGGTGATTGCATACATTTTTAGATCCTGTCTTTACTATAGGTACAAAAAAAGAGTGAGTCATATGAGTAAATGCTATGTGTATAAAACTCACTTATGGAGTAGGTGAGGCATACAACAATCACTTTAACAGTCCAGGCTGGGAAGAGGAATATGGAGGAGGAGAACAAACGGAACTTTGCTACTGTCTTTCAGTGCTAGTTATAGTTAGTTCTTTCTAGTGCCATTTTTGCCTTTCCCTGAATTCTGTCTGGTTTTGTTCAGTGGCTTTTATCTGGCTGTCTTTTTTCCCCCTGATTCTCCACCCTCTTTTTCTCTCTTATCCTGTAGCATGATTTTGATCTAGCTATACCCACTTTGCCCTAAGTCATTCACCATTCATCAATTTATTCAACAAAATTATGTAGACTCTCCATCTATGTCAATTTTTGTTCTTTGTGGTTTCTGTGATCAGGAAACAAATCAAAGGCCATTGCCCTTAAGCAGTTTATATTCTAGGAGGCAGGAGAAGGTGAAAACTCATAAACATAGGTGTATTTTCATAGCGCATTAGAATGATGGAAGCCATGGGAAAGCTATGTGGACAGATCTAGGCTGAAGAAGCCCAGGGACAGACACAGTGAGTTTGGGGAAGTCAATATCAAACCCATGGTCAGGTATGCATGGTTTGGAAAGTGACATTTAGGCAAAGACTGATATCCACAAAGAAGTGGATATTTATCATATGACATAGGCAAAAGAGCCCTGAGATAGGAGAGTACCTAGGATGTACCAGTAATAACAAAGGAGTCCTGAATGAACAGGTTGGAATAGGTGTAGGGGAGAAAAGAGGGCCTGAGAGGCTATGGAGGGGTACAGATGGTGGTAAATTCCACTTTTACTGTAAGTGAATTGGGGATTTCCAAGGATTTGAGTAGAGGCGTGATATGATAAGTCAATTTTTATAGACTGCTGTGTGGTTGAGGGGAGAGCAGGGAGAACAGACAAGAGTCTTATGTTAATGTTGCAGAGAGATGCGAGGCTCATGTTGGCAGAGGAGAGTAGAAATGACGAGTCTGTGGATTTCAAACCATAACCAAGAAAAGTTGTTAATCAACCAGATGTTCAGTACAGGAAAAACAGAAGTCAGGATGATTATAAGGATTTGCCTTATCAGGAAAGGAGTTCTATCAGCTAAGGCACAGAAACTAAGTGAGGCAGGGTCAAGAGAAAGTTGAATTGTATTTTGAATAGTTTCAGTGAGAAGCAAATGTTAATTTTTACCTTAAATAGTGACATGACCTTTCATAGCCTGTAGTAACTCTGACTTTTTTGAAGCAAAGAAACCACTGAACAGAAGGGAAGTAATAACATCTGAATTTCTAGAGGCCTGTAAGTGCCCTTGACGAGATGCTCTCCTTGTTGTTATGGTGCTGAATGCTGCTGCCACACTAACTCATCTTACAGACCATGTAGCAGAGCATCGAGTGTGTGCTGACACACACATAGCTCGTCCGCAGCTCATCCCTTACCTTTATTACTCGGCACAGTTTCTGTGCTATGCTTTCATTATCTGTAGTAAGAAGTTTCACGTGTTGGTCTGCTTTTTCTTGCTGTAATCAAGCCTTCTCTAACTTCAAAGGATTGTATGGCTCTGTAAATTTTGTAAAGTACTGTTTTACTCAACAACGAAGGTTTTGTACTTTTGTACATTTATCCCATTTGTGTTTATTGCCTTTATTACTATTCTGTGGGAAGAAGCAGAATAACTGCTGATGATTTTCACTTCCTTTCATTATTTTGTATCTGTCATATGCTTCCTTTCTCTTTTATTTCTTCCAGTAAAAATGTCTTCTATATGTCTACCATTTGGAATTCTTATTTTATTCTTCTAGTGTCCCAAGCTTATTAAAATCTACATTTACATTCTTTTCTGCTTAGAAGCTGTAAGTGAATGGTCACTGCATATAGAATAAAATGCAAACTCAAACTCCTCACATGGCTGCATATTCTTACAAAGCAATGTTATACTTTTATCACTTGTGAGAAGGTTAACCACACTGGGTTGTTCTTTATGCCAGAATTGGATCTTGTGTAGACTCTGCCCAGGACACTGCCCCAGGTTCTTGGCCTTTCATGATATCTGTCTCAAAGACACGTATGTGTGTGTGTGTGTGTGTGTGTGTGTGACTCTGTCATTAGAAAACACATCTTTTCCTGCTTTTTAATTGTCCTTTTCACTTTTGAGATTATCTTATTATTTATTTGTTTATAATGACAATATTTATTCTCCAACTCTACTTCCAAATACAAGAGAGGAACTTCACCCTCTTCAATGGCTTGTAATATATACTCAGTATTTGCTAAATTAATTAATATACGATTACCTGAAAGGGAGAAGATTGGAACATTTTCCAACACATTTCTCATCAAACTCTAAAATAATTATCTGACAATTTAGGAACTAAACAAATTAGATACTGAGACTTTTCTGGTGGCACTGCAGGCAGTTTCACAAGGAGGAGGGGGAGGAGGAGGAGGAGGAGGAGGAGAAGGAGGAGGAGGAGGAGGAGGAGGAGGAGGAGGAGGACTGCTTAGCCCAGCTGGTCTGTTGGCAGCTGTTTGGCCTGGCTCTGCCTCATACCAGTCCACGCCCCTGCTCTGTCTCTGCCAACTCCAAATTTGGGAAATTTCTGGCGGCCCTCTCAGGAGGAATTCTGTGGCTTCCTTGGCTACTCTACTGTGCTCCAATCAAGTCCCATTTATAGTTTGCCTTGGGGAAATTTGTTTAAAATCCTTGTTCTGTCATTGTGGCAGCTTTAGCTTCCCACTCCTCTGCTGTTTTAAGGAAGGTGTAGATTTATCTCTGTGTACCATCCGATCTTTTCAGTAGATTTCTTGGGAGGGAGAGCTGATGTGCTTGTCTGTCTTCCTTATCCATCTGGAAAATCCTTTAGGTTCTTTTCCTGCTGTTGTGGGAGATGCATGGAGCCTTTGAAGAACTGAATGGATGTGCCTGACTATCTCTGCTAACTCTGGTGTTTTCACAGAGCATGGATTTTTCTTTCTCTGAAGAAGTAGAGTCGACTATTGCTGCTTCTTTCTCTGAAACACAGAATTCAGATGCACAGATAGCAATTACCCCACGATTTGCTTTTCTCTCTTAACTATCATTTGTTACTGTTGAAGATACATATCCCAATACTTAGAGTTGTATAAAAATTGGTTTCATTTCCTCAGAGGAAATGATGAGATGGGAGCTGTACCCAAGCTTCACAAATACACAACCTAGGCTGAGCCCAGAGTGTTTCAATCTATCACTAGACGTAGGTCCAGAAACTTCTAGCCTCCATAAATCTAATCTTCTGTAAGAGCAGACCTTGGAGGCTTCAGCTTCTAACCTCTGTCTGGTAATTTAGGCCTAGAATATTTTTAGCCTCTGAGAATTACTGCTGAAATAAGCTCACCTTTCTGAAGGACTCTGGCTGGCTGGTTCAATTTAGCTGTTCTGGCTCAAATTTTTCTCCAAGCTGACTGCCTCAATCTGACTTCTCTCAGCTTCTCACTGAATTGTTCTGCTTGGCCTCACATTAACTCTGACAATTTATTCTATTCTTCTGGCTCCTTCTTATTCTCTGGCTTCACTGGCCTCAACTCCACTGCAATGGACTCACTATACTGACTCCCAACTGACGGCCTCTCTCTTTCTGTACTGCTCTTAAACAGCCTCCCTTTCCTGTTCTTATGAGAGTTCCTATCTCTGTCTCATTCTGACATCAGTTTTTCTGCCCCTCAACTAGATGTCATTATTTGGGATTAAATATGTCTGCTCAGTATGTGTTTGTACTCCAGCCAGAATGATTAAAGGTATGTGGTGTGTCTGCATTCCAGCTGGATCATACAGACATAGAAAGTCTTTGCATTTGATCAGAGAAGCCATGTTGCTGGATTAAAATTCCTCTACACAGTTGCCCTTAGAGTACCCTGAGAGAACAACCCCAGATGAATTTTAAATTCAATTATACTTAAGAAACAGAATTGAGGATGGCCTCTCACTCATTCACATATGGTAACTAATTGGATTTACTGTTGTACTAAAAAGAAAAAAAAAGACATAAGATTGGTAGCAGGCATATCAGGGAGACACGGAATAATGTGAGACAAGTGTTCATTGTATACATGTATGAGATCGGGGAAAGATTTATTTTCAAGATAGTAAGAATTAAAAAAAACTATATGAACCAACCCCCTGCAGTATAAATAGCCCCACCTCCAACATTATGTAGGTGGGGTCTTCTATTATTGGCTTTTACCTTCTCCCTGACCAAGGCAATAACACAGAGGTCAAAAGAAAACTATGTTATAGATGGTAGCTGAGGATAGGGTCCAGTGGACCAAAATGGGGAGAATGAACAATCTTCCTTATGCCCCATTTTGGTGAGCAGCAGCCCTTGGATCACAAACATGTAAGGGAAAGTTCTGTGGCTGACTTTTCTGGGTACTGTTTGTTCCCAAAGCTATGAAGAAGGGAATAGTGTCATGAATGTCTCTCCCTGCAACACCCAATCATCTCCTTGTTTATGCAGATGCTAGGCAGGCCCTCACCTGTACCTATTGGGCACTTGGAGAGGAAAATGACTGGAGAAGCCTGAAACAGGTTTCAAGGGCATAGGCAATGTGTCTTGGCTATGTGTATAGGGTGTTTTATTCTCCACAGAGTGATAGATGCTAACGTAGGTTGCACTTGGGCCAGTGCTCATGTCCCCATATGTACAAACTGTATAAAGTGTGTCTCTGGGGAAGAAAACAAAACAAAAAATTGTATACTACTGAGTCCTAGTAAAACAATTCCTAGCATACATAACAGTAAATAACTTTTTTCAAAAAAGTTTTTTACTACATTTCTCTCTCTCTCTCTCTCTCTGCACATGTGTGTGTGTGTGTGTGTGTGTGTGCATGTATGCATGCTTGTGCATGCACACATACAAATGTGGTGGTCAGAGAACAAGTTGCTGGAGTCTGTTCTCTCCTTCTACAGTATGAGTCCTGGGATTGAATTCTGGTTCTCAGACTTGACAAGAAGCATGGCTACCCCTGAGCCTCACTGGCTTTCAATGACTATTCTAGAAATTTGTTGCTAAATAGATTTGCTACAACAACAACAAAGACTATGGTCAAAGACATATGAGATGTTCATCAGTTCTTAGCCCAGCCACAAGGCGGATAGCTAGGAGCATAACAGTTTCCTGGAGTTCCGGGCAGCTTATGTTAAGTCTGACTACCTACTCTATCTAGTTCTAGAAGGAGATCTCAGGAAGTTGAGCGGATAGACACCTCAACAGGCAAGGAGCTTGGGAGTTGTATTAAGTAGTTTTGCATTGCTGTAACACTATAGCTTAAGGAAAAACTTAAAAATGTAAAGAATTCTCTGTGGCCATGACTCCAGAAGATTTCAGACCATCATGACATGGAAGGCATGGCAGAGTTTATGGCGGTGTTCATAATGATAAGATCATGTGGTGGAAGTCCCTCACTTTAGAATATAGAAGATCAGGAAGCACAAAGTGGAACCAGAACCAGGGGTCAGGTTAAATACCCTTCAAAGGCCCACTCCTAGGAGTCTATGTAGAAAATTGGAAAGAGACTTAATAAGAGAGTAATGGTATAACTGAGGTGCTGTGTCCTTTGGTCTGAGCAAGTGCATATTTTAACTTTAGTTCAAACCTGACCTGATAGGCTTTGATTAGAGCCTATTACAAAGGACATTCACATGTACTAGAATTATGTACATTGAGGATAATTTGAGGTCAGAAGTCGACTATGCACTGAGAAATGAAAATCTTCAGTGTGTGAGAGTCTATTAGCTAGAATAAAACATATAAAAGGAGGAACTGGTTAGTTCTATGTCAGCTGATACAATCTAGAGGCATTTGGGAAGAGGGGAATCTCAGTTAAGAAAATTCCTGTCATATTGCCTGTAGGCATTTTACAGCAAATTGCTGTAGTACATTTTCTTGATTAGTGATTGGTGTTGGAGGGCACAGCTCACTGGGGCAGTGCCATTCCTGGGCAGTGAGTCCTGGGTTATATGAGAAAGCTGGCTGAGTATGGAATGGGGAGCAGGCCAGCGAGCTACATTCCTCGATGGCTTCTGCTTCACTTGCCGCTTCTTAGTTCTTGTCTTGGTTTCTGTCTTGTTTTACCTTCATGATGGCTTGTGATTCTAACATGTAAGCTGAAACAAACCCTTTGTTCTCCAAGTTACTTTTGATGAAGGTGTTTAATAACATCAATAGAAACCCTAATTATAACAAAAGGTGGCAACAGGTATTATGGCATGGACTTATAAGGAGCAGGTACCACCATCCTACTGCTACGCAGAAATCTCCTTGGATACACTGTGGAGAAATAAAGCCAGCTCTTCATTCTCCCTACTAAGTCACAGTTGTGGGAGAAATTAGCTGCAGATGAATCAGTAAACCCAGACTAATGGGTAACTTGTCAACCAGTGGTTAATTCCTGCACATCATATATGGATGTGTTTGGGGATGTGAAAGCATGGACACAGGTTCCAACAAGGTTAACTAGAAAGATCAGGGGAGAGAAGAGAGTTGTAGAAGGTGAACTGATTGCAGAGCAGTGTGTAGATGAATATCACAGCTTGGAGTATACCACATGTTGTAAAGGAACCTTCCATTGTAGTCACTTTCCATACTTTTGAAGTGCCTGCCGGAGTATTTGTAAACTCTGACCCAGGTAACCATGAGTTAATCTACTGAGTCATACTATTTACTGTTACCCATATGAATGTGGAAGACTGCCAAAAAACAGTGATTGCAGTTTGGGCATGAAAAGCTCTTTCTGACAGAAAGTTTTGGTCAGTATATTTAGCTGTTTATTGAGGCCACTCTTGGAACAGGAGACCAATACCATGCCATCACGGAAGGAAGGATCCTCCAGTACTTAGGCTTGCCTCCAGGTCATTCAAAATATGCATTGACTACCCTTGGCTTATTCTTTATCTCAGGCTGAGGCCACACCAAATTCTAAGCTGTTCAAGATGACACTTAACTATTCTACTCCAAGAACTGCCTGGAAATGTGAGAAAGGTGTCAGTCCTTGAGGCTCCAGAAAGTACAGTTTTCTATCCTGTCCATCATTGGGAGATTTCTTTTGTAATAACAGAACAGTGGTGCTGTCTCCTTCCTTTGGGAAGGAGAGTTCTTAGATATCGTACAGTAAGTAAAAAATTCTCACTGATGGAAGAAGAGAACCTGGTTGATTCTGGTTCTACGTGAGGAGCAAGCACAAGAGGACATTCTATTCTGAAAGCATTTTGTTAGGACTCTGAATACACAGCTTATATTGATTGCTGAAAATTTTAAGACAACGTTCCTTGGCTGGAACGAACAGAGCATCATTTTGACAGGAAGCATAGATAATTATGTAAGTAACCTCAAACCCTTTGGGTTCATGAGATACAAAGTTCATTAGAAGACCATGGTTATGCCTGCAACTGACTCTGTATGTAGATATGCAACACTCCAGTCAGGAATCAGTGCTTTAATCAACATCTGGGCACATCAGGCTTGATCATGTGACTTTTGAATAGGTGTGGCCCAATATTTGCCTTTTAATTAATTGTAAAAGTGACATTTTCTAATGTCTAATAATAACTAATATATGTTTAAGCCTGTGGAGGCTTTTTATAGTCTCTGTGTAAATGGAATGCTCCCATGCCTCTGAGGACTCTCTAAGTACTTCATTCTTCCCTTTCTCCAGTCATGCAATGTAAAGTGTCTTTTCTATTTTCTATTTTTGCCTTTATTTGAAACTGATTAAAAATGTCAAACTTGCAGCTCTAACAAAATAATATCTGCTGTTTGAATATAATACAGGCCAAATTGTCTAAACTTTAATTAGGCTAAGCTTGACTTGACCTCAGTAGGAATCTGGCTGAGGCACTATGTTAATTACCTTTGCCTTAAAATATGTAAGAGTTTTCCCACTCAAGGAACAGTACATGGATAGCTGAAATAATAAAATGTTTAAATAGATGCAAATTAAACTTGAAAAGTTTAAACTGTTGTTTTCATCCTGTAAGTCAGCTGAGAAATAGCATACACACTGTAGTTCTAAATTATGTCCACAGAGCATTTCAAATCCATCGAATTAACTCTCCTTCTTTGTCCATTTGAGCTCATAAATGTTAACTTCAGAAATGCTTCAGACTCTTCCATTGAACTAAACTTGAACTGACAATAGCCAGATGATGTAAAATTGGAACTGAAATTCTATCCAGGGCCCATCCCATGCTCTTCCTCATAGGTATTAGAGAATTCATAGGAAAGCTAGTGTTTTTATTCTACAGAAACTGTAATATTTAGGCAAAGCAGGGCATATAAATTTCTTGCTGCCAGGAAAAAGCAATTAGCAGTGAGAGAAAGACAGAGGGAAATAAACAAACAGAACTATGATAGATAGTGAGTGAATTCAAGGATTTATTTAGAATGACTTGGCTTATAGAAAACAGGCCTCAGCATTTATCATATGCTTTCATTCAAGCCTGATGTGGGAACTGTAGTCTTTCCTTAATAGGCAAATTATATCACCAAACCATTTTTGTACTTTATTTCTAAATAAATAAATAGAGATAGAATATATGCTATATTGTACAACCAATATACCAGAGCTAAACAAATAGCATATCAGAAATTCAGTATATCCATGTCAATATTGTATAAGGATGATGGCTTCACACTTGGCTGGGAGTGTGTGCTGGGAGTGATGTATGTGCCCTGTGAACTAGGTGCTGCTCTTCTCCTGATGGTGAAACTATGAGCTCACCCAAGAAGTTCCACTCCTTATATCTGATGCCAGGAAGCCATTCTCTTGATTTCTATAATATACCTTCTCTCCAATATTTAGTCCTTTTATTTTGAAGACAATGGGCTATGGGAATGAGTGGGACTGTCAATGTAGGTCTTAAAATGATATAACACTCACAACACACTGAAAAAAAATTTATTAACTACTCTTACCTAAGCCTAATCCCAACCTTACCAGTAAGAGTCAACTAGGAAAGGAACTTACCCTATAGTATACTTACTGCCAAAATACCTTTCAGGATGAGTTAATAATGTATGTAGTTCTCTCAGTGAACTTACTTTCTCAAAGTAGGTGGAAAGTGAAGAGTTAGAATTATAGGTTGTGTTCATGTGAGATTATCAGGTATTGGATGTCATTGTAAAGTTGGAATATAGTTTATCAGACTATATAGGTTTAAATTATTTCAGGAGGAAGTATTTATTCAGACACTTTTTTTAAAGACAGCATCTCACTTTGTAGACCAGACTGACCTTTAATTCACAAAGATCTACCTGCCTCTGCCTCTTAAGCACAAGGGACTGGATGTGTGTGCCACCACACCTAACTGAGGCCCCCTCTTGACATACTAATAACACTTTAAGGAGCTATAGAATAAAACCCTCAGTGTAAAGGAACAATTTTTCATCAGAAGTAAATTAGACAACAATAGATATGCTAAGGTGGGTGGGTGGGTAGAGGACCATGAGGCTTCAGCCCTATACAAAGAAGGACAGATAACTAAAGACTGCTGAGAGTGGGAGAAATCGATACCCATCCATGCCCAAGACATGCCAATTAGCTATCCAGTAACAGATGGTCAGTCATCCCTGAAAACATACATACAAGTAACCTTCCATGGACTGAATAAGTTGTATTTTGGAATATATATGTATATCCATCTATGCATACGACAACACCTAATGAAAACAAGAGGCTATGAATTCGAAAGAGAGCAAGTAGAGCATATGGAAGGGCTTGGAGTAAGGAAAGAAAAGGGGAAATAATGTAATTATATCAAAATCTCAAAAAATAGAAAAGATTTAAAAATAATAACAAAGAAGCCAGTTGGAATATAAGAAAATGAAATAAATCTAGTGATAATTATCCCTTCAGGTTTTGAGAAGTTATATATGAAAAATATTGAACATCTTAAAGAAATTTATAGTACAGAAACATAAAGAGTAATATATAAAAACATGTCCATACTACCTGGGATTGTGTGGATTTTTCAGTTTATTTCAATGATACTATATTTTAGAGCACATTTTTTTCTATGGTATGCTTCTTTTACTCAAAGCTGCTTGACTTTTGCTTCCATAGAGACGTGAGAGCGCAGCTCACTCCTTCTCCCTGTCTGGCAGGGTTTGGCCTTGTGAATAGGCATCCTCGCATCTGCCCAGTCCTGTGGTTCAGCAGTTTCCTGCTCCTTCCTGTAGTACACACTTCCCCTGGTGACTCCTCCAAGATGGGGCGAACGGTCATTGGGGAACTGAGCTGGAAGGGGAAGTGATTGGTTGTAGAGAAGGCCTTTCACATGTTTCTTATGGCAATCTGCTAAATCAGCTGTGGGTAAGAGATGTCGGGCTTTTAAAGTATGATATCACTGAGAAATGCTTTTTAGAAAAACCTTTTGGGTTTTAAATTTTCTTATTAGCTACAGCTTGGTAAATGAAAGCCTGTGGGCCACATCCAGCCTGTTACCTGCTTCTGTAAGGAATGTTTTATGAGAACACAGGATTTCTTATTCATTTATATATTGCACACAGCTGGTTTCAGGTTGTAAGTACTGAGGAGTTGCCATAGAGATCATATGTCTTGAAACACCTCCAATGTCCGCTCCCTGATGTTGGCTTCTCCTGCTGTTAGAGTAGTGCCTATTATCACATCTAATCCTTTTTGTTCTTTCAAAATTATCTGTTATCAAGCCACATAAATAAAAGGACTGCAGAGGGTGACAGATATAGTAGAGAATAGGGTGTGAGGGGATAGTGATGTTCTTTACGTGGATGGCAGGGAACAAAGATGCCATGTGACATCTTCAGGTGACAGAAGAAAACCAAAGCTCAGATGGTTAACGATCTGTATAAAATAAAGCAGGCAGTAGGTAGCAGGGGCTGAATTTCAACTCAGGAACTACTCCAAAATAATAGGTTTTTTCCCCCTCTATGAATGGCTGTTTCCTTAAATCCATGTAAATACAGTGCAAGAAGAAATATAAACATTGTTTCAGAAGCAAAGTAATTCAGTTCTCCAGACTTGACTGTCCTAAAACTGGAGATGAGACGTGTTGAAATTTGGACTTGGTACTGATGACTGGGTTTGAATCATAGTCCCGACATTAACCTTGGCTGAATCATTGAGTTTCCAGTCTTCACTGTACTGCAGTGAGGCAGTGGTGGGAGGGAGCTCCTCTGAAAAGTGAGGAGGGTGTCTGGAGGATCTCTATGGGTTCCTCTGGCTCTCGCTCTCTATGACTTTAGCTGTGGCTTTAGGAGGTGGCATTTGATCTGGGCTTTAGAGTGTGGGGTGATTTTGACAGGCTGCCTCGTAAATGAGGGAGAAAGGTATTCCAGGTGGTGAAAACAGTTTGAGCAAAAACACAGGGACTAGCAAGTGTAGAAGGAATTCCAGGAATGGTGTATACTGGTTCTGTCTGACAAGGCCGGGGCTTAACCTTGCAGCACACCAGAAAGCCAAATGGGATCTGGCACTGAACTGAGAAAAGACCTCAAGCTAGGCTTAGGATCTGGGAATTCCTTCTTGCAGTTGTTCAATCCTAGAGGTCCTGTAGTGACTTGTCCTGTGTCTGGCCTCTTCTTCTAAAATCAGTCCCAGGAATAGAGACCATACATCATCTCTTTCATATCTCAGCAGCTCTTAGTGTAAGAAAAATGTACATTGAGTCAAAACTTACAGGGTCTACTTGTAGCTCTCCCAGCATGTAAGTAATGGGAGTATATAAACAGGAGAAGAACATGTCCAGGAAAGGCCTGATCCAGACCTGGGACATCATGACACAGTATGTCACTTCACAAAGGAACTGCATTTTAAAAAGCTTTCCAGTCATGAAGTAAGCATTGTGTATCCATGATGAGTCAGTCGCTGATTGAGAACACAGGAATAGGATGGTATCATTGCTCGTAGGGAAGCTGGGACAAGGACTCTGGCCAGCCGAGCTGGAGGATGAGAGAGAAGGGGTCCTGGAGTTTTAGGAGTTGGTCAGATTAGCCAGGGACAGAGGGAGAGTGCTCAAGGAAGGGGGCCAGGAGACAAAAGTATAAGTATCTGAAAGGAACTGAAAACCCTCTCTGATGGGAACATGCCTGTGTGAACCAGAATTTAATAAGAAGCCAGTACTCCTTTCTTACACCTATTATTAATTAATCAGTGTGTGTATATATGTGTGTTCATGGAGGACAGGGACAACTTTGTAGAGTCAGTTTTTTCTACTGTCGTGTGGACTCCTGAGAGAGAGAGCCCAGGTTGTCAGGCTTGTGTGTCAAGCCCTTTCTTTTCAAACACAGCCATCTTGCTGGCTGTGATTAGCCAGTATTACTAAAAGTGATTGATTCTCCTCTTAACTCTCTCAAATATATGTGTGTGTGTGTGAGATAAAAATCACCTTTAATCTCAGCAATCAGAAATAACTTTACTTCAGTACATGCCTGTGTTTCTATACAAGGGCACATAAGAAAAGCATGATTTTTATTGCACAATATAGTTTTCTCAGCTTGTATCTGATGTAACAGTGTATGCTAGCATTTCCAAGATCATGCTGTTAAAAGTTCTTTGAGAACTTTAATTTTTTCCATTAAAATATAATTATATCACTTCTTCCCTTCCCTTTCCTTCCTTTAACCCCACCTACTTCCTCTCAAGTTTATGGACTCTTTTTCTCTGATTATTATTGTTACACACACACACACACACACACACACACACACAAACACACACGTGTATGCATATGATGTGTATGTATACAACCTGCTGAGTTCATTTCCTATTGTTGTGTGCCTATGATTTCAGGGCCATCTATGTGGTATTGGATAACTCATGAAGTGGCTCATCCCTAGGAAAGACCAGTTCTCCTTCTCAGCCGTCATTAGTTGCCTGTAGTTTTGTCTAAGAGGGGGGCCCAGTGGGACATCTTTCCCTTTTAGCATATCTATTGATGTCAGTGTCCAGGCCTTGTTTAGACAGTCATATTGTTGTATTATTGGTTTAGCTTCCAAAGCTGTTATTTCTAGGAGACACAATCACAGCCAACTCCCTGGGAGCCTCTTATATGAGTCTTGGGTGCAAGATTTGTGTTGTAGATGTATCAACTGGGACTAGGCTCCTGAAGAACATTTGAGGACAAATTGTGCTTTTCTGTGGTGGTCTCTGTTTGTTGCACAGAGAAGCTTTTGTGACAAAGGATGAAAGCTGTAAGTATTGTGTAAGTTTTAGAATGCAATTAGGAGTTATGCTGGTATAGGAAAGTGGTGGTAATAAATTCTCTATTCAGCTATGAACTTTGAAGATAAAGGGGTGGAACTAGAACATATTATATTGAGTGAGGTAATCCAGACCCAAAAATACACAGTTCAGAGTTCCAAATCTTCAGATGTGAGTATGTAAGCTGGATTAACCACAGAACTCAGGAAAGCAAAAAGGAACCATATGAATGGGAGGCTAGAGACAGGAACAAGAGGATACAGGTAATATATGGGGGAACTGGGAAAAATAGGAGGGAAACATTGGGGAGGAAGGAGAGCAGTCAATACAAAAGGAAGAGAGACAAATAATATTAAGGATGTTTAATGAAACCTCAAGGAATCACATCGCTTTATACTTACCTAAAATTATCTGTAATACATGTGTACATACCATATAAATACGATATGTGTGTGTATATCTTAAATGAAGTTATGCCAATTGAGGTAACAGTGCTCTCTCTACAAGAGCCTTAGACCATGTAACAAAACCCCAATACCAGCCACAAGAAACCTCCATTTGAGTTGTTGGTCATAGTAGTCTAAGTGACCTCCAAAACAATATTGGCTATTGGTATTGCCCTTGGCTGTCTCTCAGAGATTAAAGATAAGCGTGCTTCTATTGCTGAAGACATTGTACACTTCAGACAGTACTTAGAAGATTTGAGCTGGATATAAGCTAAAAGCTTTGTCTACCATTCATAATACCAGAAGGTATTATGCAACCTGCCAAGGGAGGAACATAGTCAGTAGTCCCACCCAGCTGTCATGCCTATGAAACACAACAATGACCAATATGCCAAGGTAGCTCTAAAGGTGCAGGGGGGAATCACTCTTATCTTGGTAGTAACCAACAACTGTCTAATTGTACTTAAGGCCCAACTCAACCGGAGGGAGGTTAGACCTGGTACAAGAAATGTAGCCAACTCCCTGGGTCATGGATCTTAGAGGAGAGCTTTAAAAAAATATTTTTATTAATTCTCTGAGAATTTCATTAAATGTACTTTGATCCTAGTTGCTCCCTATTCTTCTCCTTAACTTCTCTGAGACCTACTTCTTCCTCTCGTCCCCCTTACTCCCACAATTGTGCTGTCCATATACTCCTAGAGGTTGGGTCATGTACTGCAGTGTGGATGACCTTCCAGGGGATATTCCCTTAAAGAAAACTGGGTCATCCCTTTTCCTAGAAGCCATTAAACCATTCATAACCATTAGGGGTAGGGGCTCATGAACCTTCTCACTCCAGGCAAGAATGTTGATTGACTTGATCTCAAGGCCACACAACTTCTGTGAGTTCACAGGTGCAGCAGACTTGTTATGTCCAGAGGACACAGTTTCATTCCAGCCCTCCTCTACCACTAACACCTACTGTTTCTCACTTCTTCTTCCAATGTGTGTGCATGTCTCTCTGTGTGTGTCTGTGTCTGTGATTTATACAGATGTTCCATTCCTGACTGAGCAGTCCATTGACACATATCTCGTCACTTTGACCAGTTCTACATTTCTAAATTAAACTTCATCCATCATACAAAGAAACTTCTCTGATGAGGGCCGAGAGCTGTGGGTGTAGAAGCACAAAATACAAATTCAGACAACAGTTTGCTAGTGTTTCTCTTTGTCAGGATGATGACAGTAGGTTGCCCCCTAGGATCTGTAAGCTTCCCAAACCAGGAGTTCTTGGCTATACTTATAGTACATGCATGTGTTTCCTCCTGTGGGGCACCTCTTATATCTAATGGGGGAAAAGGTGGGGATTTACACTCAAACATTCATACCACTAGTATTCCCATGGGTATATCTTGCCAAATTGGTTTTTTATTGTAGTTTATAGGATTCACAGATGGTAAGGTGGTCAGTGACCGTACTGGCTGGTTTTGTGTGTCAACTTGACACAGGCTGGACTTATCACAGAGAAAGGAGTTTCAGTTGGGGAAGTGCCTCCATGAGATCCAGTTGTGGGGCATTTTCTCAATTAGTGATCAAGGGGGGAGGGCCCCTTGTGGGTGGTACTATCCCTGGGCTGGTGGTCTTGGGTTCTATAAGAGAGCAGGCTGAGCAAGCCAGGGGAAGCAAGCCAGTAAGTAACATCCCTCCATGGCCTCTGCATTAGCTCCTGCTTCCTGACCTGCTTGAGTTCCAGTCCTGACTTCCTTTAGTGATAAACAGCAATTTGGAAGTGTAAGCTGAATAAACCCTTTCCTACCCAACTTCCTTCTTGGTCATGATGTTTTGTGCAGGAATAGAAACCCTAAGACAGTGACTTTCCCCTTCTTCCCCCATGAGCCTAGATAGCACCTTCCATTACTATGAAAATGAGTCAGCACTGAGAAAGTTTCTAGGTTAGAATCAATTTGATCTCTTCATGTCCTGTGACCATAGTGTATGCTGTTTTCACCAATAGGGACTTACCTTCAAGGAGAACTTAACATCTAATAGCTACACATAACAAAAATAGACAATGTTATTTACTATATGTAAGTGTTTTATAATGGGTCATGTTTAAAGTGCTTGCATTTTTCTTTACTATAACTTGTAATGTGATAAACAGCTTCTTTGTAAATTTATATTTGCATCTGACTGTTTTGGAGATACAGATAATCATGTCAGTGGTCTGGTAGAATCGTGTAGACATATAGGGTCATGAAGGATGATCTTAATATATGTTTAAGAAAGTTACAGCAGGCTTGTAGAGGTTGAGTCATAAAGAGGTAATACTAAGGTAAAAATAATGATGCTTATATTGGTGCACTTAAGCTCAAAGTATGAGTATAAGTAAAATCCAGACATCAAGCTAAAAGAAAAGAAACTGGGCTTATTCTTCAGTCTAACACTCTCTCTCTGAGCTATTTCAGCAGTGGAGATTGTACTTACTCTTAATGCATTTGTTTTCTTAACAGTTTTGTGAGAACTTGAATGCTATCTATACATTTTACATATTATAGGCATCTGGAACCTGTAAGGTGTCAGTAGTGGTAGGTACAAGATGTTAATTAGATACTGATAGTACTGTGCTCTGATACAGGAGATACCAAGTGTGAGGAATAGATTTGATAGGGTGGTCTAGGAAAGGGAATTAGGTGTGTTACTTTATGTATACAAGGTAAAACTGTCAGGAAAACTGAGGGTTTATAAATTGATCTTACCTCTGAGGTGAGAAGGCAGAGCAGATGTTTGCATGTGGGAGCTCTTCACATGGAGAAGATGACACTGAGACCCTAGACACTGAAGTAATTTTCAAGTTCTCATGGAAATTTGTCTCCTTGGGTTTCATTGAGAATCCATATTCAAGCTATAGCAACTAATATTTGGGATTACATTTTAAAATTACATAATATGATGTGTATCCTTGAAATTTGATTATTACTTGAAAAATAGGTCAAAAGTGATAAATGTTTAAATGTTACAGTTCAGCAAATGTCTTTATTGTGTTGCCAGCTGCTTCATGATAGAGAACTTAAGTTCTAACAAACTTTAATTAGAAAAAGTGAAAAAAAAAATCAAAGGATGATGTCAGCCAGAACCAAAGTGAACCCGAACAAGAAGTACTTTTATTAGTTACAGAACATCCACAGTGTGTAGGTTGTCTCATCGGCTTCCTTTAATAGCAACGAAAATATTGCAGGCCTTTTTCTGGGAGTTCAGACTGTGGGTCTTCTGGACACAAAATGGTTTTGATAGGTGTTTTTAGTAGTAAAATGATGTTCTTTGGGTTTAAAAAAACCTTACTAAACCAAAAAATGTCCTAAATGAGTCATGACTTTAAGAAAAAAAACCCAAAAAGATATTGAAAATATTCTTAACAAAAGAAGTAAGATAGTCAACACCATGCATCTATTTGTTTACTGTTTAGTGGTAAATTAGCCTATTAGGGTTACTGTGATGAAACACCTTGACCAAATGCAGATTGAAAAAAAGGATTTGACTTATACTTCCACATCGTGGTTCATCACTGAAGGAAGTCAGGACAAGAATTCAAGCAGGGCTGGAACTTGGAAGGAATGGCTGATGCAGGGACCATGGAGGGCTGCTGCTTACTAGCTTGTTCCGCATGGCTTGCCCAACCTACTTTCTTATAGAACCGGTGATTACCTGTTCACTGATGTCCCTACCCATAATGGGCTGGGCCCTCCCACATCAGTCACTAAGAAAATGACCTACAGGCTTGCCTAAAGCTAGATCTTACTGAAGTAGTTCTCAATTGAGACACTCCTGTCCAATGACTCTGGCTTGTGTCAAGTCATAAAACTAGCTAGCACACCTATACTTTATTATTACTTATCTCAACATAGTTTTTACCATGAATATTGACATAAAAAGATTTATAAACTTTTTAGAGGTCATCATATTATTATTGAAAGTAGTTGTCCATGTAGAAGATTAAATAGATCAGTGATTCTCAACCTTCCTAATGCTGCGACCCTTTAATATGGTCCCTTGTATTGTGGTAAACAACAATCATAAAAATATTTTTGTTGCTACTTCATAACTATAATGTTGCTACTGTTATGAATTATAATGTAAATATCTAATATGTAGGATATCTGACATGTGACCCCTGTGAAAGGGTCATTTGACCTTCGAAGGGGTCACAACCTATTACAGGTTGAGAACCACTGAACCAGAGCATCACAAATACATGAATTTACTTTATAAAGAATCTCGTCCTCTCCTTCAAGATGCAATTTAACCCTTCTGTAAGAGAAGATGTACTAGGAAATTCTTGGACTGTCCTTTCTCCTTACTTCTCACTAAAGTTGAACACTGTTATGCTTTAATCCTTTTGGGCCTGTCCTCTGTATGTAGTTGGAAAGCACTGTATGTTTCATACAGTTATAGGCGCATCCCTTGCTCCTTGTCCTTTTACAGAACTTCATCCAGTTTGCCACCTTCAACCTAATCATGGAATACCTTGCCGACATGCCTAGCTGATGGCCAGTGTTCTCTGAAATGCAACACCCTCGACTGCTCTGGCCGCTATGCGTTCAGAGTCTCCAGTTTGTTAACGCACTCAAGATGGCCATACTCCAAGCAGACTTTTTTCTTGATATTTTACATATTCATCTCTGTCTTTAAACTTCTTGTATCACTTCTTTTCCCTGGTCCAGCAGATGACCTTGATTCCAGTTTTTCTGAGGTTACTCCCCTCAACCCCCCCACACTATCTCTATCACATTTTCTCTCAGCCATACTTTTTAGCTAGCTGCTTTCCTAGTTCCCAGTTTTGTTCAGGCAGCTTGAGACAATAGTCCCCATGCCTTTTCTTTTACTCTCTGCCTTCCATCCAAATTGCTCTGGCCAAGCTGCTAGGAACTGTTAGTCTGTGGGCTACATTTCCTTCCTCACCAGGTTTAGTCTCTTTGTGGTACTTTGTAGCTACAGAACATCTTCTATTGTTCTGAGAACCTCTCTCTTTTCGGTTTCTTCCTACTTTAAATTTGTACAAACTTGGACTTGTCATTTTTCTAAAAGAAAAGGGGGAAAGAGCTTTTAATAATTTAAATCTGATGTTTAATTATAATCTAACAATAATTTTTATTATTTTTAAAGGATTATAATACATGTGTATGTATTTTTGTGTGTGTGTGTGTAGGTTCACATGTGTATGTAAATGCATGTGCACATGTGTGCTTATGCATGCAGATGCCAGAGGTCAGAGCTGGGTCATATCAGGTACACTTTGCCTTGCTTTGTTTTCACCAAAATGTCTTCAAAAATTAAACATATTTTGATTGATTTTTTTTTGAGAATTTCATACAATTGTTTCTATCATAGTCATCCATTCCCAACTGCCCCCAGATCTACCCTTCCTCCTTACCCAGCCAACTTTGTGTCTTCTTTGTTTTTCAATCCTTTCAAGTTCTGTTTGTGCTGCCAGTATCTTCTTGGGTATGGGGTCATCCTCGAAAATGTGGTCAGCTTTCCAGGAGCTGCTTCCCTAAAGGAAAGTGGCTCTCTACCCTAGAAGCTAGGAATTACCCTTAGCTCTCCTCTAGTGGGAGGAGTCATGCCCACCTCCTGCCTCCAGGCTGGGGTTTTGTCTTCTTAGCCTTGCACCTTGTTCTGCAGACAAAACAAGGCAGCTACATCTCTCAATGGAACCTGTGGCCTGGTGGCTGGGCTAGGCTGACTAGCCGAAAGCTTCAGCTTAGGTCTGTCTCTGCCTCCTCAGTCTGGAAGCTACAGAAGCAAGCTGTTGCACCCACAGTTATTTTTAGAATGGGTGCTAGGAATTTAACTGAGGTCCTCACGCTTGTGTGTGGTAAGCACTTTACCAACTCAGCCATCTTTTGGTCTCCATATATTTATATTACATAAATGGGACAATTTTGTATCAGTTATACTGTAAAATTAAATATTTCATGTATGTGTGTGCACACTTGCGTGCATGTCTGTGTGTGTGTGTGTGTGTGTATGGATCTATGTGTAGAGGCCAGACATCAGTATCTGGTATCTATCTTGCTTTCTGTTTATTTCTTCCCTCCCCTCCCCTCCCCTCCCCTCCCCTCCCCTCCCCTCCCCTCCCCTCCCCTCCCTTCCTCTCCCCTCCCCTCCCTTCCTCTCCCCTCCCCTTTTTCTTTTTTTTTGTTTTGAGATAGGGTTTCTCACTGAATGTCAGGCTTACTGATCGAGCTAAATTAGCTGCCAGCAAGCCCTAGGGATTCTCCTGCCATGACCTCTCCATGCATGTTCTGGAGAGTTTTGTTTGTTTGTTTTTGTTTTTAAATGAGTTCAGGAGGTTGAACTAAAGTCCTTTAGATTATGTGTCAAGCATTTTCTGACTGAGACATTTCCTGGCCTCAAGAACTATTTCTTAAAATACTTGACTATAGGAATTACTTACTACACATATATGCTTCTTAAATATAAATGTGACAATATAAGGCATGTGTATTAATTATTTCCCTGGTCTCTTCCTTCCTAGTTAATGAAGGAGTTCCCCCTCTTAAGCATGTTCAATATCCATGAAAACCTTCTAGAAGCTCTTCTGGAACTCCAAGCTTATGCTGATGTTCAGGCAGTCTTAGCAAAGTATGATGGTAAGTTCTATTTGTATGCATTTGAGAACTCCATTCTCCTTGACATAATTCAGTGATTAGATAGGAAAGACAATTTTGAATAGGTCTTTGATATTACTCTAAGAATTGTCGTCTATAGTGTTCCGATGGTTATTCTCCAGCACCTTCAGGTTAGTGCTTACCCAGGCAGGAACATTATGTAGCTTGTGCTCCCCTCTAACCTGAACTTGGCACACCCTGCTCATACTCTCCCCGCAGCTGTCTGTCTCTGCTAGATTCCCTCCTGATCAAGAGATGCCCCATGTTGGATTGAGCAGCACCAAATCTTCCCATGATACCTTGCACGATCACTATGGTCACCTTGTTGATGTTCTAGATCAATATAGAACAACCAATTGCCTTGGCACAGGTGACAGTGTAGCAAATGTTTAGAGAACAAGTTCTGTTCCCTTTCCTGGGTGTCTTCCTTAAGAGACTACCCCCATTTCTTTATGTGGTGTCTTTGAAGGCCCTTCATCAGTGCGCTCACTTGTTTTCTACTTTACCTGTTACCAATGAGTCAGGTAAATAAAGTGGTACAATCTAGAAAATTTAAAACTATTCTGTTTACAGTGATATCTATGCATTTAGTGTTTGATTGGTAGTACAAAAGTTATATACATAATTTCCTGCTAGGCTTAGACTCTATAAACTCCACATTCTTCTGACCTATTTCAATAATTCTCTCCATAGAATGTGTTTGTTTATAGATTTGATATTGTGGCATGATTACTTAGTATAACATAATATGACATGTTATAATAATCCTTTTTGCATTGTAAAATATTATTTCTTTAGTAAGTCTCATTAGTCCATTTAAGTATTATTCAGGTCACAGATTTTCTGGAATTCTTCAAACATAGAGAACAAACTATATAATTTGGATTTTTTTTTTGACATAAATCCTCCCTAAGGGATGGTGGTGTTATCCTCTGCTATTAAGGAAACTGAGCTATTGTGTGCCTGTTTGTGTTTGTTTTCCTCAAAGTCTTGTTCAGACTGATGGAAACTAAAAGCCTTTAGCCAAGGATGGCATCAGTTTGCCTGTATAGATATGCATACCCTGTGTAACAAGATATGCATTACTTAGTATGGAGCTGATTTTAAAGTATTTGTGGAATACTTTAAAGTAAACAAACTGAAGAGTGTTTGGCCTTCACATCAGTTCATTTTTATTCTCTGTTTATTCTCTAGAATCTCACTGTTCAATTGAAGCTTGGAGATGTAAGCTATACATCATTGTGGGCACAATGTTCATATATTGAGTATCTTTTAGGACCAAACAAGGTAGTCTCATGCCATGGCTCTACATGGCAATGCATTTTACCCAATGCAGGGTTCTTGTTCTCATCATCAGTGCTGTTCTCTCCTTAGCCCACTAAGCTTTAAGAAGGCTTTAACTGAAAAAGCTTTTGAGATCACAAGTCTCAAAACTCCTTTCATGAGGATCTCAGTTCATTACAGAAATCATCAACCTTGTGTTATAAAACTGATTGCCAAGTAAAGAAATGAACTCACTTGGACTTATTCATTGTCTCAATGTATCCCATTGCACAGCCTCCATTCCTCAACAATCAAAAACTGATTTATTAAATTCTGATAACATATGTTCGCATTACTTGTTACAACAGCCTGTCCCACCCTCCACTAAAACTTGGCTTGCACTTTGAAAAATTCCTTTATTTCAAATGGACATGGTCACCCTATCAAGGCCTGTGTTGAGCTTTGTTTATGTTGTGTACCTGGCAACAGAAATGATGTTCTTGTTCATTATTCATGGAAAAAGAGTCTCACTGGTGGCAGGACACATAGTGTTGCTGAACTGCCTCATTAGAGGCTTTGAGGTCAGCAGTTGTCAATAGAGTGCAGCTGACCTAACGCCCACTGAACTCTGCGGGGAGTTTTGGTGCTGACTTGGCTCGTGCCTGTATCACTTACAGTAGAAATCTAATGAACTGGCTGCTGAAGTTACTGTTCTTGAGGGTGAGCTGCAGCCACTTAGGACTGTAAGAATATGTCTCCTGCTCTTTATCCCACCCCATGGTATGGTTCTTTGAAGTTCATCCCTGATGCTTTTCTTGAAGGCCCAAAGGATCTTGACTGAGCTTGTAGTCCTTTATCTGGCCCTGTACAAGGAAGTGAGTGCTCTGGAGCTCCTGGGGTAGACAGCTTATGGGGCACCCTGTATTTTGCCTTGATTCAATCATTCTTATCTAAGTTGCTAGGGACAGCATTTTGAATCGAAGCCCTCCATCCCTCTCATACAGTTACACCCAAAACAACATGATTCTGTTATCTCTCCAAGTTGGAATGCTCTGGTTGGGTGGCTGTTTCTGGGATGGTTTATGGGCACAGCAGTCCTTTATTGTTTGTTAAGTGGCTGAGTTTTATAAGTCATGTTCTGGGAAGTGACATGAAGGGATTAGGGATGCTTTTCTGACCTTTATAAAAAGGATTTAGAAAAATGACAAGAATGGAGAGGGGAAAAAACTGAGAAATAACATGCTTTGGTGGGAAGAGGAAGACAAAATGTATTTGCACTTGCCTCATAATTCTTGACTATTACAAAAAGGAAGAACATTTGACTTTGAAAGTTTTGAATTTGAAAATTCTTGATATTCACAAATTCTTCCGAAGGATCCTGTGAAAACTGCCTTTTCAAGGATTACAGATTAATTAGTCACACTTCCTTGTGATTTACACTCCAGTTTTGATTTTGTCATTGAGCTAACATCTCATGCTTTGTTACTCAACACATTTGTCTAAAATCCTGATTGTCATTTCTGAGGGATTTCATTTGTTTCCATTTTCAATTTCTTAACCACCACAATGCCTTTCTCACAGTGGCTAAAGTAACGGCAGCAGTAACAGCTAACACATTGGATTCTTATAATGTGTTGGTGCCAGACTTTGTCTAAACTTTCATATACGACTACATGTTTGGTAGGTGCTATTGTTAGCTTCATTTAGTGCCGTGCTATGTCTGAGAAGTATCTTGTTCACAATAATCCCTGAACTGTGAAAGCAAAGCCATGTAGATATAAGAGAAAAGAGATCATCTGTAGACAATCATTGTTTACATGACAGGAACATTCTAAGATGTGGTATCTACTCCAGGCCTATCCTCTTCACCATCACTTACTGCTGTCCGCCTTTGGTAGTATTTGTAACTTTAAAAAGTCAATACCATTCTTCAAACGTGTTATATACATTAGCTATACCTTCACAGCAACTCTGCAAGGAGATGGTTATTCCATTTCAGCAGATGTACAAACTAAGGTGCTGTGAATTTCCATGACTTGCAAACTCACACATTCCTAAACAACTGCAGAGCTGGGATTCAAAACCATGTAGGGCTAACTCTAAAGCTCATGTGTTTTCCATAAATGTGAATCTTGCTGCATTGATGGACTCTGCTTTTCATACAAATGCATGAAATGTTTGGGCTAGGGCCATCGTGCAGTGTCCATGATGCTAACTTGCCCTGTAATCATTCCTTAGGAAATAGGTATATTTAAACTTGCTTGCCTTTCTGATACTATCCTCAAAATATGGCTTTTGATCTTCTATCAAACTATTTAATTTTGTCACAAAAGGATTTGATATATAGCATTAATTTGATTTGAGATTTATCATATTTTTCCATCCATGTATTTGTTATATATGGAACATTTTCACTATTACAAGGTCATCAGAAACTTCTTTTAAAAGCATTGTAAAAACTACTACAGTCTTTGGATCCACTTTCAAGAATGTTTATAGGCTGTCTTGATACTAAAGATTAAAAACTTTAGTCTCAAAGCTTAAGATGGTAGAGAGGAAAATGATCCATGTATCTGACTCATTATAATCCGTGCATTTCAATTTTAAAGGACTCTCACCACACCAATGAATGTGCCTGTGCTGAATACACAGTATACTTAGAAGCACTGACATCTTCTGTTTTTAGTTAATAATCCCTAGGATTTCAAAAAGCATCAAGGGTGGAGGACTTAACCTTCTAAGCCTCCATTCCTTCTGTGGAAATGGAATCAAGGCTTAGAAAGTTCAGCAACTTGCTTAAGATAACACAGCAGGCGATTGGTTAGGAAAGTGTCATTCATGCTTGGTATGGAAAACTATGAGGCACAGAGGAGAGGTGGAGAAACTATTAGCTGTTTTGCAGAGCCTAGCTTGCTGTTCCTCAGTTTTTCTAGCCTTGGTCAATCTTATATAAATAGAAAGCTGTGTATTAAATGTCAGCTGAAATATGAGCATAAGAGGCAGTCCTGCTTCCCCACAAAGCCAGTGTGTGACCTACTGTGGAGATTAATCATAGAAATAATAGAACATATATAGACATATTTGATTATGAAAACAGAATTTCTTAGGTTCACCTGAAATTAATTCTTTTTTTTCTGAAATTAATTCTTAAAATGTTGGGGAAGTTATAAACAGAAATGACGAATTTTGACTCCTGATACAAAGACAAAGCGTTCATCTGGATTCAGTGTTTGTTGCTTTTCTCTTTGGTATGAGAAAAATATTTGACAGAAACAGCTTAAGGGAGAAAACTGTATTTTGGCGCACAGCTTCAGTCTTCCATGAGGGAAGGGCGCAGCTGCTTGGTCCGTAGAGGTCCGTGTTCGCTGCTTCCACTTCTTACATCTAGGGCAGCAAGAAGGAGAGAGTGTGGACTGAAAATGGGACTGGCCTATCACTATCAAAAACCCACCGCTGGTGCCCCATGTGCTAAAGGGTCTAAAGCCTCCCCCCAAATAGCACTAGCTAGAGACTTAAGTGTTTAAACACATGTGCTTGTAAGGGGCATTTCACACTCAAAGTATAACAGAGCTCCTCCAGCCTTGTAGCAATGTGCACAAACAGAAACACAGACACAAGCTCTTTTGGATATTTACACTATTAACTTTCTACTAGTGGCTCTAAATTTAGGGACATAAAGTTTCCTATAAGAAACAGCTGGGTTTTTTTGTTTGTTTTTAGTCTAAAATGTATAAATACAACAATTACATCAAGACAATATACTGGTAACATTGACCCCATGGTAAATTAGCATTGCTACCTGTCAGCTGGTAATCTACAAAGGGCATACTCCAAAACAGTGCATGATTCTGATGTAGAAGGAATGCTTTCATTTCAACAGATTGAAAGCAGAAGCTATAAAGAAGTCTTTCTGGGTTGAGACATCAGCTAACAAGCTTTGAACCAGCCCTTTCACCATCGGGCTGTTCATTGTCCAAGCCTTTGTAACTAGCTCGCACTAGTTTTTGTGAAATGGACACTGGACACCCTGCATTTATCCTTAGTTCGTTTTCTGTTTGCCTTTGAATAAACCAGGAACAGAGGGTATTTGAGGAGTCAGAAGGACCAGTGAGTAAGATCCATATTCATCATAATCAGATTATTCAGACCTTCAAAATGGTGCATTTCAGCCAAGCAGGAACGCAAGTTTTGACACTATAGGCACACGCAACTTCTAAAACGTTCACCACAAAATTAGGCTGCTTTAGCAAATGAAGGTTTGAAGGGTTGCCAGTCCTTTTCAGTGATTCTAATCCTAGTCCAGCTCCGTTTCCTGGAGTAGCTGCTACAGAAATGATCAAGTATGTTAGGCAAGTGATTAAAGAGAATTTTAGTGTAAAAGATGGGCCAATGAAGCAGTTAGTTCTTCAGACAAGAAAATAATCCTTACCACTGATACCATGAGCTGTGGCTTCAGGCTCATAAGCATGAATCACTGTGAAGCTTTGCTGAGCTTTGGACTAGGTGCCCTCCTGATTTGGACACCAGAGATCAGCTGCCAAGAAGTGTAGGCCTTTGAGATCACAAATGATAGACTGTCAGATGATGGGATATGTATGTAGTAAGTATGAGTTCTGATAATGGATGTCATTTCAACAAGGACTGCATGCATGAGGAACTTCTGTCTCTGATGATGGAGAAGACTGTTCATAAGTGCATACATCTGTAATGCACATAGTTGGCACACTCACAAACCCCTTAAATTTATGTTGGCTTTGGTAATCCTTATTGCCCAGTTATCATAATTTACCAAGGTAACATTCCTCCCTAGCCAGCCATTACCATCACTGAAACTGCCGTGTTTGGCTCCAAAGCACCAGCCACAGAAGGGCCCTTTGACAGAACTTCTGGGGTAATCCAGTCCAAAAGTTGCAAATCACATCTGGTGTTTGGCTTTGCAGCATAAGATGAATTTTTCTGGGTGTAGCTGAATGCATGTTCCTTGCTCGTCCCCCTGCCCAAAATTACTAAGGCCATGTAGAATTTCCCGATTGAATCATTGAAATCCCAGACGGCACATTTTTTTGAGTTTTTTTTTTTTTGTATATCAATCCTTTTTATTTCTTCAGTGAATTTTCCTCTTTGGTTGAAAGGGGACCTTGGATTAGCTTTCTTGGAGGTGGGGCAAAAAGACCTCACACTGCCTGGAACTAACAACAAGAGAGTTTAAGGGTAGTTTTCTACACTGCTGTTGTTTCCCTCATATGATGACTAGGAGTAAGTGTAGAATGTTTCCTGAGTATGTACACAAGGGTGAGAACATCCTACAGCAGGGCTCGCAGAGCATTCCACAGTCCACAAGCGGCTGTGAAAGTGAGTCGGGCAGGTGTCTTTGTTCTTTCCTTTTCTCATGTTTGTTTGTTTGGTTCATGGTTGCAGAAGAGTCTCTGTGAATGGCCTTTGCTGGGTTAATGTGAATTTCCAGTGTGTCTGATAGAGGTGATGCCAGTTTGTTATCCAAACAAGAAGAGGGACACAGGATACCATGTCTATATTGGGGCCAGATGTGTTTTATATTTGGAGGCTTCTATTCCAGAGTTTAAAAGTTTTGCATAATTGAGTGTTCCTAGAAATTTCTAAAATCCAAAGCTTTTTGAATTATGCTTAAAAGTTTTGGACTTTGGAGTATAGATGTTCAACCTGGAGTTGGTACTAGATTGCATCTAGGTTAGATTTCATCAAAGATGTATTAAAACATATTATATAGAAAATATAATTCAGGGCTTAATGTGACCTATTCTGTGTAACTTTGTTTATACTCTAGAATAGAAAGATGTTATACATATGTATGTGTATGTGCGTACACACACCATAAATGCTATATTTAATGAAGGTGAATCAGTACTTGGTACATTTATTTTAGACATACCACAAGCTGTGTAGAGAAATAATGTCTTTGAGAACAAGCTCTGTGTCCTGTTTTTCTTGGGCCCCTGTATAATGGAGTAGTCATTTGGAACATCTGTTGTTAGTGAATGAATCAGAAATGGAAATGCCATTATGGGGTAGTGTCATTTGTGAGGTAGCTAGGGGTTTATTTATCTGCAAGATTCTACTCTTCAAAGCTTTTTAGAACCATAGATATGAGACTTGACCCCTGCTTGTTCTGTCTCATGCATAAGAACAGTTATGTTCTATTAAATGATGTCTTGATCATTATCGTTGGTAGATGAACAAAAGAAAATGAGATCAAACAGATTGGCCTCTTAAATTGTTTTATCTTATCTGGAGTTTTATTCCATGAATTCTTCAAGATTATTGCATTGAATTTTTGTTCTTATGAGTCCTTTATAACTTTGGAAAATTCAAGTCATTCCCCCTTAAATGACCTTCTTTTAGCAGTGTTCCAGTAAAGGGTCTAGGAGGAGCCAGAAGAGGTGCGGTTAGTCTTCCTGGTTTCAAGAAGAGAATTGGTCTTTGCTTCATTCTTGTCTCCGCTTTCACTCTTTTCTCCACCATGCCTGTTTGCTTTCCACTATTATTTCAATCAGGCATCTTGATGAGAGCACTAGCAAGTTGCCATACTTCCGGTTGGAACACTAGAAGCAAAGATAATTGTAAGAAACACATCTTGAGAAATAACTCATTCAAGGTTTTCTCTTAAAACTCCCATTAATATTGATTACTTTTATCTTTCAGTAGATAAATTAGATGTGGATATTGTTATTGAATGATGCTAATATCAAGAAATTTGAAATATGAATACATTAATTTAGATTTTACTTAGCAGATACTGACTACCAAGTATATTTCAGACATTGCGTTGTATTGTGGTTACAATGAGCTCAAAATACACAGCACTTACTTTCTGTAGAACAATTGAGGTAAATATGGGAAAAAAACACTGGAAGAGATAAGGACTGTGATAGTAGCTTTTAACCTAAGATGACTGCACTATTCTATCCAGCAAGGAGAAGTGAGGAGCTCCTCTTGGAGGAGGTGCTATTTGAACTGATGTGGACAGTGAATGAACTTGTATTGAATTTTTGGAACATATAGAACATAAGGAAGCTGCGAGGCATATAGCCATGTATTGGCATGGGGCATGGCCAGTATTGCCTTATAGGAGAATTTCTAATTTTTCATATTGCAAAGGGATAGACAAGGGGCACAGCAAATGGTAGAAGATACATGCAGTAAAATATGTAGGAAACAGGCCTGAAACTTTTGAGTTGGGCTGAGATTTTGTTCAAAAGTCAACCTCAAAGGAAACTTCCATCTGTCCTCATTGTGTAAAGAGTCAAATAATAGACTTACACTCTGCCTTTGCTTGACTTGAGGTTGGTCGAATAGGAATGATTCCTATAGATTCATGTGTTTCAATGCTTGGCTCATAGTGTGTAGCACTTAAAAGGTGTGTCCTGGTTGGAGGAAGTTTGTCACTGTAGGGTCGGGCTATGAGGTTTCTTATGCTCAAGCTACACCCTGTGAGTCTAGTTCTGTTGCCTGTGGATTGAGATGTAGAACACTGAGCTCCTACTACTGAATCCTGTCTACCTGTGCATCTCCGTGTCCTGCCATGATGATAACGGACGAAACCTCTGAAATTATAAACCAGCCCCAATTATTTTCTTTTATAAGAATTGCTGTAGTCTTAGTGTCTTTTCACCGCAATAAAACCCAAACTAAGACAGGAAATGAACCTTGTTTTCCAAAGCTCTCAGACATGAGAGTGAAATCATCTAATAAGAAGTGACTTTCTTTTTTTCTTTTCTTTTCTTTTTTTTCTTTTTTTCAGTTTTTCTATACAGGGTTTCTCTGTGTAGCCCTGGCTGTTCTGGAATTCACTTTGTAGACCAGGCTGACCTCAAACTTAGAAATCTGACTGCCTCTGCCTCCCAAGTGCCGGGATTAAAGGCGTGCGCCACCACTGTCCAGCCCAAGAAGTGACTTTCTGATACTACAGTTGAGCACCATTTGATCCCCAGGTGCATTTGGAGGCCTTTGTAAACATCAATTGAAGTCTCTGGGAAGTGGGATTTGTTTCTTGTTTAGACAAGTGGCAACCCCAGTGTAGACAGTCTCTAATGTCTTCCAGGTGAGCAAATCTTCCTATTATTAGCTACTATACATTTGCTCTTCTGATCTCCCAACCATAGCAAACTGTCTACAAAGACAGTTGCAACTGTAGATACTCCTCCAGAAAGTGTATCTAAGACACAGGGAGGCTGCTTGGCCACTCCTATCTATCAACACCTTTCTGGTTTTGCTAGGCCATATGACATCATAAGGATAAACACAAGGGTAAGGGAGAGAACAGGTAAAACACCCCAAAGGCTGAACTTGTGACAGTGAAATGCCTGCTATGAATCCATGGGGAGTTCTGTGAGTTCTGTCTGCTAATCAAACCCTCTGATACACTGGTACCTTGCTGGCACTATAGTTACTGCAAAAGTAGTCAAAACTCAGGAGTGATATTCTACTTCATCAAAAGGTCAGTTCTTAAATGACCTTAATCACAAGTTAAAGAAAGAAGCATTAGGCATAGAAATGTCCCTTGAATTTAAAAGAAGCAATAGTAAAAACCAAAGCCACAGGCTTTTCTTTAATTCAGAGGAAAGGTGGACTCACAAGTAGAAAGTCATTGAACATAGCTGACCTGATGTTGATGGATTTAGGGAAGGGTACATGAAAAAAAATTTTTACAGGAAAATATTTAGAAAGTATGGGTGACTCTGATGAAATTATAGTTACTCCCAATGGAAATGCAAAGGAAGTACAAACGATTAAAGCATATGAACAGATCAGAATGTCAGGGCTGCAGGCATGGCTCAGAGTAAGAGTCCTTGCCTTTAGAACATAAGATCTTGCATTTGGATTCTAACACCTATGTAACAAGCCAGCCAGTGATACAAAGGGCTAGACCGAAAGATCATTGCCACTTGATGGCCACTGAACCTCCAGATTTAGTAAGAGATTGCATCTCAAAGGACTTAGGTATACATTGATGAAACAGTATTAACAGTGTCTTCCTTTTGGCCCTTGTAGATGCCCATTGTACATGCACATACTACATCATGCACACATGTATTACACACACACACACACAAACACACACATACACACACGCAGAAAAAGAAAAAGGATGAAAATATCAGATGACAAATAACTGTGTTACCAGTGTGCTGGTATTTAGGGTCGTAACAATCTAAGGAAAGAAAAAGTCTGGATATTTGAATGTGTAAAGTTATGGTCTATGTAAAACAGTGAATAAAGTATAAAATAATATGAGAGGGGAAATAAAATCAGATATCACAACTGGTAGTTTGGGGATAATGACAAAGACATGTGCTACAATACTAATTTTACCAACATTTTATTGGTAACTCTCAAGAGTTTCTCTTAGCCAGCCTGCCTGCCTGCCTTTCTGCCCCCTCTCCTCTCCTCCTTCCCTTTACTTATCTCTCTTAGTTGGGTCTTAACTGTTTAATTCAGGCTTGTCTTGACCTTGAGGTCCTCTGTCTCTGCTTCCCACAGTGATGTGTCTGCCTGTCTGGATCTACATTTTATTTTAAATTTTAAAAAGAAATACTTGGGTAGAATAACCATAGAAGCACTAGGCTGTTATCTATGCCTTTGCCTTTATTTCATGTCAGTACTGTTTAGAGAAGAAAGTATTGCATTAAATGTTAGTAGGAAATCACAACTGCTTGCTCGGTTTTCTATGTCTTATAATACTTGTTGGTCCTTTTCTAAGAAGTACAGCAAATAAATAAATCCTAGTAAAATTCTAGAAATCATAATTATGTGTTTTATGAGCATTTAGCAGAGACAGAGGTGACTGAAATTCCAGGATGTATACACTGGAGAATTTGTAGCAAATAAACACAGATGAGATAGTGGCTGTGAAAATATTTATAGTATATACAATAGTTTTAAAATGTTTATCTTATTAGTTTAAGTGGCCAGTTTCTTTCATGTTTCTAAATTGGAGGGATGCCATAGACCTGATTATATCTTGAAACAAAACATTTGCTAATATTTTAAATGTTGTTATTATAGTTAACATGGAGCAACATTTTGTGTGTATGTATATATATATATATACATTATATATATAATATATATATAATATATATATATAAATAATCACTGTAGCCAGTTGCAAATAATTATGATCTCTAGAAGCATTATCCCAGATTTCCTTCTTGGTATTACCATTGTCAGTTTTTGTTGTTGTTGTTGGTATTTTTTTGACAAGATTTTTCTGTGTAGCCAGGATGACCTGAACCTCACAAACCTTCTACCTCAATGTCCAAAGTGCAGATTATAGACCATGCATCCTATACCCCTCTGCCAATATTTTAAATTAGAGACAAGATGGTACAGTTACAGATCATGTGAGATGATTTATATTTATTCCAGCTGTGATATTGGCATTATTTCTTCATTCCATTTCAAAAACAACTTATAATAATAATAATAATAGCAGCAATAGTAATAGTAGTGCTACTCTGAAGTTGATATAATGCCAAGGCTTTCTCCTGAGCAAGCTCTCAATAACTGTTTGCAGTAACTTTGTTGGGGAAAGTGGCGTGGAGAGAAAGGTGCACTTATGAAATGCACAGATGGAGTAAAGCTATGGGTGGCAGCTTGAATCAGAAAGATGACTAAGAAGTCATGGGGAAAGCAGTAAAATCAACACTACAGAATTAGTAAGATCGAGAATAGAGTGGAGGCACATGTGAAATTCTGCCTGGATGTTTTCAAACTTTCAGAACATTTTCATGGTCTCTGTGGAAGAGGAAAGAAAATCAAATTTTGGCTGAAATCAATTTGAAGACTTCCTGGGGTTTTATTTGGTTGAGTATACCATTATTAGAGCAAATGAGATCTCAGGTGCTCAGTGGTAGGCCTGGTTGGTGTTCAGTGGGAAGCTAGAGGTGGTGGCTCCTGGAACAGGAGCTCCCTAGACTTCCTCCTGGGCAGGTGTGAGGCTTGCTGCTGTTCCCAAGTCTCACTTAAACCCCACATTGCTCAGGAACCCAACTGGGTGAAAAGTTCTGCAGGTTCTGTCATTTCAGACATTAGAGACTTTTACCCTGGGAAACTGGTAGAAAAGAGACCTTTTAACTACTTTAATGTTTGTAGGACCGACTTGAGAAATAATTTGATCCTATCTTGCCTTAGAAGGCAAGTGGATTTTAGATTCTTATAGAGAAAGTGAAGACTGTGGCAAGTGATTGAAGGTCAATAAAAATGTGAGGAAGATCATACTGGTAAGAGAAGTGTCCTTGTCTCAGTTTTTAATTATAATATCACACCACCCCTCTGTGTGTGTGTGTGTGTGTGTGTGTGTGTGTGTGTTTAGATTGAGCCCACAGCCTGTGTATGCTAACTGTATGATCTACCATTGAATTATACCCCAACCCAAATTCTAATCCTAAGAGGATTTTACCGTAATTATTGCTTAATTCCTCTTTTAAAAGGCAGAAAGCCACTGTAGAGTTAATCATCACAAAACAAACTAAATATTTTACATACAATTACATTTTAGCCTCTTCTAAAGAATGAAAGTTCCTGGCAGTATGAGCAAGCAGATAACTTGTTACTCTCTGTTTACAGCTTCTGATAGTAACATTTTCTGTGACAAACTTCATAGTCTGTTTATCTTATCATTTTATCCTTTTCCATAGTGAAAAAGCATGAAATTACAGGGCAAGCCAAAGTCCAGGAAACAACTTGTGACCACCATATGCAGGAAGGACATGGAGGGAACAAGCCTAAAGGGACAGCAAGAGAATTCTCTGTACCATAGAACAGTTCTTTATCTTGGTGGGGTAGTGGTGTTACATGAATCTGGATAGTACAGGCGCATACTTAAATATATGTAAGATGGTGAGATGGGCAAAGCCAAAGTTTATTCAAATCACTGCAGCAGTGTCAGCTACAGTTAATTTTGTTGTTGTTATTGTTCTTGGTGCTATGGTTATGTAAAATATGACCATTTAGGAGAATACAGAAATCTTTGTACTGTTTTCACATTTTTCTGTACTCCTAAAGTTAGCAAAAATCACTTTAAAAAGCATAGTAATCAGCAGCTACCAAGTCGGAATTTTAAAGGGGCCAGGAATTCGAGTGGTATACAGAATGCAAGAGGCCTATAAGAAATTAAACTTACTTCTTCTAGTTTCTTAAAATGTGCCCAAAATATCAGCTTCTGCCTATTATTTGGATATTATTAGTGAAAATATGTTAATGAGGTGATATCCTACAGCAGGTACCATGCAAAAGGAACATTCCAGCTTTGGAGTCTGAGTACCATGCATCTGCTAGATGTGCAGGCTGACAGTGCTTGTTGCCTTTGTCTGCCTGCCTGCCTGCCTGCCTCTGTCTGTCTTTCTGTCTGTCTATGTGTGGCTCCACCAGTGTATTCGCTGATGAACCTGCCTCACACATTTTTGAACTACAAAATCCTCCCTCTATCAGTGTTATTCAACCTTTAAAATTTTGGTTTTTACATAACAAGCTATGGAAAGAGAGAAAAGTAGTGAGAGTCAGCCCATTGTCCACAGTGATGGCAAAACCCTGTGGAAGTTGTTTAGATATTTTCTACTCTTCATATCTTTGCACGTTAAAATACTTCTAAAATTAGTAATGCATACTAGATCACGATTTCAAGGTCATCCTCAGCTACTTAATGATTTTGAGGCTAGCCTGGGATACATGAGACCCTATCTTGAAACAAACAAAATGAACAAAAAAACAATTGCCTATATGTTATGGATGGTGTGATTTTGGTGATGGTGATGAAGTTTTGCTTGAATATAGTTTCTGAGATCTAGTCTACAAAGTCTCCTGTCTCTTTCAGTTCTGTGTTGTTATTGTTCCTAGCAAAGATCTAAGAAAGGTTAGATCAGCTTGTCCTACAACAGGAACCAATCAGTTCAAAGACAAGGCTGCAACACAGAAGAACCTTATGGTAGTGAGCTAGATGGTGGGAACAGGTGGGGACCATCTTGTTGGACAGAGCCATCTACCTGGAGGCTCATGGAGGGTTGGTCAATATGGAAATGCCTGAGTCTGACTCCATCAGTGTATTTGCTGATGAACCTGCTTCACACAGTTTGAACTACAGAATTCTTCCTTTATCACTGTTGTCAACCTTTAAAATTTTGTACACACCTTCTCAGAGTCTCTTAGTTAGGGATTCCTTTGCTGTGAAGAGATACCATGACCAAGGCAACACGTACAAAGCAACACATACACAATTAAGTTAAACATTTAATTGGGGCAGGCTTACACTTTCAGAGGTTCAGTCCATTATCATTATGGCAGGAAGCAGAAACAGTCTCCTTTCAAGGAATGGCTTTCTGCTGCTGCCACTGGCCAATTGTGAGCTTCCTTTACAGTTTTCCTATACGGTTGTCCCTTCAAAAGTTACAAGCAGTTTGTGAAGAGGTTTATAGGGCATTCCACACATTAAGGGTGAATTTCGAGGCATGTGGGTGAAATCATAGTTGTAATTGCCTTTAGTGACCAAGCTTTCTCTCCAGCCCTAGTTTATTTTGAATTAAGAAAAGATTTTTGGGACTGGCAGCATGGTTCAGTGGATAAGAGTACTTGTTGCCACACTGGGCTACTGGAGTTTGATTCCCAGAACCTACATGGTTCAAGAAGAGAAAATGAACACCTGTAAGCTGTCCACTGACCTCCGTACATACCCTTCCAAATAAACATTACTTTTTAAAAAGAAATTATCTCCCTGTCAGAATGAAATTTTGGGTAACAAGTGCTAAAGAAATACCAAATGCCCTATTTTAAAAAGAATGGAATTCCAATTTAAATGATGTACCACCTGCAGAGACCACACCCTTCATTCCCTTGGCAATTAGTTGTGTTCTATCCCAGTGTTTGTTTGTAAACTGATTATCTGCACCTCACAGCTGCCCCAACGTTCCACCTGGAATTTTCTAGAAACTTTATAAAACTGCCTTTCTGGGTGACAGGTTAAGCCTTAATATGAAAGACTGATCGTGAATTTGAATGAGAAAACTTGGACACTTTTCAAAATGACCTTTCAGTGGACCCTTACAGGGTCCTGGCCAATGCTGGCCAGATGTAAAGAGATCCTGCTTCTCCATGACCTTGACTTTCACAGTTGTGAAAAGGACTGTGTTTGAATTTCTGAATTTTAATATGAAGGAACCTTGTCTTAACTTAACTATTAAAGAATACCTCATTTCGCTCTGTGGGTATTTTAAATTCAGATTAATTTTTGCTGGCATTAATATTTCATGTAATTTCTGAGTAATTTTTATAACTGATAAAAGGTCTCATTTACATCTATATCACAGGTGTTTGTGCAACAACTAAATTTATATATTTATGTATATATAAATATTCTCCACTTAAATTCAAGGTATAAAATGCATATTTTAAAATAGAAGATAATTTCTGAAGACTGGGGCCAGGTGAATTTTAAACATGAATTACTGACAAAATAGCAAATAGCATTTTTGCTACTATAAGAAAGAGCTAGGGTTCTTATGTAATAGTTTAAATGCTCTTCATTTCTCCTGTCTTGGACTTAAACGATTTAGTCTTGTATTTTTAGAACATCATCCCTTTGGCCGCAGATTTACCAGGGTTCTTACTTTCTTTCCCTGACAGATATAAGCTTACCAAAGTCGGCGACAATATGCTACACAGCGGCCCTGCTCAAAGCAAGAGCTGTCTCCGACAAGTAAGTGAGCAGTTACTTGTGTGCTCCCAGTGCTGGCCAGATGTAAAGAGACCTGCTGTCACCTCTGAGGATTTTCTCCAGAAGCTTCCTGAGGTCCTTTGGACCCTGCTTAAAAGCATGCATTTCCCCAAAGCTGCTGACCTTTTATTTCACTACTAGAAGGAGGAAGCATTTGTCCCTACTTATTGTAAGGGTGTGTGGGTTCCTAATGTGGATTTACACTACATTGCATTCTTCTGGGCTGACTTTTTAAGTAATCTTTTTTGTCAGACAGTAAAACCAAAAAGACTGCTTGGTATTTACACAAAAAATCTCTGTCCCTCTATTGTGTGTGTGTGTGTGTGTGTGTGTGTGTGTGTGTGTGTGTGTACCCTTCTATTTTGCTGTCTGGTACTGGGCCCTTCAGTGCAGTGGGGATGGCCCTCTCCTATTCTTTGCCTCACTCCTGGTCTGTTTACTTTGAAATGCCACCTCAATGGGACATTTGCCCATTTTATTCAGGCAGGTGACTATGGCACATAAACATTTCACAAGTATCCAAGGGATGACCGACTGGGCAGGTTAAAGAGAACAGAAGGATTCATTGTTTTTGAATTCATAGATACATTTCCCTGAGACAATCCATCCCCTTTGCAGCATCTAAAGGCAGAGAGCAGGTAGCAGCCTCTGCAGTGTCAGACAGGTTTGCTGTTAAGTGTGTGTGCACTTCAAAACTGGAGTAATTTTCTTTCATTCTTTTTTATCCTGTAGATCGCCAGTACCTACTGCAACATCTTTTCTCCCTACACAGCGACTCCAGCTTGGGAGGGCAGGGCCAGGGTTGCCACAGCTTCCCCTGTGGTGTCTGCCTGCCAAGCACAGCTCTGGAGTTAGCCCTGGGTGTGAGGTGAGAAAGAGATTGCATGGTCTGGTCTTTTTTTCATTCCCTTGGGCAGGTGTCTTGCCCACAGTTGGGGCATGCACACTCCCCTCCGGCACAGCCCACACAGGCTTGCCTGCTGCTGAAGCTGTAGCCACTTGACCTCCATGGCAGCACTGACATTGGGTTGGGAGCCTCCCTTAAAATTCTCCCCAGTTCTGTTTTGAACCAAGTGCGTTCTTCGGTAACCTAGGATTCTCTTTTTCCAAGCTGTCTGCCCTTGTCAGTCCTCCCTCTGCTCCCACCTAAGCAGGGACCTTGCAGAAAACTTAGATTAGCTATTTAGACAGTGAGTTGACAGATGAATATAATTCCTGCCTCCATTCAATGTAAGCACGCTTTCTGCTTCCGCTGGGGTTTTTGTTTGCCTTGGTGGAAGGGGTAACTCAAAGGTCCCCTGTTGAGGAAGTCTGGAGAGCTTGTGCCAGTGGCTCACTGCGCTCTTAAGGGCCCTTCGTGTATACTTGCTCCCTAGGTAGCTGCCCAAGCAGTGGTCCCAACTGCATGATGTTTGTCTTTCTGCTTTTCAGATTCTCTCCCGAGGCTGCATCTCGGCGGGGGCTGAGCACAGCAGAGATGAATGCAGTAGAAGCCATTCACAGAGCTGTGGAATTTAATCCGCACGTGCCAAAAGTGAGTCTTTGGTTCCCCTAGGAGCTCATTAAGATGGAAGAGAAAGCATTTGTTAACCACAATGCCCTGTCCGCAGGATCCCCAGTTATAAAACAATGGATTGCAACTAGCAAATGTGGGACCTGTGCAGTCTATAGGCATTTATACCCTCCTTTTTGAGGAGGGAAAAAACCTTCACTCAAGGGAACTTGGGGGAGGGGGGCTGGTTTTCAGGATAAACATAATAAAATAAATCCCTAGACTTTGTTTGGGCAACTAGGTTCAGAAAGTTTAAAACTAGCTGAAGTGGAGATTCTGAGAGTTTGATAGGAATTTTACATCAGTTTTAGTCTCATTTGAGGCAAATTCTGGAAATAAACCTTATGCACAAAACTCATTAAAAACATTAACTAATGTGACAATCCATGTCTCTACAGATAAATGTAGGTTATCGATACTGGCTAGGAGAAGCCCCAGAGTATGCAATGTTTTGATTTGTGAGCACTGCTTTATGAGTTACATACACATAGTGAAAGGATTGGTCTTCGCTGTTCAAACTCCATGGTGCAGAGTTGGTAAATGCTCCATAGTTTTCACATATTTCTTCTGAAGTTGATTTTAACGGAATCAAATCAAGACAAAAGATATTTCTGGAATGTTTTATTCATGAGCTGAATGTATATTTAGGGCTTCCCTGAATTATCTGCTCTGTGGTAGGTATTTAGCTGTGGGTCCATTTCAGTCTGTTGATATTAAGCACATTTAGCCTCTAAGAAATTAATCCTGCAGCTCACATCTGATGTTACATGGCAGGAAGCATTGGGGAAAGATCTGATGAAGGCCTCCTGGTGCAAATGACAAAGAAATCCTGCTTGCATTGTTGCAGTGTTATAGCAAGAGGATGGAGAGAGAGGGGAGAGACAGAGATGTGTGCGGAGTTACCCACTTTAATTTACATTGTTGATATTAAAGATGGTAGAGCTAAGTGATCTAATATCATTCCTGAGGTTTTACTTAAGTCTAGGTTATGTTTTTGTTTAATGGGAAATTGAAGAACAGACCCGAGTGGCATTTTTGCATAAGGATGTATTTAACCACTCCAATGCTAGTGGCTAATCAGCAAAATATTTACAGAGGCTTAGAGGTTATATGTAGGATGCTATAAGCATGATTCTTTATATAATATTTTGAGGCTAAGCCAAAATGTTGATTGAACTCTGATTAAAATGTAAAGCTAGTCATAAAAGTTGTTCTCAATTATAGTAAACTGAAGTCATCTATTAATATTTATTGGATACTCCCTCAAACTACAGAATTATTCTATCCAGCATAAATAGTGTTCGTTTTTAGGAACTATTGGGTAACAGCCCAGGATTCTGACGTGAAAACTTGGGTTAAAGTTCTGGCTATCATTTACCAGACACAGAACCCTGGGATCAGTGCCTCTGAACTCATCTTCCAAATGAAGATAAAAATATGAGCCTTGCCTATCTTTTGGGATAAGAATCAAATGAAATAAAATATTTAATAATTTTTACAAAACACTTGTCTTAGTTTCTGTTCTAGTACTGTGTGAAGAGACACTGTGATCAAGGTACTATGAAAGAAAACATTTAATTAGGGGCTTACTTATCCCTTCAGAGGATAAGTCCGTTATCATGACAGGGACAGCCAGCAACATTATCTGATAGTGGCATACAGGCAGGCACAGGAGTAGTAGTTGAGAGGTCCATAGGCCAAGGGTTGGGGTGGGGGATGGGGTGAGGGGTGTAGAGTACTGTAGATATGGGCTTTTGAAACCTCAAAGCCCACTCCAGTGATAAGTGACACACTTCCTCCAACAAGGCCACACATATACCAAGAAAGCTACACCTCCTAATCCTTTTAATACTACAAAGAGTTCCACTTCCTGGTGACTAAGCACTCAAATACATGAGATTGCAGAGGCCATTCTAACTCCAACTGCCATAACATTTGAACACCATATATTTATAAATGCTTAAAATAATTAATATTAGCTTATTAGGGGCCCCTCAAGCCTGGGAGACAGGTCCCAAATTTTTCCAGTTACCCTAATAAGAACCCTATAATTCAGGTAGAAAATCTTTACAGTTCTAGGTTAGCTATTTTGATTGTGTTGTCATTTAATTCTGTGATAATGGACTGAAAAGGTTAATTAATCTCCTGAAAATTAATTAAAGCTTCTAGAAAGTAGCTCAAAAGTGCTGTGGAAGAATTTGACAGTAAGTTGACACTCCTGCCAATTATAATTATTCTAAAAGTGGAAATGCCCCAAATGTTGCTTTAATTGGTGCATGATAATTGCATATATCTATGAAATAGAATGTGGCATTTTGATATCTGTACATAGTGCATAATGATGACATGAGAGATTGTCCTATCATTTCAGAAATTCAGAATTTCTTTGGGAGGATTTCAATTATTTAACTTAAATTTTCTAATCATAAGAACAGAGAAGTATATTATGCTTTTAATCTCTACATGGACAGGATTTACTTATTTTGGTTCAAAGTTTCAGTCTATTGTGGGGAGAATGTGAAATTCAGGAAAAAGACAGACAGAGAAGGAAGAAGGGAGGGAGGGAGAGAGGGAAAGGGTGAGAGATGGAAAGGAATATGCCTGTGTAGTGTAGCCTTCTTTTTGCCTTCTTCCTCTGGTCTTGTAGCCTATGGAAAGGTGTTACCATTTTCTTTGAAACTATCCTTAAAGACACACTGAGAACTTATCCAGTCTCCTAGGCACTTCTCCAGTAAAGTTAACTAGCAAGATGAACCATTATAAGTTTACCCCTTACTTGACACCCAAGTAGACCTCTTAAATCATAGCGGTCATGTTTGGTTCCTCAAGGCTCATATCCATCTTTTTCTTTTAACTGTGTGTGTCCATGTTCATCCGTGTGAGTGCATGTGTATATGAGTGCACATTTGTGTGGAAGCTAAAGGACAATCTCCATTGTTGTCCCTTGGGTACCTTCACCTTTGCTTGTTGCTGTTTGCTTTTGGTGTTTTGAGCTAAAGTCTCAGTGGCCTGGAGCTTGTCAAGTATGCTAAACTGGCTGGCCAATAAGCTCCAGGGACCCACTTGCTTCTCCTCCTCCAGCACTGGAAATGAAAGTGCATGAGGTCACACTCAGCACTCTGTTTGCCTGGGTTCTGGGGATCAAACTGTGTTCTATTTGCTTGTAAGGCAAGCTCTTTACTAACTGAGCTAATACTCCAACTCTCACGTCCTATTTATAATATAGAATACGGTCTGTTTCCAATAGTCTTAATAGTCTAGCCTTGTTGAAAAGCTCGAGTTCAGAGCCTACACTGAGACTCAACACAAACATTTTCCCTTAAAATCCTTTAAAATAAAATTAAAAAAATTAAGTAACACACTCAGTGGCCCAGAGCAGAATTCCTATTTCAAGATGTCTAAATAAGAAAACACAGATGAGGAATGGGACCAGCACAAGATTAAAACCTAGGTAAAAATTTAATATTGAAACTCCAAGTTTGGTATCTGAATCACATGGTAGCATGAAATGAATTCCCAAGGGCTTTGGCAGTCCAGCCACTACTACCTTTCTGGCTGTAGGCCCAAGGCCTCCTTCTTAGACTGGCTCTGCTCCCGGCCTGTAGATATCCTTTTCAGATGTACTTGGTTCCTAGGATCTAACTTCCAAGGGTGTCCGATCTATTCGATCTCTGGCTTTATTGCCATGGTGTCACTCTTCACACTTTGGAGACTATCTGAAGAGAAGCTAACCTGGCACATATTACTCTGGCCTCCCAGGCCTTTCTTAGAATTGATTAGAGAAGCTTCCACAATCCAGAATGCTTACATTCTGCATATCTGCAAAATTAGTACAATGTGGATGATTCCACAGTCTTCTTCAGTAGAAGTTCCCTAGGACTGCAGCTGCAGCAACTTCAAGTGCCTAGATGATTGACTGAACGTGAGACAGACAGCTCTTCCGTTAGTGGCATGGGGAGAGGACTTCTCAAAGACACATTTTTCAGATGAGTTCAAACTTTCATGGCTTTAATCCTGTGATAAATGGGGTCTAGATAATTTCTTAGATTCCTTCAAAGTACCCTTCTTATTGTCCTTATTCTAGATATTTAGTTTCTTTTAAATGACCCCACCATTCTTTCTATACATGGTTCTCTTATGGGTAAGCTACAAGCTTTTCTAAAGTTTTCCACTGTCTGGTTTTTTGTTTGTTTGTTTGTTTCTTTCTAAATCGCAGTTCTTACTGTAAACTTGGCTAAAATCAGCAAGCAATAACCATGTCATAACCTGGCCTTGAAATTTCTTTCACTAGATGATTAAGTCTACCACTTTTAAACTCAACTCTGCTTCATTTAGAGTATTAAGACATGAATAACAAATAATCTCTAGTCCAATCCCTGTGAGTATAGCCTGGGCATTCTTATCTTATGAAGGCCCATCAGAATTGCCTACTGAGTTCTGCTTATAGCATTCTAGACTTTCTCTAGTTCTTCAAACGTTTCCAACTCTTTACCACAAAGCAGCTTCAAAGACCTCTGAACCAAATTGTCAAATATCATAACAATGACCTCACTTCTCTGGTATAAATTTTCTGCTTTAGAGTTATTGCCATCATGCAAAATAACCTGATGGGGCAACTAAAGGGAGATATTATTTATTTTGGCTAATAGTTTTAGTTCATCAGAGGAGGAGGAACATAGCAGAATGAAGCAGCTTGTATCATGGCAACCCAGAGAGGGAAATGAAGAGGATAAGTGGGAGACCTGGGAGGTAAGAGAATAGAGGGGAGTGGGCAGTGGGAGAGGAACAGGCAGAGAAATGACTGAGCCCCTGCTGTTCAGCTCTCTTACTTTCCACCTTTATTTTATCAGGGCCCCTAGCCTATGGGATGTCACTGCCCACACACTCCGGGTAGGCCTTTTCTTCTTAGTTAATCCTCTCTCAGTGCTCTCGCAGATACACCCAGAGATGTACTGTATTAATTGTCTAAGTGCTTCTCAGTCTGGTCAGATTGACAGTCAGGATCGCCATCAGAGACAGAGCACCTAGGGTCCCTTGGTTTCCATCAGTTTCACCTGATTGGTGATTGTACTGTAGGGAGACTCCATCTGTTTACATTTCACAAGCTAAGGTTTCTGTTCAGAATCAACCACAAAACTTTGATACACATACTAAATAGAGGGTACTCCAGACATCTTTTATACACAGTATTTCCTAACACTGTAGCAAACATACCTACACACACAGTGGTACCTTTATGAGCAAAGAATGGCATACTTCATATAAACCCTTCAGCTCGTATTATAAGAAGGGTAATTGATGATCCACTAAATCACCACCAAATTCCTAACAGTTTCTTCAAAATTATTTATGGTAATTAAATTTTTTAGTGACTTTTATACCAAATGAATGTATACCCTTTTCCCCCATTTATTTTCTGTAACAATACTGGTAAATGTTCCATATTATTATCTCTGTTACTCAGATGAGGGAACTAAATCTTTCAAAAAGGTTAGTAACTTGTTCGTGGTCATTCCCTGAATAAATGACAGTCTTCACTGATTCCAGATTACCTACACTTACATATCATCTTCTACTACCTCATACATCCCACCGGGGCTCAAAGCCTGTTTTGCGATATGAACCTTCTACTTGGTAATGGGTACATCACCTCCCAAGACGCTCAGTTCCTTCTGGACGGTTGAGAGTTTTAGAAGACATTCTACTTAATCCCTTTGATGGATTCTTTTTCATCAGACTACCTTAGTATGTACACATAGCTTAATATAATTATATTTTACTTAGAGGTAGGAAAAAATGAAATAAGCATGATATATGAAAACTACCTTTGTGACTGCAGAGTAGGTTCCTCTAGTCTTCTAGTAAGCAAGATGTGGTGTCAGTATCCCTCTCTCTAATAAAGATTATAGTTTTTGGCACAAGAGAGTGGTTCTTCAAAATTCTTTTCATGTGCAGACAAATACAATAGGCTATAAATGCTGCTTTTATTTCACCCCAGGCCCATGAAAATAATAATAATGATAATAATAATAATATCAAACAATTAAAACCGCAGGTGCTTTTTGGGCCACCATAAGCCAGAGAGGAACAAGCAGACAGTGCAGCAGTACCTCGACACCTCTGACCTCAAGCTCCAGCCTTCTGGCTGTAGCCCTTGTTTTCCTTAAACAGCGTTTGTTTCCCAGGGATTTGGGATTAGAACTGCTTAGTAAATCCACTGCTTATGACTCAGTCATAACTAATCTGGCTCTCTATTCTCTTTCTGGTCATAGGACCATCCCTAGCCCTCAGCATCCTAGGCCCAGCAGGTCCTGGGTAGCTTAACACTTTGTTAAGTAAGAAAGAAAGGAGTTCTTTCTTACTTAAGGAAGAACAAAAACATTCCTCTTTGTTGTAAGAGTGAAACCTCCCTATACTCAGTACTCTTCTCATCTCTTTTGTTCCCCACACCTTCTAGGGTAGACAGGATTTCATAAGCATGTATGAGTTGCCTCATAAAACATCACATTTCTACCTTCATTACTCCTTCAGTACTGAAGCAAGATAACCTTTCCCTTAGCAAGCTGTCTCCTACTATACAAGTATCTGAGATAATCAGCTTGTACAGAAAAAGGATTGTTTGGCTTACAGTTTTGGAAGTTTCAGGGCATGTGTTTGGGTCAATGGTGAGCCCATCATGATGCCAGCATATGACCAGGATGTCAAAGTAGAACAGTAATGGATCCTCCTGGAAGCATTTTCTGACTTCTTCCTTGTTTATATGCTGTAACTCAAATTCCTCTTTTATTAAGCAGGCTGGAGGGCACTTTAACAGTCTGTAATACACACAGAGGGAGGGGGACAGAGAAAACAAACCTTACATTATTGACTGCCCCAACAAAATATTCCTGTTTTCTGCTAAACTTAGACCCTTTTTTCAAGTCTTTATGCTATTCCTGTGTCATTCTAAGGGAATGAATTAGAGCTGTAGTTTTCAACCTTCCTGATAGGTTGTTTCTCCACTGAGGGTGAAGCCAATTCAAATCAGATTAGATTATGATAAAGGTTGGTTGGGAAGCTGCTCTCAGGTAGGTTCACTGGCCCCAAGGACTCAGGCCAGGGAAGTCACCATGGGAGGGTGTGGAGGTAGAAGAGAAAGTGAAAGGGTGTGTAGGCAGAGAGAGCGAGAGAGAAAGAAGAGAAGAAGAAGAAGAAGAAGAAGAAGAAGAAGAAGAAGAAGAAGAAGAAGAAGAAGAAGAAGAAGAAGAAGAAGAAGAAGAAGAAGAAGAAGAAAGCAAGAAACCAAAATGTGTGAACTATATAGGGAGGAGCCTGTTGGAAGGGCAGCCCCAGCCCTGGGCTAGAAAGTTCAAGGTTGGAGGCAGGCACTCCAGGAAGGATAGTGGGAGAACCTCAAGGCCAGTCCTGCTTTGATATGTAAAATTTGCACCTCAGTCCCTTGGTCAAACATTTCAAAATCTGCAACCCTTTAATACAGTTCCTCATGTTGTGATACATCCCAATCATAAAAGTATTGCTACTCCATAACTGTAATTTCGCTACTCTTTTGAATCATAATGCAAATACCAACTATGTAAGATATCTGATATGTGACCCAAAAGGGGTCTCCAGTCCCAGCTTGAGAACTGTTTGAGTTTGAGTGTTGGTGTGATACTCAACCCAGCCGCAGAATGTAGAGTGAGCAAATCATCTGCTCAGCCCTGCAAACCTCCAGCTTGCTGAACCTCACAGTTGAGCCTTGGAAGACAAGGAAATGTGATTGGGAGGGCTCCCAAGGCCTGTGCTCTCTGCTGTCCCTGCACTGTCCCTGACTGCTCTGTTTACACTTGACCACTCACAGTAGTGTAGCTTCCAACAGAAGAATGGAAAGGAAAACCTACATTCTCCCTCCTGCAGAAATCTGTGAGACCTTAATTAATAAACAAGGCCAGAGTTCTAGTTGAATGTGAAAAGTCCACTAACCCAGCATGCCAGTCAGCTTTCTGGTGTGTGCTAGTAAATGGGGCCGTCAGCTTAGAAAATGCAAAGATTTGCTTCCCACACACTTCCAGAGGTTTGGATCTGTTGTTGGCTGTCTGTTAGGTCTGTGGTGCAGCATAGATTGTAACAGAAGTTTACGGAGGAAGAAACTACCTACCTAATAGGTACAGGGAAATAGAGACACCTGGCCCTGGGTGTGCCAGGAGCACGAACCACCTATGCATCTAGTCTAGAGAATGTATAACAGATGTCCAAGGGCCTCCACTACCACAGAAACTCTCAAGTGACTGACCCCACCCATAGAACTGGAGGCCCCATGCCTGCTTTGAACAGCATAGACAGGCTGAGGAGCCATGGCTAGCCCCTGCAGTGCCAAAATATTGTGGATGGAATATTCAAGAGAAATCACAAACAGCCATAGGGGAAAGCTTTTTGTCTTAATATTTCCTGATGTTCCAAAGCACTGAACCATGTTCCTTCCTCTCAGGGTCCTTCCTGGGGAAGGAGGGAACACGGGAATTCCCTTAGGGAAGGATGCTTACCACATCACTGAAACTCAGTTTAGCCACAGGACAGCCTGATGGAAAGACTTCACCTAATTGATAACTAAGTTTTTAAATCAAAGTCTGCATATGAAGATGTGAGAAAATAAAGAAAAGGATTAAAGTTATAACAGAAATGCACCTTCAAAAGTCACTCTTTCTTTCTTTCAAAAAGTTTATCTTTTGTCAATTTAAAATTCATTTCACAGTGATTTCAAGAGGGATGTGAATGAAGGAAAATATCTCAGTAATTATATATGCTAATGAGGTGTCTGCGCTCATTGTTAGGATGATGGGAATTCTACTTCATGTATACACTAAAGCAGTCCTGTCTTTATATCTTGGTAAAGCTGATTGACAGAGGATAAAATTGCTTTTTAATCCAATTTAGGAAACAATGTGTAGTGAGTTTTAGCATTTAAAGATTCTTGAAGTATGGAAGCAGAAATTCAGAATATGGTGCCAGATTGTAATATTGTATATCAATGGTATATTACAGAAATATTATTTCAATATACATTTCTTCGAGCCATATTTTGTTCCAGAGTCATTTTGCGAGAGAGTAAGGAGATATGTTGTAGAAGCAGAACCCAAAGGAAAATGAACAGAAAACAGTTTTAGAGTTAGATTTCTCAAGCATAGAAAGTCTCTAAGGAGCCCTCTCTAACAAAACATGTTGCTTGTGTCAGTTGCTCCTCTGAAGGTCTCCCCAGCCAAAGGTTCCAAAGTTGCCCCGACCTCAGCCACCAGATCCTATGGCTTCTTCTTAGCCTTCATCCTGTTTTTGTTTTTTGTTTTGTTTTGTTTTGTTTTCTCTTGCTTTTTCTCCTTAGCCTTTGGTTCACTGGAAGACCTTCACACTTTTTTGTTAGGAACTGTTGGGCATCTTGCATGTTTTGGACCACTGAGTCGCATACCCAGCCTCCAGCCACTTCTTACATCTTGAGGTAGCCCCAAGCCCCACACTTCTACCCTTGAGTCCTAGACACACTTCCCTGTGTCCTTTTTACTTCTTGCTGGTTTTAGGAAAAGCCCAGTCTCCTCATGCTTAAACACTCCCGTAGAATCTCATAGGCTCCAGAGCTCAGCTCCTGACTGTGTTCCCAAACTTCTTCCCAGACTTTAGACCTCACACCTGACTCCCACAGACCATCTGTCTCTAGGAAAGTTCTGCAGATACTTTAGACTCAGCTTGTCACCTTCCCACTGCGAACACACTTCTTCCCTTGGTGTTGAAATCCCAGTGGAGGACCTTACCTTAGCCTGTGTTCCTAAGTGGCAACAGTCCTAGCCTCACCCAGCTCCTTCTCCCACTTAATGTTCTGTGAGACACTTCAGTCCTAGTGAAGTCGCTTGCCTCCCACTCATTTCCCCTTGGCTATGTCAAGAACTTTCTAAGGATTTTCTAGCTTCTGCCTCTTCCTGCCTGTTGTTCTGGCATGTGATCCCCACCCCCCATTCCTCTCCAAGTCCTATTCTCTATAGCCCATTACAGTGCCTTGGGTCATTTTAGAAGCTATAATGTGTCCGCAGACTGCTTTCAGCTCGCTCTCCACATAACCCAGGTTTATTCTTCACCATAGAGTCAACATAGTTTGTTTGTTTATTTGCTTGTTTTACCTTTGAATATACTAGTCTGTGTCTGAAAGTTTGAAAAACATAGAGTAATCCCATGATAGAGAACACATTCAGAAGGATGTCTTGAATGCGTTTTCTTATTTCCCTTCCTTGGATAGTAGCAGAAAGGCTGAGTTCTTAATGCAAATTCTGACCTGTGCAGCTGTGCAGCCATGGGTTAGTGACTGAACCTCCTAAGCCTCCAGCTTTCCTATGGGTCTCTGGGATTATGCTTGTTACGTGTTGATGTAGGCAGTTACTCTGGTGGTTAGTGTTCACACTACCACCAGAGCTTAAGTACCACCTATTTCCTTTGATGCTTCAGGGCCACTGTCTAGCCTCGCTTCTGGTCTTGGCATCTCTCCACACCCACATTTGTAGTTCTTGCTCATTTCATCTTACTGATGTGTCACCCCATTTGTGTGAACCTCTGCAGACGGTTGTATCTGTGTATGTGGTTGCTGCTAAGTGTGTTCTACTTTCTTTGCTCAGGAATGATCTTGCTCTTCCTCCTTCTCTCCCAAACAAAGGTTATAGAGGATCAAAGATCAAGGGAGAAGCACATTCATGCCCTTGGGGTAGTGTTTGGACACTTTGTCTTTGGGGCACCCTGTACATACTACAAGATCTGTGTCTTTGAGATACAGTATGTATACTGTTATATCTTTCCTTGAACATTCACATAGTTTTATGTCTGTGCTTTTGGAGTACTCAGTGTGTCCTTCTATGTCTCTATGTAAGTTGTGGCTAATCCCACCTCTATGAACCCAAAAACATCATGAATATGTCCATCTCAGTCCCTAAGGCCTACTTTGGCACTTTCATATTTTTCCTTAGGATACACTGTGGGAATTACAAATGAAGGAAGGTCACTGATGAATGGGCAAGCAAACCGGGGAGAGAGAAGCAGGTCCCTGTGAACATAGACCAAGATTTGTTTGTTCATTCAAACTTGTTTTATGCTTATTTCCTTGTTGGTCACTTGGTGCTCCCAGGAGCCAGATCAACTGCTGTGATAAAACTACTCATGTGTTTCACCTAGAAACAATCAGTTATGTGTGGGGATTCTCCCCAGAATAACAGAACTCATCTTTACAATTACATGAGAATTTCACCTTTTATTGACTAGTGAAATGATCTGCTGTTCAGTGAATGTGTATGCACAGGTACTTATTCATTGGTACTTTGTAAATGTTTTTCATATTATCATATCTCATTTCTAAACTTTGACACTGTGGTGGTTTGAATAGGAATGTCCCCTATAGATTCATGTGTTTGAATACTTGGTCATAAGGAGTGGCATTATGAGGCGGTGTGGCCTTGTTGGAGTAGGTGTGGCCTTGTTGAAGGAAGTGTGCCACTGTAGAGGTAGGCTTTGAGGTCTTACATGCTCAAGTTATGCCTTTTATGTTACATAATCTCCTTCTGCTACCAGTGGATCAAGATGTAGAATTCTTAGCCCTTCTCCAGCGCCATGTCTGCCTGCAGGCCACCATGTTCCTTGCTATGACTAAATCCCTGAAACTGTAAGCCAGTCCCAGTTAAATAGTTTCCTTTCTAAGAGTTGTCACGGTCATGATTTCTAAGACAGACACCAGTAACATGCTTTTCCTGCTCAGTTTTTCAGATGAACAAACTGAAGAGCAAAGAAATTAGATAGCATAACCAAACTCATGGCAGCACGGTAGAGCAGGATTCCAAACAGCAATTCATAAAGGCAAATGGCAGGCAGAAGGAGGCAACACAGCATCCCTGGTATGGACACCTCCTTCTGCATGACAGTGATGGCTGAATGGACCACAGTTACTTGAGATATTTTATCTCATTACATGGTGTTACTGAGTTCAAGGAGTGGTCAGTAGAGAACCTCAGCACATGTTGCTTCTATTTCAAATGTCACTTTTTTTTAAACCTGAATATGTATTTTATTGGGGAGGATTTCAAATATGAGAATAATAGATTTACATCATCTCTTCCTGCCCGTCTCTCCTCTCGATCTCCTCTGTTCCCCAGGCCTGTTCACTTCCTTATTGATTTTACGCATATGTGTGTTTGACTGAGTATTTTCACATGCAGCATGGACCTGCAGGAGCTGGCACAGAGCAGGCACAGAAGAGGGCATAAAGTCCCTGGAGCTGGAGGTCCAGGTGCCTGGGAGGCAGCGTGGGCTCTGGGAGCAAGAGCAGGAAGTGCTCTCGTTACTGACCTATATGTATACGGGAGAGTAATAATATAGGAAACTGAGAAAGGAAAATAATAAGGGGGAAATCATTTGGAATGTAAATAAAAAATATAGAAAATAAAAAAAGACTCTAAAAAATTATGCTTATTATAAAAATTCTGGAAATTTTAACACAAAAAAGTTAATCTCCCATAGTAATAAATATTTAGCTACTCTTAACTTTTAACTTCTTATCTTCTGATGCTTTTTAATGTCCAAACATACATTTTTATTATCAAAACAATCTGCTATATATAGTATGACAGACTTTTTTTATTTAGCAAAATATCATAACATTTTCTATGCTAATATTCTTCTACTGTTGGGCTTTAGAGAGTCACTTGTTACTTGTCATATTAAGGTGCTAGGATTTAATTACCCCGTTCTTTCATGTTTTATTTATCCCTATATTTTGCTGATGGATTTCATACTATTAATGATATTGTTGCTATTGAACATTCCATAAATGTGAACAAATTAATTCCTTTGCATTAGTATCTATGTGAAGGATAACTTGGGAGTCATTTTTCTTAAGTTACTAGAGAGTTTTATACCTTGAAAAGGGAAACGTTGGTAGTCGGTCACTTGGAATAGTTTCTGTGGCGGCTTTCCTCATAAATGAGCCAGCCTCCTCTTCATGCCTGCAGAAGCAGACAGCAGTTACTCACCGACAAGAGCTCTCTACTTCTCTATGTATGCTCTGGCTTTACGTGCTAATGTATCAGGCATAAGGAACACAATTCTGACACAAATTGACTTTGAAAAGTTGCTTCCGAAACCGTTAGGAGTGCTGCTCTTCAGCTAGTGTGGCTGAGAATCTGGGAAGGGTGTTGGAGGTAGGATGCAGGCAAGATAGCACAGAATGCTGACTTAGCTAATAGAAACCAAGTTGCTAACACAGACAGGCAGGGCATGTGCTCTGATTTGCAAAGTACAGTTAGCCTAATTGATTTCTGCATACTTGTGGATAGGGATCTGCCCTCTTCCATTTATTTTCCTCTTGACAAGTAGGATGTGAAATGTTGTTCCATGCTTTTCTAATTTAAATGTTGCACATGTTGAGACCTGATATTGCCAGCCGTTTTAAGCTTGGCCCAAAACACAGCACATTGTTGTTATTAGCCTTCATCGGTTGGTTACAGCCAACGTTCTATTTGGAACTATAAGAAGTATAAATCTCCGTTATAGACATAACCTGTTCCTGCCATAGAATACATGCAGTGAGAAGGAAGGCAGGCTAAGTCTCTCCGGGGTGAATTGCTTTTGTTGACCTCATTACTCTGACTAGGTCAGGAGTACTCACTTTGAAACTGTTCTTGGGAAATAATGTTTGAATTTAAGTTAGCATATATATGTTAAAGGTGCTTTAAAGGGAACAGTGAGACAAATTAAGATAAAGACAACAAAGTTCATGTTCTTGAGGATTTTGTAACGGAGCAGAGAAAGGGACGCATGTGAGCAAGGTGCTGTATGGAACATGTCTGCGCATCAAGAGCAGAGGGAGCTGAGAGGGGAGCAGAGCGTCACCTCACGGCCTACACTGTGGACCATGGATGCTGGCCTTGGAGCCACGTGCCTGCGTTCCAGTCCATTTGCCAAGGAATCATTCTGTCTCACTCATATTTACTATCATTCTTCAAGGGCATGTAGACGTCCTGGTGGTCAACCGTGCTTTAAAAATCACATTTTGGAGCCGGGCAGTGGGCAGTGGTGGCCCATGCCTTTAATCTCAGCACTTGGGAGGCAGAGGCAGGTGGATTTCTGAATTCGAGGACAGCCAGGGCTACACAGAGAAACCATGTCTTGAAAATAAAAAAAAAATCACATTTTGTTTTATTATTATTATAGTTTTATTATAATGCATAGTTATTTTCAATGAGTATGTGTTCCTACCAAGGGTATTTGTATTTTTTTCTTGTTGTTTGAGAATTCTGTGCATCTATACAATGTGATTTTTTAAAATAGAATTTTAAATTTTATTGAAAATAGAATTTTGCATATAATGTATTCTGATCATAATTTATCCTCTCCCAGCTCCTTCAAGATCCTTGCCGCTTTCCCAAGTACTCAGCCAGACCAATTTTTCTCTCTACTAGAAAACAAATAGGCAAAATCAGAATAAGACAAATAAACAGGAAAAAAAGAGCCAAAGGAAAAGTATAAGAAACATATTCAAATGCAGACACGTGCATACATTCACACACAGAGAGATTCTACCTAAAAACAAACAAACAAACAAAATTGGAGACCATTCTATGTAAGCAAGGTCTGTAAGGTCAAAATATGCCCAGATAAGGCATTATGAGACAAAAACCCTCCAAAATTACATCGGGTTTGTTCTGTGTTGACCATTTGAGCTTGGGGCCTGCCTTTAAGTGTGGTTGGTATACCCTGTGAGACTACATTAGAGAAAACTAATTTTTCTTTTGCAAGTGATTGTCAACTGGTGAAGCTTCTGGGTTAAGGATGGGAGCCCATGTCCACCTGAACATCTCCACACAGGGACTCCATCTGTCCTGTGCAGGCCCTGTGCGTGCTGCCACAGTCTTCTGTGTTCACATCTGCATCAGCCCTGTTTTGTCTGGAAGGCCTTGTTTCCTCGATGTCTTCCATCCCTACTGGTTGTTACAATCCTTTCACCTCCTCTTCTGCGAAGTTCCCTGAGCCCCAAAGGGAGGGATTTGATGAAGATGTGCCATTTAGGACTGAGTGTTCCAAGGTCTCTCCCTATACATTGTCCATCTGTGGGTCTTTCTGTTCCCATCTGCTTCTGGAGAAAGCTTCACTGTTATGAGCTTACATGTCCAACTGCCCTGTTCTATCCAGAAGACACTATTTTAATGTAGTATTATTGCCTCTAGCTCTGTATTCTTTCTGCTGCCCTTTAGTTGCCCATACCTTAGGAGGAGGTGTGCTGTAGATGTCACATTTAGGGCTTAGAACTCTGCTGTCTCTCATTCTCTGAATGTTGACCAATTGTGAGTCTCTCTGTGAATTCATATACTGATAAAAGAAGATTGTCTATTGAAGGTTGAGAGATAAGCTAATTTATTGCTTTAAGGATAAGTCATTCTGAGTGAATTTAATAGCATATACATTTAGTAGAATTATAGTAGTAGGTTCTCTTCTGGGGCCTATGACCTATCTAGCCACAGGTTCTTAGCCCTGTAACAGTGCTAGGCATGAGTTCATGAGTTCCATCTAAAACTTGGTTTAGGTTTTTTGCAGTTTTGGCAAAAAAGAACATTCTGTAATAATGTGAATGTTCTTCGAAATTTCCAATGCAGTACTCATTAGCCACATGCAGCACTTGAGGACTTGACATATGGATAAATGGAATCAAACTGAATTTTTATGTTGTTTAATTTTAATTAAAGAAACTACATAACTACCACATTAGGCCCTTGAGAGGACAGTTGGTAATTTTCTGAACCCTCCATCAGGGGTTATCTCTGCTGTGTATTCTAGTTTGCTTTCAACCTACAAATAAGGAAATGCCCACTTTATTTCTTATGTCTTCCTATTGCTGAAGGTCCTTTAACCCAAGAGAAAATGTGTAATGAAGCAGTTTTAAGAGATATTCCCAGTGCTAGAAATAAAAAGAAAAGTAGTTTACACTTTTCCCTCAATCACCATCTGATTCCATGCTACCTGGAAATGTTCCACTCTACCTGAGTTGATTAAGCCAATTTATTCGTATTTAGTTTCTTTCAAGATTCATATAGCATCTTCTTCATTTTTGAAGTTGACTAAACGGCAGTGTATTTATGAATGATTACTAAAAACTCAGATCAAGATCTTATTCTGAGGATCTCATTAGATAAGATTAGCTCCTCCTTAGTTTTGCTGAAGATTGCTGATGGTAACAAAATGGCCTTCCTGTGCTTTCTACTCTCAAACTATGTAACTAGTATAGTTCATAGCACTGTATGAGTTCTAGATTTTTCAGGATGATTTATAATCTTGGGCTTATAAGACTGCTAGCATTATGTAACTCATAATGGAATTATGATAACAGAATCATGAGGGGATAGCCAGCAGTATCTGAGCACAAAGTATGCCCTTTGTATTTATATTATAGTTAATTTAATTATGTGTTGATTGTAACTATAGTGCTGGTTGGATTGATAGCATTACTTTCCACAGATTTTTGACCTACATTATTTTAAGACAAAATGTAAGAAGAAACCTATAACTTATAGGGCTACAAAAAGCAAATGAGCAAAAGTTCTTTGGGAATTCAGGTTCAAGTCATCATAATGATAAACATCTTCCATGGACCATGAGGACAATGAAACAGCAATAGCTGTGTTGCGTCGTGGCCTTCATTGTATGTACAAGGAGGGCTCTTCTACACTATGATCTTTCTCACATTTCCATTGACAGAAAGAAACTAGTCAGTTCTTTTTTTACACTAAGAATTATAAACTTGTTTTAGCATTTTTTTTACTCATGTCATGGTAATTAAACATAACTGTAAAGCCTACTATTTGTTGTCCATAAAAGTAGTAGCAGTGGTAGTGTGTGTGTGTGGGGGGGGTGGCAGTGCTGTGCACACCTGATATGTTTGGGGATAGATTATAGAAAGGAGAGAGGGAAGAGTGTAGTGCCAGTGTCTTAGTCAGGGTTTCTATTCCTGTACAACATCATGACCAAGAAGCAAGTTAGGGAGGAAAGGGTTTATTGAGCTTATACTTCCACATTGCTGTTCATCACTAAAGGAAGTCAGGACTGGAACTCAAGCAGGTCAGGAAGCAGGAGCTGATGCAGAGGCCATGGAGGGATGTTCCTACTGGCTTGCTTCCTCTGGCTTGCCTAGCCTGCTGTCTTATAGAATCCAAGACTACCAGCCCAGGGATGGTACCACCCACAAGGAGCCCTCATCCCCTTGATCACTAATTGAGAAAATGCCCACAGTTGGATCTCATGGAGGCACTTCCCCAACTGAAACTCCTTTCTTTGTGATAAGTCCAGCCTGTGTCAAGTTGACAGAAAACCAGCCAATACAGCCAGGAAAGTGTTCTAAGCTTGCCCGCATCTATCTTATAGGAAATACAGAGGAATGGAAATGGAAATTTAGACCCTGAGTTATTCCCCAGGAAAGGGACACCTGGTCATGCCCTGTACCCCAGATGATTTATACTGAACAGGAATGAGAGATGTAACCTCCAGTCCCTTCAGTCTGTGGGGAAGATCTAGAAGGTCCTTACAGTTTGGAGTCTGTGTTTTATTCTCTCTTGGATTTTCCTACACATAAGCTGACACCCTTCATTGTTCCCACATACCAATAGTTCTTCCATAAAACAATGTCCTTCTTGATATACCTGTGTAGAAAAAAATACATGGTGGTGTTACCCAATGCCAAATCTCTTTAGTACAGGTGGTTTACTAACTGTTTGACTTCATATGTCTGCTTCATGTATTTTTCATTGTGGTTATAAAATTATACAAAATCATTGTGTCTTCTACAGTTTTCCTTTTGCTGTTTGAGCCTATATTAATTTCTTTGATTAGAGTATTTTAGCCTACAAGTCTTCATGGAAGGAAACGAGTACAAAGCTAATCAGCTGTCAACCAACTCTGAATATTGCTGGGGGATTTAGTAATTGCCTTCAAATGTCACCATGAGGTTGGAGGAGGTTTGATGAATATTTGTGAATGATGGTTTTAGGAAAGCCAGCCTATTTCAGTGTTGAATTCATAATCACTATATAGTAACACATCTGTCTCCTGCTTTTTAAATTTCAGTATCTACTAGAAATGAAAAGCTTGATCCTCCCACCAGAGCACATCCTGAAGAGAGGAGACAGTGAGGCAATAGCATATGCCTTCTTTCATCTGGCACACTGGAAGAGGGTGGAAGGTGCTTTGAATCTCTTGCATTGTACGTGGGAAGGCAGTAAGTAATTTTTTTTCTTTGAATGATCTTTAAGAACATGGAGTGCTAGAACTATTTATGCTGCAAAAGTTCATGATGAACAATGAGAATTGGCAAGTCTGTCTTTTGTTTGATGCTCCAGATTCCCAAGAGATAGGGGTGTTGCCGTTGTGGTACCACATCGAGATTAGAAACATACCTTCATACAAGAGATAACAGATATGAGTCTGCTAGATAAATACTTTACCACCCAGCAAACCCTCTCTGGAGATCTGGACAGCCCATTGACATCATGGTAAAGTAACCTTTGCCTTACGATGAAGTCTTGTGCTGGACCCTGCTTATTGTTTCGTATAACCTGAGCTGTAGAGTTGGATAAGAGACACAGTTATCACAGTAAAGCAAAACTGAGCATCTACAAAAGCACCCTGGATGTGTTTCAAACAGCAGCAGTGCCCATTATGGGAGTGGCTTGTTGGGGCAGAGCACCCCTGCGAATAAGAAATGCCTGCTAGATGGCCCTGGCACGTGTCTATGACTGCCATCATTTTGTGTGAGGAGACAGGCTCTAATGGCAGGTGCTGTGCATGTCTCCACCTTCTGCTCCTTGTTCTCTGTGAGCAGGAGGAAAGGACTCCCTGAGCCAGCTGTCTGGTGATGTTTTCAGAAGGTAGAGGTTTGTGGGTTAGAACACTAAGGGCAAAGTCTGATGACAAGTGAACAAGCCCTGGAAACCAGGGCAATAGACAAGCTAGCATAGTGTGTCAAGAAATGGCAAGCTGTGGGTTGTTAGGAGACTGTAAATTAAGGAAGAAGAAGCAATCCTATGTTACTGGACAACATGAACACTGAAACACTGCTAACCCCAATTTAAGCAAAACAAATATAACATGTAGCATTTTCTTTTCCTTATGGAAAATCAAAACCAAATAATATTAGAGTGTCAGTTAGTTTTTTTCCTATTTTATCCTTACTTTAATCGGGCTCACAAACAAGTCTTTTTAATCCCCCCCCTTTTTTTTTCATTATCTTTTCGGCTTCCATTTTCACTTTGATAAGCTTCTGTTTCTTCCTGTTTCTGCCCTTCATGACCCAGGAAGAGTCTAGCTTGGTTCAGGAAGTGATGTGGGCTGAGAGGAAGTTAACAGAGATGCTTTCAAAGGCAGTTGGAACATTTTTATTTAGTTCTTTGACATTTTTTCTCAGATAATTAACAAGCTTTCTTTGTATAATTTTTTGCTTATAACTTGAAAGATATGGACTTGCCAATGCTTCTTCCTCTGCTTGGTAAATGTAATATAGCCAGGCGTCGAGGTCAGCAGACTCCCTCAAGAGACTATGGGCTTGTGCACAGTCTCCTACAACTTGTGCTGATCATGGCTTGGAATGCTGGTTGTTAAAAGGACAAAAGGAAATGTTAATTCAACATGAGAAAGATTCCTAAAAGCTTAGCTGAGTCAAATATGAGTCATCACATCTAGTGTCAACAGCTAAATAGAACAGATGACTTAGAACTATACCAATAGGTTGGCATGCTTGGAATGATAGTAGACACTCGTCAGTTGGTCCTATTGGAAAGGATCTAAAACTGCACACAGCAGACGGTGATGAATACATGGTATTAGGAGTGACCATGAAGAATTAAAACATTTGTTTGAGAGAATGACTGGAAATACTGGGAAGACAGTAACCAGTGAGCAACATGGAGTTTCTCTGACACAACTGGGAAGGGTCATGAGACAGAGAGAACCATGCAATGACATAGTGAACTGCCAAACTGAGCAGGGTAGGAGTGTCAGGGAACTACCTTAATCTGACTGGGTATAAGGCGTTATTACGATTAAGTAGGTGAATTTTTATATTTAAAATAGTAAGGTAAGGAAACCAGATCCCTGTAGAAAACATCACCTGGGAATTTGATACTTACAGATAAACATTTCCTGTAAAAAAATCAGATAGCTGTGACCCCTAGCCACTCAGGTCCAGCACCATTCATTCTCCAGAGACAGCCATGGTGAGTGACTTTAGAGCAGAGATCTACAAGTGTGCTTACCGTGTGCTAGACACAGGAGGAACCTGAACACCAGGAACCTCGAGGCGTGTTTTCACGCCTGGGTGATATCCTCTGGTCTTGCCTTTGTTTCTTTTCACTTGCAGCCTGGATAACATTCTAGCTTAGACAGAAAGAGATTGCGACCTCTGTTCTCCAGTGCGGTGAGTGGCTGTTTGGTTCAGACAGCCAGGAGGAGAGGCAAATCCATATTTCTCCTCTGCAGTGAACACATGAAAGGGAAGAGACTAGTTATCTTTGAAGCATTTGCTTGGAATTTACATTTACATTACCACATATAAGCTAGGGAATACTGCCTTATAGTTGGTACTTTAATAGATTAGAAAGCTACTCATTGTGGATAAAATTAAAACATGCTATTTCTCTAATATTGACTTAAACATTTCAACAATAGTAAGACAACAAACAGTACACGTATATAAAAAAGGAAGGAAACTGAAGCCAACACACCTAACCTCAGCTGCCGTGCTGAGCGCTGAGAGGCTTTCGTTTTGTTCTTGACATTGGTACTCTTCACGTTTTGTACAACTTTCGTGTGTGTTTGCATTAAGTAAAGATGTATACAAATTTCTGTGTGTACACTTATGCATTCACATACACATATCTAGAAAAATCTTCGTGATAAGTGTTTTCAGCCATTCTTTCTTTTTTAAAAAAAAAGCAATTTAGAAGAAAGAGTTACCACTCCAGCCTCAAGCATTTGTTTGCAATCTTTTGACATTTCTTCTTGATCTGTGATGTTTGCATTTACATTAGAGATTCACAGTTCTGTGTTTAACAGACTTGTTTTCACTGTTTTAAAATTCCGCGTATGGGGCTGGGGGAGGAGGAGGGGGCGGGTAATGCACGTGAGTGCGGCTGCACAGAGGCCAGAGGAGTTGATTGAATCCCCTAGATCTAGAGAACTGAGCGTTCCGAGCCAACAGGCTGCTGGGTGTGGGTGCTGAGAACCAACTCAGGGGCTCTGCAAGAGCAGTTTGTGCTCTTGGCTATGGGCCGGCTCTCCAGCCCCACAGCTCTGTTTTAACTCAGAGGACTTGGATTAGAATTCTGACCCAGCTGCTGATAGTGGTATCGACTTACCTAACTTTGGAAACTGTAAAGCCATAATGAATGTCGTACCTCGACAGCCACATGTTGGTGACCTCCAAGCAGTTGAGGCAGCTTTTGTTTGATGGCTGGCTCTCCCCAGCTGCTTGTCCAGAAGAGGCTGCACTTCTCCCAATCTGCCGCTTGGTGGCGCCTTTTGATATCTCCAGCATCAGAGTTCAGGTTTTCTTCTGAGTCATTGATTTTCTTCATTCTGAAATGTAAGACTAACTCCACCCAACTTCCAAATTTTATTAGAAAGAGAACTCAGGACAGAAGATCTTACCAGGTTCCCTGTAAAAAATGTTGTCTTTAGAAATATTTAAAAACAAAACAACCTTGGTTCTATCTTAATTGTTGATTAGGGGGTAGAAATAGAAAGTTGCTTTTTTTCCTCTTTCAATGAATTTATTATGCTAGAGAATTAGTCGCTCTGTAGAATTAAATGGGTTTTCCATCAACTATGTCGAACCCTCCCTCCTTTTAGTGAGCTCCAAAGTCTGGCTGATATATAACAGAGATTGTGTTTGAAGCATATGGTCCTTAATCGGGGTGGGGTGGGGGGATGCATCCTTGAATTCTCAGCTACAAATACATCAGCATTTCAAAGCTTTCTAAAATGTTTGATTCATTACTGCCCCAGCCCCCAAAATAATACAATCAATGTCCAGATAATTAAAAATAAAAGGGAAGAGTTTCGACTCTAAGACATGGTGTTCCATGGACCATTGCACAGCTGCCGCCTTATTGGAATCACGCTTGCTTTAAACACTGCTGGCTCGGGTTCTCTCCACACATGCAGCCCCGCAAGTACGAGCTGAACACAAAGATCACATACGAATGAAAGCAAGGTCTTATTTTAACAGAATTTGCACTGGTAATCACTTTACATGGTCTGCTTTAATCTTCTGTTTTACTGTATCGAGTACTGATGCGTCCTTATCTCCTCCCACCTTGATATCTCCAAGGCTCTCCATTGTCAGTATTTATTTTAGAGTGTGTGGTTGTTTGTTGACTGCAACCTTGAACTTTAATTTTTATGTTCTATACACCAGAAGACGACTATGCCATGGGGTAAACCACTTAACTTTTCTTTGTGTCTATGTTTTTCCACTCAACCAAATAGAACTCTTTATTTTCTTTGTGGAGCCCCCACCCCAAGAATCCACTAAATAATGTATAAGATCTGAAGGTGGTGTTTCTGAGGGAAACTAAGCAGAGTGTTTCCACTGAGAGGGGAAAATGGCCCATTGTTGAGGCATAGGATGAGATTATGATTCTAATGTATTCTCTTTGAACCTAATGTCAAATGTTCTTCATTGTAAAATGTGGTTCTTAGGGTACTTCCTCTAGTTAAGTCTTCCCTCCATAAGGCTTGTATCATTTGGACTTCTAACTGACCCCTACCCCTACCCCTAGCAGATCTAAGGATACATTTTATGATTTGAAAGAAAGCAGCAATTGGGTAAAGACCCTGGTCAGAGCTGACACACTGACAGCCAGCCTCTAGTAATGGCATGAGAATCGGAATCTTCCTTGCTGCCAAGACTGGCCTCAAACATGCAGGCTACAGTGATGGTCCTGCTTTAGTCTTTGGAATAGTACAGCAGGCCTGTTCCTGTAACCTTGGCTTTACTTAAGTTCTGAAAGAAATGCTGTCTTCCTGATTGCACATACTTTATCGAGGAAACATTTATTGAATTCTTCCCATGTAACAGGCTTTATGTTTGCAGAAATGAATATTAAAATGTTTTGTAAGAAGCCTCTGTGTGTATATACATAAGTTTTCCAATGCATGTTTTATGCATATATGTACATTAGCAACTTCACATGAATTTATGCATATAGACAGATAGTGCAGGCAGTGCTAGTGTGGCCATAGGAATGGAGAATAAGTATTGAGGGTCACTAATGAGTTAGGAAGTTCACTGTAAAACCCTAGAATTCCTTCTTCAAAATTAGAAAAAAAAAACATACTTAAATACATCCACAGGAAAATGAGTTTCTCAAGGTCAGTTTACTTCACTGTTATAGTTGAAAGAATATGGATCAAAAGCCAGGCTTTGATCTCTGTCTTTTTCGAATTTCTGCATTGAAATGACTAATGAAAGACAGGTGGTCTTCGTACCATTACTTGTACTGCAGTCAGACATAGCACATAACAACTTGTATTTGGATGATACTGTTCTGCCCCAGCAGCTGCAGGTCCATTTGGTAGCAAACAGCAGCATTTTCACTCAGTGCTCCCTGATGGAGAAGGTGAGGACTTTGGGTCCAGAAGAGATGTAGAGAAGGTAGTGAGGACCCTGACCTGGACAAGGCAGCTTGGCCCTTGGGTTTGAACTGTCCTAGCACAGGGACAGTTGTCCTTAGAATCACTGCTATAAACATGTTTTTGGCAAGAGACTAATGATAGGACATGGAGCTAGAACTCACTCTCAGATCCCTGTGTTATAGATAATCTCAATAGAGTTCTGTCTGAAGGAAAAAAAAATCAAACAAGTGTCAGCTAAATATCAAAAAGTGTCTTCTATCTGTCTGTATAATGGGTAGGGTGACAGTTTGTTAACTCTCATGTCTCCAGCCTCTATCCATCTGTGGTTTTGTTGATACTCTCTTGGATGCTGCTGAGGGCTTCTGATCTGTATAGCACCGAGCAGCTTGGTGCCTAGGAAGTGACTTTGACTAGGGAGGGCAGAAGACAGGTACATGCCTTAGACTAGATTGTACAGGATGTTTTGGTGTGCTTCTTAAGCAATCCAGGACTTTAGTGACACTTCTGAAGAAAGGCGCAAACAACATCAAGACGAGGAGGATGCCCCCTGAAGAAAAAAGTGGAAATGTCACTTGTTTACCATTTTTTAAAAATTGCAAGTAGCCTAGATTTCCTGCTTAGTTTTGAACCACATATCTGTATAATTTTAATTTATCTAAAATATGTCTCTAAAAGACTTTTAAGAGGTACATAGCGATTTGAAAGTAGTATCTTCAAATAATCTACATCTATTCATAGTTGAACCATTCAATAAGTGTGTTCTTAGGATTTACACTGACAAAAATCTCTGGACATTTGGTGAAAGCTTCAAGACTCATGAAGCCAGTGCCTGTCTCAGTGAAAGGGACAGGAGGTAGGAGGGGAAGCTGGCAGGGGCTGTGTGGTGCCTCTTCCCACTTCTTCAGACGCCCATTCTTATCTCAGACTTTGTTGGACCCTACACAGCAGGGTGGATAAAGGATAGAATTGCAAGTAGAAATTGTGTTTGCTTTTGTTTAGTGAAGCCAAATCTTAATATTATTTTTATGAACTTAATGTAAATGATATCTGACATAAGGAAAAGAAATCTTAAGGATTCCATAAACATGCAGGACATATATCTCTATATATTTATAAATTGTGTACTAGCAAAATCTCCACCCTTTCTGAAAAAGTTGAGAACTGATTAAAAGAAAAGAAGGGATTAAATTGATGCATAAAGTACTCTGTGCATGCCAAATATGGAAGGAAAAGTCTCACTTGAAGCCACCATTTGACCATTAGATTTCTATGGTCAAGCAACTCCCAAGGGTGTGCACTTATATTTCTCTTTAAACAAATTCTTTCCTGACATTCAAACTGACTTCAATTTTGAATGAAGTTTACATTTCAAAATTAGTAGCAATTATGAAAACTGGGTTTTTTCTTTTTGTATCACATAAACCTGATTAGATTACAAAATAATAGCCTAGTTACATGGAGAATAGCACAGAGAGAGTAGAAGTGAGGAATGCTTTCAGAGAAACAATCATTTATAAAAAGGTGTATTGAAATCCTGCTATTCTGCAGCTTAAGTGTAAAAAAATATGTGCTTTCCAGGAAAGATTTTAGTGAATGGATGTTATACAATTGCTACAAGGAATTTTTTCTTTTTATGTTTTGTTTTGTCTGATGTTTTGTGCTGTTTGTTTTCATTGTTTTGCAAGCCTGATTCTGGTGAGAGAGATACTGGTTTCTTCTTCAACATTTTGTGACTTAACAACTCTTGACACAACTCTGCTGTCACTTGAGCTAACTGGCAAAAGTCAGCTTTGTTTACGGGAAAGGTCTGATTGAAGTAAGGTGACCTTCAATTATAAGAAGAGCTAAAATCTGGGGTGTTTCTAATATTTTAATCTGTTTAAGAGGTTTCTGTTACAAAAAGAAAATTTGTAACATTTTTACCTCAGCAAACTGGCTCTGTCCTAATCCCACATTTACCGTGATTTATATTCTCCATGGCAATGTGCTATAACCTCACAGTGATACCACTGTGGTGTAGATTGACTGCATTCCAAATGCTGGGAATCACATACATACTGTTTTTACTTTTAAATAATATTCAGACACCAGAATAAATACCATATGTGCACTGATGCTGGTTACAATGGGACCTTGTCATTTCTTGTGAGGGGGAATGTTCTTTGTCTCTGATTCTTATTTGAAATCCGTATGCAAAAGGCACATATGTACACTGACAGCATTTTGTAAAGGCTTTGGTAATTACAAGGCTAAGGATACAGAATGCTTCCTTAACATGGAGCATTTAAAACTATAAATGTTGTTACTCATTGCCAGCATCCCTCATGGACACACATACAGGCCAGGATTGTTGTTAACTGACGTTCCCAGGGTAGTGTATGGCTTTTCTGTTCTGTATCTACAATATGCAGCCGTTAAAGGACATCTGTTAAGGAAAAATTAACTCCGTGAGTGCTGCTCATAGGAACAGTGAGACTAACATGCTGCTGACATTGGAACAGGGAAAATAACACGCTTGATAATAGGGCCGGATGGATTGATTGGAAAGCCATAATTCAGTGTAAACCCTAATGTCATCCGATGCCATAGACACAGAATTTAGGTGGCCTGACATTGTCAAAATGTAGACGATCAGTCTCTCCCAGCCACCCCCCCCAATCACCATGATATTGAAAGATTTAAAAGGTTCATAAAGTATAGAAATACCTCTCAAATCATGTGCTTTAAGTTTTTGTATTTACCCATCTTGGTTGGAGTTCTAATCCACTTAGACATGTTTTTAAACTAGACACAGCAGAATGCCTTTCATATTTGTACAATCTGCAGCAAGCTCCAACGGGCCAGTCCACATTCACTTCTGGGAAAGCATATCAACCCAGGTTTGAATTATTACAGTTGGTTTGGCCTTATTGAATTAGTGCTTAAAACATTTTCACAATATTTTATACATGATGAAACCCTAGGCATTGATATTGATGGTTTCCCTGCCCTCTGCACCTCTATCCCCACCCAGTTTTGTGAGCCCAGAATATATAGTGTGAGATTAATGTGTGAGTAATGCATCATAATGCACCCCTGACAGTTTGTCTGGCACATGCCTCAGAGTTTGGGTAAGTCTTGCCTCTCTTAGAGCAGCATGTTCCATTAGAAAAATTCTCATAAGTTCCGTTTTGAGGTTGGGAAGTTAGGGGATAAATATATGCCTTTAATGTGTTGTCTTTCCTTTGTAGCTTTCCGGATGATCCCATATCCCCTGGAGAAAGGACACCTATTTTATCCATACCCAATCTGTACAGAAACAGCTGACCGGGAGCTGCTTCCCTGTAAGTGTCATCCCCTGCACTCTGCCTTTCATCCAGGGAGGGGGACGTTACATGATAGGTGTGGATGTTGTCATTATTAAGTTTCCCCCAACCCCTGGCCACTTTTGATAGCATAGGTGCAGAAATAAATTATGTGAATGGGTTGGACTTTCTGCTTCTCTGAGGCTTTCCACACTGATCAGAGATACCAAGGGCCTGAAATTTAGCAGAGATGTCATGTATATATTGGCATGAGCATATAGAGCCCTGGCATAGAATATCTTCTCTGCAGGCTGGTTTATCATGGAAAGGTCTACTTGGGCTCTCCTGCAAGTCTGAGGTGGTCTTTTCAAGCTGGGGTTTGAAGAGGAAGTGCTGATGTCAGAAGAAGCTGCAGTTTGGTCATGGGTAGGAAGGCAGGACCAGGCCACCAGAGGCAGAGAAGAAGACTGGTGTGCTGTCCATGGTGATGCAATACTCTTGGCCAGACAGTTCCTGTGAACATCTCGTGGGTTGCACACACTGAGTTGGCTGACATGTTCAGAGTACACATGCACATCACAGAGTGTGGGAGGAAGACCCTACCCTCAAGTGCCTTAGGCCTTCGCCGCCTAATGCTCATGTGGTAACATGTGGAATGGATTGTTTTGGTTTACTGTAATACAACATTGTTTTGACAATCCAGGCTAAATAGCTATTATCCAATCAGACTGTGTGCAGGGATCATATCTAAGCTCTTCATGTGGCTGTGACTTGGGAAATATTTTCCTCCCTCAGATGTTAATCCCCTTTTGGCTCTCCCCCTCCCCCACCACTTCATATTTCCTGTTACTCTTTTTTCCTTTACTAACCCTGGTTGTGTCAATATCTAATAGCTATAGCATATATAAATATTTCCCCAAGAATAGTGTAACTTTGGAGATCTGGTACATAATAAAATTTCAGACCCCACCATTAATGATGAGTCATGAATCTTCAGCATGGTGACACCCGAATATAAAAGTGATTGCTGCCATCAGATTGGGGCTTTGGAAGAACCTCCCTGTTTCCTTGCTAGGCAGCCCAGCCTAGGGTTTGTTGTTTAAAGAGCTGGGAGAGTTCTGTGTTGTCCTCGTGTTAGAGCTTCATTTTAAAGGCATCTGGTGCATCACAAGACAGTTTTATCTCAGAAATCCCCATGTGGGCTCGTAATTTACCTTCTGATGCTCCCTTCATGGAGATCCTTATTAAAGTTTCCGTTTCCTGGTAGAAAGGTAGTTTTCCAAAAAGTCCCATGTTTTAAAATGTTTTAATTGAATCCAATTAAGTTTCCATGAGTATACATTAGTTATTAGAACAATATTACACGTCTTATTAAAAGTTTTCGTAAGTCTTGAAAAAGAAAAATGTGGTTCAGATTTATTGAAATGGGTGCCATGATTCAACTGTGATATCACTTTAGAACCTCTTATGGGTTAGATTTTGAGAGTGAGATATAAAGAGTTTCAGCTGTTAGGAACACTACTCATATTTTGCCCATTAAAAATATAATTACTGGTGGGTCCTATATGCACTCCAACCCAAGCTTGTTCCTCAGCAGGCTGGCCTCCTGATGTGCGAGGAGGCAAGCTTGCCTGTGCTCCAAGCCTCCTGAGAATTTTTCTTTGTTTTCAGCCCTGTTGATTCAGGCTCTGAGTAACAAAACTTAATGACTACACAAAATCCTTAATGAAGGATCTTTAGAGCTTGTATTTTGATGGGGAATGGGCCTTGTAGATTCTGGTGGTTCCAGTAGTAGTCTTGTGAACCTGCAGTTTCACCGCCTCTTCTGTCAGGACCTCCCAGGCAGCTGGCTTGCCTCTGTACACACAGCCTCACGCCCCCTGGCCAGCATCTCTTACCAGCCCACAGTCACAGGCAGCCATGTGATAAGCTGAGTAGAGCTCTTCATTACAGTTCATTGTTTTCACACCATAGCTATATTGGTTTTAACAAAACCAATGTTTAATGTTTGAATGCTATGAATGATACTCTAAAGACAGGTTCTCCTACCCTCCTGATTGTTTTAAGTGTAGTTATCACCAGGAATTTCCTACAGTTGTGTCAGATAACCCTAGGAAATTTAACCTTCAGTCCTGCAGGTTGAATAGGGCTATATGTGAGGTCTTCGGTGAATGTCTATTGGTATAGCATCCTCTACTGACATCCTTAGACTGTCAGGGGAAAAAAAAGATAAACTCATATTTCCTTGCTATAGTGATTTAAAAATACAATAAAATAAAAATAGGACAGGAGTCCACGTACACACACTTAATTTGGGAATTCCTATTGGAAATGTGTTGTAATTTGGATAGGGTTTTGCTGTTTTGTAATTGTTTTTGAGAAAGAAACAGCTATATGTTAAACATAGATGGTGCTCATGAATGTATGACACCCCCAAGCTAGCCCTGTCGTGTCTCTCCGTGAAGCGCTGCAGAAGAACTTGGACTTGGGTGACGCAGCCAGGCACCAAAGGCAGCAGAGGCAGGTGCGAGCAGGGGATGTCCAGAATCCTGCCCATCTCATTGCTGACACACCATAGTCAAGGGAAGTCAGACTCCCTAAGGTGCTTTTCGCCGGAGTCCTAATGGTTCCCTTCTGCTTTTCTCCTCAGCTTTCCATGAAGTCTCGGTTTACCCAAAGAAGGAACTTCCCTTCTTCATCCTCTTCACGGCTGGACTATGCTCCTTCACAGCCATGTTGGCCCTCCTGACGCATCAGTTTCCGGAACTTATGGGAGTCTTCGCCAAAGCTGTGAGTGTTCACTGACGGGGGGACCTTAGGCAGTGGACTGGCGGACAGAGAAAGCCAAGGGAAGGAGCCACTTGCAGAGGTGGTCGAAAGCCTCAAGAGTCATTTAGTTTTCACTATCATCAGAGCAATCGATGGCTGGTGGGCGAAGTGAGAGCACAGTGGTAGTGCTAGTGTGTGCCTCCCCTCATTTCCCAACGTAGTCCTCAGCACCTTCCAGAGTGTAGGAAGTCCAAAGGATGATGTAATTTAGGGAATCCTCACAAATGAGAAATGGGCGGGGCGTGTATATACTGAATGGCACTTTCTAATCCTTAGATATTGTGAGTCTTTCATTCATGATTTTTGTTTCCCAAGATTATTTATGTGATGTTCTTAATGGCTACAGACCCTTGGGCTGTTTGGGTAATGAACTGTGAGAATGCGAGAAAGCTTGTAGTGGAAGTGAACCAAGATGACATTTAGAAATAGGAAAAATCCACACAGAGCCTTGCGAGAGGGTGGGAGACAACCCTAGAGGAAAGCATCTGCCTTGCTTGCTAAGAACCACTTTCCCTGGAGAGACCTGATCATTTATGTCAGACCATGAGGGTGAATGTACTAATTTTGCCATAGTGAGCTGTCAAATAGAAGAAATTGAAAAATATGTCTTGCTTCCTAGCCATCTGACTTCAAGATGCATGGCATCAGCAAGGATGGCCTCCTTCCTTCTGCCTCTACAGTGGCCTTGCCAGGTCCTGAGTCAGTTCCTCAACCACAAACTCCTTGCTCTCTCAGGCCCCTCCCTGTCTTGCGGCTGCCTGGGTCAGCCTTCTAATGCTGCCTCACCTCTGTCTGGTATACAAACACATGAAGAGATTTCTAAATTTCCAGTAAGCATGCCACTTCCCAGCTTTTATCCACTGGTTCCTAGTGATTTTAGGACAAAAATCTCAGTCCTTTTGCTAGACCTAAAGGAGCTTTTTTTCTTGTTGTGGCCCTTAGATGACCTTGTTAGCCTCAAACCTCAGGGTTCTTGCACAGACCCCAGTTCTCAGCCATAGTGAAGTGCTCACAATGCCCAGATGTACCGGGCCCACGTACCTCAGTGCCTTTACACATGCTGTTTGTTATGCGTGGAATGCCTCAAATGACAGTGCTCCACTGTCTCCTAATGACCTAGTTCTTCTTTAATACTGTATTAATTTCTCCCAAGTTGAGGGGCGTTTCTCCATGTTCCCATAGAGTTCCAAGAAGGCCTATGTTAGCACGTATAATTGATGAGAAATTGTCTGTGCCCCTTTAGACTGCAGTCTTTGAAAGCAAGTCTGTGCTTTGTCATATCTGTATTTCCAAAGCTTTGCACAGAGCCTTGATCACTGTGGGTTCTCAACAAATGATTGTTAAATGAATGAACAACAACAATCTCTGCAGAAAAACACAAACAGCCTAAAAATCAGATACTATTTAGTGTTTCTTCCTTTCCCTTGTGATCATAAACCCTTACAGGTGGAAGGGTCCTCAAATGAAGTACCTTCTACTGCGGCTGGGAAAGGATATTTGGGTGCATCAGAAATACTGTCATACACGGGCTCACGGTGAATACCACTGTGCATGGGCTCACTGTGAGTGCTGTTGTGCACGGGTTTCCCCTGGTAACATGCTGCCCATTGCACCAATGGCCATTTGGAGCTCCATACTGTAGCACCCACAATCCTTTCTTTCACTTGTTTACACGTTTCACACTCTGGGAGCTCACTAAAGAGATCTTTTCCTAGCAGATTCTCAAGACAACTTCTCTACACAAGGCCAACTTGAACTTCTAACTCCCTCCTTCCTTCAGGGAAATTAAGTTTTCTTATGACTCCTACATATTTGTTCTCAAGTCTGCATTACCTTTGGTCTAGACCTGTGCTGTCCATTGTCTCCTCTGCAGCTAGCCTCTGAGGGAGAGGAGTTGGCAAAGATTAGGGTATGATGCAGTTAAGATGTGTAGTCAGGATGTAATTCTGGAGCTAGATGATTACTGTTTCCATTTTTTTCTGTTTCCCCTTTAAACACTCTTATATCAAAGCCACCTCACTGTTCCAGTGGTCACTGTTAAACCAGCAGATAACCCTTGCTGGGGTATGGGATCTCAGAGATCCTTAGCCTCTGTGTGCCAATAGTGTTTGCAGCCATACCATCAAAATTCAGACTCTTGATGTTCATACCAGGAGTCTGTATTTTTAACAGTGACCCCACAAGCCTTTGAGGGTGGGAGTTGAAGATTTTATTCCCTTCTAAGGAGACTGGCTTCATGAAAGGTAAACCTTTAAGAAGTCATTTGAGGCTATACCATAGTCTGTCATAGCTATTTAAGTGACAGTTGTCCAGAATTAGTAGTTTCAGTCTGCCTGTACCTTGGAAAACCAAGGGAGCTTAAAGAAGACTGATAACTGCCCTCCCTAGGGCCTCTTGCCGGCTTCACCCAATGCAGTACAGGCAGTAGACTTTCCAGTTGTTCCCTGGAGATTCAGGTCTACAGTCCCAGTTGAGAAGCACAGTACTGAATGGATGGTAGCCAGCAAAGGCATCCGAAGGAGAGCAGAGAGCAAATGGATTCTCGGGTCAGGTCATACAGCAGTCTCTTCAGAAAACTGGGTGTTTAGCACTGGTTGTTCTCCTCGCTATTTCCAAAGCACTGGTCTTACATCTGGAATCAAATGACTGGAGGAAATACATTTGGCTTTGCAGTGTTCCTATTCTTTACCACGTTGTGCTTGTGTGGTCAACTACTCCTGGTTTTAACAAGCATGCTTTGAAACCTCTACTCAGAGGATCAAAGCTGCCTCGGCCTTTGCAGAGCTCTAGCACTGTCCAATCTGGGGAGGTTTGGGAAGAGAGGAAGAGGGGTGACAGCATGAAGAAGGCCGGGGATCCAGGAAGGGCCCAGCGTGCCCTCGGCAGACTCTTCATCTGCACCTCCTCACTCCATCAGGCCTCTCCGAGCCCCTGCCCAACACCTGGGGGTTATCGCAGCTGCCCCGTAGGCTGCCTGCAGCCATTTGCAGCTTGAGAAAGTGATGTTTTTCAGTCCTCTCCTGAGATAATGCCCTGGGTGTGATGACTTTTAGTAGATGCAAAGAGATTGCACTGCCACCCCCCAGGCTCCACAGTGTGGGAACTCTAGCATGTTTGTTCACTACACAGCCAGTCCCAGCACCCTTAGACAGTGAGTCACTGGAGAGGCGTGAGTAGAGAGGCTGAGACTGGCTGCCTACAATCTAATCTACCTCGATGACTTAGGACTAACTCTTCCTAGAATGTTTGGTTCTTAAGATAAGGCAGCTCATATAAGTAAGCTATCATACAGGCCCAGCTCTGTCCAGAATGTGGGAAGGTCACCACTCTGACCCCTTCTGCTCTTGAGGGCCTGTCTTTCCTCCTCTGCTCTCACTCCTTTGAGACTGCACCCCCTAACTTCTGTCTCATCTTCATTTATAGGCCTGGACTCTTTGAAGTCTGATATTGATTACAGTGGGATGTCAATTGTCTGCTTGCGACAGGGCACCTGGAACCTATTCAGATAAGCAAGAGGTTTCCACTGTGAACCCAGCAAGCTGAGAGCTGTGACCTTCCTCTCAGTGACAGTGTCTCGGGCAAAGGAGGATGAGGCGATTGAAGTGCCACTCTCTTCTTTTTTATGAGCTCAGTTGCGTTTTCTCACCAGTGAACACTAATTGAGTTATGAGACACTTGGGTTAGAAATTTGACCATGTCTCTCTGCCCCCTGGACAGAGGTTTTAGACATTGGAATAGATGAGTTGATCCAAGTTGCCTGGTTTTGCTCATTCAGATTTAACATTTTCGGCAATAAATTTTCCTTTTAGTCTAGAAATGAAACTGCTGTTCCCCTTCAAGCATTATTAGGTTTCTGGTCAAAGGTACTGATGGTTTCTTATATATCTAAAGAACCAGCTGAGTGTCCTAAGGCACCTGAGGAGGAAGGCATGATCCTACAAACCTTTGTAGCTCCTGAGAAGAGCCACTGACCTTGGGCTGTGGGTGATCAGAAGGTCGTAGTCACTTCAGAGGCCTCTCTGCCATGTAACTTCTTCTTTGTAGGTGTGGACAGGGAGGAGGGATGGGGAGAGGTCCTAAGAAGGAAGTGGCCTGGATATGAGAGGGGCACATCTCAGCTGGGCTTCTGTAAGCAAATACATGAGACTGCCCAGGGAGATGCTAAAAGGGGGCCTTCCTCAGTCACCCTGATGCCCACACTTTAGGGTATGGAATTGTGCAGGGTACAGCCTTTGAGAATGCCTTTCCTCCCATGGCTCTGGCTCAGGGTGCGCTGAGTGGTTCCCCTCCTATGCCTTTCCAGTCTTCCTAAATCTGCTCAGTACAGCCACCAGCAATATCACCTTGCTTATTGACCTGTGCTTTCCAATGCCTGCTAGAATCTCTGATATATCCCCATGGCTTATCACCTGGATTCTCTTGGTGGAACTGAGTACTGTGCGCGAACACTGTCACCTTTGCAGCCTTGGTCATCTATCATTGTGTATATACCTCTCGCTGTGGGACACTTGTGCCCATATAATTTTGTAAGTGCAGTTTTATAGTATTAGTGAAATCAGGGTATTTGGTCTATATCATCCTTTTAGACCCAGGATATTGGGGAAACTATCAGAGGCAGCCAGGCAGGGTTCATCCCTGGGCCCAGTGTTTCTTTCCAGCCTTCTCCATGATGAAACACAGTCCACTGCTAAACTGGGAAGGATGGATAATCCAACCTGCAGGTTCTCAACCTTCCTAATGCCATGACCCTCTAATACAATTAATTCCTCATGTTGCAGTAACCCCCAACCATAAAATCATTTCCATTGCTACTTTATAACTATAATTTTGCTACTGTTATGAATCATAATGTAAATATCTGTGTTTTCTGAGAGGTCTTAGGCCAGACCCTGTGAAAGGGTGATGTCCAAAGGTTGAGAAGTGCTGTTATAGGGTAACTCTCCCAAGTCTTTGGCATACTCACAAAAGGATATTTTCAGAATATCAGAAACTGTGAACCTAACAACCCCCCCCCAGCAGTGAACTCCCACACCTGGGGCTGACTATTTCTCAACTGTACATTCAGCCTAGAACTTAGGCTCCAGCTGGTCTGAACTCAGCCTGTATTCCAGTGACCCTGAGCTACTCACCATCTGATGGCTTCCTTTTCCACATTCCGACTATTAGTTAGACCTAGAATGTCCACCTCACACATATCTGCAACCTCGGCACTAACAGCACACCTCGGGATATTTCTTCCATAGAGTGGAGTCTATTTAAATTGTGTCACTTTACAGAGTTTTTCCTCAATCTTCTCAACACGTCTCCCCTCTACTCTAGCCTGGCTTCTTTTCCTCTTCTGAATACCCCTGGGTGTCTACCCCAACTGCTATCATATGTGTGTATTATGACTTTACTCTGTCCACATCTTGATGTCCTTGCTCCCTCTATCCCATGTCTTTGAGGCTTCAAGAGAGGAAGCGTTATCCTAGGCTCCCTTTTTCTCATGTAGTACTTAATTGCCTTACCAAGAAAATATATCTAATTGATTTAAAAAACAGAAGAAAGAAACTTTACCAAGTTTCTTTTTGATGGTGCAGCTACCGTGTGTGTTCTCGCCTTCTTAATAGGCATGGTCCATACACATTAAACCTAGACACATGTATACATGCACATACACACATACACACATAGACACATACAGACACATGTATATATGCACACACACACATACACACTCACACACACAAACCCCATCCTGAGGTCTTTGAATTTGAGACACTTGCCTTTCATACCTCTTACTTTGAAGATTCAAAACTCATAGACTACGTGACCAGTAAGGATAATGCTATAAGTTTACTGACCGCACTACCTATTAATTTAGTTTGTACTCAGAACCATGTTCCCACTGCATGTTTATATTTACTCCTGAAGTAAAGTTATATGTGAAATCTTTGTTGGTATTGGCAGTACTGTGCCATGGATGGTGATTAGGAAAAAAGACGACACACAATAAAGAACCAGGTGTCAAACCTTAGCAAGACAAGACCTTGGTACTCAGCAGACAGAAGGCAGAGTCCTTCTCAATTCTGAGCTCTTCCCTGCACAGACATCTCTTCTGCAAGCTTCTCCCACAATACCAGTTTGTAGACTGAAGTCAGTTGTTCACAAGAACATCATCAGAATAAATTTAAAATTATGATTAGTATCTGATAAAGCAAATTGCATTTCTTAAAAGACACATCATTAATCATTGTGTGTGAAAAGCAGAGAAGTATTAATAACCAAGAGAGAAGTTCTCAGGGGTCCATTCAACAGCCCTCCTGGAGGACAAGGCCTCCCAGGGTGCCAGGGTGCCAGCCTGCTGCTCTCTCCCCAGCTCTCTGACATATGACACAAAACATGCTATTTAGGCTGTGCTTGGAAGACACCAGGAAACCAAAGCAATCTGGCCCTGCAAACTTGACTCTTTATATTCCCTTTTCCATTTAAAGTAAACATAGAACCAGCTAGACAATCAAGTGACCTAGGTTGTCACCATTGTGTAGCTCCTAGGTCCACTTAATACCAATCCATCATCCTCTTGGAAGATATTCATCTTCATAGACAGGGGGTAAACTCTGAATACTGCTAGCATCTTAGGAACCATGGCAGATGTCAGAGGCTGAGGGAGGCTGTCAGCAGACACTTCCTTCTTATCTGTCATGCTGGGGGTGGGGCTGGAATGCATCTCCCACTTTCCCTGACATTTCCTGTAAACATGAGAGGAGTGTGCGCTCATGAGGCGTTCCGAGTGGAACATCCTAAGGTGCAGGAGTGCATGGGAGAGCTGGCCTTCGTCTCGGCCAGGCTTGCTCCTGACTGCTGTTTTCTGATTTCCTTGCAGTTCCTCAGCACGTTGTTTGCCCCCTTGAACTTTGTTATGGAGAAAGTGGAAAGCGTCCTCCCCTCCAGTTTGTGGCATCAGCTGACACGGATCTGAGGAGAGCCTCCCATCCCTCACTTTCCACACCATCCACCATCTGTTCTGTGCCAACTTCTCATGGACCGCAAGAAAGCATGACTTTGAAAAAGGGAAACCATTCTGAGATTTTAAACTGTTCATGGACTATCAGTTCCTTATTAAAGGCTGGTTTTGTTGTACAAAATTTATTGATACTCAGTTCTATTTTATTTTGCCTTCAAAACTTATCAAAAAGTAAAAAAATAAATAAACTTTTGTGTATTGCAACAACTTGTGTCATCTTCTATCTTTGCTCTAACCCTAGGCCTTCCAGTGTTCCCAGTAAACTGGTGGGTGTATGCTATTCTTCAAGGATATGGGGTCTACTAAACCCATACTGATTTTCTTTGCTGGCAGACTTGGTGGCTTAAAAAATGGAGTCTCAGGGCTGGGAATACTGTTCAGTGGTGGAGTACTTACTTCCCTTGCATGGGGCCCTGGTTTCTGTGTGCCCAACATTATATAAACAAACAAATAAACAACTGAGAAAGAAAAGGATGTAAATTGAGTCACAAAAGCAAAGTGTGCACACATGCCAAACAGGCTCAGGGAAGTTAGGTTTCCAAGGGGGCGGGGTGTAAGCTCTATTGAAACACATGTGTGTGCCTCAGTAGGTTGTTACAGCTTTGTAGACCAGAAGCCACAGGTCAGCCGTCTGTCACAGATCCTGGCTGCTTACACCCTTGTTGCTGTTACAAATATTTCATCCAAGAGTACTTTTTAAGCTTTCTCATGTTTGTATTTCTGACACTTTAATCTGAGCATTCTTTGAGTATTTTAGTGATCTGAACCAAAATGATCATTTGTCCTCACCACCTCTCAAAACTCTGTGCATGATTCAAACCTAGCAGAGCATCTGGCTTTGGTTAAGCAAAAGAAGAAAAATAAACAAACATGAATCCTCCATCTAAAGTGAAAAGTACCTTTATGTAACATCTCAATCCAGTGTGTCTTTTGCACACTTTCCCCTTTGATTTAGAATCCTAACTCTTCTGTCGGCACATCAAGGCAGGTGATGTACTGGGAAGCACCAGCCAGTTTCCTCTCAGGGCTTGGGTTCCTGGTCTCTGCCCAAGGGCAGTGAGATGGGTAGGTAATTTGCAGGGCTAGCTTTTCTTCGTATGTATTTTGTGCAAAACCGTGATGAGAATGTACAGCTGGCTTCTGCTCTTACAGAACTTATCTGGTGAGAGGTTGACCCCATATACATACCGGTAGTGTTGCTCTTGGGAGTAGGGGCTATACTTGCCTTGCTGACAACTCGTGACACAGAGTGGATGCTCAAGTGATTAGAAGAGTCAGGTGGTATAGCACATGACAGGCATAATAAACTTTGATCTATGCTAGAGGAGAATGGTTTCAGATGAGAAGGACCAGGGAAGGCTTAGAAGTATAATTTTTGAGCTGAACAAACAAATTATCTAATGCAATTCTTTAACCTAATAGATGAGGAAATCAGAGCTTTTGGTCTGCTGGGGCTGGGACTCTGGTCTGCGATAAGTTCTGAACGAGAGGATTGAGAGCAGTAAGCAGTGTGAAGTGGAAATGGCCCAAAGCCAGTTGTTGCTAGAAACCCCGAGTTGTAGGAAATGAAGCCAAGGAATGCAAGATAAAGAGTGTGTGTGTGTGTGTGTATGTGTGATACAAAGTCTCTACATAACTCACACTGCCCTCAATACTCCTGCCTCTCCTCCAGAGTGCTCAGATGTCGTGTGTGTGTGTGTGTGTGTGTGTGTGTGTGTGTGTGTGTGTGTGTGTGTCACCGTGCCCAGCTAAAAGATAGATTTAAATATGCTTAGCAAAATTTGAGAGTTAGGATGTTAGAGCAGATTCATGGCATGCTGGACAAAACTTTAGCTTCATTGGGAAGAAAATAATGAATGGGAAAGTCCAAGTAGAAACATAATGGAGACAGATGAAGAGGGGCTGTTGGAAGAAATGAGTTCTGGGACTAATCGGCTAATGAAGGAAGGTACCAGCAAATTATGGGTACTTAAATTAAGGGTAGCAGATTTTGTGAATTTACTAGGTCCTCACCCAGTAATCCACAATCATTCTTCCAGCAGAGGCTAGGATATTCAATCTTCCTTTCCTCTATTTACCACTCAGCTCCTCTACCCTCCTCTCAAGAGTGTCCAAGACTTTCTCCTGTAGTGCTGGCCACCACACCCCCTTGTTTCACTGTTTCACAGACCGGGCACCCAAACCATCTTTATTTGAAAAGGTTAATAAAAATCTATGGAGAGACAGTCAGGACAACCAAATTAACAACCAGAGCTCTTAAGATCATTGTGTTTGTACAACTTCCCTCCACATCTTGCTCCAGGTTAAGGGATCTGACTTTTCACTGAGGTGGTGATGAACTCATGTTGTGTTCTGCCTTCTTTTTGTTCCCTCACGAGGCTACATCAAAGCTCATTCTAAAGACCTTTACTCTACGAAGACTCTTCTATTCAAAGAGTAAGCATCCAGTCATCCATCGTGTATTTGTTAGAATATAAATTCAGTCATTCTAAATCTAATGGCACTAGGTCAGCTCTAACCATGTTTAGCAATGTACATGGGGAACAATACATGGCAATACAAAATGATCTATAGGCTTGCTTTCAAATTCATTTGGCAGCACTTAGTAATGCCAAAGTTTATAAAAGAGTTGGGGAGGCTTATACATACTTTAATATAGCCTTGAATAATTACACATTAATTATCAGTTTCTCCAGGACTGGATAAATTAAAAGCAGACACATCTGATTTTAGTGTTTGGTTATTGGGAGATTTTTTTTTAAATTACCCTTTCAACTACCTGCTGTGGAAATGGTTTACACAAATTTTTTTCTTCAATTGATACAAAACTTTTCTAGGAAATTACCATTTTCTCTAGCCATTCAAATGTGTTACTATAGAGGAACATGCTATGTAATTTGTATATTTCATCTCTTCTGTATTTGCTAAGGTTATTTCTCTCATTTTCCTAGTTCTAATTGTATAGAGTTTTTCTTTTGTGTGAGTAGGTGTAACAATGTGGAGGAGTGGGTGGGGATGAGGATATACTTACTCCTGGTCTGTGCATAGAGGGTAATTCTGATGTCCAGATAGAACAGTATCTCTAGAGAAGGACCCATGGTGCCATCTATATCTTATCTCTGAATAGAACCTGGGAGAAAGTTCAGCTGGCTGCTAGTGCTATCAATGTCAGTGAAAGCTCTGCAGACATCAACGCCTCATCACTAGCCATCCTGGCTGGATTCATTCTGAGGTTGTCTGATTTCTGGGTGGCATATGCTGTGTCTCTGATAACTAGTACAGTGCTAACCTCTAGACATCTTGTGTTAGTCTGCCTTACCTGGCAGAGCCTAGCATAGATTCTCCTCTACAGTACATAGATATCTCTGACCATGAGATGACAAGGTGGATACTGGCTTTGAAGTTTTGCACTTACATAGCACCAAGTCCTGTGAGCATCCCTGGCAGGTCTTGCCTCATTTCTACATCTGTGAATATCCTGAAGTAGACTGAAAAGGAACAGCAGGCAGGGTATTACTGAAAGAGCTGTGGCCCAGGATCAACTTCGGCGTGAATGAAAGAAGTTTATTGATGCTCATTCCAAGGCAGCAGACTAGTCTGCAGTTTTACAGGTACCCATCCTGCCTGTCTAGAGGATACCCAAGAATGGGTAACCAGCTAGCCACAGAGTCCTAATTAGAATGAAGTTCTCCTTGCTTTAACCACTGATTGGGCACAAACAACCACTAAGCAGGCTTAAGGTTACTTATCACCACTTATTTGGTGATACTTAAGCAAGTATAAACAAGATGAATGAAAAATAAATATTAGTTTCATGGAGAACAAAAGATGTACATCTGGCTGTGTCTGGAGCTGATCCTGTGCCACAGGGCTCCATACCCAAATAGCACCAGAAGAGAGGTAGCCTCCCCGGAGTGTAGACAAGCCTGTGACTGCAGGTAAAGCCACCACTGCTGCTCAGAGGGATCCATGCAGAACTCTCAGGACACAGGAATGGAGGAGCAGCCTGGAACAGGAGTCCTTCCTGTTTACTTCTGCACATGAAGCTGAACCTGTGCTACAGCTCTCCATACACAAAAACCACCTGGAGAGAGCTGGTCTCCCAGGAGAGCAGACACACCTGTGAGCACAGGTAAGACCACCACTTCTGTTCAAATCCTGGCCCAAGAGGGACCCTCCCAGAGCCATCAGGACACAGGAACAAAGGACCAGCTGGGAACAGGATCCTTCTGGTTTCTATCTGTATCCTAGAGCGGACCCTGTACCACAGTTCCTCATACCCAAATTCCTCACAGAGAGAACTGGTCTCCCAGGAGTACTCACACAGAGGCTGGCAGAAGGGACAAGCCATAGTCAGAGACAGCAAGACCAACTAACACCAGAGATAACTAGATGGCAAAAGGAAAGGGCAAGAACATAAGTGACAGAAATCAAGACTGCATGGCATCATAAGAACCCAGTTCTCCCACCACAGCGAGCCCTGGATACCTCAACACACTGGAAAAGCAAGACTCTGATTTAAAAATCACATCTCATGATGATAATAGATAACTTTAAGAAGGATATAAATAACTCCCTTAAAGAAATACAAGAGAACACAGGTAAACAAGTAGAAGACCTTAAAGAGGAAACACAAAAATCCCTTAAAGAATTACAGGAAAACACATCCAAACAGGTGAAGGAATTGAATAAAACCATCCAGTATCTAAAACTGGAAATAGAAACAATAAAGAAATCACAAAGGGAGACAACCCTGGAGGTAGAAAATCTTAGAAAGAGATCAGGAGTCATAGATGCAAATATCACCAACAGAATACAAGAAATAGAAGAGAGAATCTCAGGTGCAGAAGATACCATAGAAAACACTGACACAACAGTCAAAGAAAACGCAAAAAAAAAAAGTTCCTAACCAAAAACATCCAGGACATTGAGGTCACAATGAGAAGACCCAACCTAAGGATAATAGGTATCGAAGAGAGTAAAGATTCCCAACTTAAAGGGACAGTAAATATCTTCAACAAAATTATAGAAAACTTCCCTAACCTAAAGAAAGAGATGCCCATAAACATACAAGAAGTCTACAGAACTCCAAATAGATTGGACTAGAAAAGAAATTCCTCCTGTCACATAATAGTCAAAACACCAAATTCACAAAATGAAGAAATAATATTAAAAGTAGAAAAGGAAAAAGGTCAAGTAACATATAAAGGCAGACCTATCAGAATTACACCAGACTTTTCACCAGAGACTATGAAAGCTAGAAGATCCTATGCAGATATCATACAGACCTTAAGAGAACACAAATGCCAGCGTAGGCTACTATACCCAGCAAAACTCTCAATCACCATAGATGGAGAAAACAAGATATTCCATGACAAAACCAAATTTACACAATATCTTTCCACAAACCCAGCCCTACAAAGGATAATAGATGGAAACCACCAACACAAGGAGGGAAACTACACCCTAGAAAAAGCAAGAGAATAATCTTCTTTCAAAAAACCCAAAAGATGATAGCCACACAAACATAAAAATAACATCAAAAATAACAGGAAGCAAAAATTACTATTCCTTAATATCTCTTAACATCAATGGACTCAATTCCCCAATTAAAAAAAAAACATAGACTAACAGACTGGATACGTAAACAAGACCCAGCACTTTGCTGCATACAGGAAATGCAGCTCAGTGTCAAAGATAAACACTACCTCAGGGTAAAGGACTAGAAAACAATTTTGTAAGCAAATGGTCTCAAGAAACAAGCTGGAGTAGCCATTCTAATATAGGGCAAAATCGACTTTCAACCAAAAGTCATCAAAAAAGATAAGGAAGGACACTTTATACTAGTCAAAACAAAAAACTACCAAGAAGCACTCTCAATCTGAATATCTTTGCTCCAAATGCAAGGTCATCCACATACATAAAAGAAACTTTACTAAAGCTCACCTTGCACTTCACACAATATTTGTGGGGGACTTCAACACTCCACCCTCATCAATGGATAGATCATGGAAACATAAACTAAACAGAGACACAGTGAAACTAAAAGAAGTTATGGACCAAATGGATTTAACAGATATCTATAGAACATTTCATCCTAAATCTAAAGAATATGACTTTTTCTCAGCACCTCGTGGTACCTTCTCCAAAACTGACCATATAATTGGTCACAAATCAGACCTCAACAGATAAAAGATTGAAATAGTCCCATGCATCTTATCAGATCACCACGGACTAGGACTGGTCTTCAATAGCAACAAAAACAACAGAAAGCCCACATACACATGGAAGCTGAACAACGCTCTACTCAATGATAACTTGGTCAAAGAAGAAATAAAGAAACTAATGACTTTTTAGAATTTAATGAAAATGAAGGCACAACATACCCAAACTTATAGGACACAATGAAAGCAGTGCTAAGAGGAAAACTCATAGCTCTATGTGCCTCCAAAAAGAAACTGGAAAGAACATGCAATAACAACTTAACAGCACAGCAGAAGGCTCTAGAACAAAAAGAAGCAAATACACCCAAGAGGAGTAGACAGCAGAAAATAATCAAACTCAGGGTTGAAATAAACCAAGTAGAAACAAAAAGAACTATACAAAGAATCAACCAAACCAAGTGTTGGTTCTTTGAAAAAAACCAACAAGATAGATATAAGCCCTTAGTCAAACTAACCAGAGGGCAAAGAGACAGTATCCAAATCAGCAAAATCAGAAATGAAAAGGGAGACATAACAACAGAATCTGATGAAATCCAAAAAATCATCAAATCCTACTATAAAAGCCTATACTCAACAAAAGTGGAAAATCTAGATGAAATGGACAATTTCCTAGACAGAAACCAAATACCAAAGTTAAATCAGTATCAGATAAATCATCTAAACAGTCCCATAACCCCTAAAGAAATAGAAGCAGTCATTAAAAGTCTCCCAACCAAAAAAACCTCAGGACCAGATAGGTTTAGTGCAGAATTCTATCAAACCTTCAAAGAAGACCTAATACCAATACTCTTCAAACTATTCCACAAAATAGAAACAGAAGGAACACTACCCAATTCTTTTTATGAAGCCACAGTTACACTGACACCAAAACCTCACAAAGACCCAATAAAGAAAGAGAACTTCAGACCAATTTCCCTTATTAATATCAATGCAAAAACAGTCCATTGGCAAACTGAATCTAAGAACACATTATTTACCATGATCAAGTAAACTTCATCCCAGGGATGGTTCAATATATGAAAATCCATCAATGTAATCCATTACATAAACAAACTTAAGAAAAACCCCCACATGATCATTTCAGTAGATGCTGAAAAAGCATTTGACAAAATTCAACATCCCTTCATTTTAAAAGTCTTGGAATGATCAGAAATTCAAGGCCCATACCTAAACATAGTAAAAGCAATATACAGCAATCCAGTAGCCAACATCAAACTAAATGGAGAGAAACTTGAGGCAATCCCACTAAAATCAGGGACTAGACTAGGCTGTCCACTCTCTCCCTACCTGTTCAATATAGTACTCGAAGTTCTAGCCAGAACAATTAGACAACAAAAGGAGGTCAAACGGATTCAAATTGGAAAGAAAAAAGTCAAAGTATCACTATTTGCAGATGATATGATAGTATACGTAAGCGATCCAAAAAGCTCCACCAGAGAACTCCTACAGATGATAAACAACTTCAGCAAAGTGACTGGATATAAAATTTACTCAAACAAATCAGTAGCCTTCCTATACTCAAAGGACAAACAGGCTAAGAAATAAATTAATGAAATGACACCCTTCACAACAGTCTTAAACAATATAAAGTATCTCGGTATAGCTCTAACCATGCAAGTGAAAGATCTGTATGACAAGAACTTCAAGTCTCTGAAGAAAGAAATTGAAGAAGACCTCAGAAGATGGAAAGATCTGCATTGCTCCTGAGTTGGCAGGGTTAAGATAGTAAAATTGGCCATCTTGTTGAAAGCAATCTACAGATTCATTGCTATCCCCAACAAAATTCTAACTCAATTTTTCATAGAGTTAGAAAGAGCAATTCTCAAATTCCTTTGAAATAACAAAAGCCCAGGATAGTGAAAACTATTTTCAACAATAAAGAACTTCTGGGGGAATCAGCATCCCTGACCTCAAGCTGTACTACAGAGCAATAGTGATAAAAACTGCATGGTATTGGTACAGTGACAGGCATGTAGATCAATGCAATAGAATTGAAGACCCAGAAATGAACCCACACACCTATGGTCACTTGATATTTGACAAAGGAGCTAAAAACGTCCTGTGGGAAAAAACCACAGCATTTTCAACAAATGGTGCTGGTTCAACTGGTGGTCAACATGTAGAAGAATGCAAATTGGTCCATTCTTATCTCCCTGTACAAAGCTCAAGTCCAAGTGGATCAAGGACCTTCACATAAAACCAGATACACTGAATCTAATAGAAGAGAAAGTGGGGGAAAAGTCTCAAACACATGGGCACAGGGGAAAATTTCCTGAACAGACCACCAATGGCTTATACTCAGAAATAGGACCTCATAAAATTGTAAAGCTTCTATAAGGCAAAGGACACTGTCGATAGGACAAAAATGGCAGCCAAAAGACTGGAAAAAGATCTTTACCAATCCTACATCTGATTGAGGGCTAATATCCAACATATACTCAAGAATTTATACACCAGAGAATCAAATAACCCTATTAAAAATGGGGAATAGAGCTGAACAGAATATTCTCAACTGAGGAAACTCAAGGGCTGAGAAGCACCTAAAGAAGTGTTCAACATCCTTAGTCATCAGGGAAATGCAAATCAAAACCACCCTGAGATTCCACAGCACACCGGTCAGAATGGCTAAGAACAAAAACTCAGGTGACAACAGATGCTGGTGAGGATGTGGAGATAGAGGAACACTCCTCCACTGCTGGTGGGATTGCAAGCTGGTGCAACCACTCTGGAGACCAGTCTGGCAGTTCCTCAGAAAATTGGACATAGTATTACCTGAGGATCCAGCTATACCACTCCTGGGTATATACCCAGAAGATTCTCTAACATGTGATAAGGACACATGCTCCACTATGTTCATAGCAGCCTTATTTATAATAGCCAGAAGCTGGAAAGAATCCAGATGTCCCTCAACAGAGGAATGGATACAGAAAATGTGGTACATTTACACAATGGAACACTGCTCAGCTATTAAAAACAATGACTTCATAAAATTCTCAGGGAAATGGATGGAACTTGAAACTATCATCCTGAGTGAGGTAACTCAGTCACAAAAGAACAAACACAGTTTGTCCTCACTGATAAGTGGATATTAGCCCAAAAGTTTGGAATACCCAAGATTCAATTCACAGACCATATGAAGCCTAAGAAAAAAGAAGACCAAAATGTGGATGCTTCAGTGCTTTTTAGAAGAGTGAACAAAATACTCACAGGAGGCAAAGTGTGAAGCAGAGACTGAAGAAAAGGCCATCCAGAGACTGCCCTACCTGGGGATCCTTCCCATATACAGCCACCAAACCTGGACGCTATTGTGGATGCCTGGAAGTTCTTGCTGATGGAAGCTTGATATGGCTGTCTCCTGAAAGGCTCTGCCAGAGCCTGATGAAGACAAAGGTGGAAACTAGAAACCAGTCATTGAACTGAGCTCGGGGGTCCCCAATGGAGGTGTTGAAGAACAGACTAATGGAGCTGAGGGGCTTTGCAGCCCCATGGGGGGAGAACAGTGTCCACAGGCCAGAACCCCCTGGAGTTACCAGGGACTAGACCACCAACCAGAGAGTATACATGGAGGAACTCATGCCCCTGGCTCCATCGGTGGCAGAGGATGGCCTTGTTGGACATCAGTGGGAGGAGAGGCCCTTGGGACTGAGGGTGTTCGATGCTCCAGTGTAAGGGAATGCCAGGGTGGAAGGATGAGAGTGGGGAAGCACCCACATAGAGGCAGGGGAGGGAGGATGAGATAGGAGGTTTCCGAAGGGGAGATCTGGAAATGGGAAAATATTTGAAATGTAAATAAAGAAAATATTTAATACATACATACATACATACATACATAGGTACCTCACTCCCCCCCCCAAAAAAAAGATGTACATCTGGCCATGGTGACACATGCCTATAAGCTTGGCACTCCAGATATTGAGACAGGAGGATCAAGAGTTGAAAGCCAGCCATGTCTCCAGAGCAGAACCCTTTTATGAAAAAAGAATACATAGAAATATATATATAAAAGTTTTGGAGTGTAACTTCCTTCTTCCACTTTGCTATGAATTTTTCTTCTTTTTAGTTTACAGATATTTGAAAGTTTCTGCTTTACATTTTTCTTAGGAATAAACACTTGGAAGAAATTTCTTAGTAATTGTTTCTCCATTGCTTCCATCAAGGAATTAAATTTTAATGTTATTCTACAACATATAGTAAAACATCAAAGACACTCAACTGCTTCCCCAAGTACATAGACTGTAATACCCCATGCCGGCAGTTACTTCCTAACTTTTGATCCCTTGTCCTGTTATTTAAAAATGTCATATTGTAATTTCAAAAATATTATAAAATTATTTCTTTTCTTCCACATGAGACTTCTGGGGTGATGTTTACATGTTTGAGATACAGTCGACCTCTGTCCACTAGCCCTTTTTGTCTATGACCACACATGTCACTCAGCTTAACAAATCAATCAGAGGCACGCAAACGTGGCTCTGCATGAGGGAACAAAAAGAGAAACATGAGAGTCCCCTTGACATTTTTCCCTGTGATGGCTTCTTCTCTACAGTAGTGACAGCTCTGGCTGGACTAGAAACTGAAAAACATACGGACGCTGGAAAGTTCTAGACTGGCCATGAAGAAATCGCTCCCGTGGTTCTTGGCTTTGGAGCACCAGAATGGCTACAGCCTGCTAGGCAGGAAGCAGTCAAGTCTTTCTGAATGTCCTACAAATGTGTACATGTCCAGATGCTCTCTAACCCTCAGACCCAGGTTCTGAGGGGCTATTATCATTTTGCCACTGTTGTGTTGTTGTTGCAGTGATAAACTCTGACTAAGATCAACTTGAGACAGGAAAGGGTTTATTGGACTTAGATGTAGCAGTCCTTAACTGGGGGAAGCTAAGGCAAGAACTCAAGGTAGAAACTTGAGGAAGAAACCGTGGGGTAAGGTTGCTTATCAGCCTGCTTCTCCTGGCTTTCCTCAGCGGCCTTTCATACACAGCACAGGACTGCATTCCTGGGAATGGTAGCACCCACAGTGGGTTGAGCCCTCCTGCATTAATAGTTTAGAAAGTACCCTATAAATATGTCACAGGCCAATCTGACAGAGGCAATTCTTTAAGATTCCCTCCACCCAGGTATGTAACAAGAGGGCAAAAGTATTGCCAGTGGAGGCTTCTTTCCACAGACTTATGTCTGGAGTATGGGCAGATGTGCAGCTATCTGACTAGATGAACAGTTCAGAGGCTCAGCGAGGCCTGTCTACATAGGGTCTTGTAGGCCTCTCTGGGCACCATTCTTTCCTTGCAGGTGTTGGAGAGGCGCCATTCTCTCATGAGGATTTTGTGATCTCCCATTATACAGGTGGGTGAAAGAACTACCTAAGGGCCAACTTGAAAAGAGACACAGGAAAGAGTTGGAATATGTCTAGATACTGGGACTCATCTTACAGAAAGGAAATCTGAGTTTCTGTGAGCTACCTCAGGGAAAAAAGGAGGCGGCTGAAAGATTAGAAGGTAGAGAAATTTTGCTTTTCAAGGCCTGATGGGTCCTTACTTACTCTCCTTCACCTCTGTTCCTCCGAGGCTATTCTAAAGCTGTTTCCAAAACCAAGGATTAAACATTAGATGTTATGATAAGAGAATTGCTCATTATGCCACTTGCATAACAATGAGGGCTACGGTCAGGGGCTATGGACAAAACCCATAACATATATATGAATATGTATGTGTATGTGTATATGTGTGTTATATAATTTTCAATATATGTTATATATTTTTATAAAATAGGTGTTATGCATATTTAATATATATTGAAGCTTCTGTATTTGTGAATACCCATGTATGCTATAGTTTGGATGTGAGCTGTCTCACAGAAACCCATGTGTTAAAGATTTAGTCCCTAGTACAAACAGCTGGGACATGGTGGCGAGTAAGATACAGGGTCTAGTGGAAGGTCTTCTTGTGATTGGGTGCATGCCCTCGAAGGGGACTACAGAGCCCCACTCCTTTCTCTTTCCTTCACTCACACCAGACCATGAGGTGAAGGCTCTTCTCTGCCAATACTCCCACTATAGTGTTCTACCACACAATCCCCAACAACCTCGACCAACAAATGATGTGGACAGTGAATCATGGACTAAAATCTTAAAAATAATTATTTGCAAATTATCTTAGCTATTTCTTTTGTCACAATAACAGAAAATTAACATTATATGGATAGACAGACAGAAAAATACCACAGGCATTCATCTTTATACTTAAAGTCATTTCATGACTTAAAACTAGAAATTTATAATCTAGTCCCTAGTTTTAGAATTGGGTCCCAGCTCCATATGGGGCTTCACAACGGAATGTGAGGAGTTGTGGAAAAAATGACAGAAATAAAATGTTCTGAAAATACAATGGCAAGAAATGAATTCAAACTCTTAGTGCAATGAATCTGAGATGTCTCTGGCCGTGCCTCTGTCGTATCACATGACTGTGCTGCAGTCTTGCTTCTGAGCACAGGATGTGCACTTCGGTCAGCATGTACTGTCATAGTAAGCAAAGCCAACAAACGCTGCCTGAAAGCTGTGATTTAGGTACAAGAATATTATAAACATTTTGGTGTTTTGGCTGCACATACAATTTTCTGCTCTTATGGAACCATACTCGTTTAATTATGCAGATGAATGAGCTAATATTTGCCTACCATCTCCTCCAGTATACAAGTATCATCTTAGTGTATCTCTTGATAATGTTATAGTAGAATTCTTCGTTTGTTTTTAGAACTGGTATATGAAAAACTGGTGAGATAGTCCAGTGATTAAAATGTCTGCTGTTCAAGCATGAGAACTTGAGTTCAGATCCCCAGAATCCATGTACGAAAGCTGTGGGTGGCAGCACATTCATACAATCTTAGCACTAAGAACCAGAGACAGGAGGATGACAAGAGATCCCTGGCCAACCAGTCTAACCAAGCAGTGTGCTTCAAGGTTACTGAGAGACAGTGTCTCAAAAATGATACAGTGGGGAGTGATGGTGGAAGATATCAGAGATTGATACTTCTGCTCTCCACACACTTGAACAGGCACGTATGCACACACACACACACACACAGTCTAAAAACTGGAGATACAGGAAATCTGGGAACAGAATTCAAGTTGAGCCTGAATGTCTGATGATGGGGAGAGCCTGTGATGGAAAATCCAAGGGCTAAAGAGGCTAGGATGAGATTTCCCAGCTCAGGGAGGTAGTGTACATAGGAGAAAGGCAAACTGCTCCAGCTCTGCCAGTGTGTGTGTGTGTGTGTGTGTGTGTGTGTGTGTGTGTGTGTGTGTGTGTGTGTGTGTGTGAGAGAGAGAGAGAGAGAGAGAGAGAGAGAGAGAGAGAGAGAGAGAGAGAGAGAGAGAGATTGAAGATTGATGTAGGACGTGTGCATGCTATAGTATCCACGAAGATCAGAAGACAACTTGTCAGTTCTTCCCTTCCACCATGTGGTTCAGGGACTGAATTCGGTTGGTTAGGCTTGGTGGCAAGTGCCTTTACCTGCTCAGTTATCTCACTGGCCCTGACTCTACCTTTTCTACGCAGTTCTTCAGCAGATAAAAGATGAGGGTATTCATAGGGGGTGGGGAGAGCCAAAACCTATCAATCCTAAAGCTGATCTCTGCAAATATCATGAATGAACAAGGTTCAAATAATGCTTCACCTGGAAGCCCATGTCCCACCCAAGTTGATGTAGGTAACTTCTCATCCTCCATATCACTTTGTAGCTAAGTCCCAGTACCTTTGTTCTTGTGAACAGTGTTAGAAGCTGTATTGGAGTCACAAGCTTCTCGGCATTGGCTACTACTCAGTGTTGCCCATACTGTGCTTCCTTGATTTCTCTGACTCCCTAATTTCTCCTCTTACAAAGAGTACTTATTAACATTTAGCTGTGAGTGGTGACAGACACCTATAATCATAGCACTTGAAAGACTGAGGCAGGTGTGTCATTATGTTGCCGCTAACCTGGGTTACACAGTGACACCTTATGTAACAATAAAAAGCAGCATGTGCACACACACACACACACACACACACACACACACATACACACACACACCAAATATTTATCATTATCTTAAATTTGCTCCAGAAAACATTGGCCTAGAGTGGTACTGAATCAAAATGAAGTTCCCACAATCAAGACATGTGGTTGCCGTGTGCCATCTTATCCATCCAGGCCATGAGGAAGTCAGCAGCACAGGATTCAGGGACCCATCTCAAGGTGTGCTCAGTCTGGAGTGCAATCTAAATGGGACTGTGCATTGTATGTACACTCCAGCCTGCCTGGGATCCTCCAGTGTCTGCTCTATGAGTGATATCTCTGGATCCTCAAGAATGTCTTGGGCTTGGTACCTGCCCATAGACACCAGTATAACAAAGTGGATAAATCCAGGATCCGGGCAATTGCCACAACTCAAGTGTTCTTTGCACTCTCAAACACTACAAACAAGCAAACAAATAAAACTTAAGATCTAGCTTTCTGGCTATGGTGATGGTGAACTCTAGTAACTATCACTCCCTCTGGGAGTATACCAAGGGAAAGTCTACCATGTTGGGTTTTCAGGAGCTCTCCCACTAACCCCTAAGGCCTTTGGGTCATATATCTCAAAAATTATAGCTTACATTTTAAAAAGCAGGTTACTGACAAATAAGACGATCCCTCTGCAATGAAAGTCTGATGTCAGAGAGCGAAAATCCCCTGCTAACAGGGAACTCCCACGTCACTCATTCTATATTAATGATATTTACTCTCTTTTGTTGTTCTCGTTTTTAAAAATGGCTCCCCTGGTTGCAATGTTATGTTAAGCATATTACATGTTACTCCGAAGCCAGCTCATATATCGTGTCCCATTACACCCCAGGGTATACATTTCTGAATAGCTCACACTCCACAGTTACAGCTCCACATTAAATATGGGCTGCCACAAGTGGGGCCTGAGAGAGTTGTCTGTTCCACTCCCGGCTTCTTGTTTTCCCTGGAAGTTTTCCTCCTTCCATTGCTCACCCCTCAGGGAAGGCGTGCCTGCGGTAAGAAAAGTCTACCTGGGGAAGGTGAAAAGGATTTCTCTCTTGAGTTTTCTGGAAGGGAGAGTAGAAGTGGCTTGTGGTTGACCGAGTGGCCTGTCACTTTCTGTGGGGGCCAGTGATGATTTGCACCTGCGTGGCTATGCTGATGGGACACAAAGGATGTGGGGAGCCAGAAACCAGCATGGCCACAGACAGAAAGCTGTATAGTATCTTTTCTTCTGCAACGTTAGCATCAACAGGAGTTTCTGTCCTCTACAGACATGGAGGTTTCATCGCCTTTGGCCAGCATGCACTTGAGCATCTGGCGTGTAACACCATTTAGAGATGGTTTGGGGGATTTCACAGGATGTAATCTTTCTAGTTTCTTCAGTCAAGCCTACCATGACAACACAGTGTTATTTGCATTGACTGCAGGATCCAAACTCCAATGAGCCACCACCTGCTTTCTTTGCTTCCCCCATTATTCAGACATTATGCATTGGGTTCCCTGCAGCTCTGGGAGTATCTTAGAAAAAAAAATAGTCAAACTGCCTGAGTTCACCGTCATGGAAGGTCAACACTCCTTGGGAACAAGTTGTCAAGTACTGGGATGTGGAGTCTGGTGGCTGATGCCAGCGCCTTCCCTTCTGGTGTGGTTCTTCAGTCTGGTAAACAGGCAAAATCAGAAAGCCTGCATCAACTGAAAGGCCTTGTGAAATACTTCTCAGTGGGCTCTGAACGCCCTCAGAGGTGAACAAGTTAAGAGCCACTTTTCTCTTGTATAATTTTGCCAGTTCTGATCCCTCCCCCTCATATGCTTCCTTTCATACTATCAGAGCCATTCCCCAGCACAGTGTGACAAGCCGCAGGCACTTCTCTCTTTCCAGATAAGAGGATCTTCAGAGGAGAAGTGCTCACAATGGGACTGGGCCACAAGGGTCCCTGGAGCCAGTGGAAGTTTCCCTTGACTACAAAGCTGAAAGCCTGAGACCCTTGACAAATTAGAATCAGATTGCATCCAAAATACATCACAGACTCTTGGGGCTTTCTGTAGCCATATAAGGAGCTGGCTAAGAGCTATTTACCAGAGAGGTTCTTGAGGGCAAAGAGAACCTACAGGATACTTCAATTAGCTGAACAGTTCCCCAGCTCTCACATGCCCACAGCTGTCACCAGGAGGGGGTATCAGGCATTGAAACGGTTATTATTGCCCTAATATGTGGGAGCTCCAAAGGGCCCATCTTTTTTTTTTTTTGTCTTCAACTCCTCGGAATATCTTTACCCATAGTGTCTTGAACTTCCGAAAAACTATTAGAGTCAAAGAAATAGCCACGCTATTAGCAAATAGGTATTTGCACAAAAATGTCAAAGAAGACTATTTGATGAGCACTGGACAACACAGTCAAGGACAAGAATAAGTTTACCCAGGGGAATCTGCCCACCTTCTCCCATGAGGCAAATGAGAACAGCAAACGTGAGCCACAGCAGCTATCCCAGGCTTTAATTTCACCACCATATTCAACAGTGCTCATATCCACAGACAACTCAGACCCAAGACTCAGAGCTTCACAATGTGGCCAGTGTATTCCTTTTGGGTCACAGTAGGAAATAGTTTTATACGTGTACATTCTGAACTCATTAATATTTATCTTCAAAATTCTCTCTTGATGTCTTTTGGTTCAGAAAGGGTTAACCAGACATTTAAGAAACATATCTGAGTTTTGGGAAGTCAGCAGCTGTACTTACCCCATAAACATATAAATAAAAGGTGATGTAAAATATGGTACTGTAAACGTAGCTAACAACTGGTAGCCAGAGAGGTCATAAACCCTAGAGATGGACCTACTATTACCATTTTCCTAAACCAATATAATTGCTAACCATTTCTGAAATACTTACCCTTATACGCAAAGAAAAGTGTAGTTTTCATCTTTATCAAAGAAATTTCTTGCTCCTCACCCTGCCCTGGGGTGAGTGTGGGGGCAGAAGAGCCAATAGCCTGGTGGGAGAGCCAGCCAGACCTATGACCACCTGTGCCCTGCCCGATGGCTCCCTGCTAGGGACTGTGATAACGTTTGTGGCACATGTGACTTCTGAAGGTCATGCAGATGTCCACAGGCCGTGCTGCTAGGGAGTCATAGTGATGTGAGTGGCCTGGCTGTCACCAAAGGCCATGGTGATATCTGGGTCCGTGCTGCTGCCAAAAGCCATGGCTGGGTCTGGTTCAACTGCAGCTGGGGCCCATGTTGATGTCCATGACCCACGTTACTATCAAAGGCAATGTGGATGTCCGTGGTCTGTGCTGCATCCTGAACCCTCTGATGGCCTTGTCTGGGTCCGAGGTCCTACTGAAGTAGGGGACCATGTTTGTGGTGGTCTATACTGCCGCCAGAAACTGTGTGGAGGCCCATGATCTCTACTCCCACTGATTGTGAAGAGCACGGAGACTACTTTTGCCGTGATACTGATGACTGCAGATACACTGTTGAGAGGGAGGAACATAGAAGGCTTCTGTGACAATCTCCACCCTGACTCCTCCCAGAAATGGCATAGCCTAGACAGGCAGCCACCGAAGAGAATTCATCTGATGGAGATGCAGAGGAGTGGTTTTCAGGTGCTTGATGGCTTCTGGTGGAGGTGTGGGAGGGGCGGGACTCAGCTCTAATTAAGGGACAGACCACTGAGAGTTTGAGCATGGTCCCTTGATATATAGATAACACAAAGCAGACTTTTATTTTTATTTTGTACTTCTTTTGGGGGCAGTTCCAGTGGGGGTGTCATGGAAGGTCTGAGAAGAATTGTATTGGGGTGCCTGATGTGAAACTCCCAGAAAATCAATGAAAGTGTTATGTGGGGGGCGGGGGGTGGGGAAGAAAGGAAGATACTTAAGATAGATCAGTGGTTAAGAGTGCACTGGTCTTGCAGAGGACCCTAATTTGGTGCCCAGCACCCATATCAGTAGCACACAACTGCATATGATTCTAAGTCCAGGGGGTCCAGTACCCTCTTCTGGCCTCTGTGGGCACTGCACTCATGAGTATAGAGACATAAGTACATAATTTAAAAACAAAAAATCATAAAAATGGTACACAGCAAAGTTCATAAGTAATTGAGTTGAAACTACAACAGAAATACAAAGTATGAAAAAAAAAAAAGGAAAATACAAGGGGGAAAAAACCCAGATAATGTTGAATTGAGGGCAACAGGTTGTATGGTGGTTTGAATAACAATGGAGCCTATATACTCATATATTTGAATACTTGATCCCCACCTGGTATACAGTTTGGGAAGAATTAGAAGGTGTGGCCTTGTTGGAGGAGAAGTGTTACTAAGGTGGGTTTTGGGCTTTCAAAAGCCCATATTATTCCCAGGTAGCTCTCTCTGTGCCTCATGCTTGTATATCAAGCTGCCCGGTACCATCCTCACCTACTATGATGCCATTATCCCTGTAATGATGGTATGGACTCTAACCTTCTGAAGATAGAAACCCCAAATACATGTTTTTCTTCTACACAGAAAGAAAAAATTATTTTAGCAATACATAGAGATGATCAATGCAAGAATAACTGACCATGGGGTTTCCACCCCAATTGATACATTTATAACACATTTATAACTCCTGCACCTATGTAGTGGAATTTTTCCCTAATTGATGGATTGGGTAATAAAAATGACAAGCCAATCATTGGGCAAGGAGGAGGCAGGTCTTCTGGGTCCGAGAGAGGAAGAGGGAACGAGGAGAAGGAAACATGCCATTTTGGACGGAGAGGTAGGAGCAAAGCAGACAAAGTGTAGGCAGGGGACTGGTAGATCTGGTGGCAGAATCCACCAGGATCCGCCACCAGATTTCCAACATAAAATAGTTGATGAATTTAAGGTGATAGAGTCTGCTATTGTGTCATCTCTTGATTCCAAACCAAGATTGGCTGGTGTTTTCCATTCCTTTGCCACTCAGGTGGGCCAGAGGGAAAGAACATAGCTGAGGTGGAGTTTGGCCAAGTTTTGGAACCAAAAGGAAGATTGTGCAAGGACTGAACTCCAGGGGAAAGGTATCGAGCGGAGTGCGGGCTGGGAGTTCACACCCACAGCTGCCTGTGGGAACCAGGAGAGCTATCTCGGAGCTCTGGAGAGGCAGAGCCAACACTGGTAGGAGAAGCTTTGTCTAGGGGAATATGAAGTCTTGATCTCGGGCTTTGTATCTGGCTGGGAACAGATCTAGACTGGCAGCCAGTACCTAGACCACGATAACGTGATTTGTTTTTTATTTATTACACACAACACACCTAAGACTCAGGGAACATCGTGGTAGAAGGGGCAGAGAGATTGTAAAAGCTAGAGGACCAGGACTCCTGCTGCCAGATAGCATCTTCTAGACATCACCGGGAAGTTATAGCCATAAAAATCTCATCAATGTGGCTAACTAAACAAGGCATACATAATGACAATACTAGTTGACATGCCAGTTTGGATAGGAAAATTTCACAAGTCCTCACACCTAGATGAAGACAATCAATGGTTGCTAAGAGAGGGAGAATCAGTTTTCTCCAGGAAAAAAACTCCCTTTGAGGTTATCCTATTCTAAGTGGTCAGCTTTAAATGCAATAGTAAGAGTAAAAGTGTGTGTGTGTGTTTGTGTGTGTGTGTGTGTGTGTGTGTGTGTGTGTGTGTGTGTGTGTATTATGTATGTATACCTCCACTCGATTCGGAGCTCAAACTCTTTATAAATGGGATCTCACAAAACTCAAAAGTTTCTGTATGACAAAGGAAAAAGCAGCAGCCTGCAGAATGAGAAAAGATTTTACACATCTAATAAAGAACAAATATCCAAAATACATAAAGAACCTCAAAAAATAGATATCAAGAAGCATGCCCAATTTTAAAAATGGGGTACAGCTGTAAACAGAGAATTCTCCCAAATGGCTCAGAAACACTTAAAGAAATGTTCAACATCCTTAGTCATCAGGGAAATGCAAATCAAACATTCAGATTTCATCTACACTAGTCAAAATAGCTAAGATCAATAAAACAAATGACAGTTCACCCTGGCAAGGGTGTGAAGTAAGGGGAAAACTCCATTACTGGTGGGAGCACGAATTTGTACCATCACTGTGGACATCAGTGTGGTAGTTTCTCAGGAAGAATTGGGAATTGATCTACCTCAAGAACCAGTTATACCACTCTTGAACGTGTACCTAAAGGATGCTTCATTCTACTACAGAGACATTTGCTCAACTATATTCATTGCTGCTCTATTCACAATGCCAGAAATTGGAAACAACCTAGCTACCTCTCAACAGATGAATGGATAAAGAAAATGTGGTACATTGTACAATGGATTTTTACTCAGCTGTTAAAAAAAATGAAGTAAAGAAATTTACAGGTAGATAAATAAAACTAGAAAAAAATCATTCAGGGTGAGGTATCCCAGACCCAGCAAGACAAATATGGTATATATTCATTTACATGTTGATATTAGCTGTTAAGTCAATGATAACCAAGCTACAATCTGTAGAACCACAGAGATAGAACAAGGGACTTGTAGAGCTAGCATGTAGATCTCCTTAGGAAAGGGAAATAGAGTAGATAGCTATGAATAGTTGTTGGATAGATGGAGGGGTGAACTGGAATGGAAGATACAGGTATGGCAGAGGGAGATGAAAGAGGAAGTATGGGGTGTGACAGCTAAAATTAAGATCTGTTTGAGGGATAGCATGAAAGCCTAATACTTCTGAAGCTTCAAAAAAATATACACACATATGAAGGAATCTAAATGAAATTATCAAATAACAGGGCAGATGGAACCCCAGCTGGCCATCAATTGTCACCAAATGAAGCTTCCATTACTGGGATTGGGTTACATGTAATTGAGTTGTTGGCCTAAGGGGTTCCATGGGGATGTCTAAACAATCAGGTCTGGTGCCAAGACTATAGGTTGCTCTCCACAAACCAATGGCAATGTCCCATGCTGAAGAAAATACTTACACTACTCATTGAACAAGGGAAAATTGAACTGGTGCCCACAGAGCCTTTTAGACCTACATTCTAGCATTTTTGATACATGAAGGTACTCTGCATGTTACCAAATGAGAAATGCAAGGGCCAACCCAGCCACAAACCCTTAGTACAAACTCCCACAAGCTGCCAAGCAGTATTTGACTAGACCCAAGGCTGACCCCACAAGGTGGAATTCATAACCAACACTGCTTGAATAACCAAGAACCAGGGACTAGCTAGTCCAGGGACCTGGAGTAAAACTAAACACTACCATTTTAAATACACAAACAATCACAAAATCCCAAGAAAATGTAGCAATTAAATGACTCCCAATAACAACCTGTTGAACTTATAGATCAGTGTCTTGCTCAGCCATCATCAGAAAGGCTTCTTCCTGCAGCAGATGGGAGCAAATTCAAAGCCACAGCCAGACATTATGCAGAGAGTGAAAGACTTTGGAACACTTGGGTCTGAATGGGATAACTCCATCAAATCCCTCTCCTCAGGAATAAGGAAACCTCATAAAAGAGGAGGCAGAGTGTAAGAGCCAGAGGGAATGGAGGACACCAAGAGAATGAGAAGTCTCTAAATCAATAGAACCAACGCACACATGAACTCAGAGAGATGGAGGCAGCATGCACAGGGCCTGCATTAGTCTATACTAGATCGGGTCTCAGAAAGAAATGGACACATGTCCACACCCCAAACTCAGAAGCAATCTCCAATTGATAACCATGCACAAATGAAAGTGTACTTTTCTTCAAGGGAGTCTCACTGGGGTAGGGCCCATGCCCAGCAGATGGTCCACAGAAATCAAATCCAATGCCATCTATGGAGGTTTCCTTTTCTCGTAATGTTGTCAGGACTTTTCTTTTTTCTTTTGTATTATTTTTATTTTATTTTACTTTACTTAATTTTTATATATTTTCCCTCTCGTTTTACATTACTCTGCATGTTACCAAATGAGAAATGCAAGGACCAACCCAGCCACAAACCCTTAGTACAAACTCCCACAAGCAACCAACCAGTATTTGACCCCACAAGGTGGAATTCATAACCAACACTGCTTGAATAACCAAGAACCACAGATCCTTTGTGTATATACTCTGACTTCCAGTGTTCTGTTTTCTATGAGATTCCAAAATGTGTGGATGGTGGGTCCCTGCATCTATATGTGTTTCTTGTGTCTTTTCTTGGGTTCGTTTCCTTTTGTCTGTGTGTTTTATTCTGTTCCAATGTGTTTGTTTTTTGTTTTGTTTTGTTTTATTGTATTTTAGAACTTCACTTAGAAGTTCTAGCCAGACAAAATTCTAGCACAGAGAAGAAAAAGTAGGTTTGAAGTCACACCCCTAAACATCACGCTAGTCAGCCTTCAGAGGAGTGACCCTGATTATATCAACCACACTCCAGTGCAAGTCCCAAGATCGGGAGTAGTGGACAAGACAAATGGTCTCCAAACTTTACTAAGATGTTATTGTTGTGCTGTTCTATTCAAGGAGGCGAAAAGAATATAAAGTGGGCTGGTCTGAGAGGAGATGGGGGAAAAGGAAAGAATATAGTTGTAATATATTGCATAAAAAACTAAAATATAGAAAATAAAGCAAAACTAAAAAAAAAAAAACCCCTGAAGAACTATTATTCAGTCTTATAAACAAGCACATGCCATCATCTCTAACATGGGTAGATAATGAGAATATTATGCTTAGTGAAATATACCAGAGTCATGGAAAGATGTGTACTGCATGAGTCTATTTGTAGCATAATTCTAAAGTAGTCAAACCATAAAAGCAGAGTTGAATTAATGCCTTAGGGTCTGGCTAAAGAGATTGTATGGTTTCAGTAATGATGATTAAGTTCTATGGGCCTATTTTACCTCATTGTGTTTATAATTAACAATAGTATGATGGATATCTTATAAGGCAAGGAGTTAGACTTCACATTGTATATATTTACCATAATAATATTTTATTTTTTTTATTTTTACTTTATGTGCATTGGTGTTTTGCCTGCATATATGTCTATATAAGGGTTCACATCTTGGAGTTATAGATAGTTGTGAGCTGCCATGTGGGTGCTAGGAATTCAGTCTGGGTCCTCTGGAGGAGAAGTCAGTGCTCTTCTGAACCATCTCCCTAATCCCCCTGCCCCCAGAATTAAAGTATTTTAAAATAGCCTATACATTTGTGAAATGTCTTCTATTTCTTTCATCTAATTCCATCCACACAGATGTGTGTTGAATCTGTTTACAGAATGAAAGAGGAAGTTTATCGCTTAAGACAGGACATCTCACCTCATCATGTTGACATTTATCCAACGTTCCTGTGATTTTGTAAGATGGCTGAGCTAGTACATTTTGTGTCTCCATGTTATCTCTATCAATGTGTCATGCTCTGCCCTGACTTGGGACAAGCAGAATCCCCACTAGCAAAGGAGCTCACCAATGCATCCCCCTGTTAAATGAACACCCCAGTGCCAGGACTAGGAGTCAAGATAACCCTTATTCTCTATAAGCAACAGAAAATAGGTTAAGACCTTTTACTGCCTTTAGTAATTAATTGACTTGGCACTGAACTGTGATTGACTAGTTTCACTTCAGCCTTCATAAAAGTTCCTTATTAACAACTGCTGCACTCCTGTTCTTAACATTTCCCGTAACTCACGCTGGAGAGACGCCCCAGCAGATTAGAGCACTAAATGCTTTTTCAGAGAACATAGCTTCAATTCCCAGCACCCACATGGAGTTTACAGTTCTCTGGAACTCAGTTTCAGGGCATCTGGTATCCTTTCACACATGCGGACAAAACACTATGCACATAAAATAAAAATAAATACAATCTTAAAAAAAGTATTCCCCATTACTCTGTAAAACAACATGATAGCCCTATTGAAGAAGGGAGAAAATGAAGCAGAAAACCATTTTCTTGTAAGGGGACCTAGCTGGTGAGGACCTAGCTAGGCTCAGAAGAGGGTTTTGCTTTTGTTTTGTTTTTTAAACTATTCTTTTTCTCCTATCACAAGGTTTTGAGTCTTTGTGGCTCAATGAAATCAGGAGATCCTTAGAGATCTCTACTCCATTTGGACTTTCCGATTTAACTGGCATGGAGTATAACATGGGCACCACGTATGTGAGTAAATGGTGGTCCTCGGGTGAGTCTTTTATGCAGGATAATTTGGAGAGCTTTGCCCTTGGTGGCCGAGAACTCGTTTCTCCACGTTTCTCACCATGTCCTGCCTGTAGTGCATGGTATGTGCTTCTGCTAAAGCTTGTCTTCATATGTTTTTCTGGTCCATTGGATGTTTTACCCCTAAATTTTAACGTTGGCAACTATTCAGAAGCAAGGGGTGTGGACATGGAAAGAAATTAAGGCTCATACTAACACAAGCCCCAAATCAAATTCCAGTGAAATTTCACAGTGGGAAAATGTAATTAAGCGGCAGAGGCTACAGTTAAGATTCCAGTCCTCTTGTCTTGACCCAAGCTTGCTTGCCTTTGGTGGAGAGACCTTCTTCCCAGCACCCTTCCTGAGCCTCCGTTGCCTCGCTGGCAATGGCCATTCTTTTTGTTAATTTATCCCAGGGAAGAACCTACATTCAGGACAGAGATCATAATCTTGGGTAGAGAGTCTGAGGGACTTCGGAGAAGTGGAGAGATGTGTAGGCAATCAGGTCACACTCTCCCTCTAGCAGTCTGTCACTGCGATGTGTCACCCCCAAAATTACTGAGAGGGAAATCTCATTTGGTCAGTGGCTCCTCTTGGCACTATTGGAAGTTTTTCTATCATGGCCCAATTTTCAGAAGGAAATTTGAAAATAGATTACCGCTTTAAAATGCGTTGCTCCATTAGGATTTTATTTACAACTTTTAATACTGAATCCTGCCGATGGGGAAACATCACCTGATAAAACCGTGTTGTGCATTTACATGCGCTTCCTGTCTAATGCGTGGGATTTGCATTCTTATGAAGCCCAGGGAAAGCTTCTGTTTTCTTGCATTTAAGGAACAAACAACTCAGGAGAACTTTTAGCATCTGAGGAACCGAAAATATGACATTTTCCATTTGTTATTGGATCCAGATGTTGGTCCTTGCTAACAGAAATCCAGATACGAGAACAGGTATGCTCCAAGTTCTTGATTAATTGAATCATTCATTCATAAACTCTATTTCGAGTCTTCTCTCTGTGTGTGTCTACATTTACAATGTTTTCAGTATCTGGCGAAAGAGCTCAGTCAGGTCTCTGAATCACAGTGTACTGTTCCCCGTGAAAGAGGCCTGAAGGAAAGCCAAGCAGCACCTGCCAAAGGAAAACCCCAGAAAGTAAGTGAGGAGACAGTGCTGGGCCTGAGATGATGGAGCACTACATACAAGGTCCAGGCACAGCGCCTGAGAGACCTGGGCCCACCTCATTCCGACGATGCTCTGCAATTCATTGTCTCCAACTGCAAGAAAAGAGACGCATACTTCAAGTATAGCCCCAAGGTTCCTCCCAGCTCTGTGGTGAGTAGGAGTGTCTGCTGGTCGGCAGGATAGGAGGCATTCTCCTAACAGATACTCAGCCTGGAATGGAGACATCATGGGACAGAACCCCAGCAGAGCAATTGTGATGATAAAAAGAGATCAGTAGAAAGGGTTGGGAGATGAAAAGGAGAACAGGGACATAGTGGTATTACAGAGATAAGACATGCAGGAAGAGGCTATCACTGGTGGGGGGAGGGTCAAGGGGAAGATTGAGAGTGCAGGGGTGTAGAACCATGAGTGCTTGGGTAAGTTCTGCCTGATGGTGCTAGGGCAGCTTGAGAGTCCCAGGAGCTAGGAAGGAGAATGGTAGGGAACTACAAACCACGCCTCCTGCGGTTGGGGTGCCAGGGAAGGAGCCTTGCTATTTCTCTTCCTCCCCTAGTCTTGCAGTCCTCTCCGGCATCTCCTTCCTGACCAGCCCAACCAAGTACATCTGGCAAAACAGTTACGAGTGCAGATGTCTCTGCTCAGCGGGCAGAGTCCAGCACAGGGGTGTGGCTTGGAAGAGAGTACTGCTCAGTAAGGAGCATTGGAAGGAAGCAGCCGGGGGAATCCTTTAGGTGAAGCACCGATTCCCCGTCCTTGGCAGCAAATTCCATATTGTGTGTTTCTCTACACCTGTCCATTCCTTAATCCTCACCCGTACTATATGAAATCAGCATTACTTTTCACCTATAGATCAGATAGGTTAACTCTCCAGCCTTACCTGGCTCACGAGAATGAGATTTGAACTTGGGACTGATTTCAAAGCTCTTCCTACCTTAAAAGATACAGTGTGTGCTAAATACATTGTTTGATGCAAGGCCATGCCGAGTATGGGTTGGACTAGCGAACTGAGAAGCGACCTTAAAAAGGAGAGGCTGGTCTTGACTAGGCCTCTGGGCATTAATTTGGTCCCGTTAGGCCGTGAGAAACGGTGGTCCTCAGGAAGACGTCAGTGAAATGGTGTAGAGTGAATTATGGAAAGAACGGGCTGAAGAGAGGGGAGTGGTATCAGCGAGCTTTCATGTACACCAGTTCCAGAGTCTTGGAAATGGTTGATAAGGACTTTGGTTTGAATGGTGGCAAGGAGAAAGAGGAAAGGAAGAGATATTTTTGAAGGATCAATAGATGGAAAAGGTCAGGCATGGCTCTTGTATGAAAAGTGTGACAAAATAATTCTGAAGTTTAGATAGATAATGAGCAGAGTACTGATCCCACCTTAAAAATACAGAAGCAAAACCAAAACCAAAACCCAAACAAAAAATACTCCTTCCGGAGTTTTTCCTGTTTCCCCAACACACTGAGATGGCACAGGTCCCCCTAAATTCTGTGTCATCTTTGATGCTCTTCCTGACTGTAACTTTAGGAAAATTATTCAATGGCAGATTAGAACTGAATTCTCCAGCTAATCTGCTATTATAGCAAATATTTTCCTAGAGTGGCTAAAAGGCTGGTCAGAACAGGGTGTGATCCTCCGCCTTCATGAGCAAATCATAATCACCCAAGAAGCTTTCAAAATATACCACTGCTTTACCCAACCTCAGATGGATGATTTCATTAGTTTATAGACCTAGTTTTCCCCCCAGCACAGGTGGTCCAAGTGGATTGTGGCTAGGAAAAGGCTTGGTAGTGTAGGGTGTGTCTGAGAATGGGGCGAAGGAAATGGCCGAAACCCAGAGTGTTTTGTTTTCCTTAAGTCAGCATTTCTGATTATCTGTTTGAATTCTTCCTCACATATATTCTTTAGTAGCCCCAGACAGTTCCACTAATAGACAGGGACGTGGTCATAGGAGAAACTTGCCTGGGCTAGTTTATTATTGGCATGAAGAGACCACAGAATGAACAATCTCTTCTCTCTGTAGAGCCCAGTAGAGTGTTTCAAATTTACATTGTCTCAACCTGAAACAAAACCATGAACGATTTTAATTGGACTTATAAGTAATACAAGAGCCTCCTTTACAGCTTGATGCCCCAGCGTAGGGGAATGCTAGGGTGGGGCAGGAATGGACTGGGGGGGGCACCCTTGTGGAGGCAGGGGGAGGAGGGGTGGGAAGGCAGATAACATTTGAATGTAAATAAACAAAATAACCAATAAAAAATTAAAAAAAAATCTCCTTCATACTTTGCTTGTGTGTGCCATGGGCTTTCTGTGGGGAAGGTATGCTTAAATATAATTCTTTAAAAGAAGTTGTCCAAGCCTAGCAGAGCCTCAATTTGCCCAGAAATCGGGTATTAAAGTCAGTAAGAAAATTACATTTAAATTAAATTAAAAAGAAGCCTTGAACTTCCCTTATGATATGCAGACAGCAGAGCTCCCATGGATCAACAGTTTTCACTATTCTTCTCTTACTAAAACATTGCCTACTCTGCCCTGAGCCTTGAGAGGGTGATTGATTTATGTTTTTAAAGGGCCATTTATGCCCAAAACAATTCTTTACTATAAGATTCACACCTAGAGTATAAGGATGGTCAAGTTCAGAGGAAGGCTGCCCAGAGGCAGAGGCACTAAGTGTAGAAAGGCAGGTCCAAGTCTCTGGTCCTGATCCTCTCAGCATCCTTCCTGATGGAGCAGACAGCCTCAATTGCTCACATTTTCATCTCACTCTCCCTCCCTCCTTTCTGTCTCTTAAGTGCTAAGTGTTAACTTCCACGCTGAAGCCTTCAAGGTTTTACTATTAGACAAGACTCCTATGAGATGGTACAGAGCAGGGTAGTGAAGAAGTTGGAGGCTAATCATAGCAACACCCATGCCAAGGGCTCGTTACCACAGAATTAGCCTAGTTATTAGCAGTGTTAGTAGAGGCAGAGTAGATGTGTAGGTAGAGGCCAGATGTTAATGTTGGATATCTTCCTTGATCACCCTCTCTACCATATTTTTTGAGACATGCTTGTTTCTTACTAAATTGTCTGCTTGGTAAGAGTAGCTTGTCAGCAGGACCATAGGATCCCCGTCTCTGTCTCCATGGCACTGTCCCCATAGCTGTGTCTCCATGGTACTGCCTCCATGGCTGTCTCCATGATGCTGTCTCCATGGTGCTGTCTCCATGGCACTGTCTCCATGGCACTATCTCCATGGCACTGTCTCCATGATGCTGTCTCCATGGTGCTGTCTCCATGGCACTGTCTCCATAGCAATTGTCTCCATGGTGCATGCTTGCGTGTTATACACTTGGTCAACTGGACAGTCTTTCCAACCCCTAGATCAACCCTGATAATCTCATATTGCCATCTCTTTGAATCTCTCAGAAAAACTTTCTGCAAGTGACTTTCCAATGGCAATCAATTATGACCATGGTGAGATACTGGCTTATGAGGATGAGTCAATGCTGGGTCCTATCTTCACACAGAGTGTACTGTGATTGGTCAAAAGTGGTCTTTTAAGTTAAATCAAAATTGTTTGAAGAATAATTTAAATATTCATTTCTTTATTCTCTTATTTTATTTTATTTTTTGAATGTTCTTTTCTTTATTTTTATTTTTTTTTATTTTCTATATTCTTTATTTACATTCCAAATGATTTCCCCTTTCCCGGTCCCCCCTCTCCAAAGTCCCATAAGCCCTCTTTCCTCCCCATGTTCCCCATTTGCCTAAGAATTTCATGAATTCATTGTTTTTAATTGCTGAGTAGTATTCCATTGTGTAAAGATACAAGGAAAATATCTCTGATAAAATTGAAGAAATACATAGAAAGACACGTTGATTGATTATTTCATGGAAAAATTATTCAGATAAGATGGTAAGCATAAAAATATTCCTAAGTTGATTGAAAGTGGAATTATAAACATTTTCTGATAAAATTGAAGATCTACAAGGAAAATATTTCTGATAAAACTCAAGAAATATATAGAAAAACATGTTAAAACTGACTATTTCATGAAAAATTATACAGATAAGATGGTAGGCATAAAAATATTCCTAAATTGATTGAAAGTAGAAGTAAAAACATTTTCTGATAAAACTGAAGATTTACATGGAAAATATCTCTGATAAAATTGAAGAAATTTATACAGATAAATTGGTAGGAATAAAAATATTGCTAAGTTGATTGAAAGTAGAATTAAAAACATTTTCTGATAAAATTGAAGATTTACATGGAAAATATCTCTGATAAAATTGAAGAAATATTTAAAAACTGTGTTAAGATTGAGTATTTCATGGAAAAATTATACAGATAAAATGGTAGGCATAAAAATATTCCAAGTTTTTTAAAAGTGGAATTATAAACATTTTCTGATAAAATTGAAGATCTACAAGGAAAATATTTCTGATAAAATTGAAGAAATATATAGAAAAAATGTTAAAATTAAAGATTATCATGGAAAATAATACAGCTAAATTGGTAGACATAAAAAACATTACTAAATTGAAAGAGGAATCACAAACATTTTCTGATAAAATTGAAGATTTACATGAAAAATATTTATTAGACTATATTTTTTGTTGGGGAATTGAGTCCATTGATGTTATAAGATATTAAGGAATAGTGATTGTTGCTTCCTGTTATTTTTGATATTCCTTTTATGTTTGTGTGGTTACTTTCTTTTGGGTTTGTTGGAAAAAGATTACTTTCTTGCTTTTTCTAGGGTGTAGTTTCCCTCCTCATGTTGGCATTTTCCATCTATTATCCTTTGTAGGGCTGGATTTGTGGGAAGATATTGTGTAAATTTGGTTTTATCATGGAATATCTTGGTTTCTCCATCTATGGTAATTGAGAGTTTTGCTGGGTATAGTAATTTGGGCTGGCATTTGTGTTCTCTTAAGGTCTGTATGAGATCTTCCCAGGAACTTCTAGTTTTCATCGTCTCAGGTGAGAAGTCTGGTGTAATTCTGATAGGCCTGCCTTTATAGGTTACTTGATCTTTTTCTCTTACTGCTTTTAATATTCTTTGTTTAGTGCATTTGGTGTTTTGATTATTATGTGCCAGGAGGACTTTCTGGCCTGGTCCAGTCTGTTTGGAGTTCTGTAGGCTTCTTGTATATTCATGGACATCTCTTTCTTTAGGTTAGGGAAGTTTTCTTCTATAATTTTGTTGAAGATATTTACTGGCCCTTTAAATTGGGAATCTTCGCTCTCTTCTATACCTATAATCCTTAGGTTTGGCCTTCTAATTGTGTCCTGGATTTCCTGGATGTTTTGGCTCAGGAACTTTTTGCATTTTGCATTTTCTTTAACTGTTGAGTCAATGTTTTCTATGGTATCTTCAGCCCCTGAGAATCTTTCTTCTATCTCTTGCATTCTGTTGTTGATGCTTGCATCTATGACTCCTGAATTCTTTCCAAGATTTTCTATCTCCAGAGATGTCTCACTTTGTGATTTCTTTATTGTTTCTACTTCCATTTTTAGATCCTGGATTTTTTTTTCAGTTCCTTCACTTGTTTGTGTTCTCCTGTAATTCTTTAAGGGATTTTTGTGTTTCCTCTTTAAGGGCCTCTACCTGTTCACCCATGCTCCCCTGTATTTCTTTCAGGGATTTTTGTGTTTCCTCTCTAAGGGCTTTTACCATTTGACCCATGTTCTCCTGTATTTCTTTAAGGGAGTTATTTATGTCCTTCTTGATGTCCTCTAACAGCATTGTGAGAAGAGACTTTAAATCCAACTCTTGCTTTTCCGATGTGCTGGGGTATCCAGGACTTGCTGTGGTGGGAGAACTGGGCTCTGATCTTGCCAAGCAGCCTTGGTTTCTGTTGGTACGGTTCTTGGGCTTGCCTTTCACCATCTGGTTATCTCTGGTGTTAGTTGGTCTTGCTGTCTCTGGCTGGAGATTGTCTCTCCTATGGGCCTGTAAGCCTGTGTCTGTACTCCTGGGAGACCAACTCTCTTCTGGCAGGGTCTGTGCACAGAAGGCTGTGGAGCTGTCTGGTTCCCTGAAGCCAATGGCAGCTGGAAGGGAAGACTCTGGTCCCAGCATCTCCACTGATCGTATGCCCTGTGCCCTCCTAGCTGTACCCCTCCAGAGAGAAGGTGGAGATCTCACTTCTTCCCTCAGAGGTGAAATCACTGCTGTGAGATCACTCTCTCCTGGTGGGCTAAGCACAGAAGGCTATGGAGCTTCCTGGTTCCCTGCTGCAGATGGCGGCCAGAAGCATTCTCTTATTTTAAAATGGCATTGGTTTATCGACTAATGGCTGAGATGCCTACTTCTTTGCAGCTGATTTCAAAAAAGTATGAAGAAATGCAGATCCAGTGTGGAAGAAGAAAAAGGTTTACCTAAGTGATATTTGCTTGACCATTGTGTCTGGTCTTGTATTGAAAAGAAAATCACTAAAGAGGTTAATCGTAGTGAAAACGACAATTTATATTTCTCAAAGTATTCTTTCTATACATAAAAAGTATTATTTCTAATAGTAAAGTTTTATTGGTCTTCTGTTGGGATACTTTACACTTAATATGTGCCATAAGTTAGCCACAAGTAGTCTTTGCTTTATGGTCTGAAGGTGGACTCTGTAGAACTCCTGTAGAGGGTAATTCCTCACTGTGTTTGACTGAGGTCATTAACATACTTTATCTACAGCTTTTTTATTCTTTCTCTGCATAGTGTTTTTCTTTGTAGTAATTCAAATGTTCCACTGTTTCCATAGCTACAGATGATGCCCTATCACCACAGCCAGCTTTATTTGTGGTTTGGTCTCCCCCACCTCAAGAATCAGAGTTTTTCCCTTCACAGTTTCCTCTTTTCCTAAGTTAAGAATTTGGGGATTATCCTGATTGCTAAAGTCCATAGATGTTTCTATCACACAAATCGCTCTGTCGTTGCTAAACTTATTATAACTGTGCTGGTCAGTTTTGAGAACTTGACACAAAACTATATTCATCTAGGGAAAAGAACACTCAATTGAGGAATTGCCTCTATCAGATTGGCCTGAGGGCAATTCTGTAGGGGTCTTTTATTAACTGGTAATTAATAAAGAAGTGCTCAGCATACTGTGGGTGGTGCTATTTGAGGGTAAGTAAGCCTGAGTTGTGTAAGAAAAATAGCCAAGCAAGCCAGAGAAGCAAGCCAATAAGCAGCTTTCCTCTATGGTTTCTCCCTTTGTTTCTGCTTGAATTCCTCCTCTGACTTTTCTTAATAAGGATTGTGATCAGAATGTATAAGCCAAATTAACTTCTTCTTCCTCAAGTATATTTTGGTCAGTGTTTTATCACAATGGCATAAAGTAATTAGAACAAAAATTGATACAAAGAGGTTGATGGTGGATGGTGGATGGTAGATAGATGGTGGATGGATGTGGATGGTGGATGGATGGTGGATGGTGGATGGTGGATGGACAGTGGATAGTCGGTGGATGGTGGACCTGACCATATTGCTAAATGGGAAGAAGGTTGAGGATTGTGGAACTTTGGACTGGACAAACCGCTGACATTCAGAACTTAATGGACTGTTGTGGGAGCCTGAATGAGAAGAATGTTGAGAGAAATGTGGGTAATTGGAGGCCTGATTTGAGAAATTTCACAAGGAAGCAAAGATTCTATTAGGGCTATTTGTGTTGTGATTTATTTGAATTAGGAATCTGTGGAAGTGAAATCTGTGCTTTTATTAGGACAATCAAATCTGGTTATATGGGACTGAAGAATCAGCTGTGATTAATAAGAGAGTGACATCATTGAGGTTCTATCTCCTGGGAAGAATTTTCTTAGGGTGGGCACATAGAAGCTGTGGCCCCAGAGGAGACCAAGGCTTCAGTTCAAGCTTCCAGCCAGACTTGGTAATATGTAAGAGTCGCCCATGTGGTATTAGATTTTATGGCATGACAGCAAGAAGACTGAAGGGGTCATGGAAACCCTATGAGGCTTGGCACAGTGAGAGATCAGTAGAGGCCATTGGTCAAGGCACTGCCTTGGCTACAGTGGAAAAACCCCAGGAGTGAAGGGGTCATAGAGAGAAGCTGAGGCTTGGCACTATGTGGAAGGGTCAGAGTCCATGTAAAGAGGCAAGGAAACCATTAGTAAAGAGGCAGCCTCAGTTTCAGTGAAGACCTCAGGATAGTAGAGCTGCCCGGGCTTAGGGACAATCTCCAAGGACAGTAGCAGCTGGGAAATGGAGCTGACCTCGGCCTGTTAGATGGGCTGTGTGAGCTGTGAACACTGAGCTAAAGATAAAAAGCTATCCAAGCCCTTTGAAGACTAGAAGATTGTGAGTGCTAGACATCCAGCTATTTACACTTTCAGATTTTAGTTTTACTTTGATTTGATTGTAATTGCACCCTGGTGCTTCCATTTTGGAATAAGACCTATTCAATTTGTTTTGATTTTAGAGGAACCTACTGTTAAGAGACAAGATATTTTAAAGAGATATTGAACTTTTAAATGAAGTGATTTCTTTTAATGACTGGGACTTCTAAAGTTTTATACTGTGATTTTTAAATTGAGATCTTGCAGACAAACAAGAAAGGAAAGGTTATGACATGTTTGTGTCTCATGTTGACAAGGGTCATTTTTGCTGGTTAGTTTTGTTAGTTTCACAGAAGTTAGGGCCACTGGGAAAAAGGAAACCTCATTTGAGGAATTAATTCCATCAGATTGACCTCAGCAAGTCTATGGGAATATTTTCTTAATTGCTAACTGATACAGGAGGGCCAAACCCACTGTGAGCAGTGCTATCCCAGTATAGATAGGCTGAGTCACATAACAAAAGAATCTGGACAAGCCAGAGGAAGCAAGCCAGTAAGCAGCATTACTTCATAGTTTCTGCTTCATTTCCTGCCTCCAGGTTCCTGCCATGAGTTCCCATAGTGAAGGACTATGATTTGGGAGTTGCAAGAGGAAGCAAACCCTTTCCTCGCAAGCTGCTTTTGGTCAGTGTTTTGTTACAGCAACAGAGAAACAAACCAGAGAAATAAACTATATTCATTACAGTTTTCTCCATCATCAGCATGACTGCCACCTGAGTTATCATAGTTTCTTCTATGATCAAAGAAGACATTCACATGAGCAATACCCACCACTATTTCCCGATATTTTGATTTCTTTATGTATATATGAAGAAGTAGAACAGTTGAATCATATAAATCTGGTCTTAAAATTTTTAAAGAATTACCAGTTTCCCAAAATATCTGTGTTAATTTAAAAATACAACCATGAATGAGTGTTTACTGGACACCTCTTGAATATCTTTTTCAAGATCATTTTTCCATATCACTATTCTGCCTTGTACAGCCTTTATTTCTGACGAATCTGTTGTACCCTGGTGGGATATGGAACAAATTCAAGGACTAGAATGTTTGGTGCTTAAATCTCTTGTCCAAATTTTTTAATGAAGAGTAGTGTAACTGTTATACTTGATATTTTAGGAAGTGTAGTTACATAGTTTGTTTTGTCTTGTGATTATGGTGGCTTATTTTATGCTGTGTTTTGCAATTCTGGATTAGGAACTCAGGTTTGGTGCAGTTTGATACCTGAGAATCCTCTTATGCTTGGTTGAAAGTGTCACCTTCAAAGAGCTAGGCACCTCAGTCTAAAAAGTTAATTTCTTGTCTAGACAATTCTGAGACATACAAATTATACAAATTCCAACACTAAATTAAAATGAGAAGAGGATGCTGTCTGTAAATGATCAGCAGACAAATTTTCCTACCACAATCCCATTTCACAGTAAACTACTCATGCACTCTATGATATTTTGATCCATGATGAATCATACCTAGGACAATGATCTCATAAAATTATATGAGTCAGTGGCATTGTAGCAATCCTAGCTTGTGTTAATTGCACTACGTGATGTTGGCACAATGACAAAGTTGCCAGTGATGCACTTTCAGAATGGATCTCCATTGTTACGCGGTGCTTAACCAGTTCCTTGCTGATTCCTTCTGCTGTTCTCCAGAATTGTCCTTTATTGAATGCATAGCCTTCTGAATGTACTAACTATATGTATGTTGCTTCATAATTTCTATTCTTCTACATCACGGAAGACCATGACTTTACTTCCTGAATCAACATGGTCTTTAAAACCTCAAAGTCTGCATACAAAAATTAGTGGACCACCACTCAAGCTCCCAAGCTTGAGTTTTTCAATTTCTGCTTTCTCTGGCCAGAGAGACGTCCCTGTGTTTGATGGTGGGTGTTGGTAGAGTTCCCAAACAATTCTAAAGAATGCTTATTTTACCTGAATTATGGACATTTTGCAGCAAAAATGATTTTTCTGGGGACAGGAAAGGAACATTTGATTTGCCATAGTGGTAGAAATTATTTATCTTATTCAATGATTTATCTCAAATACTAGAGGAAAGGGTGGGTAGACAATAAGCTGGGGGATGTTGATTGAGTAATTATTAAAGAATCTAAGGTAGGTCTGTCTGGGACTGTTGGGTTTCATACCTTTGGGTTTATTACCCAGAAAAAATAATATAAATAAACATGTTACAATAGTGTCTTAAGACCAGACAGTTTTGTTAAGGGTGAAATAAAAAAATTTTATACAATATATGCTGATCACTATTTCCTCTCCCTCAGTTCCCACCAGATCCTTCCCACCTTCCTACTCACTCAACTTCAGGCCTTCCCTTTCTCTTTCTCATTGTAATACAAACTAACAGGCAAACAAACAAACACAAACCTAAAAACACAAACAAAACACAATGAAGAAAAAAATCATGAGAAACACACATGCATACAAACCCACACAAACAAAACCCATAAAAAAGACAAAATTATAATCAAAGAAAAAGAGTGGACATGGGGCAATGGGGGGGGGCATGAGGTGGTTAAAGAGAGGGGACATGGGAGGGGCTGAGGAAGAAAAGGGAAGGGAAAAGGGAGACATTTCCTTTTTTAATAAAAATGTGTTAAAAATAAAGAAGTCAATAAATAAATAAATAAATAAATAAACAAGCAAATAAATAAAATGACACTTGGGGTGAGTTACCCCTCATGGGTATCAATATAATCCATGCAAGAATCTGACTGTGCTACAGTTATAAGGAAAACTGCTGATGTGTCCAATAAGGGGAAAATTGCTTTAGGATATTATTTCACTCTGCTTATTGCTCCAAAACAATGAATTGTGTTGTAAGCAAGATTAACTCCCTATATTCTACCTGCCTGCCTATCTCTCTCTTTCTCTCTCTCTCTCTCTCTCTATCTATCTCTGTCTATCTGTCTGTCTGTCTGTCTGTCATGTATCTATTTATCTATCATCTATCATCCATCTATCTATCATTTATCTATCATCCATCCAGTCAGCCATCTATCATGTTTGTATGTATGTATGTATGTATGTATGTATCTATCTATCTATCTATCTATCTATCTATCTATCTATCTATCTATCTATCTATCTATCTATCTATCATCTATCTATCTATCTATCATCTATCTATCTATCTATCTATCATCTATCTATCATCTATCTATCTATCTATCTATATCTATCTATCTATCTATCTATCTATCTATATCTATCTATCTATCTATCTATCTATCTATCTATCTATCTATCTATCTATCATCTATCTATCATCTATCTATAGTACTATCTTTTTCATGATCTCACACTTCTTAAGCAGTTTTCTCACAAACCAAAATGCACGTCTGTGGGCAGTTTTTCTACATTATAAATAAACATGAGTATCAATCTGTTCCATACACTTTTGGAAAACTGTAGTAAAGGTTCTCCACCCTCTCCCTTGACCCATCATTTAAGATTCCACTTAGATGGGATTCTTTCTCTGGCTCTCACTATACTCAAATATTCATGTTGGGACTTGCCCCAGGCTCCGTCAGTTTCAGAAGGGACTTAGGTCTGAGGAATTTAGCCACCATCAGAATAATCCCAGGTTAGAGAGAACAGTCACCTAAGGGTCAATTAAAGGTCACTGCTGGAAACCTGCACTATTCCCCCTACCTTGTTAGACTCTGAGATGAAAAGGGGGCAGGGAAATCTGTTGTTCGTAAAACCCTTATCCAATCACTTGGGATTATAAGCATCTTCTAAGTTTTCCATATGGAGATAAAGAACACCCACACTTTATGTCAAGCAAAGTAAAAATATTATTGCAAATTATATGCACTTTGTGCCTTTAAAAATTTCAAAACACTTTATTACATTTGAATACAATTCTGAAAAGTATTTCTTGGGCATTGTTGCTAAGAAAATTCTGTCCCTCTCCCCTTTTTTTGTGCGAGGAACAAGAGACTATTACATAAGATTATACAAATATATACATAATACACACACACACACATACACACACACACACACACACACACACACACACACATATATATATATATATATATATATATATATATATATATATATATATATACATATTAGCATGTTTACTTCATCTAACCCACCAAGCACTGGAAAAGAGTTTAGGGAAATATTAAATAAATCATGAGACTCAGACTATTTTTATGCTGATAAGTGATATTTTAGAAATATCTTCATCTATGGATTGAATTTCTATATCAAAGAAGAGTCCTCATGGCTGTAATGTCAGGTTTTTCTTAGAAGTACCTCAAAGCTCTTTGCATTTGAACAAAAACACATTTTAAAATATATCATAATGAAATGTCACCTACTTTCTGGTAGAAATTTGTTAATTGTGACTCTGCAAAGGATTTTGTTGCCATACAAATTAAATTAAAAATCATAGTGATTCTTTGGTTATCTACTTGTTTCCAAGCTTTTATGAGTTTTTTATGCCCTTAAGCCAATTACTAAATCTTTCTGAAATTTGTCTCAGCTCAAAAATGACTATAATCATATCCAGATATAGAAATGGTTCCAAGTACTAAATCCAATCATGGCCTTGAACACACATATAATAATGAGTTCTAGGTGTCAGTACCTCCAGACACTCCACGCACAGTATGTCTGCCTCAGACTCCGATGACTCTCTGGCAGGTAGTACATTAGCTGCCTCATGGGGAATGCCCACTATAGAATCACTGAGTAAATAATAAATTGTCCTTTCAGAATATGAGCAAGTGCAAATCTGTCTCACTCCCCGCTGTGTCTTTAGGATGTAACACATTGGCTGATTCACAGGGGATGCTCAATACAGACTCACGATTAACAAATGTTCCTTCTAAAAGATGATTCAGAGTTTCTTGTTAACATCATAGTCCAAATCATGGAGTATCTTTTGTTTTCACATTAATAAAATGCAAAGGTTGGAATAAATGATCTGCAAAGTTTCTTACAAATGGGATGTTCTGTGATCCCGGGAATCCTCACTCTCCAGGGATCCTGAAAATACCATGTGATATCATTGCACCACCGAAAGTGTCATTTACATGCTAGAACCACCCAAGTTTCAGAGAACATTGAATTATCAGTCTACAATATATGAAGTAGACATCATCTTAACTCTATCATCCAGTCAGTTGGAAAAATTAAAGGAATTTGTTAATGAGTAGTTAACAGAAGGACCATCCAACTTCATTTGTATAGACGGTCTACTGAGTAGTTCTTGTGCCAATTACTAAAGAAAGCCTGTAGAAGGGGAAAATTTCTCATCTGTGAATCACAATTCTAAGAAAATCTCTGAGGGCTGGTGTAAATACTTTTAAAAACACCAGTGCTTATTATTTCATGCGAATTGTTGAGCAGATAAGGCATTGTTTATAGTTACAGAAATGTATAGGAAAATGAAACCCACACTCCCTTTTCTGTCTAGTTCTACTCTTTAGCCACAAATATTTGTCTTGATTAATCATGATTCCAAAATAATGACTAAGAGTTCGAGGTCTTCATTACTGTTGGAGGATAATAGGCAAGGGGCAGGTGCCAAAGCGTATGTGGGAGGGTAGATTTTTGGGAACTCAGGTTCACATTTGTCTATTTTGCCTGATAACGATTTGGTTAGCAGATGACCTCCGTCTGTGATGCCCAGTCCCCAAATGTTTACAGACTGGCTTGTGCAGCTCTGCAAAAGGGACTGTTGTGGGCAATTGGCTGAGTAGATGGATACCAGAGGCATCCTTGTCATTTGATTATGTGAATTGGGTTTACAGACAGTAATGTGATTCCTCTGAGAACTTAAGAAAGCCCATGATGCTATTAAAATAGGAATGGGTGGACTGTCTGGGGAAATCCAGAGACTGTAATTCAATTACAAGGGCTTTCACAGGGCCAGTTGGTACTCAAAAATACAAAATCAAGTGGAGTCCAAACATAATCCAAATGTTAAATTGATCACATTACTCAGATATTTTTAAATCCTTCTTTAAAATTTTTTGAAATTAAAACATAATTACATCATTTTCTCCCTTTTTCTTCCTCCCTACAACCCTTCCCGTGTACCTCCCTGCCCAATTTTCTCTCAAATTCACGGACTCTCTTTCTTTACTTGTTGTTTCGTATGTTGATCAGATTTTAATTATGCTATAATCAAGAACTAGATAATAACCTGAGGGAACGGACTGTGAACTATTTGTTGATGGAAGTGACTCTTACTATTCATTACTTTTTTTTGGCAGCATTAAATAGAAATTTAATTTGGTCCATGAAGAAAGATCATGTCAAACAGAAAGGCTTTCAGATTCTTCCCATAAACCAGTGGCCATCTGCCCTAAGTTCTCTAGTTCAAGGGGCTAGTCACTGAGTCACTTATCAGCCAAGCGTTTCTTCCCCACCATATATCATCTTCCTTGTGCCATTTAGTTACACCAGATCTTGGCATCTTTCTTCCTAAATACCACAAAAGTGTGGCTAGGGCCACCAATTATTACCCAGCTATCTGAAGGCTTTTTGCATTACTTGAATAGAAATTGTGGATAGGAGAAGGGAAGCTGTTTTTATATCAGAAATCCTGGGCCTTAGAGCACTAAATTTAACTGCAAGCCCCGAGAACTCAGGGCTTATTTCTCTAGGCTTTAGAAGCCAGTGACTTCAGGCTCTAGCAACTCAGATTGGGGGCTTCTTATTCTGGGATTTAAAACCCAGTGAGCCCCAGACCTTGGCAGCTATAGTAATCCTTAGTTTGCAATAGCAGTAGGTGTTGGCAACGGGGGCAGCAAGAAACAACAGGTGGTATCTTCTATTGTTAAAACTCTTTCTTGGTGTCCAGGACTAGAACTTTCAACAGAACAAGTATTACAGCTGTCAGCCCCAGCATCTTTAGAATCCCTAGCTCTTTGCACCATCTAATGCTAAAACACTTCATATTCTAAAGGGTGGCTCTGGCTGATTTCTTTGACATCTAAGACTTGGTAGCTCACTTGAATGCTTATAGACTAGGGTCATTAGAAGTTTTCCCTTCAGGTCCTTACAGCATCCATTGTCTTTGTCTGTCCTCAGTAGCTCACTGGAACCTTCTCGTTGTTGCTCTTGTCCTTGCTGCTGCTACTACTGCTCCACGGCTGCTGTTGTCCTGCCATTTTGGTCACTGTGTGATCACTTTAGCTTGATCTAGTCATGATCCAAGTAAAAGGTAGACAAGAAAAGACCACTCAAGAGGAGGCTGTCTAGCTGGCGTACAAAAAATGTCAAATATCTTTTTTTATGCAGCCAAAGAGAGGACGTAGCAAAATTATCTGCACCAATTATGGCTGACCGCTGTGGAAATAAAGGACGATGCTTGTATCAATCCTAGACCTTTCCCTGGAAGTATTCTCTCTCACGTCTGAGGCAGTGCCTTTGGGAGCCACGGTTAAGTTTCAGTAGCAGGCAGCGGTGGTTGTCATGTAGCTTCTTCAAGGTGCCTGCAGCATGCTCAAGTTAGCAAGTGCTGGCACAAAGAGGTCTAACAATCCAGTGAAGGCACCAAAGAAGGGTCTAAGGGCTTCCAGGGAGCCAAGTAGCCTAAGCCCCCAACGTCTAACCTTATTTAAAGAAACATTCAATGTCCAGCTTATTTAAAAAAAGACTTCTCATTAATAGCAACAGTAATTTAATGGTATTTTACAGTGCTGGGATGAACTTTGATTGTCAACTTAATTGGATCAAAACTGTCAGGTTATGTGTAAAGTTCATCCCTAGAAATCTCTGTGGTAGTGTTTCCAGAGGGAATTGGATCATGAGGATTCTTACCTAGTAAATGATAAAACCCTTGATAGAATCATAATGTCCTGGAATTATTGGAAGGAGGTAGCAAAGGTTAAGAGGGACCTCATTGGACTGAGTGTATTACTGGGTGTGCATCTTGGGGCCGTATCTTGCCCTGGCCCCTTTCTATGCCCTTTCCCCCTCTGCTAACTGATTGCTAAGAAGCAAACAGCTTCCTAGGTCACATGCTCACACTTCCATGTTCTAACCAACTTCTGAAGCCAAGTCACCATGGACTCAGTGTTCTGAAACCATAAGCTACAATAAATTATCTTCCTTTAAGTTATTTATGTCTGGCATTTTGGTCATAGTCAGGATGAAGTAACCAATGTTCATACAATGGTTAACCACACCCCTTTGCTTCAGATTCCCTGTCATCGACTGCAGTAAGAGCAACTGGATTGTGACTTTGATTTAAAACTTAGCTTTTCTTTATTCAAAAAAAGCAGATCTTTTATATTTTTGCAGTTTGTTCTTACCCTCTCCTATGGTTGCACAGGGGAACTCAAAATGACCCACCAAGCTGATGCTGAGTTCTAGAGCTTTTACTCCCCTGCTTTCCAAGATACATCTTGTAGATTTTAGCTTTTGTTAAAAACAAAGAACAAACAAACAACAAAACCCCCAAACAAAAAGATAAAGTAAGCATTATAGAATTGAGGAAATCCTAAGAATTAGGCATCCTGCCTCTAAAACCAAGAAGCTTCGTGCTTTCCTAGACCTCTGGGACGTGGAGCAGAGGCCCTGGTGAGTTTCAGTACTTAGCCCCTTTTCTAAGTGCTATGACGGGTTAAAGGCACTATGACTGCACTTTTCACAAGGATTCTTCCTAGCCTGTCTGAGACATCGATGTTGAAGATCTTAGAGGAGAGGGAGGGGGAGGGGGAAGAGTACTTCTAACTGAAATTTCAAGAAGCCTTGTTTAAAATGTTAGACCACTTGCATTTCACTAAGGACCCTTTCAATGGCCACATCCCTTCCTCTTCTACCAGGAGACATTTTGATAGTGTTTGAATGCATTTGATTGTCATAATTAGAAGACAAGGAACTTGCTTTTGGCATCTACTAGGTGTAGACCAGACTATCTTGTGTGTATCCTACCTTTATTATGTTCACTCCCTTACACAAAGGGTTAAGAAGAGGGAAAATCCATTGTGAATTTCTGGCTTAAAATATTTTGTTGAGATGTCCTTATGCAAATCACCTCCTTTTCAGATAATCTAAGTAGCTGGAGAAATTTCTGTAAGAGTCAGCACAATCCTAGAAGGCTAATGAGCATCTCTAATATGGGACAACTTCGAGATGCTTAAAGCCTTGCCAAGGTCTGTCATCTTTAGAACCTAGACTAGCAGAGAAGAGAAAATGGAAGAATGGATTGACTTTTCTAGGGGAGAGCAATGAACTTTTACTGCTTGAAATAACTCGCCCACACATTCTGTAGGTGCCAATTGAAATGGAAGATCGTGTGATCTCATCTTTCTTATCAAGCTGAGAAAATGACATTTTAGCCTACAGGGAAAGCAATAATTCTGGAAGATTAATGAGAATGCATTAGATAGTAGAAAGTGACACTATTTATAACTAGGGCTACCTACAGCATGTTAGCACCCAGAGGTGCCAACTGTTGCATAGCAGCCATAGGGAAACAGAAGGAAACGGAATAATATTCCAGTCCCAAAAGAAAGTCTTCTCTATTCCCTCACATGCACAGCCATCAGGGAAGTAAGTCGGTTGTTTTCTCTGATATTCTTTACAAGCATGAAAGATGTTTCTTGATGGGGTTGTTGGAAGAGTATTCTTGAGAAAAGATGAGGGGATAGTTCACACAACCTGAAGATATTTCTTAACAGAGTTTTGGCAAGACTACCAAGAGTCTAAAATAACAACGTTAACACCAAAATTTCACTTTATTATGTTTTGATTTCACAGAAAATGCCGACTTGTAAATAACAATAGCTCTTTATAACAACCTACGTGACACTTTTATTAACTTGTGGAAGTGGGAGGTTTGGTTAAACAGGAATCCTTGGGAATATTGGGGAGAAAGGAAAAACAAACCAGAATGGCCAGGGCTGGAAATTACTACAGTTTAAAAAAATAATGATCATATTGAATTTCAAACTACTTGTCACTTTGCTGATCCCCAGAAAAATGTAAAACCCACCCTCAAGGGTGAGTGAAACTTGTCTGTGCCTCGGGAGGGGAAGGTCAAAGTCACCTGGCCTCACCTGCCAGTTCACACCCAAGCATTTCTTTCCAGAAGTTCAGCATATGCCTGCCAGGCTATTTACCAGTTTTAGAACTATCAAGGTCTGTTTATTAAGTTGTTGCTCTTAAAATAAGGAAGCCCAGATTGAAATACAGAACTAGTCACAAAAGAGGGTTCTGGTCCACTGGACACTTCTCTAAGCTCTTATTTTGAAATTGTGTAAGAGGCGTGTGTATGGCAGGGAGGGGTGAATATATTTCAACTGTGTGAGACACAAGCCTCAGGCCAACCTCAAAAAGCTGAGAATATAGTCCAGGGGTGTTCAAGCGCAGTCATTCAGGGGCTCAGAGATGGTCTGCTGTAACTCTACCACAGATGGCAGGAATCTTCGTTAAATTACAAGGCCTAGGATAGTCACTGGGGAGCTTGGTATTCCAACTTTAGAGATATCTTCTTTGAAAAAAACCAACCCAACACTTGAGTTTGTTTTCTTTAATAGCAATAATTGTAAGATGAAGGAATATAGTAGTGATGATTTAAAAATAATCTTGCAACAAATGTTGACAATTTCAAGTACAAAGAACTATCCAGTGGTTAAGGAACTTGAGTTCTGGCCAGGTCCCTTGACTTTCAGGAAGAAGGTGCTTGATGGGAAGGAAGTGACAACATCAGAAAGGGCAGGAATGGCCAGCAAGAATGAAAAATGACACTGCCCATGATTACAGAGCTTGACAAGTCATTTAAAAGGTGGTCAAAGCTGACCAAAGCTGGCAGGTTCTTTTCTTCATATCTAGTTCAATCACCTGATGTCACTCAAGTGGAATAGCTTCACCTTTCAGGTGTCTGTTTCAACCTGGTAACGCCCAATAGGAAATGTTCTGCTGAGCCTTATGCTGCCCTCCCCCCCCCCAGCCCTTGGGAATCTGTCAGGCAGTGAAGGAGCACACTGGGAACTGAGAATGCTTATGGTCCTTTCCTGCTCAGACTAAAGACACTTGAAGGGAGAACTGACCTCTTGAGATAGGACATTGATTTCAGACTAGAAGGGGTTGTGGGAGGGTACTATAGTTGGAAGGTTACTTGACAAAGCAAGTGTCAAGACAATGGACAACTGTCAGTCAGCAATGCAAACAACTTTTAGCAAAGAAAATATGCTGAAAAAAAGCCATCCGCAGGTTGAGTCTTAGGGTTATGTTATGATTATTCTGTAGAAACCCTAGTAAACTAGTCAAGATGGATTGTGGAAATATATTATAATGCAGGAAATTAATTAAAGTTAATCAAGGCCTAAGGAACCAATTTATAGTGTGACTTTAATTTGCAGGGGGACAGGAGAGGAAGTTTGACCTGAATGGACATCTTCCTTATTTTGTTTTGCTAATAAAGTGTGATAGACTTTTCATAACGACCCAAGATAATCAAGGTCTTAGAGTATTTCAGACTTCCAGAATATCAGTCTTCTACTACGCCCTAAAGAAAGTGAATGTGAAGCTATTGTTTTAATTCTTTTCAAATATAAATGTCCTCTTTGGAAATAGAAACAGATGAGAACATTTCATTTGCTTATTCTTCTCCTTCTATCCCCCACCCCAGTGGAGAGCCACTGCCCTCTGCAGGGACTGGTTCCACGTCCTCACACACTAGAGCAAAGTCTACAGGCTTCATACGGATAGGCCTTGCTTCCTTGATGCCTATCAGAGGGACATATCTCAGCATACAAAGAAATTCAGGAACTTAACATCTCAACAATAATAGTTAAAAATATAAATATCCACTGGAGGCTAAAATTCTGTAGTCTCTGCTCAGTTCATAAGAGAGAAACTTGTTCCTTTGAATGGACAAACTAACCTTTTTGAAGTCCTATTTATGTGGATACGAGGGTTTCAGCTGAAGTTTGCAGGGATCCCTTCAGGTCTCTTGAGTTTTGATTGCCTGAACTGGCAGGAACTGCTATCCTGTAGAAACCTTCCCCATTCTAAAGATATACATGGATTTAAGATTTCACCGTTCATTTAGTAGCAAGAAGTGATGGTGGCTTTGGGATGCTCATGAAAGCTTTCCCAGTGTCCAGGATACTGGGAGCTATGACCCAGCCAGGCTTTCCCCATGCTAAGCCCCGAGTTGCCACTTTCCTGCTCATTTTTCCTATTTACTGAATTCATGATATTCAAAGAGAACAGATGTAGATGTGGCTCAGGGCTAGAGGCACTTGTCTGGCAAGGACAAGACCCTGGTTTGACCCCTATCACTAGAAGGGGAGGGAAGAAAGGGAGGAGAAGAGGATGGTATTGGAGTTCAGTCACTTTAAGGTGGGTAAGAGGCTACTACTAGCTCTGACAAGAACGCCAACTATTTGTTGTCCACGAGCTTCAGGCTGAGTGATTTGGACAAGGATGGAAAAACAAAGGCCAAAGACTGAAACATCAAGAAAGCACCCGTTGATGCTGGCTGTATTTCGGGAGACATCCTATTAGCTAATACAGCTCTATGAAGAAATTAGATGTAGAAGAAGAAACGGATTATGTAGCATGAAAATAAGTAGACTTATCAACTTCACTTTCTTTCATCTAAGATTAAAAGCATAAATTGGGCTAATGCTACTCCATTTTCTCTGCACGTCCTCTCCTGGCAGAAGTCAATCCTTATTTCGATGTTGATATTCCTGTAACTATAGCTGTGTTATTTAAATATGGTCTCCAAGTTACAGACTGCTTGCAATGTGATACAGTGGTGTTACCAGCTTTAAAGGTGAAGTTATGTGCTATTTTTCTCTAGGCTGCACCCTCATAGCTTGCAAGCATCAAACAAACACAGGAGGATCAGGTCTTAAGGTTGGTGGGTCCTAGCCAATGTTCCTCAACATTGAACATAGCAATCGTGGGCATCTGAGTATGGGAGAGCCGGTCCTAGGCTCTGAAGACCTCTCTGTCAGGACTACACTCGTCTTCAAAGTGGGCATGCGCAAAGTAGTCTTAGTCAAAAATTCCACTGGGATTTTAATGCTTTCTTTTCTTTTTCCTTTTTCTTTTTCTTTTCTTTTTTTGCCATACAAGCACATTTATGATATTCCACTCACAAAGTTATTAGTATTATTATTTTTTAAACCATATTTACCCAGTCATTCAATAATACTGCTAGATCATCCATCCCCCTTCAGATTCTCTCCAGAGCACTCTGAGAAGTCTCATCTCTTAAGAGTCCTTAAACTGACGGGGCAGTGAGGAACAATGATCACTTTCTGAGGTGTTGGATGACAGGAAAGTTCAAAATAACACAGTCTGAAAGGACAAACATTCTCATCCTATTATATTCGGGCTTAATATCCAATAAATTCTTTGAAAGCACACATATTTTAACCTGATGTTTATTGGAAGCCATCCTTCTCTAGACAATCATCAAGGATGGTATCAACAGTTATCACTTAGTTAAAGCCCTTGCTTAGTCTTTTTTAAAAAATATGAGGAAATGTTGGTGTCAGTTGATTCTGCTTTCCATACCTACCCTGACCCCCAGAGGGAAGCATGGACTTGCTGAACCGTTAGAATCTGAAGGGAAGACATGGAGAAAACTCCTTTGCTATGTGATGTTTCTCCCCACATCCAAAGAGGAAAGAGGAAATGTCTAGGTGACAGTGGTAGGGGGCCATGACCCTCCTCCTCTAACAACCTGTCATACCATTTCCAAAAAGAAATCAGCAGGAAAAGAGGTGACCTCAGAATGCCCAAGATAGACAGAATAGGGTATACTTATGTGCAGCATGTGGTTCCCAGTTCTGGGGCCCCCAGAGAGGGGAAAGGGGGTTTCTGTTGAGATGAAGGCTACATGCCTTAAGAAACAGCCCCCTGAAAACAACCCAGAGGTCCAGTGTCCTTGCAGATGTAATTGGAGTCCTTGAGGGAAGAAAGGGAGAATATAACCTCTGCCGAGGTCATGTAGGAGTCGTCCAGTCGGCACTCTTGGGGGCCTTGCATGTGTGCACGTCCAGGGCCTCCAGGCAGTCCTGACAGCGCACGGCACAGCACCAGTGGAATTTACACTCACACTTGGTCATCCGGGTGACATGGGATGTGTCATAGCCTCTCCCACAACACATAACTTCGCAGCTGTCCATGCCTCGGGAAGTCAAGTTGCACACACGGCCTGCTGTACCCAGGGAGCCTGGAAGGACAAGCCAGAGAGAAGTCACTGGAAACATCTGGGCAGAATACAATAGGCCTTGACAGAAGAGTCATGAGGTTCATCTTTGAGAACAGAGCCTAGCCCAACTTCCTCATCACTTACTGAATCTGTGTTCTATAATCCCCTGTGTTGTCCCTCTATGCAGCTGAGAGGTGTCCAGAGGGTATCATCTAGAAAAAGTGGACTAGAAACTTTGGGTTTTCTTTTGGCAATCTGAATCTAAAGCTCTTACTTTTAATTGGATTGACTTTCCATATTACGCTTACTGGGTCTTACATCAAAGGGCCATTGGGTGAGCATGACTAGATAAGAAAGAAAAAAGGACTTATTTCAGTTCTTCCTCTTCCAACTTCAAATCACAAAAAGGAAGCTGTATCCAAGGTCAGCATTCTCCAAGTGTAGGAAGTCTTGAACCTTGAAAAGGAGAAGAGTCCATTTCCCTAGACCCGCTTACACTGACTTAGTAGACAGAGACCCCCCAAACTGTAGCTGGTGGGGTGAGGGTCTCATTCGTGGAGGCATTGAGGAGGAAGGACATGGCCTGGCCTTGCCTATCATTCTTCTTTTCCCTCTTGCAGTTTAGCGGACCACAGGAGGTGTACCTATTTGAGGCCATAACTCCTTCAAAAAACAAACGTGGCATTATATCAATATCATACTAGTTAATCAATGTTACATTTGCTAAATGGAGTCTATATTTATGCATCTGTTTCTTAAAAAGGAATTTCAAAGACAGAGTTAGGTGTGGTGGCTCACATCTGTAATGCCCACAATCACTGCAAAGTTCAATGACTTTTTCTACAATGATCTTTCCTACCAAGATGAGCCATTGGTTGCCATGTTTTATACCATCACTCTTTTCATTGGACCACGGGTGGGTACCTGAGACATCCTGAGCCAATAAGATAGAGTTCCCAGGAGATTGTTGCCATACATAAACTCAGTAGCCCCTAGCCCCTGAGCTCTGTGGATAGGCAGAGAGCCACGGGAAAACATAAATAAAGCACATGTTCAGAGACAGTGATGGCCAGAGCAGGATGAGGAGTCCTGTCAAGTTAGGCTATTGTTTGGTTCTGCTTCCATCTCTTCAGGAGGCCTGGCCACACACCGGCCTTGGAGGACCTAGAGATGCTGGAATTTTTCCTACAAAGTAGTTTGAACACAGTGTCTTAGGTATACGAGACAAGCAGTCTGCCACGGAGCTACAACCCCAGTAAAAGCTTACTGTCCTTCTACTAACTGCCCCTTTTAGCTTAATAGCTGTTCCTGTTTCTATTACAATCCACAATGCTAAATCACTGGCAAACCTGCAGAAGAAAAATAAATACAGGGAGAAAAAGATAATGAATTAATTTTTTTTCACTTATACCTCGTGACACTGTTTATCACTATCTGCTCTGTATGAAAATTATCTCCGTGAGTGTCATGCTGCTCTGCCTGTACAGAATGACCAGGGAAACAGCAGGGTTCAGGCAGGGTACGAGGTCAAGAAAAGCAGAGGGTGGGCCAGACTTGTTGTGCGTGATCAGCTGCTGAAAGCAGGAAGACAGACAGAGGAGTTTCCTGAGGACAGGAAGGATGGCAGAGGGCCGGGTTGGGGTGGAGGGTGGGTCAGCCAGGGATGGCCCTGAGCCTACATCATGCTGAAGAAGCAAAGGGTTAGAAGAGGCAGCAACTGGGTCTGGATTCAGGACAGTCTCCTAAAAAAATCACCGATTGTGCAAAAAGGACACACACTGCCAAATGCTGTCTTTTAACCTCACACCCATTATTTCAGTTGATAGACGTTTAGCAGATATAAATATGTATAAGGTGTTATGTTGGCTATGGGGTTTGGGAGGCAGGGAAAGCATAAAGTGACTAAGACCCAGCTCCTATTCCTCAGCAGACTTGTACTGACACTACCACAACCTACAGACCATTATTTCATCTGCTCATGACCTACTGGAAACCACAATAGAATCACATGCAGGGCATCATGGCAGACAAAGTTCAGACTGTAAAGCCAAGGACTTTAGGATGTGGGCAATCAAGGGTTTGCTTGTAGTGTTGCCATGTGTATGGTTGTGGCGATTAATGTAAGTTTCCCTTTCTTCTCTTGCAAAGCTGTCATAAAACCAGCTCATTCTTCCACAGTGAGGATGGGACAAAATTAGATGTTTAAGTGTCTATCAGAGTAAGTGCTCAACATATGCTAAACATCTATTCATTATTTAGCAAGTCTTTATTGAGACCTAATTATCAGTGAACAAAATAAAGATGCCATCCTGAGGGACTTATGTCATTATCATAATGATATTACTTAGTATGAATATTAGTAGTAAGGAACAAGACCAGGTAAAGTGTCCTCAAATACATGGTTTTCACAAGAAGGTGTCACTAGAGAGACAATGTAAAGGATGAGTTGATGTTTAGGGAAATAATGGGATGAAAGACATGTATGTCTAGGCACAAGAATCTCCTAGCAGAAATGCTTCAGACAGGTTTATGAGAGTACAGATTCAGTATGACTGAAGAACAGGGTGTGTATTCTACAAAAATCATAGAAAAGAAGACAGGAACAACAGGTTAAAGAGTCCTTTGCCTTGGCAGAGCTTTGATCTTAGTCTATGGTGGGTGAAAAACCAGTGTAGATTTTAATCCAAGAAAAACAAACCTAGGTCTGTTAGAATGTCTGAGAGGAAGGAGGCCAAATGTGAGCTCTGAAAAGAGTCTAGGCAAGAGTCTGTGAGGAGAGACAGAAGGACAATGGATGAGAAGCCTCAGAGGGTACAGCACTAGCATTTGGCTATCTGTTGAAGTACGGATAGAGGTGGAGGGGTCATGTAGGAAATGAGTGGAACATGTTCATTTGGCTCCACAGTGAGGAGAGCAACATACACTTGGAATAACGCCATAGGTTAAAGGGAGAGTGGAAGGAAAGGCTGTGTGGAAGATGGTCAAGTCCTCAAGGAGCATGATGGTGAAGGAGACTTAAAAGACAGCTGTGGGGACTGAGATAGATAAAGCTAGAACTTCAAGATCATTTCAGGCCTTAAGTATTTGGGCAAATCATTACATATCAACATGACACAGCCTTTCCTAGTCTTTATTTAGACAGAGAATAGAATTGGAATAAACTAGTCATGGACATTTTAAGTTGGGGTGACGATATTTCTTATGGGGGGGGAAGTACATGAGGAAGCCTCTAGAATACCAGACCTCTTTCATGTTATAAACTGGGCACAAGTTATACGGATGTGTTTAATTGAGAAAACTCCCTATATTATGGTTAGTGTGAATGCAGCTAGTGTTATTTGAACTTTCCCACATGTGTTATGTATGTTAGTAGGAAGAAAAATGAGGAAGATGGAAGTAAAGAGGAGGAGGCCACACAAGTTAAGAGCTTTATGTGAGGAGCAGAAAGGCATTCCACATGGCTGTGGAATTCAGTGGTTATAGGAGTGAGCAAAAGAGCTAAGGCTGAAAATGTTAGTAAAAGCCGCATTGTCAATGGCTTTAGATAACAGGGCGGGGGGGGTGGTGGTTCAATTTTACTGTGTAAGCAACAGTTTTCTATTGAAGGTCTTCATGAAAAGAGCAGTATGGCTTAATTTGTGTTTATGAAGGCAAAGCCATGTGCAGAGACTGAATAGATTGAAGCAAGTCAAAGTAAGGGCAGGGAGATAAGTTAGAGGCCCATTCGGAACTGGGATCCAGACACAAGATGGCCTGGATTAAGACACTGATGGTGAGAAAGAGAGAAGTTAGTTAAAGAGACAGGACCAGTAGATATGGTGAGTGATGGATGGAAGGGAAGGGGACAAGAAGGGTTCAGTGGGGACTTCAGGTTTAGGTCTAAGCAGTCATTTTGGTACTAGTAATTCCCTAAGGAGAGAAATGCCTGGGATGGGAAGACTTTAAGTACCAATGAGTTTAGTTGTTAGCATATTGAGTTTTCTGTGACTAGGGAAACGTTCATTAAAGATACTGTGGGATTCAGGAAACAAGTTGGAATAAGGATCATGGGCTTGGTCGTCTTTTTCAGGAGGTAGGAAGTGAGGCTAAACTCGCTTTGTAATGTTTTGTGTTTTGTTTTTAAGTCTTGCTTACCAATAAACATTCTTTCATCTCACCAAACCATAGTTGTCAAACTCTGTCAATACTGTGACACATTTGAATTCTTTGTCTTCCCTCTGGGCTGTTGATCTGAGAGGGCTGGAATGGGGAAGTGACCTGTCTTGTTCCTGTATCAGGCTATGGGGCCAATGGGAAAGAAACCCAATGGTCTTTTCCCACTGACCTGAATGAAGCCTACTGACACCTAAGAGTTTTTGTTTCTCAAATGCAGAACTATGCAGGACTTTCTCTGAACCAAGGATTGGTTGTCAAACTGAATCCACACCATCTAAACCCAGCGAGAAAAGGAAAGACAAAGCAATGGCCATTGGAAAATTTTCATGTAAATATGGTTTCAGAGTCAGACCTGGCAGCCTAAGACTGGGATAGAATGATAGTGAATTTAAGCACACCTGGGCCATGGCGTGAGTTCAAGGCCAGCCTGAGCAACTTCGTAAGACCTTGTCTCAAAGTAAACAGTGAAAAAAGAGAGCTGAGGATAAAGTTTACTGGTCCACTGTTGCCTAGCTGGTGCAAGACACTAACTTCAATCCCTAGTAGGAAAAAAAACCCCAAAATATGAAAGAAAGACAAAAGTTGACTTTGGTGTGTGAAACAAAAACATGCAACAAAGTATAGCAGTTCATTGTTCAACTATAAAATGCTCAAAAACAGAAGTAATGCTGACATGCTGCTCACCACTGCTTCCCAAACAGGGCTTTATGAGGCCAAGAAGAAGGAAGATAAAAGAGCTTTTGAAGACCGAGAGCCGCTGATATAAGAACAGCAGTGGGATTGTAGCCTAGAACTGTAATGGGTCCCCCTGAAGTATTAGGGTATAGGGAATGGGCCAACAGGGAGGCACAGAGCTTCTATGAAGTAAGAGAGGATGAGGATGCTTAGGGAAGGTCTACAAATTGGTCCCTCTTTGGGATAAAGCTCTAATTAGATGTAATTCTAGACTGTAGGGCAGAAGGGCAGGTTAGGCACCTGTGCCAATAGAGTGGAATGTGGAGTTATTTGCTCAAAGCTGAGTTCAGGCTCTCTGTGAAATTGGCCACTGTTGCTTCCCTTTAATGGAATCATAGAACACTTGTTAAGACTCAGAGCAATGGAACTGTGCTCTTATAATGACCTACCACCAATCTTTCTAAAGCAGAGTAGCACCACTATGCTTAGAATTAAAGATGAGAATGAAGCTCTATGTATCCACATGTGTGTTAAGTGGCTTGCTGGATTTTATCATCTGTCTGCTTTCTTAGCTTTACATGTTTTTGGCATAAGCACCAATAGGGTAATTAATAATAGGGTCACTCACTTCTGCTTGGTCCATTGCAGAATCCATGAGTGGGAAAGACTCAGTTAAACCCTTTTGCCTTAAGTTTTAAGGCAGGTTTCACATTGTCAAAACTGAACAGAGGTGAAGATTATTTGTACTTTCTCCTCTCCCTTTTTTCTTTATCAGTTTAGTCTCTTTTTCTTTCTTTACCTTCCATATTATGTTTTATACCCCCTTCTCCATTTTCATTCATAACTATAGATATAAAATTTATAGAACATTTATATAGTTTAGACCCTGTGATAAGCGAATTAATTCCCACAAATGTGTAAGATAGATATTGTTACCATCATTGATCTGTAAATGGGGAAACAGAGGTCTTGGAGATGCAGTAACTTGCTCAGAATTACACAGATAGCAAATAGTGGGCACCCTTAGAACAGAGCATGAATAATACTTAAGTATCTTCCCTGCTCTGTTCCTTAATTTTATTTTTATCAAATGAACTTACAAGATGCATATCGTTGAAAACATATAAAACCACAGGACTAGGGAGGCTGAAGCAGGAAGATCAGGAGTTCTAGGCTAATCTGGCCTAGATAGTGAGACAATATCCCCGAACCCAAATGTGGGGGGTGTAGCTCAGTGTTCCAATACTTGCCTAGCACAAGTGAGACCATAGGTTTGATCCTCAATACTTCACACCCCATCCCTACCCTCCTCTGAAGAACTTACAAAAAATCTGATTTATAGTCTTTTGGAGGACTGGAAGGTAGAGTCTTTATCACAAATTCATGACATGTTGTAGGCTATTTAGTCACTTAAGGTTTTGTGAGAAAATAAAAAGGACTGGTTGACATGGTGGATTAGGCTGCATTTCCCCTCAACTGATACTCGCTCTTTTATATATTAAAAACAATGTATGTGTTATGTGTGTATGTGTGTGTCTGTATGAGACAGAGTGCAAGTGTAGTATATGTAGATGTCAGAGGATATCCTTGGGTATTGGGCCTTGCCTTCTACCTGGTTTGAAACAGGGTCAAACTTGTGGACTTCCTCACTATATCAGGCTAGTTGGCCCCTGAGCTTTCAGTGCGATAACAGATACAATCACCACTGTGTCTAGTTTTTACATCGGTTCTGTAGGTCCAAACCCAAACTCTCAGTCAGCATAGATAGTAGTTTAAAAATACCAACTAAACATCTGAAAAATAGCTTCAGCCAATGGTCCCCTTACTCAGGCCTCCCAAGTTGTCATCTTCTAAGGCCAAACATGTTCTTGGGTGCCTTTTAATTAACACACTTATTTTAAAAAGTCATGCTGCTTTATAACATTCCCTTGTTTTGCTTTGATTTATGTGGTTCACATGTTCTTTTGCTCTGGTTGTGAAGTGTGCCCAGATGTGTTGCCAGCCTGGTGACGGTGCTCAGTCCCATGACGTAGAGTACTGTGAGTTCAGACTCCAGCTTTCCTGTCATCTTTATCCCAAACAGTGGTTCAGATTGGCTGCCTAACCTCTATGTCCATCAATAAGCAGGCAGTCTCTGTAGACAGGGAGGGTATATATATCATGGGAAGGTGTAAGATGCTGCTTCTGGCTAAGTGCACCTTTTTTCTTCCCCTATGTTATGTCCCCATCCCAGCTCACAGTAAGAACTCACATATGCATGGGAAAAGAGGCAAAGAATGGAAGTTTCTAAATCGCATGTGTTTGGGACCACATATCATATTTGGTGGGGCAATATCAAGGGAACTTACAGAATCAAGAATCCCATCCCCAGAGCTATAAAATTAATAATGGAGTCAGGGTTCCCAGTGTAAAAACATTTCTGTCTCCACCAACATGCATCTTCCTGACAGCAGAGGAGGAACAGAGGGCTTTGGCTAATAGTTCCCAGACCCATACCTCTGGAACCTGGAGGAAGGGCTCTGCTCACCCCCTTCTCCTCCCTCTCCCCCTTCCCTTGCCCCTCCCCCTTCTCCTCTCCCTCCCCCCTCTTCCCTCTCTCCCTTTGCCTGTATCTTCAGAAATTCCTGCCACTCAGGCCAACAGAGGCCCATATGTTGACCATTAGGGCATAAAGCAAGATTCACTTAAGCCTGTCATCCAATAGGCTGTTTCTCCTCTGCTTGACTTACACGTTGTCATTAATGACACAGATTTATTGAGGGAACAAAAGAATGTTACAGAGCAAATGTTAGAGACCGCACATTCATCTACTTGCAGGCCTTCCCCTGTCCTCACAAGAAGGATTGCAAAGCTAATGCTACTTAGGAAAGGCAATATCTACTTAGTTCAGATGATTTTACTCATTTTTATTCATTTTCCTAGTTCAGAGGTTTGACTGGCACAGGAAAGCCATGTCCTGTTAAGCTACCAAATCCTACAATGGAATTAACACTGTTATGGCCAGACTCTGAGAGACTTTCCATTCCTGATCTATCTAGCCTGGTCAAAATTATTTCCTATTTTCTCTCTCCTCAGCCCCACACTAACCCCACTTCTTCTTCCCTGAACTCCTCCCAACCTCCATACTCTCCAAATAGTTATCTCCTCCCTACTGAACTAAGTGATTTTCTGGCATTATTGAAGTCATGTAGACTGTTCTTTTGAAGAGTCACCCCCATCTGTAAGCTGTCCTCTCCCTGTATCCCAAGCATAATCTCACATTTTTAAGATTCAAGCCTACATTAATGCTTTCCATGGGGTACACCCAGTCTGCACAAGTTCCATTGACCTCACAAAGGCCTATCTAGAATATATTTCCTGAAACTGGGTCCATATTTCAGAATGTTAGACCCCACCTTCTTTGGGATGGAGGTTGGGTCTTAGCTCTGTACACAACATAATAATCGGCTGCCAAAGCATATTTGCTTTTTCATTAAATACTAGATTAAGAGCAATTTCTTAAAAACCTAGAATAGCCTTTCCATTGTTTGGTGAGGGCACACTCTTCAAAGAAGTGTTTGCAACTTTGCAGGTATACATCTGGAGCAGGTACACATCAGCAGTTAAGCTTGCCCCTCTTTAAATGGTTTCACTCAATGTCCAGAGAGTACATGCAAGAAATGTGGCACATTCTTATAATTTTATACATTTAGTTCGGGATCTTTTTCTTTTTTCTTTTTCTCATTTTTCTTTTTTTTCTCTTCTCCTTCTCCTTCTCCTTCTCCTCCTCCTCCTCCTCCTCCTCCTCCTCCTCCTCCTCCTCCTCCTCCTTCTTCTTCTTCTTCTTCTTCTTCTTCTTCTCCTCTTTCATCTTCTTTTGATGTTATGGCCTTATATGTAGCCCAGGCTGACTTTGAAGTCTTTTAGAGGGTTGATATTATATTTGTGTGCTACCATAGCCTATATAAGCATGGCTTATATTGAAATGGGAGAAATTCATATCAATAACTTAAGTGAGTTTGTGGCACCAGGTGAAGGTTCTGAACTACAAACCAGAGTCAAATGAGCACTTTATTCAGTGCTAAATCAGGAGAACACTAGAGATTACAAGGTGAAACATATATTAAGAGAAGCAGAGAAGTAAATTTCTCCATGATTCCCCAATCAGTAGAAACAGTAGTGGAGAACAATTTGTAGTCCTTAAGATGCCTACTCCATAATGCAGGCTTGATAGCTCACTAACAATGTGAAATTTCCATAAGTTGGACAAAGGGATTTATCATTATAAAGTGGATTTCACTGGGAAGGTTAAAAGAAAATAATTAAATTTATTATTTTAATGTACTTTTAAAAATCACTTTGTCTGCAACAATTAATATAGCAATTCAAAATGAGCTTCGTTGTTCCTCCTACCTACCCCTCACAGAAAAGACAACTCACCTGTTTGATAATTAATTTGTTGTTAATGGTTCAAATGATGTCAAATAATTGAATATAGACAATGACTTAAAATTTGTTTACTGAGTTTAGCTCTATGTTTATATTTTTTGAAAGATAGCATATTTGTAGAATAACTGCATTGGGCAATATATATTATATTATATTATATTATATTATATTATATTATAGACACACATATATGATAAACTCCATTGGATTAAAAACAAAACAGCATGTTGCTTTAGTTATCCATGGAATCAGATGAGGTAACCAGCAGCAAATGATGAATAAAAGAGCTGAGTACCTGGAGCAATGAAAGTCAGAGATGTAGTCTGTTGCTATGGTTATTTGGCATCTTTTCTCTTGTCTGGAGAAAGGGTCAGCAAGCAACATAACATAATCATGACTCTCTGAAGATACTTACTAGTGCAAAAGTTCTATTTAACACTCAAGCTTAAATGGAAAAATTTTGCAGGTTGTGCACTATAACCATCAAAAAACCAAACAAAAACATAATATAGAATGAACAATATTCTATGTAGTTTACAACTTGCCATTCAGCTCAATTCGCCACATTTATTTGCTGGATATTGGGGTTATAAATAAAAGAGACAGTTCCTACCAACTCGTGTTTCCTAGTGGAGCTTGGTGGGACAGAGAGGAAACTAATAATTAAACACTGCATAGTCTATAAATGGAGAGTCCAAGCTGTTCTTAAGCCTCTGGGATAGCAATGAACATAGAGAAGCAGACAGGTCCTCTATACATTTCCAAGGTTCTGATGTGGGTGACATGTCACATAAGAAGGGAGAATGGCAATTGACTTGCATAATGATGACCCGGCCACCACAGCCATCAATGGTAGTTTCATTTTCTTTAGATGAAAATAAGTTTTAAGTGGGACAAATCAGTTCAACTCTGAATGAAGTCAGTGACTATAGTATGAGAAATCTAAATGAATCAATTAGGCAGGGAACTAAATATAGGATGAGGAAAGAGAACAAAAGCATGCCTAGAGATGTTGAAAGCTGTAAGAGTATAAATTTTAAAAGCTAGTTTAATAGAGTATAATTAACAATTTTCTGTGAAAATGATGGTTAGAAGTCTCACTGGAGAGGAACACTCCTCCACTGCTGGTGGGATTGCAAGCTGGTAGAACCACTCTGGAAAGCAGTCTGGCGGTTCCTCAGAAAACTGGGCATGACACTCCTGGAGGATCCGGCTATACCACTCCTGGGCATATACCCAGAGACTTTACCTGCATGCAATAAGGACACATGCTCCACTATGTTCATAGCAGCCTTATTTATAATAGCCAGAAGCTGGAAAGAACCCAGATGTCCCTCAACGGAGGAATGGATTCAGAAGATGTGGTATATCTACACAATGGAATACTACTCTGCAATTAAAAACAATGAATTCACGAAATTCCTAGGCAAATGGTCAGAACTGGAAAATATCATCCTTAGTGAGGTAACCCAATCACAAAAGAACACACATGGTATGCAGTCACTGATAAGGGGATATTAACCAAGAAGCTCAGAATACCCAAGACACAATTCGCATATCAATAGATTTCCAAGAAGATGGAAGGAGAGACCCCTGGTCCTGGAAAGACAGGATGTCGGGGAATGCCAAGACAGAGAAGTGAGGGGGGTTGAATGGGGAACAGGGGGAGGGAAGAGGGCTTATGGGACTTTCGGGGAGGGTGGAACCAGGAAAGGGGAAATCATTCGGAATGTAAATAAAAAATATAGAAAAAAAAAACAAAAAAAAAAAGAAGCCTCACTGGACCATATCAAAACAATCTTGGTTTGGCTCTCCTTGTACCCTTTAGATAGTCATTCATTATTTTCTGTAAGTGTCAGAGCATAAAGCAACGAATGACTTCTTTATGTTTTCAATGTAAAGAACACAGTAAGTCCTTGTACATAGCAATGGAGCAAGGATCGGGGCCTAAGACACATTATTTCTCACCCATCTGAAACTGAGGGTTCCCTGTCATCTAGATTGTGTCATGTTGCCTGGCTGCAGCCTAGACTACCTAGACTACCATGGCTGACAAAGCCTTGAGGACAAGGACCGAGCAACTCTGCCTTCTCTGCCTTTGCACTGCCAGGGTTTATGTGTCTGGCGTGTAGAACAATCTCAATTAATATTTGTTCAGTAAAGAAATGAAGGACTTAAAATGTCTTGGTATGGATTTCACATTATCAGTATTTGGGCAGAGTTCACCCTTCAGTTAAAATCTTATTTCCTTGTATTTGATAACACCCAGGATATAGTCAGTATTCATAAGTGTCTGCAAGCCAGGCCACAAAACAAGACTTATCTAGAATATGAGTCTCTCTGAACACAATGATTTTAGGAACTGGATTGCCATGGGCTTCAGGGAATTCTTTGCCAAATATAGTTCATAAAAGAAGGCACAAATACTGACACCACGAACAGCTGCCTGCTGAGCTTTGGGTTTCTAGCAGACAACATGTTACCTAAGAGTTCCATTTGTTTTGAACTTGACTGGGGAAGTGGTGGAGGCTTACTTGTTTCCTCTGGTTGGAGAAGAGACCTCGGGATGACCTCTAGCCCAGGTCAGGGTTTTACATCATTCCCAGTGAAAGTGGTCTGTGATTAGGTGCAGACACCTCCTCTGCAGAGGAGGGCAGCATTCCTTCATTACAGATGGACCGATCTTTACCTGAAGGGTTGCTTTGATTTACAGATTCCTGGGGGCAATCACCAGACTAGATAACTCCAGAGCCACCAGTGCTCATCTCAGAAAGTCCCTCTCTTAAGATGTGGCTTCCAATCTGGCCTGAAAATATCACATGCCCAACCTCTTGCAGTTGCTAGTACCCCAGCAAAATGTGCTACAAGTGGAGGCATTTTTAGTTGATCATCAGAAAATACTTGCAGAAAATATTTTCAGCAGAAAAATAAGGGGACATGTTTAGTTACTGTTTCCACAATTTCTTCTTCAAGTTTCTTTTTCCTTATCATTTATTAGAAACAATTTAAAGTAGTCCCTTAGAAACATGATGTGGTGGGTTAGTGAGATGGGTCAGTGCAAAAGTGCAAGCAGGAGAAGCTGGATTCAAATCCCAAGCATTCAGATAAAAGCCAGACACGCTTTGTGTGTACCTGTAATCATAGTGTTGGGAGGCAGAAATGAGTGGAACCAGGAAGCTCTCTGGCCAGTCAATCTAGTCAAAATGGTAAACTTTATATTCAGTAAGAGATCCTGCCTCATGGGAATAAAGAAGACAATATCTTCTGTGGCTTTCCTCATGTGTGTGCACAGGAATGTACAAGTTCACACACACTACACAAAAGAAAAGAAAAAGAAAAAATCTTGGAAAGCTTCTAATCGAAAAGGGCTTCGATATAATCTAAATGTGGCTGTTAAATTGTGATCAGATTTGAACTCTCAGCTTTGTGGGCACCCCCAAATTAAAGTCCCATATCTTCATACTGCATCGTTATTATAGAACCTCCCCTTACACTTTCCACATAATCCAAATATGAGGAAAGTGGTATAGTGAGAAAAGTGTGGATTTTTGTTTTGATATTTATCTATTCATTTTACTTGTTAACTTGTTCCAGGCAAATCTTGGACAAATTACAAAACTTTGAGATTTCATTTTCTTGACCTGAAAATGAGGGAGATTGCTGCCAAGAGTTAGGGGATATATATATAAGGGATGGAGAACAGACCTGACCTGTCAGGAACTCAACCCGTGCTCCCAGCATTCACACTGAGTGAGAACTGTCCTCACCAGACTCACTCAAATTACCCACTCTGTGGTTCTTCTCATCAAAATTCACTCATTGAGGTATCATTATGTCATGGAAGAGGATGACTTGATAACCAATATGTCAAGCCAATTGCAGCACAAGTCTTAATGGTTGGAATAATTTAAACAAGTTACTTGCAGAAGAGTTTCTACATGTCAAAAAAAAAAAAGTATTTAATGCCACATGAGCCAAGACAGCAGGTATTTTTTGAGTGAGGTCTATTCAGAGCTCTGCAAATAAGAACACTTTCATCCTTTCTAAGGATCAGAGACTTGGATTTCCTCTTCTCTGATAAAAGGGGTAAACCAAGACCATGGGCCATCAAATCATTGATTTCCCAAACTTTATTTTTATAAAGTTTGAAAGTATGAGCATCTCCTGATTCTGGTTCAGCAGATCTCTGAGGAAGAATGGAGAATTATGGAGAAAAATGAAGGAGATTTGTAGATGCACTGCACCAACCCAACTGGAAAACACTCCAGAACAGTCCTGTGCTCTGTTATGCTGAACAGGATGCAGGAAGACAGAACAGCATAACCAAGTAGTTCAAACACCACTCACCCACCCACCCACCAATGCCCCCACCTGATCTCCACTTTTGCTCTTGTAATTCTCTCAGGGAGAAGGTGCCCAGTTAATTGAACATTGGTGTTCATGACTCAAAATCAACCATTTAGAAAGGGAAGATTAAATATAGGAAAGAGTAACTATGAAGTTGAAAGAAGACAAAGAAACAAAGAAACAAACAAGAGGAATGCATGTCCTGACTTAAATGTGGCTACAAAGTTTTGGTCTATCTTGGAGCTTGTCTAGTCCATAAGATTATTCTTATGGAGCACAGTGTGTGTTCATTCTGTTGCAGACTCATGCTGGCTGCATCCTTTGTGTAGACTGAAAGACCTAAGACCTTTGTTTCACAATGGGAGGCTCCTGCATCCTCTGTGAGTTAGATGAAGGAAGTCTTCATTCTCATGGGTCTCAGAATTATTTCTCATCTCTCTGTCACAAACAGAGGCTGGAGGCTGCTCCAGGAAGATTCCATACCCAGAAACATTCAGCGGGATGTGGACCAACTTTAGTAGATCATACACCACAGAAGGTTATCCCAGTCAGGGAGACCCCCATCTGGAGACAGCTGTCAGTCACATGACAAAGGGCAAAAATCCAACCAGTGTGTGGGTGAAGCAGATGTCTCTGCACCTCACACCTGTGGCTATTTGCACAATCCAAATATTAACTATCAACAACATTCTCTTAATAACCTGAACTTTTGCCTATGTCAGATAAGGCATTCTGAATCTTCTTATTATGAAAACAATCACATGTAGTTACCAAAATTACAAAAGAAACACTGCAGGTCACATGGGTGACTTTGGCATGTTCTCAAGCACAGCTATAAATGGCATCATTTCAGATTATTTCAGAAAATTACAAATAATCTGGTAAACTTATTGGAAATGTGATCTGTTATATTGGCACTGGGTACTTAAAAGACCCAGGATGGCTCCTATTTGATCAGCACCACTCAAGGACCAAAATATTGACCTAATTTTAAATTAGAAAAGTAAAAATATTTTAAGAAAGTGTAGAAATAAGAGATTACATTATATATCTTACTATGGAAGCCAGTCAGTCCTTTAACTGTGTGCTTTTGTATATAGGACTGCTAGAGGCAGAATAAAATGATGGAAAGGACAGACAGACAGACAGTCCTGAAAAGTTCTTAACCTCCCAGAGTTTCAGTTTCCACTCCTATAAAGCAGGAGGCTGAGAGCTGGTGAGAGTGTGCTGAATACGCCATGGTGTGCAGTGGGCATTGCATATGTATCTATGTCTTTATGATCAAGGGGCAGACTTTCAGGCTTTCAGCTTTTAATAGTGCCTACTGCTCTTGCAGGGGATCCAACTCTGGACCCCAGCATGCATGCTAGGTGACTCACAACTACCTGTAACTCTGGTACCAGGGGATATGACATTCCTGGCCTCTGGCAGGTACCAATGCTCACATGCACTTCACACACACACACACACACACACACACACACACAAACACACACACACACACACACAAACACACACACATACATACACACACACACACAGAGAGAGAGAGAGAGAGAGAGAGAGACAGACACAGACACAGACACAGACACAGGCACAGACACAGATAGAGAAACAAGAATGAAGTATACAAGAATGATCAATTCAATAGCTTAAAGTGGCGGCAGGGATTACATTTAGAAACCCCCTCCTCTGACGAGAAAGTATGGTCTTTAGTTCCCCGAATACCAAAAAGGAAGAAAATATTCATCAGGTAGGACTATTTTCTTCACTACATAAATTATTTCAAATCAAAGAACCAGAAAACCCCTGTAGGACAGCGCGTTTTCTAGATCTGGTATGAAGTTTCAATCTTAAGGTCTTTTCACCATCATGCTTAGGAAATAGGTGAAGCAAATGTGTTCCCTTATGGCCAAACACAGGGCCAGACATGCATCTCCTTCCATACATGATGTCCAACATGGACAGTGAGACCCAGGGTTCACTGGATTTTGTAAGCTAAGATGAGAGTTTGGCTGGTGGTGATCATTAAGAAGCATCCATTATTTTGTGTCGTTTTCCCCAGGTAAAAGTTTACAACGTCCTGATGTCTTAGGACTGCTTCATAGATTCAGAAAGAGCAGGTAGCTCGTAGGACAGTGTTCAGTGTATGAGTGTCTATTTCCGGGACCTAAAATGATTAAGGTGATCCTCATGCCCATGGCCTGCTCACAGTTAAGTAGCTAGTTAAGGAAAGAAGGGGCACAGTCCACTGGGTTGATTGATATGAAAGCAGCAGGTTTCACCGAGTCTGTTGTTCTTACAGGTAGGATAACTTGGGTAGCAGTCCCAAAGCATGACAAGAATGCAGAAGGGCACACCATCAGGTCCTTATGCTCAGCAGTCTTGGATGCATATGCCTCATGTACAAACATGCTCACAGGCTGCAGACCAGCTAACTCATCAAACGACAGAGGAACTTCAACAACTCAAGGGCAAGGAAAGGGCTCCAGGCATCTTATGATGCCTCCTGAGCCTTTTGCCTATCAGTTAATCTAGCTTCAGCAGCTGGCTGCATCTGCACGATTTTACTGACTCTTGTGCAATTATTTCAGAATGGAAAACAAACTTAGAATCTAAAATGAAGGATATTTTTTTTTCTGATAGTAAATGACATTGTTTCCCTCAAAGCACATAACTTGAGCCAAAGAGGGCTGTGGCTACTGTCACCCCCTGTCCACTGAGACCCTTTCAGTGATGCTTATTTTGCTAGAGTCTTGCAGAGGAGTCTTTGCAGCCTGATAATGACCTTGAGGGTAAGAGGCAGAGAGAATATGTCTATAAAAGTAGACAGGTGAAGACAGCTGGTATGTTCGGGTTGGAAGAAGGTCTCTTGGAGTACAAAATAGAGAAAGCATTATTTGGGAAGGGAGGGTGTGACTTTAATAAATGAGGCGTCTCTTGAATCCACTCCCTATATAAAACACACCTATGGCCAAAAAAGTGGGAATAAATTCTTGTTTTTTAAATAAGAGACAAAAAAAGTGTTTGACAATTGTAACCATATTGAAAAGAGCAAAGGATTGTGAAATAGAGCAAACTTCAGAAAGGGTTAAATTCCCAAGCCCTAGGACCATTTCAGAGTCATAGTTGGAGGATGTGTCACTGGGGAAAATTATTACAAAACTGCATTGTGCTCAGCCTAGGAGCCCAGGAAAGATGCTGGGCAAGTACATGGACCGTTTATCCATCTCTTAACTGGAATTCTGTGCAAGCAAGCATTCTGCTGATCTGCATATTTTGACTTTTGGCCACATACGTTCTTGTTAGTTCATGTTTCTTCAGAATCTGCACACTATCAACCTGTTCCTCTAACTGCGTGCATGAATTTCCTGTGCAGTCTCAATGTGAATTAGACAGAGCACAAGCCTGGAACTTGAGGGCAGGCATCTGCAATTGCATAAAATGTGGCCTGCTGAAAATATAGGCATCCAATTAGATCGTAGCACATTGCTGTCAAAAGGAATTCTCTTAACTTACCCGCCTCTCGGTCCCTGATACAGTAGTCTGGAGAGTTCTCAAAATACACGAGGTCATTTTTCGTTGGCTTCTTAAACCTCTTATTGGCTACAGTGAAGCCAGTGCCATCCTGGTTCATGACCACCTGGATGGCCCCGTTGTACTTCCTCCAGAGATAGTCGCCTGTTTTCCTGAAGTCAGCCATGGCCAGCCAGCATGTCCTTAGAGTACACGAGCCACTCACACCGTGACACTTGCATTCTTGTTTCAAGAAGCGCTTTATAGCCTGCAGAAAGAGACAGAGGCAAGTTCAGTCGGGCAACCTAAGCATGGGATCCAGCTATGAGTTTCCCTACCTCAGTGCTACAAAGAGGTATCTCTGAGAAGGCTGGATCCTGGGGTCCTGGAGAGTCACTTGCCATTAGCTCGTCACCCTGGGTACACTGTTGGTAACTGCAGCCATTGGGGAATAGGTTGAGAAATGATGGGGACTCCAACTCTGAACCCCAATCTATTTATAATCCATGTGACCAGCACTCACTATTTTATAGAGCACATAGCAGCTTATTTGTTTATTTTTAACTTAAAGCATTTTTCATACAGTATTTTTTTTATAATATTCTTTTCCCTCTCCCAACTCCTCCCCCATCACATGCTTTCTCTGTCTCCATCTCTCTAATATTTTAAAGTTAGAGGAAATGTGGCATTTTCTACAGAATAGTATCTTTATCTCAAAAACGCATACTACTGCAATGTTGAGGTTCCTTTATCTGAGATGATTAAAACCAAAAGTGTTATAGATCTTGGCATTGAAATTTGGGGATATTTGCATATATAATATGAGGTGTCTTTGAGATGAGATCTTAGTGTAAACCAGAAATTCATTTACATATACATTTGGACACAAAGCCAGAAGGTAATTTTATACTGTATTTTAAGTTACTTGTGTTTTGATTACAAGCTGCCTTATGTAACCAGGTAGAAGGTTTTTCCTTCACACCACCATGCCATTATAAAAAATATGCCATATTTGGGAGCATATTTTTAATTTTAGATTGTTATGTGAGGAATGTTCAACCTATACCCAAACCAGATTGATAAAGCTATTACTCATCTTTCAGTGATCCAGCAATTGGGTCACTGAAAGTAAGTAGCTACATGCAGAAAGTTTGCCATATAGTGGGCACATAGGGTTGCAGAGTGCATCCTCTTTAATGGTCTTAGTCACTGCATCAGACCTGCACTACCATTTTAACCTTAGGAGGAGGAAGAGCGAATCCTAGAGACAGTAAAGCTCAGCTAGTGAAGGATAAACCATACTGCACTGAGACTGACCCTAAATTCCAGGTTATCCCACAACTCTGGCCAAGTGACGAAGCTTAGATGGTCCAGCTGTGATCATGCTGTTTCTTGCTAGGATGCAAGGGAAATTGGGACAAGCCTGTCTTGGCAGGCTCCTAACATGGGGACTGATCTTCAGTGGCTGTGAGCGTTGTCGTAGGGAAGGGCAGGTAGACCACAGAATTATCCAAATTAATTTCTGCCTTGGAATGAGTTGCCATGTGGTACCATTTGCAGAGACTCAGTGAGTCCTTCCTGCCCTGCCTCATTGCCCCTCAATGTATTTAAGAGAGGAGAAGAAGATATGCTCAAGGTCTGCAGAAAAACATCAAGCTGCAGTCCTTCCCATTGTATAGATGGCAAACCGGGGCTCATGGAGACAATGAGATATGTCTGAGTTTCAGGGATACATGTAGAATGGCTGAAAGCAAGCCCAGTTGCT